>JBAMNC010001525.1:275000-875000 GCA_037902135.1 Cetoscarus ocellatus | reverse complement strand
GTTCACAGTGAGCTTATTGACCCCAGTGTTCATTTGGTTGACTAATTATTTTCATCATAGTTTTTTGTCAGCAACCTTTTTTCCCCTGACGAAAACTAGACAGTAACTAATAAAAACAAGTGCACATGGAAAAAAATTAAAACAAAATTAACTGACATTTTCATCAACAGATAAAAACTAGACTAAATGTTTGACAGAGATTTAATCCAATCAGACCTAATTTGGTCCCAAAATCCATTTTCTCAGCTTTTAATGTTGTGAGAGGAGGCTCAGGAGGCAGAAGAACACAACACTTTTTACTAAACCCTCAATTCTTGCAGAAATGTGCTTTCCCTCAAAGCAAGAAGGTTGCTGGTTCGACTGTCCGTGTCGATCATTGTGGAGTCTGCATGTTCTCCCTGTGCATGCACGGGTTCTCTCAGGGCACTCATGCTTCCTCCCACAGACCAAAAACATGCTTATTAGGTCAACTGGGGAGTCTAAGTTGTATACATTTTCTGTTTGTTAATTTTTGCTTGTGTATGCACCCATATTTATTTATTTTACAGGAAAATATAATGTACATATAATTTGTAATGCCATTGTCACTTATATTGACATATTTTAGGTTAATTATCTGTTCATAGTTTCAAAACTATTAAATAAAAAATTAAAAAAATTAAAATGAATTGTATAAATTGAATGAATGAATAGATTTATTTCGAACATGTAAGAAAAAAAGAGAAGAAAAAAAATCAAAAAGAAAAAACTGCAATTTGACATACATGTTAAGTATAATACTAAAAGAAAAGTATAAAAAATGTCAGCTGGGATAGGCTCCAGCCCCCTGTGATCCTGACAGATAAAGCGATAGATAATGGATGGGTTGGTTTTTTTAGCTGAAAAATATCAAGATTTTTCTTTCAGTCTGAACAATTTTAGGAAAAGATCTAATTGCAATTTTTCTGGCAGATATTGCAATTTCAATTTGATTCACGATTTTCTTCAAATCAAGCTTCAGTGCAATATTCACTGTGTTTACAGTAACATTTACAGACATGAAAGAAAAATGCATCATACCATCAAACATTAAAAGCTATTACAATAAGGCAAGGATGAAAACTAAAGGTAAGAATTGCCTCCAAATGTATTTTAACCCTTTAACGCCTTCTGTATCATACTTGATACATACTTTTATGATACCTCTATTTAATCAATATGATCAACAAATTACTAAAAAAAACATCTGAATACAATCAGAGAAATGATAAAAATGTCCTTAAGTGGATTATCACTTTCTAAAAACACCTAAATGAGATATCAAATGAGATACAAAAAATATAAATGTTAAATTTTATGGAAATTTAGATTTTTTTGGATTTCTGTAGAAAGTGAAATAAACATTTCAGCTCCAAAAAAATTATTTTCTGGCTGTAATTTGTGTTTTCAGGCTTTAAAGGGTTAACAAGAAACATGCATGTACACTCTTTAAAGTCCTCGACCAACGGCAGTTATTACAACTGAAGAAGTGAAAGAGCATCTCTGACTGTCTGACTTAAAAAATGTAGTGCAAAAAATCCTTAATTGTGTTTAATTAAAAAAGAAAGAAAACAGCACTGCCACTGGCAAATAGTTGACACAGCAGATCCCGGGTCAGTCAGGAGCGCTGCAAAAATTTTAAGCTCCGGCAATCACGTGATCACCTTGTCACCTTCTGGATCAGAAAACGATAAATTCTTCCGCCCCAGTTTGCATCATTTAACCCTAAACTAAAGATGAACCAGTTTCTTTAAGTTTAGGGTTACTAATTTATTTTAATGCCCCAGAATAACCTCAGTATTCACTTCGAGCTGACCGGGGCATTGATTGTCTTATTTTGCAGGTTTGTGCTCATCATAAATATTTCTAAAGTAAATATTGTCGAGTTTTTTGCTAAAGTAGCAGACAGCAGTGGTTGTGAAACTGTTTGAGAGTCAGTAAGCAGAGGTGTCCTGTTTCAGCGCATGTGAGAGGGAGAGGAAATCCTGTGAATACTTCCTGTTTGAGCCCAGGGGAGCCGGTCTGAACAGGGCGGACTGGTTTGAGAGCTGCTCCTCATTTATGAAACACACACACCCTCACCACAAGCACACACACACACACTCTCACAAACTCTTACAAACACCAAACCGGATTCTTTGTGCACAAATACTGTTGACTTCTCCTTCTGTGGTTGGAGGTACGGGGGGGGGTGGGGGACAGAGACCAAAAGGAAGAAGCACAATGAATAAAAAAAAACAGGAAACCAGAGCAGTGACAATGCTGCAGTTCCTCACCGGAAAGCAGCTTTCAGAGCGCTAACTCTCGGCCCCTCTCTCTCTCTCTTTCCTCCGCAGTTCCCCAGCCTAATCAACGGACACATGCCCGTCCCCCTGCCAAACCTGGAAGGAACACCCTCCTCTCTGCTCCTGTCCCCCACCACCCACAAATCCTGATCCAGACCCCAAGGAGAAAAAAACATCTTCATCCATCTCACGTGAAAGTTCTTCTCCCTCTCATCTGCAGCAGCCATCTTTGTCTTTGCTTCGTTAAGTCCTCGGAGACAGTCTGTGACCTCACTTTTTTTGCACTTGAGTTGCTTCAGATTCCAGTGGTTGAAAGCACTTGGTTAAAGCCATACGACGAGCGGCGGTGTCTGAGAGACGCCGGAGGCTCTTTGTGATAAAGTAATAGAGTACAGCACATTTCCACATGACCCTGTCCACCACATGGACAGTAGTGACGTGTAGCTAGCCGCTAAAGACTAGCCAGAAGCTAACTCTGCAGAGAGAGCTTGTTTAGATCTGTTTCTCTTAAATGTTCCTCACAATGTGAAACGTGTTGTTTCATTTGTGTTGTATGTATGAATTGTATTGTATGCACTCTGCTTCTTAAATAGTACCGGCTGTGCCTTGTTTCTTTTATTTTTTTTTGTCTTTTCTTTTAAAATCTTTTAATGAAGACGAGATTGCAAATCAATGAAACTTTGTAACACTTGTATTGTTCTTTTTTATACTGGACTTGGTATACAGTTTGTATTCTGTATAATTTTGTATTGTGAAAAAAATGTCTGTCATTTTCAATAAAAAGCATTGAATGCTCAAGAGCTGTTTGATTCATTTAACCCAGAGATGTTCAAACAAATGCGGCCCGCTGCCCGTTTTGAATTGGCCCCTGAAGCAGTTGAATGAATAAAGACATTTCGCTTGCAGCAGCAAAACACATCAATCACGCAATGTTTCTGCCATATTTACTTTGTCACAAGGTCTCATTTACAAAGTATATTGCAATATTCATCTTCAAGCGCCAACATCCTTGCAGTTTACTCTTGTTTTGTGTCTGACAGTCAAGATAAGCCGTCAGTGTCTCCCATCTCTGCTGCTCAGAAGGTCATTCTCACACTGACTAGGTGTGAATCCAGTGATAGCCCGGGGTTGAGGGCCCCTTGACAGGTGGTAACCCACCTCTAAACTCTAAAACTTTAACTTAAATACACTAAAGTGAGGTGCAGCAAGTGGCCCAGTCGTCCATGTATTCCTCTTTATGCAGCCCTCGATGTATTTGGACACCCCTGATTCAACCAAAGCTCAGCAAACAAAGTAGAAGTGTTTTGATAGCCGAGGCCTTTATGACATTTTTAGCCAAATTATGATTGAAAATCTGCCCTATCTGCATCCTTGATGTTTTTTTTATTCACATCACCAAAGTCCCATCACCTTTTCTTTGCCCCATGACTAACTTCCCTGAAAATTTTATCCAAGTCCTTTAAGAGCTTTTTGAGTTTTTTTCCCCCAAAGACAAAAAAACGAATGGACAAACCATCTAGAAGTGCAAACCTCCATCGAGGCATTTCAGACTTTTTGCTCTCTCTCGACATGTTAACAAATCTGTTAAAAATATTCCTGGATCCACATCTGGATTTGGTCATCACCAAAATTGAATTACTTGTGCCATGACCTGGATGTTCTGAACATTTCATCAAAATCTGTTCAGAACTGTTAGTTATCTTGCGAACAAACAAACAGACAAACACTGGCAAGAACATCATCAAAACTGAATAAGAAATACTCATCAGAGCATTTCCAACATTGTCGGGTGAGTCAGTGTCCACAATGTGGAAGACTGCCATATCTCACACTGTCAACAAACTCTTATAATAATTCCTGAATCTGCATCCGTGTTCCGATCACCACCAAAATCCGATCACTTCTTCCTTGTGCCATGAAATGTCATCAAAACCTGTCGAGAACTTATTAGCAAAACTGTGGTAAACTGCACTTTCTCACAATATCAAGAAATCCTATCTGAATTTCACCACCAAAATTGAAGTACTTCTTTCTTTTACCATGATTCTCTGAAAATGTCATCAAAATCTATTTATAACCTTTTGAGTTATCTTCAACTCAAACAGAACTTTCTTGATGGTGGTGATGACTGAAGAGATCGCCTTTATAGCATCGTTACAATGTTCAAGGTCAAATTTAGCACAATGATCAACTGCATTTGTACAAGGGACAGTTTTTTTCTTCTCAACAAACACTTGGTGGCTAAATCTTGAAATAAGTTGAATTAATATAAATGTAAATCTCTAATTAATTCGTTAAGTTTCCATCTAAAAAGTGTGTAATTCTAAACCTTTAAATTTGAGATCAGTCTCTATCACCCATACTGTTCTTGGTAACATGGGGGAAACAGATTTTTTCATTACTTATTCCTGAAAGCAGTCATATTTTATTCTTTTTTCAGTCCCTACTGCCTACTACTACTCCTTAAATTTCCTTGTTACCTGCCACATGCTGCATCTTGATCATCCATCTTGAAGCTTCATGCTTATTTTTTTTAAGAGCAAAGTCAAGACCTACCTTTTTAGTCTAGTTTTTAGCTGATTATAGTTATTATTATTTCTTATGACCTTTTTAATTATTTTTAATATTCTTAATCTGTAATCTGTAAGTATTAGCTCCTGTGTTTCCTCATTTTTAATTAAAGACAGCGTTTCCTCAGTCTTTTAATTCTGTTTTCTATTTAGAAATTCCTTTTTATGTCTTTGTGCGTTTGATTAATTTAGTGTGTGTGTGCTATGTGAATTGTGAGGGTGGGTTGGATCTTTTATTTTCATTGTACACAATTTTCTACTTTTTCTGTCATTTATTGTTATTTTATTTTATTTCTTATGTGAAGCACTTTGTGCTACAAATATTTGTATGAAAAGTGCTATACAAATAAAGTTTGATTGGTTGATTGATTTAAATTATTGTCTCTGATCAGAAAATGTTTTTTGGCACCTTGTTTTGGATAAAGAGGCAGTAGCTGCCCGTTTAGTTTAATTGCGTTTAAAGTGAGACGTGACTGTCCAGGAATGAATGTGACAGATGTAAGATTAGTTTATTCAACTCTTTTCTTTCAAGGTTTTGTCCTCCCCACACAGACTGATGGACTTAAAATACAGTTTATCTCATGAATATATGAAACAGTCCAGCTAGTTAGTTGACAATGAACTGATATGATTTCTTTAATCAAGCACCGAAATGTTTGTACCTGGGGTTATGTGTAACAGTGTTCATATTATTCAAATAATAGAAACACTTTGTCAAACATTAATGCAGAAAGAAATTAAAAAAGTAGACATTTGCAGGGAAACCAAATGGATTGTGGGATGTTTGGGAAAAAACAAAACAAAAGTGGCATCAATGTGCCAAAACACATGTCTTACAGTCATGAGTAATCTGGTTGGTTGTTTGCTTTGTTGTTCAAATGAAAAGATTTACAGTGTCCACATTTTTTCTGAGATGTCACTGAAGAATTTGAACGAGAAAATTTACAAGCATCACCAGAGCGTGTGTGTGTGTCAGCACTGTTAATCCCTCCTGTTGCTCTTAATTGTCATGTGCCTTATGAAACCTCTCCTCAAAAATACCAGAAACTCAACACATTGTTTTCCTGTGATTTAAAGCACTTAAAAAGGCATTTTTGTTGTTCCATAATTGCATTGGCAAGTAAAAATGACGGCTTCACTGGGCTGCTGCTTTGGTGGACTGGTAAGCAACCAGGCACGACTCCTGAATTTCCCAAAATAAATTATATTATAAATTCAATAGCGTTGTTCTTAACCAGGCGCATAAAATTCTAATATTCTTTCACTAGAATATAAACCTCTGTCGTCTGGAAGATGATACAGAGCAAGTAAACACAAAAGAAACCACTATGAGCATGAACATCCATATCTCCTCTCAACAGAGTAAATTCTTCTCCTGCAATTGTTACTTATCATTTTATATATTTTTCAACTTATTTTACTGCCACCAGTCTCTTATTGGTTATTGTTATCCTGCCTTTATCTATTTTTTTTATCACCATTATCATTATTCAACCATTTTAACTTGTTTCTACTAATTTTCACTGCTTGTGCAATAACTATTGACCCAGTGTTAAAAACTAAATTAACTGACATTTTCATCAACAAATAAAAACTAGACAGAAATGTTTGACAGAGACTTAATCCAATCAGACCTAATTTGGTCATGTAGAAAGTAGAGACAAGTTAGGAATACATCCAATCACAGCTACTTTGGTTGTGTGGAAAGGTTGGATGAGTTAAGAGGGACATCCAATCACAACTGCCTTAGCTTCAGGGTGGTGGGATAAGTTGGGGAGCGATCCAATCAGAGCTCCTCTCTTTATGAATTGATATATTCATGTAGAGCAGGTTCACTGTTTGTTGTCAGTTCTGGTATTGTAACTGAGATGCTCTGCCAGGTAGACTAAATAAAGGAGACTGCATTTCACACAAAAGTTCAATTTGTTTCTGTTCATTTATACATTCAAAATTTACCAGCATTCAATAACGGGTTATAAGATGTTTTATTTTATCCAAGTGTAAAACATGACTTCAGAAATTCAAGGAAACATAAAAAATGCCTTTCTCTTCACACTTCATATTTTAGTTGACTAAATTTACAGTAGATTTCGTCGACTAAAATGTTGTGAAATTTCATCAACTAAAACTAGACTAAAAAAAAGAGGAACTAAAACTAAATAAAAAAGTATAGTCAAAACAAACACTGTACTGACAAATTTAAATTTTTCGTCATAGTTTTTGTCAACAACCTTTTTCCCCTGACAAAAACTAGACAGTAACTAAAAAAACAAGTGCACATGGACAAAAACTAAAACTAAATTAACTGACGTTTTCGTCAACAACTAAAAACTGATGATGTTTTTATTTATCACTGTCTAGTTTTCGTCAAGGGTAAAAGATTGTTGACAAAAACTATGATAAAAATAATTAGTCAACAAAATTAACACTGCTTTCATGCCCATTTACAGCCACTGATGAAGCAGCTGGAGCCACTTGGGGTTAAATGTCTTGCCCAAGGACACATGGCCATGTGACAGCTGGAGCTGGGCTCCAACTTACAACCTACCGACCAAGCACACATCAGTTCCACGCCATAAACACGAGACACAAAAAAAAGTCACATGATTTTTTTTAAACTTTAGATTTTATTTTTTTTTACTCTGGAAAAAAAGCTCAAATATGGGAGGGTATCTGCATTGAAATCCCACACCAATAACAATTATCCACAAATAAAGTTAAAGAATATGATACAAAACATCTCTGGTAACACTGTTAAATAGACTTTGACTCGGTTTCAGATTCACGAGGGGGCAGGACTATAGCTAACGCTCCCCGGATCAGGAGTTCAGTGGCTGTGTGCTTCCTCATACAGACAGAGCAGGCATGCAACACAACGATGGAGGCAGTCCAGAAAAAGAAAAGAAAAGAGGATCCATTTTTACAGCTGACGGGAGAAGGGAATGGCAGAGAGGGGAACACATCTGTAACTCACGAAGGCAGACACTCGTCTTTGTAACAGACTGCAGCAGATTACATGTCAGATTGAGGTGGAGGAGGATGAGAAGGTTGTTCACGGCAGTTTAATCTCTTCTGAAGAATTTAGGAGGTGTAACTAATCCCGTAATGCCCTTGTTAATAATCCTACATCGCCTTTTTATCCCGCTCCGTGCGTTTGTTCATTGGTCACGACAAGAGACCGCAGCATCCTGGAATGATTCGCTGGCATCCGCAAAGAACGCACGGCTCTCCTGAAAGCCTCCAGTCGGGATAAAATGATCAGTCGTATCAAAAAGCTGGCCTCGGAAACCTTCAGAGAAAACGGTGTGCAGCTTAGGCCGGCATTTGGCGACAGAGACACATGATCAAACCTTTTTGCTACAGAAACGTCCCTCTGCACGGGTCACACACCCACACACAGCGTGGAGCTTTGAGGTGCAGTTTTCTTTGTATGAAAATGGAAAAAAAAAAAGAGAAAAATATCACTAAAAATACCACCACTTCAAAAAAAATCTATACACATTGCATGTTTTCATTAAAGTGACTGAGCCAGTTAGAATTCTAGACAGTAGTTGTATTTAGCAGCAAATTCTCTTCTCAATAAATATAGATGTACAGTATTTAAATGTCTCTTTTTGGGCCCACGTCAGGCCAAACCTGGAGAAGAGGGGGTGGGTGGGGGTCGGCCCCGAGTCGTTTCTGAGGAGTGATGATGATGAAGATGATGATGCTCAGCGCCAACATCCATCTCGGGTTAACTGTACAGCGAGGAGGAGGTCCTTCCAGATAAAAAAATAATACAGTCCAGAGAAGCTAAAACAGCATGCTTTGTCTTCTGCTCTTTCCGTTGCCTGAGGAGGGGAGACAGAGACAAAAAAGTCACTTTTTGTGTTTCTGTGGAGTTCACAGCCGCAGATTTCAGATCAAACTCAGATACAGTCTGACATTTAGGCTGTGGAGGATCTGAAGAGTACAGAGCAGCCTTTCCAAAACCAAATTCAAGCACCTCAGGGTTTTATTTTCAAGCTTTGCAGCACCTCGTTCCAAGATGGAGATCCAAGTTCCAAGATGGCGGCGCATCAGTTGCAGTGGCCCAGAGCTCCTCAACTTACGGAAACTAGTTTGTATTTGCCCCTTTCAGCACTTCTAAATGCTGATGTACAAAAGAATCTTTTTATTTCCTTTAGTTATCTGTATATATTTTTATTCTATTTATAACTTGTCTGTCTTTAGATGTTTACTTTTCACGCTGTCACAGGATGCCAAACTATGTATCACTGTACAAATTCTGCCTAACAAGTGTTTATATAGTGACAATAAAGAACTACTCTATTCTACCTTACACACCATATTGTGCTATTCATTTTCACTGTTCGCTGGCTCTGATGGGCAATCAGGGTGATGGCGAGTGGCGCGATGCAAGTAACTTGAATTTATACAGCAGCAGCGCTACCGAGGTGAAAGCCAATTGCGGACTGATCTGGATTCCCAGGCGGGAGAATTTGGGAGGGAGGACGAGAAAACAATGGAGGAAAAACTCATTCTTGCTTTATGATGGATCTTTGTTCACCTATAGAGATAATAAGAAAAAGTCTGATGCTTGGAAAAAAATTTCTGACATTGTGGGGATATCTGTAGAGTCATAGGCTACTGTTGGTTCATGTAAACAAATGCAAACCATGTGATATGTATATATTAGGGCTGGGTGATATGACCTCAATATAAAATCCTTGATTTTTTTCCACAAAACTCGATTTACGATTTTATTCGATTGAAGTTGCACAAAAAAAACATGAAACCAAGTTTTGCTTTTGTTATCAAAATATGTTCCAAAACTAAACAGACTTTCTCTCTTATGGTTAAAATGCATGGTATAATTTTATCATAAAATGTTGATTACCTGTAATTTCTCAGTTATAACACGCACTCGATTATAACACACATCCCATATTTTCACGATTTTTGCCCGGAAAAAACACTGTACTCAAATATAACATGCACCCAAATTTTGCCCAAATCTTACTCTCACAGACAACTCAAAAATTACCTTTATTCAAAGTTTTAATCAATGAAATTTCAGTATTTTCACAACAAATACACAACCCTCTCTCTCTCTCTCAAATGGATGTGGAAACACCTTTTGCTTCATGCCTGCGCAACTACTCAATTTCTGCCCGAGCATGCTCAGTCGGAGTGTACCGACCAATCAGAGAGGAGCTATCAACATGCCGATGCCTTCAACCAATCACAGGGCAGTTATTTTGGTCCCCTTGCTCACAAGATGGCAGCGTTCCGAATTAAACGATGATTACACAAAGTTAAACTAATTAAGACCCAAAATATTTAATTAGAACAGTTTAACAGTCAGTTTAATAAGAATTACGCAAGTTTGGCGGAAATGTTTCGCAGAGAAAGAGAATATTTCGGCTTTTTGTATCAGATGTGTTACAATCGCGATGTTGGCGAGACAAAATATTTTAAAGGGACAGTTCAGTTTTTTTTGAAGTGGGGTTGTATGAGCTCCATATGGCCACTAGGTACATTAGATGCAGTAGAAAGTTCTCTCCTCTCCCTCAGTAAGCCACAATTTGTAAAAGGTGGTGACGCAGAACCAGCCGCAAACAGGGAACTATTGTACCAAAAACAAAGAGTATTTTCTCAGCCTACAAGAACCCCCATCAAAAAATAACACCACAGTTTAAGAGCACGCTACCTAGAAATTCTTTTGAGTGCATTAACTTTCTGGAAAAATAAAGTTTATCTGGAACTGGGAATACGTGGCATACGTGGACAATGAGGAATACATGACGTGAGTTGGTTAGTTCCAGATAAACTTTATTTTTTTCAAAAAGTTAAAGCCGTGTTTTCCGTGTGTTTAAAATTGCCAGGCGGCGTGATGTGAGTGACTGGAGTGTCGACAGGCGATTTCATCGCTTTTGGTGTGAATACGGGTTACAGCGGTGGTTATAATTAGGGGTGGGAGCTGAAAAGATTTTATTGATACTAATGTCATCAAAGATTCTGCTTATCGATGCAGTTCTTTAATGATTCCCTTATCGATTCCTGTCGATCTTCTGTCGATTCTGTCTTCATTTCATGACTGCCCAGCTCCAGTAAACACACTGCATCAGTGGGCCAAACAACAAGGTCAGACTTCCTGTTGGTTTTAGAGCACCAGCAACACACTGCACTGCTTCCCTTTCTGCTTACACCTTTCATTTGTCTGCATTTGCCTGAGAGAGATGTCAAGATATTGAAATTCAAGAGTGCAGAGTTGTTTTTGTTGGTTTTCCCCTCACCTGACTCAGGGTACGACGAGTTCCGGTAGCCGGGATCTCTCTGCAGCTGGACCTCCTTCAGTGTGAATATGGATATGTCTACCAGACAGACAGACGGACGGAGAGAGAGAGGGAGAAACAGACACACAGAGAAAGAGTCAGTCAGTGCAGCAGACATCCCATCCTGCCAGGAGAACAGCGTCTTTGTTATGAGGCCGAAACTGATCCTGACTGTACGCTGCAATATCCTTCATCTGTACCTCGAGGAGCCTGCCAAGTCTACGCTACTGCGCTGCCATTTCATTACTCACTCTCTGGCAGTGTGTGCACGCGTGGCCCCAGGCTCCTGAAGTACGGCTGTCTCATCGCTTCATCGGCGGAGGTCCTCTTTTTAGACTCGTACTGAAATACAAGGAAGTCAAAGAAAGACAGAAAGAAGGCGAGAGAGTCATTACCTGGACGGCTGAAGAATTAGGTCAGCAATGTGTGATGGCTTGTGAACGCTGCGCCGCGCCTTCATGCGCTCTCTCTCCAAAAACACCGGCCAAACATAGCTGCAAAATGTGTCACGCTGCTTTAACATCCCAATCACGCCTGGCAGATTTACTGACACTCACTTTTAGGAATGACATCAGCAGGTCGATGCCATCATTGTCCAACCTGAGGAGAGAGAGAGAGAGGGGGGGGGGGTCAGCAGAGGTAGAGGGGGCGCACAGATGCTGCAGAGAGTGAGGAAGGAAACTCAGTCAACTATTCCACAGGATTTCCTTACAGGAAGTGACACAGAGCGCAAACTAACCAAACAAACCAAAAACCTAAAAGGCTCTACATGCAGGCACAGGTCTGTTATACCTCTCACTCCCGTCCTCAATGATCAGAGGGCTAACGAGAAAGGGGAAGATTCTCTTAGCATCTAGAGAGGTGTTCAAGTGCCGTGTAAATATCTGAATCAGCTCATAAAAACAGCGATGAGAAGCAGATGTCTCACCTTGGCGCGTGGTTAATGAGCGGCTGGGCCTTGTATTTGGGGAACTTGTAGGACTTGAACTCGTCGATGGAGGAGATTCCAGGCCAGCTGTCCTCGGTGGGAGTGCCTGTGGAGGGACATTCAATCATTCCTGATACAGTCAGGGCAGCTGGAGGGGCTTTTACACGCTGAGGCAGGGGGGCGACATGCCAGGGTTAATGTGATTAGAGGATCATATTATTGGGAACTCTGCATATTGAGACGTGTTGCTTTACTAAAGTAACGTTAGAGTCTTTTGAGGCGGGGGTTCCCAAGCTGCCAACAGCGTATGGGACTGGTGACCCCTGTAGTTCATGGAGTTGGTTTAAAGCTGCGTTTCCATTAAGATGTCCGGATCAGTTCGGCTTTTAGAGGTCTCCACTTTCAAACTAGAAAAGCACTCAGAGAGCACAGACCTCCGCCAGGCAGCTCAGTTTCGGCAGTGGCTTTTCCACGACTCCTGTAAAGGATACTATTCTGGATCACCAGATTCTGGATCACCAGAACCAGAATAGTCTCATTTTATGTTGCATGGTTCTTGTACTTTCTGGGTTCTTATGACATATGAAAAGGGCTTTCGATTCAGAGGCCTGTTGCACTCCTCTTAGCTTTTCTTGCTAGTGTCTTTTATGCCTTTTGTGTCTTTCGGTAATAGTGCCTTGATTTAAACTGAGCTGAAGCTCTTGTGCTTTGTTGTCTGTATGTTCTTGACTGTTTGTCAAAGCACTTTGTAAACCTCTGTTTTGAAAAGTGCTATAGAAATAAAGTCATTATAGAATACTGCCAGGATCTGGACCAAACACGTACATGGCACACAGCACATACATGGAGGTTGTTATCCTGTATGAACACAACAAGTTTTGGGAACATCACTTAATATTTTGATTTTATATGAATTATTGAATGTTGTCAAGGGATTTCTCATTAGAAACATCAATCTGGATCGGATCCAGATGAAACTTACCTTGATGATAGAGACATGGACCCCATATTACATTCAGCAGAGACAAATATGATGAAGACAGGTCTATGATTGGCTCATGGATCTGTCACTAGCTTTAGTTCTTACTTTAGTCCACTCGTCTCTGCCCACCTCCCTTCCCTCACCCACACACCCAACACAGCATAGTGTGGATGGCTGTTCGTCATGAGACTGGGATCCACATTCAAGATTTCCTACTGCTTAACAGAGGTTTTTTTTTTTTTTTTTGCTGCCATGATGGATTCATGCTGGGTTTGGATGTATGTATGTGTGTACATATGTGACTATTTATATATGTATGTACAGCCTGCTCTATTGTAAAGTGTCTTGAGAGAACACTTGTTATGAATTGGAGCTATACAAATAAAGATTGACTGATTGATTGATTGATATTATCCTGTAAAATTGGAAGCAAATCCTTTAAAAAATTGCAGAGATATGATTTTTCGAAATTCTGCCCAATGTTAACTCAAGGGATTTTTTTAAATTTGGGGAATTTTTTGCATCCAGACAAATATACGCATCACCACCAAATTCTAATCATTTCTAAGTTGGGCCATTACCAACATCTCCTGAAAATTTCAGCAAAATCCGTCCAGTAGTTTTTGTGTAATCTTCCTGACAAACAAACAAACAAACGCCAGCAAAAACACAACCTCCCTGGCGGAGGTAATAAGGAGAAAAGGTTTTTGGCACTCTTTGTTTGGGGTGCAGAGCATACAGAGGAAAAAAGGTGCCGTCTGTTCGACTGATTCCCTGCAAAGTGGCACTCAACATGTTTTCATGTTTTTAAATCAAGACTGAATCATGCCTCAGGACAAATCAATCCTGTGATCACTGACTTGAACACTTTACTGCAGTTTTGAAGAGAATGAGATGTAAGCTGAATTTGCTTTGGTGCTTTATGTGACCTGGTGCTTGTTAGGAGTGTATCGCCTTGTCTACACACTTTTAAATGTTTGTATTATATATTTAAGACTTCCTGTGCAGGATCACAAGTGTATATTAGTTTTATAGCTTACTCTGGCTCAACAGTTGTGTTGTGTTTGGTCCCTCTCAAATATAACCTGACACACCAGATGGATCATCCAATATATTTCACTAGTCCATCTGGTGAAGAGCCCATAGAAAGTGTTTGGGGAGGGCAGAACCTTTCAGAAGTATATCCAGCTGTTGATTGGACAATCAATCTGTCTCAATCACAATCATTATGACCCAATCAGACAAGGGACAATCAAAATGAGACTACAGCTCACGATGGAAATGCATGCCAAATCAGGGCTTACTGCTCCAACTGTACTGAACCAAACCCGAGCACTCAGAGGAAAGGAATCTTCAGTGAATATTGTTGTGAAAAAACACACATTACCTGAAACATGACTTATATTTCAGAAAAAACATCATCTTGTGACACTGATTTCAGTTCAAACTGTACTCATTTTAACTCTGTGTTTTTAAAACTACGGAAATAAGAAACAAACAAATTGACTTTAATTTTCTTCAACATTTTTGATGATAGTCTGAGCCCCTAATCTCCCAGAAAACCCATTCAGGCGGCTGATTTGAGCAGAAATATCTGTACTCCTCAAAGATGTTTTGTCTTTACTGAATGAAGATCAAGGAAGGAGCATCAAGAAGATGTAAAAAGAAGACTAACAGACTCTGACCATCCCAACCCGAAGAGAACTGCATAACAGTGAGAGCCTTTATTTTAATTCAATTTTATTATCAAGAATATATAGTGTGCAACATACACATAAAAGACACTAATGTTGATCTTAAGTCAGTGTGACTGACTAGAATATGCAGGGTTTCACTAAATGTACTCCTCTAGCTATGATTTTTATTTTATGTATTTATTTCAATTTAATATTATTTGAAAGTATTTCATCATGACACTTTTTTCCTGAATAATTTTACAAAAGTTTGATTTCTGCACACTTTCTGATGTCATTTATTACAATAGTTGAAGGTAAGGTGAGAGCATGTAAAGGCCAACTTCGAGTCTTTATAAACTGTACATGTAAACAGCTCTTCAATATTTATTTGATTTACTCAATCCATCTTTATCTCTCCTTTATAATGTGTTGTGATGGTATTTTTCATTTTTGTGAAATATGTAAAACTTAATAAACACATTGCTTGAATAAGGAGAGTTAGTGTGTGTCCCTGGCAGCAGGGGGCAGCACTGACCTAGCAGCCTGAAGATGAGGTGCAGTTCATCCTCCACCGTGGAGCCGGGGAACAAGGGTCTGCCGGCAGCCATCTCGTAGAATATACAGCCCACACCCCTACCAGGAGAGAGACCGGAGCGGTCAGAGCTGATGGTCATTTTACCCAAACCACCTGAAGCAAAACACTCTGACCCGAGTCACTCCTGTTTGGATATCTACCTCTGATAGTGACAGTCTGTGATTAAAACAGACTTAAAACAGGAAAATCATAAATGGTGGATACGTCTTTTGTAGCTTTGTATATTAAGAAATTACAAACTGAATGACATTTCTTTGAATAACAGTGCTTAACAAATTTATCAGACAACCTGTCATAAAAATGAGAAAACAAAAATACATTAAAAATCTTTACAAAACTAGTTTCAAATTGAAAATGAACAAAAAAAGAGAAATTTCACCCAAATATGAGACGCTCACTTGGCTTCTAATTTTTCTGTTCAGAAATGCAGGTAAATAACTATAATTGACAACTTAATCAAGAAATAATAATGTGCTTTACTAATTTTTTTTTATGTTTAAAACAGTAAATTTGAAAATTTACTGACAACAATAAGAATTATATTTTAGCATTAAAAATATGATTTCAGTTAAACAGCTTCTACATACTGATGCAATAATCATTACAGAAACATAAAAATGATTTTGGTAATTATTAATGCAGTTAATTTGGGGCAGCTGTGGCATGAACCTTACATTGGGTAGTGGTCTAATTCGTTTGTAGAGCACTGTACATGTGCACACTATGCCAATATGTATTTCTACAGTAAATTAAAGCCACTAAAATGACCTGCTGATAGATAACTAGAGACAAAGTACACTGGATTAATAAAGAAATGCTGCTGGGCACAAATCTCTTACTACTGGTCACCGTCCATGTCAGAGAATCACTTTTAAAGTTTTTAAGCCAGATGAAAGTGCAAAAAAATAATATGTAATCACGCAGATACAATATTAATTCATTTAGCAGCTGATTTTTTTTTTCCTTTCATTGAAAAGTAGTAACTTTGGAGATCGGAGGTTTGTGCCCCACAGTGACGATATGCTTCTTAATATGGAGCTAATACATTCACATCAAAACACATTTTCCAAATGGAGCAACAGGTCAAACAAGTGGTTTCCTCTGACAAACCTTGATATAAATCCTTATTACTGTAACATTGTGCATCCCTACTAATATCTAGCACCAAGCTCAATGAATTATACCTTAAATGACGAGGAAGAATGATATATAATATACAAAAATGAAGCAAGAGTTTGTCTAATAAACAGCCATCTAATGAATCAGGCACTATTATACATGCCCCTTAAATCCCTGAAAGTGCCGTATCTACACACAAAACTGATTATTATGTCTCATATGGAAAAGAAAGGATGGCACAGAAACGTTGGATGAAGCTAAAGGGTAAGACAGTTAGTCGGATGGTATTGCCTTCATGTCAATGCTGAGTAAAATTCAGTGCATCAATAAAAGTGACCTGATTTGTACTTGAAGGCATCACACATGCTAAGCTGGAGCTCAATCTGGTGCTCAACAGCCGCACCACTGTCCCATCATATAACATCCTCGACTCTGCCCACTCTCTCACACACACAGACTTCTCCTGAACGTCTTTGTCCACATATTAGTCATGTTTACTGTCATTTCGAGGCAAGCCATCCCCTGCCCCC
This sequence comes from Cetoscarus ocellatus, assembly GCA_037902135.1. Taxonomy (NCBI): domain Eukaryota; kingdom Metazoa; phylum Chordata; class Actinopteri; order Labriformes; family Labridae; genus Cetoscarus; species Cetoscarus ocellatus. Next base: position 857,980 of record JBAMNC010001525.1, on the reverse strand, counting down.
AATGAAAATTTACCACAGAAATGATCCCCACTCCAGGGTCTCGCTTGCTTTCCCATCCTCATGGCACTAAAAAAGGCACAAAACAAACAGAGGAGCCAGGAGGCCGCTCAGTGTTTCCCAACTGTTGTAATCACCCCGTCGAGCCGGGCCCACTCACCACATGTCGATCTGCGTGGAGTACTCCGAGGAGCCCAGCAGCACGTCGGGAGGCCGATACCAGAGCGTTACCACCTCGTTAGAGTATGTTTTGGTGGGCACAGACTTGGCCCTCGCAAGCCCTGTGGAGGAGAAATATGTGGAATTAAATCAGATCCAAGAGACACACTTGGCAGATACTCATGATCTGAAGGGTTTGCTTCCAAAAGAGTCTCAAATTTGTTTCCAGTTTATTAAAATTTTTTTCATGTAGCACTCTGGATCTGCAGGGTTTTGCACCCTCATCAAACTGGACATGTTCACTTTATATCTCTAACAGGCATCATTTCACTGCATTTAAGTTTGCTAGGAGGTGAAATTTGACAGCCAGATATGAAGTAACAGGCATTTTCATTTAAATATGAACAATATTATTTCACACTACTACTTAAAAACAAGAAATAAAGCTTTTAACCTTGGACATCTTTGGAGATGAGGACCTCCAGACCCACCTTAACCTAATCAAACATCTTTTTTTTAACTGTGTTAACCCTTAAAGGTCTCATGTTCTGGTGTTTTTGGACCATTTACATCATGTCCTGGGTGTCTGATAAAGTCTTAACTAAGAATAATATAAAGATGTTTGAATATTTTGAGATGTTTGCTCACAAATAGAGACATGAAAGATTCTTGAAGATGTTTGAATAACACTGGATTACCAAATGTTGCTGATGTTTTAAAAAGTTGACAATATCAGAGATGTTTCAAAGATAGTTAAAATATTTGAGATTGTCAAAGTTGTTTGAGAGTGAAGTAAATTTTGTCTAAAACCTCACAAAGGAAGGAACAGTGCTGAATAAATTTATTAGACACTCCCTAATGTCAGTTAATGCCACAACTGCCCTAAATAAACAGTATTGAAAATTACCAAAATCATTTTTATGTTCTGTAATGATTAACACACCAGTTTGTAGATGTTCTTTAAATAAAATTATATGTTTAATGCTAAAATAGCATTGTTATTGTATTCCATGAATATTCAAATTTAATGTTTTACTGAAAACAAAAAAAAATGGTAAAGCACATCATTGTTTCTTCATTTAAATATCAAATTATATTTATTTACTTGCATTCCTGAACAGAAAAAAATCATTTTAGCGGCTGAATGTTTTGCTTGATTAATTTCTGACTTCTCAGAGAAGGCCAGTGAGTCGACTCTTTGGTAAAAAAAAAAGATGAATTCAGTTTGATATTCTTAATTCCTCTTCAAAATGTTTATCCAATAACAGGAATATTTTAAGTTTTAGACAAGTCTTTAAAAGATTGCTGTACTGTATGTTAAAACAGCTTCACTGTTGAGAGATGACCACATGTGCTTTGAGGGCTCACTTTCTTATATTTGAGCCACAAATTAGGGTTAGAGTAGTTTCAATGTGTGTTTCTGGTGTCACTTTCACATCAAATGGTTGAGTTATCCAGTAAATGCACAAAGTCTGATCTTAAATCAATAATTAAGCAAAGCAAGGGTGTTTTGTTTACCGAAGTCTGCCAGTTTGAGTTCTCCCCTTTCATTGATGAGCAGATTCTGTGGCTTCAGGTCTCGATGGAGAACTTTCCGTCTGTGACAGTACGCCAAACCTCGCAAAATCTGGAACAGGAAGATCTGAGGAGAGAAGACAGTTTTGTTCAGCTGCTTGAATAAAATCAGAAAATTCAGACTCTAAGAAAGCTGTTAAGACAAGTCCTGGAAATATTACAGGTAAATCTCAGGAATTAAGATGATAAAGAAGAATGACATACACTGAATGCTGCTTTTAAAACTCAATAGTTCCACGCTCCTGAATAAAGCCTGAGTTTAATGTCAACACAAAGTTTAAGTACTATCAAAGAGGACAGTCTGAATATAATGAGGATTTAAACAAAGTGAGCAGACAGTTTTCAAGGTTAAGACGTGAAGATTTAATTTTCCTTGTGTGTCTTTCCTCCACCACCAGGAGGCAGACTGACAGAGCTCCCAGCCTTGACAGCACAAAGCCTCACAGTTGATGAAGCTGACCGGACCAGCAGGCGGCCGTGGAGGCTCACCTTGACATTCTGCATGCTCAGGATGTTCCCACAGTCGTCCATGTACTGCTTCAGGTCTTTGTCCTGGTTAGAAGAGAGAGAGAGAGAGGGGAGAGGGAGAGAATAATTAGAGGAGTACACAGACACACAAACTGAACCAGTTGAACTTTTGTGCTCCTGTTTTGTCATCTCATCTCACGCAGAGGCTCATGAATAATAATGCGGCTGAATAAATATTTATCCGAGCATCCGTGAACAGAACCACACGAGTCACACAGGAAGAGAGGGCGAAGGGTAAGATGGTCTCACCAGATATTCAAAGACGAGTGTGAGCGACTTGTCCGTGTGGACGATGTCGTGCAGCGTCACAATGTTGGCGTGTTTCAGGTCCTTCAGTAACGACACTGAAGAAAGAAGAAAAGATGACACAGCGTTAACGATGGAGATGCCATTACAGTCAAAATATGAAGCTTACTTTGGACTTTTTTATGAGTAGTCTGTTTACTTTAATAAAGACAGCTTAGGTTTACGTATGAACCAAATGTCACACACAGAGGAGTCTCATATTTGGGTCCACACTGTGCATTTCCATGCGATGAAGACTCATTTGTCCTCCTCTTGTGCAAATAACAGCCTGAACATAATTTACAATTCAGGTTTTGCTTTTTTGTTTTTTTTCTAACTGTACGGTCAAAGGTACAACATTTTTGTTTGCTTTGATGCCAATGCTGACAGCTGATGTCCCACTTTAAGAACTGATGTTTGTTAGACATTAAGTCACACAGCCCATGAGAAAAAACAGCAGAATTGACAGGATCTAAAGAGCTTTTGACCTGGTTTGTTTTCTCTGTCCAAATCTCTTCCTCTGTTGAATGACAACCCTTAAAGAAGGGGTCATCACCTACATCTCTTTACAGGCCAGTATTTTCTTAACACAGGCTACTGGGCCATATTTTAAAACTAGAAAGCACTCAGAGAGCGCAAACCTCCACCAAGGTAGCTCACATATTGCTGTTACATCTATAAGCAATAGTTCCATGATAAAGTTATCATCATAATATGATTCCTTGACCCTGAAAACCCACACCTAGCACTTGGAATTATGTTGATATCATTATTGGTTTGACAGTTGTTGAGCAAAAATGATCATTCGCTCATGATCTTTATTTTCTGTTTAAGTAGCACTGATACTTAAACAGAAAATAAAGAGCCTTGTGCCAAAACCAAGCAGAGCTGGGATGTGCTTATCTTGAACTGCTTGTAAAAAAAAAAGCACCATAGATTTTAGGATTATCATGTAGCACCCAAATTCCCAAAAGTTCCAAGCAGGGTGTATATTTAACTGGAGGCAGGTTTGTGTAATGTTGTTGTTTTTCTTTTGATTTTATGTCTTGGTACATTGTTTAATCACTTTACCTTCTCTAATAGCTGTGCATGGCGCCCCTTCCTCGTGTTCCAGTCTGATTTCCTTTAGTGCCACCAGGTTGTCCGTCAGTTTACTCCTCCCTTTAAACACGGTGGCGTACGTTCCCTGCAGATGCAGAAGAGAGGGGAGATTTTACAAGCTGCATTCGGGCAGTAAAGGGTTAAAAGTAAACTGTGAATGTGTTATATCACTCAGTATGAGAACAGCAGCACCTGAGAGGAAGTCAAGGTTACACTCCCACGCACACAGTTTTACACACCTCACCCAGTTTGTCCAGTTTGATGTAGGTCTCCAGCTTCCCAAATCCAATTTCTGACTGGAGGAGAGAAAAAAGGACAGACAGCATTAATGAGGGCGGCACTGTTATTAGCGCTGACAAGCTTACAGACACTACGGTAAATCCTTATGACGGCCAGCAGCACAGGAGGAAGGGTAGTAAGGTCGCACACCCCCGACCAACATCACGGCTAATCTGTTGTGACAACGGACCACTGGCTTTTGGCTTTTACCGTGTGTTTGTTTACAGGAAGGGGGCTTTTTATTCTAGAGTCAGGATAATCCCACCAGAAAAATAAGCCTTTTTAATTAGACCAGACTTCAGGATTTGATGCTTTTCTTATCTATAGCAGTATTTATATGGTTTTGGGCTGTTTCCTGAATTAGCTAAGGTATTCAGTTATTTCCCTCTACATTTTTGCAACAGACAGAAGTTACCATTTACCAAAGCATTTATAAGAAGCACAGGTTTATTAAGGCCATAGATTAAAGAAGTTATCTATGTTGTGTTGTTATGTTGCATTAGACTGATGCTTCCTCATGTGCTTCAGTGAGTCTGGAGCTGCCTGTGGCATTGCATTTTAAGCCCCAAGCAGTTGGCTCTCTGATCTTCGCCAAAGAAAACAAAAAAAGCAAAAGCCTGTTACTTCACATTTTAATTAAACTTATTTATGTTATTCTAGAGTGTTTTTGCATCATATGGCTGTAAAAAATGAGCTACCTTTCCATCAATGTATCCCCTTCATTGCTTTGGACTGTTATGTCAGCTCAAATGTCTGTGTGTCATGCAGCTGCACTGTGAAACTCAAATGTGTTTTGAAGAAAGATTGTTTGTAGAGATCACTGACTAAAAGAGGCTCTTAAAGGGATACTTCAGTATTTTATAAGTTGGGTTGTTTCATGTACTTGACAATAGTCAGTGAAGTGGCTCCCAGCAGCACTGTACCTTTAAGGAGGACAAGCTGTGACCACCAGTAAGTTAAACACTGCTGGCATGTAGTTATTTCACATAATTTTGTGTTTTACTCCTCTGAGACATGTCCCTCTCCTCTGAGACATGTCCCCAGGGGTATACATATGCAGTGCTGCTGCAGGTAAACATTTCACCCAAACAGCTGAGAAGAGCGCAGGTGGCCGACTGCAGTCCGAAGCATCCGATCGAAGGCCTGCCACCCACTTCCCCACCATCAAAAAAGCCTCGACATGTGTCTAGGAAACCCTCAGACAAAGCGAGAGGAAAAACTAGAGTTAATATTGGACTTGCTTTTCCTCGGTGGTGACTCAGTATGTTGTTTTCCTGAGTCCATAGAGCGAAACAGCAGACTTGCTGAATCAGTGCACACAGGTGGAAGAACACATAACCATTAGCTGCATCGTAAAATAGTGCCAATCACAGAGACTTCCTGGAGGAAAAATAAAGCGCTCTGAAATTTTTTGCCCAACGTACATTCGCTTCAACATAATTTTGTGGCTTGTTTTTATGTAAATACACAATTGCACAAAATAAATGCACCCACCAACAGCATTGTACCTTACCGGTAGTCTAAGCATCCCTTAAGGTATAGCTCTACTGTGAGCCCTTTCAGCCACTTCACCGACTATTGTCAAGTACCGCAAACGACCAAGCTTCAAATACACGTATATCCCTTTAATAGAAAAGGTTGTTAATCCCTGCTCTCAGTGCACTCTCTTGTTTATCTACATAACCTACGAAAGCATTCACTGAGGTAAAAGCCTATGTTGAAGATTCAGTCATGTCAAATTAAATGAAATTACGCTAAATCATATCCAATCATATCTCAAGACACTGTACAAAGGAGTAGGTCAATGCCATAATCTTTTTTTCTTTTAACACATTTTATCTTATTTTGAATTTATTTAAATGTTTTTTATTCCAGACCCAACATGAATCCACCATGAGTGCAGCACTCTGCCACGACTAGCAACAACAAAAAAAACTCTGGCAGGCAGGAAATCTTGAGCAGAACCAGACTCACGGACAACAGCCCTACACCAAAGCTGAGGGGATGTGAGAGGGTAGAGCAACGAAGAGAGACAGAAGAAAGATGTAGAGGTGGGCTGAGACAAAGGGACTAAATGATAACTCATGATAGCGATACATTAATGACTGAAGAGAAGTGTATTAGAGTTTTGCCCCTTGAGATGTTGCATCTCATTTACAAGAAGGTCTATATGGTTGTATTAGCAGTAACAACCATGGATTGACGTGAAAGTCTGATATAACCGAGTCGTGAGAAAAACTTTTGCATCATCTTGGATGAATCTGACAGAAACAGCTGCCAGACAGCCAGCAGCGTCCGTTGAAAGAAATTAGCAACCAGTTTTTTTATGAGCCTGAGGTCAATGTGAGCAGCAACAACTTTTTGATGAATACAAAAGTGACAGCTAGCAGAAAAAAAAATCATGCATCCTAAAATAAATGTCTTTCAGCTTCAGTACTTGAAGGTAGATGAGAGTGAAACATCACACTCGGGGGACAAAGGGGCAGTATCTGCTGTTCATTTACCACATCACTGAAGGAAACACAATAAAATAAAAACAAATAAATAATCATCACTTTAGTAAGGTCATCCACTGGTTCATGAGGAGAACTGTTAAAGCTCACTGGTGTAAGTTGAGGCATTGGAAGTGCTGATTCAAACTACTTTCTGTCTCAGTTGCTTTCACCTTTCAACGTCAAGGCAAGTCAAAGTTTATTTCTGAAGCATGTTTAAAAACTACCTTGGTTGACCAAAGTGCTGTACAGGGGGACAACAGAATAATGGATACATGAATATACAAAAATAGAAATAAAATAAGAATAAAAACAATAAAAGAAGAGTAAAAAAGAAGATAGGGGAATGAAAGATAAAGGACAAAAGCCAACGTTACTCATTTAGCTGTGACTGAACGCCATTAAATCAAGATGGATAAGAAACACAATTTACAGGAAGGCGTAATGACATGAATAATTTTACCATCACAACCGACCCTTTGTCAAGCCCAGCCCTTCGTAGGAAGTGATCCCTTATCAAGCTACACCATCCCGCTTTGTAAAGATACATGATTTTGGATGGTCAGCATCTGATCTTACAAAAATTTCCCAAACTATTTTATCAAGCTCAAAGCTGGCTCTGTAAAACAATCTAATCCAGACAAAGTGGTGGAAACAAAATAACTTCAAAATTCACAATGGCATTCATTGTGCTGTCATGTTTGACCAGTAAATTGGCAGAAATGTTAGAAAAGGCCCATGCCAACACGGTGAGCCTGGTGTTCCTGTTACCAATCAATCTTTATTCGTATAGAGCCAGTTCATAACTGGGGTTATCCCAGGGAACTTTACAACAGAGCAGGCTGAAGCTATACTTTGTTAGAGAGTCAGTGTTGAAACCTGTGGTGGCACCAAATTAAAAAAAAAAAAAGAAAAAAAAAAAGCAGGTGTGCAGATGTGTTTAATTTTCCCTGTTTCTCTTTGAACAAAAGCCAATTACTGAGACCACTGACAGAGTGGAGGTATGACAGGCTGAGGAGATGAGATTACACTGTCTAAGGCTAAGGTATGACCTTATCAACTCTCACTTCCTTTTCTTTGTGCTCTTCAATAAAACATTCACTCTCACTGCTTTCTTTCTTTGAAACATTCATTCTCACTGCTTTCTCTCCATTATGTAGCCTCTTCCTGACAGTTCTCTGGGTCTGTTTTCCTCTCAAAGCTGAACTGCTCACTCCAACGTGGGCAGAGAGGGCTGTGTATTTAAATAAACCAGTTTGGAGATTTTTGCTTTTGTTTTTTCAGATACATGTGGCTAAAAGCTACCTGGTAGATCAATATAGGGATGCACAATATTATAAGTATAAATTGGTATTAGCAGATAATTGATTAGAAAGTTAAATACTGGTATGGGCAGATACAGCAATTTCTGCTGATAACTACTGGTAATATTTCAGTTTTTACACTAGCATTGAGTTAGTAGAGTAAAAAAAATAATAATTTGACAGTATAAGATAAAAAAGAGCTGATTTTCTGTCAGCAGATTAGTAAATTACCATTTCTAACTCTTAAAAGAGCAGATGTAGCTTGATTTTACTGCTACTGTTAAAGGTAGGTCTTTGACGGGTCCAAAGACCTCCCTTTAGGTATTTCCTTCATAGTTATTGGCATCTTAACCTTGCACTGCAGCTGGATCAGCCTAAATCAATGTCTGTAAACAGGCATTTTCATCTGACCAAGCTCCAATCTACAGCCACGAAGAGCGTCCCAAAGCAGGACAGCCCAATCAGAGTCTTTTGGAAAAGGAGGAAGTGGGGTCTACAAGCAAGATGAAAGCAGGAAGTGACTGCTCGGACAGAGATTAGCATCAATGCTTCTTTGTTAAATTAAAGGCAAATATCAACACAAACGTCTCAATAGAAAGGATAATTTCTCTGCCAACAGTTTGTTTTGCTAAGGGGCTCACAGTCAGTCTTTGACACTGCTGCATTTGCGCCCACCTGCTACATTATCTGATTGGCTCATAATGACTGTGATTAATGAAATGATCGTCCAATCACCTGCCTGATATGCTATTGAAAGGTCCTGCAATCCCAAACACTTTCTATGTGCTCTTTCCCAGATGGACTCATGAAATATACTGAACGAGTCCACCGGGCATGTCAGGTTAATTGGACTCATTATCGACAAAAATTCTTTTGAAATATTGGCATATTAGATATCATCAAAAATCCAGTATTGTGCATCTCAACACTGATCATTTAGAGCAAAATTAAGTGTGTTTACATCAGTTTCCACTAAGCAGTCCTGTCAGTCTGGCATCATCATTTTCAGTCCCAAAAGCTGTGAAAGTTTTCAAATAAAGAAACAAAAATACTGTTTACTTTGATTGTACTGTTTGGCACTCTTCTGCTGGTGGATGGACAGAGCAAAAGCATCAGAACTGGCTAAAATATGAAGGTTACATTAATAGATGCAGCGGCGTTATGCTATGCAATAGAAATGCATTTCACCATTCAACAGAGGATCTGCCAGACGTTTTATCCTCAGCGTCCTTTTGCTTTTGGCAGCAGAAATACAGATAAAGGAAGGTAGACACTCATTTAGTATGATGAAAAAGCACTTTGGTCTCCACTTTGGTACTTAATATGCTTTAATTCAAATGAAATTAGGATGGCAAAGCTATTAAAGCTGCTTATACTTAAGTTTGGCTGTTGAAAATGTCATTTGATCAACAAGGTCAACAACAACAAACGGAGGCAGAGGCTGTTTGATTTAACAGATGGAGGGAAGCTGAAGCACCTGAAGGCTGTAGATGCATAAAAAAGAGCACTCTGACTCAGAACTTCATTAAATCTGATAACAAACACAAACACACAAAACTTTTTTCACAGTAAATCTTTCCTTAAAAGGATAGTTTGTTTTTTTAAGTGGGTTTGTGTGAGGTACACAGCCTGAGCTTGAACATTTGCCACACTATACATTGCTGAGCATGGTGCCAAACTCTACTTAATTAAAACAATTATGGAAGACAACAACCCACAAAAACAGCGTGGTTAGGTACAGACTCATTTTAGTCAATGCCTATTATATATATATATATATATATAAGATTATGGATGTTATGCTTTTTCAATGTAAAGAATGTACTGAAATATCTGAATAATTCTTATTGTGACAGTCTATTGCTTTTTGAAAGAGACATAAACTGGTCAAACATTGGTTGATTCTGACGATGAATGTTGGATGATACTGTTACAAAGATACACAGTTAGAAGTAGAGAAATAAAATAACTCCATGTATAAAAGGTATTATTAACAGTTAACAGTAAAACAGCCGTCATCTGCCTACTTGAGAGCTACAAACAACACTGTCACAACCTGCTGACAGACAGTGAGCTCTGCAGGGCTAAAAACAAAAATGTGTTTTATGGAGTGTATACTTATGAATTAAAATAAATGATCATCACAAAAAAAAGGTTTGCAGGTTGATTTCCTTAAACAATCCTGACAGAGCACAGGGTTTTCCACACAAAGAGGATACCCGGGTGGGCCAACCTGTAATATTTACAGCCTCTTAATAATATTTTTAAATTGTTTTCAGAAGAGAAAAGAACAATATCACCACTCACTCACAAGCCACAAATCCCCAAATTACTTCAACAACAACGGTGCAAGCTAGAGTCCTGTACCAAGTCAGGTACCCACAGTAATGGGTACCCACAAAAAACGTGCAGGTACTAAAATGAATCATTTAAATTTGCAGATATGGGTGAAAATAAAGAGAACGCAGGTACTGGGTAAGAGGGAGCAGGGAGTGAACAGGAGAGAAATAGATGTATGGGTGTGGGTTGGAAAACTTGGACCCATGCAGAACTTTAGCGCAAGTTGCTTAATGCAGATATTTTCATGAATTCCAGCATCGTGTGATAGTAGTTGAGATTCTTTGTGTCAATAAGTGACATTAAGTTAGTTTGAGACTTTAAAGGGCAAACTGAGGATGAATACTGTCAAAAGAGAAGAGACACTCAGAAACAAACCTGAGGAATAAGGTGTTTTGGGGCTGCCTCATCCCATCCCACCAGGCACCCTTACCACTCAAGAACAGTGTATTTCTGAGGTGACCCTTAAAGTCAAACAAAAATCATTATCTTTTCAAGAGAAAAAAAAATGACTGGAAACCTCTTACACTGTCTGAGCTTGACTATTTTTGTTGTGGAAAGTGTGTGAAACTCTCTATCCTCTAGCTGTAACCCTTTTTGTCTTTTCTTCCCTCATTAAATTTAATGTTTATGCTTTTTATTTCTTTAAAACAAAGACAAATCTTTAATATCGATCTTTTCTGAATCCTCAAGTACAAAATAGAGAATGGAAAAGTTTAATTGGACTTGATTTCAGTCCAATCTTCATTCTACTTGGCCGTCTCCTGAGAAAACGTCCATTTCTTCAGCAGCTTCATAATTACCATATTCTTCAGATTGTTACTAAATTTTCCCGCCTACTGCATGCTGCTGGGCAGGTCGAGTTCGGCAGGTTAATAGCAGCCTGAGGACTGAAAAGCTGCTGGCTGGAAACTTCATTGATGACGGAGCAGTTAAAGAAATTAAAACTCTCTGAGGGCCTAAATGAACCCACGGTCAGATGATGATCCTCTGTAGGCTTGTCACTGGAAAGGACCCTTTTTCTGTGACATCTCTTCAGGTTTTACACAATCAACTAGACACTTACTTATGATTGTCATGCTTCATTGTGTGCCATGTTTATTTAATGCTATTTTGCATTTCTCTTCTCTTACTGGTACAACAACATAGGCCCAGAGTCTCTTTTTGGATTAATAAGGTTGCATCCTAAAGGAGGTGATGTTATGAGTCCTGGTTATTGAATGAACTTCAATTTTTGCCAAAATTTTGGATTTCCACAACCATAAAAATAAGATAATCAGGACTAAGCTGTTCCTGTGCTGCAGTTTTACCCTTAGTTACATGATTTTAAACAGTTAAAAAACTGTTTTTATTATAGAGTGGTAGAAGTAGTAAAAGTAGTATTTTCATTTATTTTTCTGCATTTTTTATTATTCAGAGTATACAAGTGTCATGGATGTTAAATTATATGATATCTTACAGCTGCACATTCAATCAAATTTCAATCTCAATGACAAGATTACTGTGCCACATGACATGTTAAACTTTATTTATTTTTCCATTACTGTTATTATTAGCATTATTTTGAGGTATTTGTATCAAGTGTATTATGTAGTACTTGTATTATGTATATTAGGTATATATGTTCAATCAAAGCATGTGGTGTGTGTTTTAGAATTAAAGAGTAATCATGTTTCATAATTGCAATATCAATATCTATTAAAATAAATGAGATTATAATTTTTGCCATATCGAGCTGCCAGATGATATATATATATTACATGTATAAATATGAATGCATGTGATCAAGACACTGCAAAAATGTATATTCATGCTCAAAAAAATTGGGATCTCATTATTTAAAAAAAAAAAAAAAAAGTGTGAGTATAATATTTGTCGATGCAGCCCTAATTTGATCCTTATTGGTGGAGCTGTATTTAAGTTTATTTGACAGGGACCTCACACAGCACACCTGTTGTGCTAGAGAAATCGATAAAGCTAATTTACATCTTTGGTCCCATATTTTAGTTCCATTTCCTGATTTATTTGGGATAAATTCTTGTCCATACAGACAAAAAGCAAAGCCATGCTCCGCTGAATGCGGCAGTGTCTCATTCAAAAACATTTGAGCAGGTCCACTGTCTGTACACTCAGTATTCATTATTCTTTTACCAGTCTAATTTTCCTCCTCTCCTGTCTGTCCATTAACCCTATCAGTCTCCCTCTCCCTCTGTCTTACCAGTGAGGCTCTGCGGGAGCGTCGGCTCAGCGGCTGGTCGAAGGACGGGCTGCACAGCTGTAACTTCTCCAGGTAACCGTCAGGTATCCTGATGTCGGCCGGCAGTGAGAGACGTTTGTTTAGGTCCTGCAAAAACATACACAAAAACACACAAATAGTTAAAAACAACAGAGACCTCCATTTAAAAACTTGTCAACATGGTGCAAAACCCTGAAAAAACAGGAATGAACCCTCGGTAAACGGAATAAGCTTTGAATAAATACCAATGATTGTCAACAAACTGGCAGAGACCCAGAGTAAACACGATGGATATAAGAAGGAGCTGGCTTCAAGCCTCATTGGTCAACAGACCAGGCAGTGTGTGCTTATGTATGTGTGTGAAAGGACACACATGTAGCCAATAGGGCTGGGCTATACATGCCATCTGTATGATATATAGTTATATATTTTCAAATGAGATCAAAACCACTTTCACTGTCCGGTTGAAAACAGCCCTGTCAGTTCTTCTGCTGCTGCTCAGTCGTCTACCTGAAGCCTGTCTGGGTAAAGGTCCTAAATTTACAACATTTGTGGTTTTAACCCTTTCATGCATGAATCATTTAATCACAAAGGAATACATATTTTTTAATGTTTGTTTTTACTTTCAAAACAGTTAAAAATCAAGGCCATTTTTTTCACGTTAAATTTTGAGTATGTTACACATCTCTCCACTATAGTGGACATCATCATCAACGGTATAAATAGCAATTTAATGAAACTTAAAACAGATCCACAAACACAAGTCTGTTACAAACATTTACTAAGAGTAAATGATGCGAATATAACAAAAATGAAAAACTTCATGTGACACTGCCACTCGCTTCTCAGTCACCCTGTAGCTCCTGCTGGCCTTAAGTCTCTCTGACAGAAAACATGACATTTTAGAGGAATAAGTTATTACACTAAGTATAACTGCACTGTAATACCCAAACTTTAGACAAGGTTTACAACAAATACACCAACAGGCACTGTCCCCCTACACACTCAGAACCTCTGCTTTTATATGACCTATTAAATAAACTGTTAGCATTAAAATAAAAGCAAAATCAGAAGTACATCTAATATTGCTGTTTATGTAAACTATTTACTTGTGAATTACACCAAAATGGTCAATAAAAAATACAGAATTATGTGAAATCTGAATACAAGCATAATTCCTAGAATATACCTTTCAGTGCATGAGGTCTACTGGATTGGACAGGTTAATCTTTGGTCACAGAAAAAAAATAAAAGAAGTATTTTTAAAATCAGTGTAAAACTGTTTCTATAGTATTAAATTAGAATATATTTCTTTTTAATCTGTCTGATTCTTTGAGAATAGAAGGATTAAACAGTTATTCCTGACGGATGTGGTGCAATATGCCAAGATGATATTTTTATGAAATTTGAGACAATGGTTTGGGCGTTAGCCACCTGGTAGTTGGACATGGCACTGCAACCTGAAATGTATAAAATGTATTCCAAATATCTGTCTACTGTAGTGGACACCACAATTGAAAGGGTTAATAAGGCCCATGAGTTTCCCTTCACTTTGTGATTCAAAACATAAATCTTTTACGATAAAGACTTTGGGGGGAAATGCAGTGCACAGAAGTTTACCCATATTAAAGGGTGAGTTCAGCATTTTTTAATGTGGGTTGTATGAGGTCCTTAACAACAGTCAGTGAAGTGGCTGAAAGGGCTCCTAGCAGCGCTGCCCCTTTAAACAATGACCTGGGACCACGGTGAGCTACACTGCTCTTGGCCGTTACAGTTATTTCATGTAATTGTGAGTTTTACATAAAAACAAGCCACAAAACTATATTTGGTTGAACTACTATAGGGGAAAAATTTAAGAGTGTTTGTGTTCCCTCCAGTAAGTCTCTGTGTTTGGTGATCTTTTAGAATAATACTTCTGCCTGTGTGCATTGATTCTGGCCACTGAATCTCGTTCTGAATAATTTCTTCTTCTGTATACTCCAGTTCATAAAGGTAACCCTGTGCATCCAAAGGAGCGTTATAATCACCTGAGTCAAAATCATTCATATTTAGTTCAGAATTAGTTTCCTCTGTGGTCATTGTGTCTTCTTCAGTCCATAGAGCGAAACAGCAGACTGCTGCATGACTCACACAATTATGCGTAATAACTGTATCCATTGACAGCGGTGTACCTTACCGGTGGTCTCAGGAAATATCCCTTCAAAGCCTCTGTGAACATGACTTGAATTTCTTGGAGATTTTTTTAATATCAAAGTTCAATGCATAATTAAGCATTCTTGAAATTTGCACCTCTATTTCATAGTTAAGATGATTTCTCAGGACGGTGTGGGCTTGGTTACTATCGCTTTGACGCAAAGGGGCACTTTGTTGGATTTATACCAGGAAGAATTAGGGCAGTTCTGAAGGCAAAAGGGGTCCAACTTCACAGTCTCTTCACCTGATTAGTGCGAAGAGACTGTAAGGTGCAGAAACTCTGTTCACTTTAGACTATTGAAGTCAATGAGCACATTTTTCACAGATTATGTAAAATAAAGCAATCCTGTTAAATGCAATCAATCTAAATCAGCAAAAATGTGATTGTGGTTTATACTACAATTGAGCTGCCTCATTTCACTCTCTAAAAAATGTGGAATTAAAATAAAGAAAAGCTAAAAGCTAGAGTCAATTAGCAGAAATCAGAATCAGAACTGACACAATTAAAAGCACATCGAACCCTATATCTTCCTGTGTCTAGTAGAATTAATAAAAAACAGAAGTTCTCCAAGAGCACAAACCTCCATCTATTCATTTCTGACATTCTTGGACGAGTTTTGATTGGAAATGTGGAAAACTGCCCTATGGCACAATTATGACAAATATTTAAAAGAATTCCTGGATCTGCATCTAGGTTTGAATGACCACCAAAATATATTCACCTTTTCCTTTTGCCAAGATCAACATTTCCTGAAAATTTCATCAAAATCCATAAAGAACTTTTTGTGGTTTAAGTGAACAAGGTTAGGTTGGGTTTAGGACTTTATTTCATTCTGTTAGTAAAACATTCAATAAAAACAAAGAAAAATATCAAACCTGTGAATGAAAAGGAGCAGAAAGAAGAAAAATCTTATAGAATCTTCCCCTTTCTCAAAAGATATTAATTAACTAAACACACAATACAAATAAACAAGAGCTGCAGGCCAACATGCGTTTTTACAGTTCATTATTTCTTATGATCAAAAACAACATTTTTGATTTCAACAACTGCAATTTAACAAATAATGGGTTCGAATGATCTCTATTTTGGGCTTTTTTGTAAAATGAAAACTGGCTGGATGGAAGTTTTACTTGCACTTCCCCACACTTCAACACAGTAGGTCAGCATCAAATGATTACAGCAGCAAAGTCTGACTTATTTCTCTGTCAAAGTTTCCAGTATCTGACCATTTTAAAATCTTTATACAGACTTATCTACAGCTGCAGGTGCACTCATTAGTATGTGTCACTTTCTCAGTTCTAATTAAAGCTTCACTTCCTGTTACAGAGGTGATTATAGTATATCTAAATCTCACAGCTGTGGGCGAGCGCAGCAGCAAAATGCTGACTCACCGTTGTGTTCTGAAGAGGCTGAGGGTCAGTTCAGCCGTCCACATGTCAGTCACCTCAGGTTACTGATTGATCAATGAGTGTTGAAATGTGGAAACATTCAAAGTTGCATATTGTTGTTCGTTTGTGGTCAGGATGTAACTGAAGGGTCCAGTGTTACCTCACAGGGGGTGGAGCAGATTTAAAGCAGAGAGAAAGAGAGAGAGGCCGGATTAACAGTAATCTAACAAATAGAGGAAATGCATGATGGGAAGAATCCAGACGTTGTTCTAAGAGCGTGTGGTTTATTTTATGTAACGCTCATAAGGATCATTCTTTAATCCTTTGTTTTTCTCTGAGTCTTAACTCTTCAAGATCTACACATTTTAGGTACAAAGCAAGCTTGCTCAAAACTGTTGCAATGCTTTGGGCCAAGATATGGACCATATAGACGACATACAGATGGATATAAAAATAATCATATCCATTCATCTAACCATCCCTCCATGTCTATATTTATATCCATCCAAGCATATCACCTTATACTTGATATCTAAATATTCATTCGAGCATGGGGGTTAAAATCCTTACTCGACCTTTAAATATACACTGATCAGCCATAACATTTTGACCACCTGCCTAATATTGTGTTGATACCCCTTCTGCATCTACACAACAAACTGTGTATTCTCGCACCTTTCTATCAGAACCAGCATTAACCTCTTTAGCAATCTGAGCAACAGTAGCTCATCTGTTGGATCCGACCACACAGGTCAGCCATCGCTCACCACATGCATCAACGAGCCTTTGCCGCCCACAACCCAGTTGCTGGTTCACCACTCTTCCTTTCTCGGACCACTTCAGATATATACTGACCACTGTGGACTGGGTACACCCTACAAGAGTTGCAGTTCTGCAGTTTCTCTCTTGAGCTCAACAACAAGGAAGTACAGTGGAGGACAGGCAAAGCCACTCCGAGCAGACAACAAAAAAATTCTGAGGAGCGCAGCATGGAAGCACTTTGGGCAGGTTGTGTATCAATTATGTTCAAAGCAGCTGGCTAACTCCTCATCCACAAAAAAATCTGCGGGCCCATTTCTTGGCTTTTCACCCAAGTATCCAACAGCGCCTTGTCAGGAGCTCAGCCCCATGCGACTGTGTCTTCCTTGGAAGGCCCCCCACCAGAGGGGCAGAAAAAGGCCATCACGGACAAGACTGCAAGATCTATAAGCAAGGACATGCAGCCCAGTGCAGCCTTGGGAGACTAAAATAGAAATATGATGAAAATGCCCTGTGTTTATGTTTTAGCCAGTCCAGCGGGTGTGGGGTTGGTTGAATATTTTTGGTTATTAGCATGTACGCTCGAGTTTGGTTTTTAGGAAAAGTGATAGCCCTAATCTATCCATCCATGTTTAAATCCATACTCATCAATCTATCAGTTTATCCATGCCTTTATTGATCCATCCATTCATACATACATACATACATCTGCCCATCAATTCAAGTACATATCTAATCAATCAATTAGTACATGTATATCCAGCCATCTATCAATCTGTCCACATCTTTATCCATCCATTTAACCATCCAAGTATATCTATATAGATCAATACATCCAACATCTATATATTTATGTCTACATCCATTCACCATTGCATCTATCGCTTTTATATCTATCTACCCATCCAAGTATTTCTGTATCCATTCATCCATATATGCCTATATCCATCCTGCCATCCATGCATCTATCTATATCTATCAAACTCCTACCTATTCATGTGTAACTAGTCTACATCTCTATCCTTTTATCTACATATTCATCTGTCTATCCATAAATCCATCAATTGCTTAATCTCTGTCTATCCATCCAAATATCCAATCAACCACGTCTACATCTACATCTATCTATCCGTTAATTCATTCATCTATGTCTGTATCTTCATCTCTCTACATCCATATCCACTTCTACTTCCATCCATCCTTTCATCAAAAATATTTTATATTTACAGACGGTTGAAACAGAATTTATTACACAACTGAAATGACTTTCTGTCTTGGTTCTGAATGACTGAACAAAGAATCAGTAATTTGGCCAAAACAAATAACCACCAGACTAATGATGTAAATATTTCTCAATGACATTAGATCCATTTCTGTCCGCTCTGTCAAGATTGGTGGTCTGTCTCGGGGGCAAGCCACGCAATCCATCACATGACTTTTGCCCCTCCCCCTCCTGCTCTCCAATCAAACTGTCCTAATCTGTTACAACAGGGGCCCATCTGGACCGTATTACAGTAATCCTTGTGATGTAATCCCAAAACAGCACGGCTTTCGACTCCTTTGAGAGAGACACAGCCCACTACCTGACGACAGACAAAGGGATTTCCTCACTCTTCCATCACTTCCTCCATGACTGGCTTGTCTCCTTCACTCAGAGTGTCCTCTCCGTACAAAGAAGTGTTTTAATCATTTCATAACTTCATCTAGAAGCCCTTTTGTCATTTACACTTATGAAATAATGTGTTCATCAGACCCTTTTTACTTTTGCATTAACTACCAAAGTGGGCATGTTAATACAAGTGGAGGTCCCCTTAATGCTTACCAAAGGACAGGTTGATATCAGAAAGCTCAGACTGCACATAGATGAGCTCTGGGACGCCTTCAACTGAACTGATTTGTGTAGTGTAGACTCACCATGCACTGACACACATCAAAGATCCCTCCATCCCTGGCCGTAGAAATGATACAAATTACATCTCTCCTCAGAGCTCTGGATCATCTGCACAACTTCTTAATGAGAACTGGTCTTTCAGTTCCCAAAAAAAACTCTTCATTTTGGCTTAGAATTGGCTTTTTAGCAGACAACACATCAGTCTTAATTTTGTCCACTATTTATTTTCGTCATAGTTTTTGTCAACAACCTTTTTTCCCCTGACGAAAACTAGACTATGACTAAAAAAAAAAACAAGTTTACATTGACAAAAACTAAAACTAAACAAACTGACATTTTCATCAACAAATAAAAACTAGACTAAAATGTTTGACAGGGACTTAATCCAATCAGACCTAATTTGGTAATGTAGAAAGTAGGGACAAGTTAGGAATATATCCAATCACAGCTACTTTGGTTGTGTGGAAAGGTTGGATGAGTTAAGAGGGACATCCAATCACAACTGCCTTAGCTTTATGGTGGCAGGATCCAAGTGTAAAACATGACTTCAGAAATTCAAGAAAACATAAAAAATGCCTTACACTTTACACTTCATATTTTAGTCGACTAAATTTACAGTAGATTTTGTCGACTAAAATGTTGTGAAATTTCATCAACTTAAACTAGACAAAAATTAAAACAATTTAGATGACTAAATGAGGACTAAAACTAAAAGAAATTTTAGGCAAAAGACTATAACTAAAACTAAATTATAAAGTTCTGTCAAAATTAACACTGCAACACATCACAACTCATCACTTCATTTCACTCTAGGGCTGTGAACGTATTGGGGAAAAAAATGAGTTTCAAAGGTTCGAAAGTGTCCTAATGAAAGTCTGTCTGTTTAAATATTCACTAAAGATAAATATATTGAGTATTTCTGTGATTAAAGGAAGGCTAAAGAAAGAAAAAAAGACTGCTGAAAGTAATTACCCAACAATGTCACCTGCTTTCTGAGCACTTCTTTGCACTTAAAGTAAATCTGAATAATTACTGTTCAGTTATTTTGCTTTTTTAAGTCTTCAAGAAATAATGGTTGAGAACTAGCTACTAGTCTACAAGTCACAAGCATTACTTACTCAGCACTTATGCACTTATGATTTTGTCCTGATGGTTGTGTGCTGTTTTGTCAGTGTGTGGTTTTGCTCTTCTTTATTGCCATATTTCATGTTAACTGTATATGCACCAATGCTTCTACAGATGATAAGTTAAACTATCTGAATTGATTACTTTCACTTTGCTTTGTGCTGTTCTTGAACAAACTCAGTACATGAAGTGACATTCAATTTCTCTGTGTGGACAGCCTCCAATGATGTAAGCTGCTTAACAATTTCGAGTGCTTGTTGTGTGTGTAGTCTTGCATGTTTTCTTCGTGTTTATCACTCTTAAACTCAAGAAGGTCCAACAATCAAACAAACCCGACACACTGTAAGAGGGACGGGAAGTGTTTGTTGCTCAGTCAAAGAAACCTCTACTGCATAATCGCACTGCAGATTGTGTGCAGCATGTGGTTCAGTAGCAAGACAACAACATCAACCACACATTGACAAATGTACAACAGAGTTTAAAAACCCATGTCGCTGCTTGTGAGGTGGTGCAGATCATTTAAACATCATTGAAGAGTAACTTTGTAACACTTAGGTTCTTCTAAGAGGACCCAGGAAAAAAAATTCAACATCTTAGCATAACAAGTTCTCCTGTTAAATAGTTTAAATGGTTTTAAAACTTCATTCACAATGTTACTGAACTAGCATTTTAGAATTCAAAATGCCTTAAAATCTCTTAATTCAAGATAAGTGAGTAATTCAAAGATGCATCCATCCTAAATTCATCTGCATCTTAAAAATATTAGATTAAATTTAGCCTCTGAGGCAGAGATTAGGACATACTGAACAAGCATCAACAGCTCTGGATTTAAAGAATCACTGCCAAAGAAACAGATTTTTTTTTTTTTATCATTGATCATTTTGTTGTCACGTCCTTACTGTAAATCCCTGAGTTTGGATTCTTAGCCATCATGTTTTATTTACCTTTTCATTTCATGCCAAAAGTGGCAATTACATAAATCTACAAAGGGGCAAGGGAAAAGAATTCTTAAATACTAAATGTAACTTATAAAAGCCAAACAATGAAGCGGCAGTTAATGAATCTTAAAAATTGTCAAATTGAAAAACAAAAAAAATCCTGCATCTGTTTCCTGAGATAATTTAATGTAAAGAAAAGAGAAAATAAGATTGGATGTGAGATGAAAAACCAAAAGGCTAACTGTCATTGCTCACTTTCACTGTAAACCTGGAGAGTCATCTGCCCTGACTCATGGCAGTCAGACATCCTCAAATCCCATTAGTGTCCATTAAGGTGGATTACAGGGACAGAGTCCTGGCTTTGTTGTAAAGGGGGTAAGAAAGAGTTTAAAAAGTTTTATGTCGGCACGATTTAAGCACGGTTTTTGCTCAGCCAGACATCAGTAGTCAGAGAACAGACTGTGGTGCTTTCAGAGTTTATGTTACCTGCACAGATTATTTACAAGCTACAGACAAAGCTTTTAACAAAAATAGTGGAGGTACTGAAGAATGAGTGGCTTTAAATAAAAGTGAGTTTAAGATATAACTTGAATTGTACTGCATAAAAAGACAGAATCTACCAGGACAGTTAGTGGAAAAGTGTGCCGTGGTGTGATGAGCCCACATTTAAAATTGTTTTAGAAAATAATGAAAATTGTGTCCTCCTGTCTGAAGAAGAAAAGGACCATCCAGATTGTTTTCAAGTTCAAAAGCCAGCATCTGTGATAGTATGGGTTAGTGCCCATGGCATGGGTAACTTGCACATCTGTTTTGAAACAACATACGCTGCCATCTAAGCAACATCTTTTCAGGGACCTCCCCGCTTACTTCAGCAAGACAAAGTAAATACACACTCTGCTCGTGTTACAACAGTGTGGCTTCATCGTAAAAGAGTGTGGGTACTAGACTGATCTGCCTGCAGTCCAGACCGGTCTCCCATTAAAAACGTGTGGCACATTATGAAGTACAGAATACTAGGGCTGGGTATTTCCAACAACCTCACGATACGATACCTATCCTGACACTGAGCTCATGATACGATATGTATCCCGATACATGTAAATTGTGAACACTGACTATGCTTTTAACAGAATTCCTGACAAGTTTTGTTTTTTATTACAAGAAGAAAAAGAACAAGAATGAGTTTTAAATGATTCTACACCTTAAGAAACTTAAATTCAGGTCCTCAAAGATCGGAGACCTAAGTTTAAATTTAGAAATGCGCTTCATCATGTAGCTTGGCTTCTACTTTGAACTGTGCCAACGTTAACATTACCAAAAGTGTATTGACAACAACTGCCAAACATTGAGGCTGTATCGATTCTGTAGAATCCGTATCGATACACGTATCCCCAAGGAGGGAGTGATGATATTTTGCTGTATCGATATTTTGAGCACAGGCCTACAGAATACGACAATAAAGACCCCGGACTGTGAAGCAGCTGAATTGGTGCTTCAAGCAAAAATGGGAAAAATTCCACCTTCAAAGCTTCAACAATTTGTCCTCAGTTCCCAAACGCTTGCTCAGTGTTGTCAAAAGGAAAGGTGATGAAACACAGTGGTAAACATGCCCGTCTCAGCTTTTTGAAGGTGTTGCAGGCATCCAAAGAAAAAAGTACCCGTTTGAACATTAAATATCTTGTTTTTTTGTAGTTTATTTAACTGAATACAGGTCAAAAAGGATTTGCATATCATTGTATTCTGTTTTTATTTACAGTTTACACAGCATCCCAGTTCATTGGAATTGGGTTTGTATTATTCTCTTACATTAATCAATCAATCATTCATTTATTTACCTGATTTCTGAAAAATCCCACACAATAAAATCAAGTCTAATCAAATGTAACAAGACCCCACTGAGCAAGTTCTATCTGTAAAGTGATAATAAAGCAGCAGGATTTTTCTTTCTCCTTCATGTGTCTCCATAAATAAGCTGAATCAAGGCTTTACTGCATTTCTCTCCATATGCTGCATTTTGTGGTGTGAGCCTTGGGGAGGTCTTTGTTCCTGAATATTTAAAGCTAATGAGATGGAGATAAAACGCTGCACTATGTTTAAAATGTGTATAATCACACACCCAAGATTTGAACAATGCCTGCAAAATAAAACATAGATAATAACGCTGTTCTATATTTAATAAGTGTAAAATTAAACAGCCAGGATTTAAAGAACGCCTGTAAAGACATTTCAATCTTACTTTGAAACCAACAGCAGCATAATAATAATCACAGCGAGGAGTGTTTCCATAATGTGTTGTCGTTACATAACCATGAGGGGAATGTCAAAATCAGCCCCTTACTGACTCAGTGTGCATGTGTGAATGAGGAAACAGAGAGGTATGTAAGTAAGAGGGCTGGGTGGGTGGCGTGGTGGCAACTGTGAAGCTTTAGTACAACAGATTTCAAAAGTATGTTCAGCATTAAAGTGTATGGAGACACTGGGGGCACAAGTGTGTATCCTGCTTAGATATGTGGGCGGCTACGGACTTCTGTGCTTTCATGTCGCCCAGCGAGAACATAGTTGAAGATGTAAAACAACAATAATCACCACCTTTTGCTGGAGAAAGAAACGCTAATCGTAGGGCTGTAAAACACATCCAGATATTAGAGATAGCAATACACATTTAGGACAGATATACAGTAAGGTATGTCTTAAAATGACATTACATGTTTCTTCTTCTTTGGTCTGAACTGTTGAGAGCTGAATAAACTGATAAAATGATTCCGGGCCTGTCCATCCATTATCTGTACAGTTTATTCCATGCATGTCCTTCACATAAATACAGATCCACCCTTGCTTATCTAACAAGCACATTTGTACCCACAACTAGGGGTGTCCCGATACAACTTTTTCACCTCCGATACGATACCGATATTGCAGCCTTGAGTATTGGCCGATACCGATATCGATCCAATACAATATCAGCAGGAATCATACATACTTTTATTACTTATTTTGTAGTATGGACTGTAAGAAAAGGCTTGATCGAGTGAGATTACTCAAACAGAGAACAGTAGTCAGCAATAGTAGGTATGAGAAAAACTGACCCATTTGTTATTAACCAGTGGGTTAAATAAATTTTAACCTTAAATATAAGTATATACTACAATTAAATAAAATAAATGAAAAAATAAATTAGAATACCCTGAAAAATAACTTCAATAAATCCAATAAAAACAAAAACATATATTTTTAAATTGCAAAATAACCACTGTGTTTAGCTTAAACATAAGCATGTTCTACAACTGAAATAAATAATTAAAAAATAAATCAGAATGGACTGCTTGTATCAGAGTGCTTATATCGGAGATTTTAGATGCAAGCCGATATAATCTG
This sequence comes from Cetoscarus ocellatus, assembly GCA_037902135.1. Lineage (NCBI taxonomy): Eukaryota > Metazoa > Chordata > Actinopteri > Labriformes > Labridae > Cetoscarus > Cetoscarus ocellatus. Next base: position 834,017 of record JBAMNC010001525.1, on the reverse strand, counting down.
ATATTTGTTTTTTTGCTGATATTGGACCGATATCCAATATCAATATCGGATTGGGACACCCCTACCCACAACTGTCACATTTATTAACACAGCAGCTGATGGATCTATGCAGGTTTCTGTTGCTTAGGGATGGGGCTTGTTAATTACTTTCACTGAGGAGGTTCTCTTTTTGCCAGCATTTGTCCATTAGTGTGTCCGTCTGGGAGCACGATAACTCAGAAAGTTCTTCACTGACTTTGATGAAATTTTCAGGGAATGTTAGTCATGGCACAAGGAACTAGTGATTAAATCTGGGTGGTGATCCAAACCTGGATACAGATCCAGGAATTTCCTGAAGTATTTGTAATAGGGCTGTCACCTGGAGCTGCACAATTAATGGAATTTGGCTGCCACGATTAAATTAACCTGATCGTCAGCAATATTTACATTTAAAATGCAGGCTCTGCTGCATATCTAATCAAGCACTTTCTCATCCATTAGTCAGCCAGCCACCAGGGGGCGAACGCATGGTTAAGGCTTCATTAAGCTGCCTAAATAACAAGTGAGCAAACTCTACAGCGTACACTGATGAGCTGGACAGCAACGTGGACGACTGGGAGGAAGAGACCATTGAGTTTTTATCAATGAAGAAATCATTCAATCAATAATAATAACAACAGTGATAACACAGGCTAATATTAATTGACTGTTATTTTTTTTGACGAGCCCTATGATGAGAGTACACACACCATTGTTGTCATTCTGGTTGTAAATTAATTTATGCAATATAATATGGTAAAACAATAATGCCAAGTTAAAGCAACAAAAAACTTAAACCTGTCACATATTGTTTGTTTAAAAGTAGTATGCTTTAAAAAAAGATCAAGTTTGATTTGTGGGAAAAGTGATGTAATCTGGCTAACAACATCAGACATGCCTTGGCAGAGGTTTGTACTCTCTGAGGGTTTTTACTTCATGTTTATTTTTATCTGCTTTAAACTGATGGAAAAATGAATAAATTCCATCCCCAAAGAATTGTATTAATTCAAGTTTCTAGATCTAACATCTGAAAAACATCATAATTACGGATGTACGATATTATCAGAACAACGTCAATTTCGGCAGATGTGAAAATTTTGGCCAATATTTTGACCAAAGAATTGTCCATAAACGCCTTATATATTGGCTGTTATATTGGCAAAAAGGAAATTCAGTTTACATTGGTGACATATTCTGCAAAAAATTAAAACAAAACCTGCTTTGTGTAAATATGGTAGAGTTTTTTTCTTTAAGAGGGAAAAAAATAATTAAAATTGAAAACTGAGGGCTGTGCATAAAAATCTGGGAATTCATTTTTTGATCTTATAACCCAGCCCTACCAGAAAACCACCATAGTAATTAAATAACCAGAGGTAACCCCCAAAAGCAAACCTCCACCAGGGCATATCCAACACTGTGGGGAGTTACTGTCAAAAATCCAAAAAATGTCCTTATCTAGCAATGTATCAAATCCTTTAAAAATTCCTGGATCCATATACGGATTAAGATCACCATCAAAATGTAATCACTTCTCATTTGTGCCATGAACAACATTCCCTGAATATGTCATTAAAATCCATTGAGAACTCACTGAATAACAAGTGAAATTGTAGAAAACTGCCCTTTCCTGCAGTGTTATAAAATCCTTTCAGTATTCCTGGATCCACATCAGAATTCAGATCACCAACAAAATCTTATCAATTCTTCTTGGGCCATAAGCAAAAGTCCCTGGAAATTCCGTCACAATCTGTAATCATAATAATAATAATAATACTGTATTATATTTTAAATTATGGTCCTCGCCTGCCTTACACGTACATTAGTTTGTATTAGTAGCTTGACTAAATCACATATAGCATGTATCTGCACCATTAGAGTTGAACTTGAATCATGTCAAAAATAATTATTCTGGTATAATGACAACCATTACTTTACCAAAAAGTTACTAAGATGCTGTGTATTTCCTGAAAATGATACTGAAACATGATTTTTGGTTGTATGTATGTCCCAGTATGTCCCAGATTGTATGTCCCAGCTGTAGTATATGTCAAACTCTCCGTTTTCTTTGCCTTTTCATGAATAAAATGAAAAATATCTTCAAAAACAAAGCGGAGGCTGAACTGTGGAGCCAGGTCTGACCTCGAGCAGAATAAAAGTTTTATGATTCATAACAGCAACATATTCAAACGTCAAAACCTGTTACAGCAGCCGGTGACTCATATCCTGGTACATATCCTTCCTTTTAAAAAGAAAGGACATACAAGGGCAATGGAAGTTTAAAAACTCTGAGAATCAAATGTCCCACCTCTGCAGAGATGCGTCTGTTCCCTCTGTTCCTCAAACAAACACCGGTGGGCGACTGCACCTCATCGGAGGAAGTCCCAGACGCCTGGTCGCTCTCCCCGTCCGAGCCCATCTTCAGGTTCTCATGGACGATATCTGCAACCGAGACAAGACAGAAAAACATGGAGAGAGGAGGAGGATGAGGGGTTTGTGTTTGACAGATGGAGCAGGTCTGTGGAAAAACAGGGTAGGGCTGATGACTTCAGCAGGAAAGAAAACACTCTGTCTGACACTCTAACATGCTCCTCTGTTTTCATCCATCTCCTGATGATGGAGAGAAGAATACACACTGTTCACGAGGTTTAGGAAGTGTGACTGGTAGGTCTCATTTGTTTCATTATGAGGCAAATCCATTTATCACACCTTGTTCATAACAAATCAAACTAATTATGCTGCTGCTCTTCCTAGATTTTAAGATGTGAAGGACCTTGAGTATGCTGACAGTTGTACTTTTTGTTGTTGATATTTAGAATTTTATTCTTCGAGCATCCTCAGGGTTGTGAGTAGGCTGGTACTGAACACCGCCTAAATATTCAGTATGATGCACCAAGAAGGGAGGAGAGCAGCTGTCTTCACAATCAACCTACAAGGACCAGTCATCAGTCTCTCTTTCAGCTCTAAAATACATTCACCAACCACTTTATTAAGGGCCAGTTTACATGACAACGAAAACGGACAAAAAACTGAGAGTTTTCGTTGCGTTAGTACCTTCCATTTACACGAGAACAGTGCCCGGAGTGCCTGAATCCACAAACTTTTGAAACCAGGGTCCAGAGTGAAAAGTTTTGAAAACACTTTCGTATCTGTATCTATGTAAACAGGGATCTCTGCTGTCACAGGAAACAGGGACATATGGCACATGCACAGTACTCTTTCAGATAACGGTACGCACCTAGGATCGCAGAGGTCTTCATGTCTTGCCTCACTACCAACTCCATGACAAGCAGATAGACACGAATCTTTTAACTGTGCGTGCAGTAACAACGAAGAGACACACAGAATTCGCCCAACACTAATTACCTTAGCTCAAACACTGGGAGTCAATGGGTATAGCTAGCCTGCCTCTGCCTACAATCATCAGATAAACTTTTCAGCAACTCTATTCGGTCCTGTGTGCTAGTTGTGACTCGCTTTTTTACAGCGTTGTGTTATGTTATCTATTTATAGACCAAGATTAGCACTTTATATAATCAAAAAAAAAACAAAACAAACAAAACTAAACTGCAGGGCGCATGCACAAACCACCGTGGACATGCTTTGTTTTGTTGACCTAGTTACAAGTACCTTTTGGAGTTTCTGAAGAGTTTATCTGATTACCGTAGGCAGAGGCAGGCTAATGCTTCCCACTGACTCACAGTTGAAAGAATGGTGTCCATCTGCTTGTCATGGACTTGGGAGTGAGGCAAGACATGAAAACAAAAAAGGCTGGTGTAACCCTTTAAGGCAGATCTGAGGGCAAAAGGGGGTCCGAACAAGCAAGGCATATCTAACGAAGTAGCCTGTGAGTATAAATTTCCCAACATTTTTTATTATTATTACATTCTGTTCTCATTGGTTGCATTTAAGTCACTAATAGTTTCCTTCTTTTCTCCCCGAAAAATGGAAAGAAACATATCAACCACGGCCACATGTAACATATTCTACCATCTGTATTCAAGAAATCTTATCTGATCCCCTGTATTTTGTCAGAGCATACAAAAACCTGTGATCGATCCTGTGTGTGTTTTTCTCTCACCAAGACGACTGCCATTGCGAGGCATGACCATGAGCGAGCCCAGGCCTCCCCCTATGACGCTCTGAGGCCGTCTCAGCGGCGGCTTCTTAAAGGAGCCTGTGTACTGGTGGAGGAAGGAGTGGACGCTGTGTGCTGACGGGGGACGACCATTCCTCACTATGGGCTCTGTGAAGGAAGAAAAAAACAACTTCATGCTTAGATGACAACACAAAAAGAGCCTTTAAACACGCGTGCATGTGTTTGGAAACATGTCAGTCAATAATACTTGATGAATGAAGTTTCTATTTAGTATCTCACTACAGGTGTTGGTGTGAATCTCCTGATATTTGTAGGTTCACTCAGTTATGACAAATGTGTTAACACATAAAAAATGATATTCGCTGAAGCCCTCAGAACTGAAGCACACATTTGATTGGATCATGACATGGCGTAATCTGCTGCAAACTGAATCATCACATTCTTATATTTCCTGTTTTATAATCACAATGTACTTGTGCTGTTCTTATGTAATCTTAAATCATTATAAATACAGATTTCAAATATATTCTAACTCGTGTCACTTAGTCAGTATTAAACTAAAAGTCCACTGTCTTTTCTATCATGGTGGTGGGGGCGTGAACATTCAGACACCTTGCTGACTAACACACTAAAAGCTTTGTGTTGCTCCGACCACACATAAGTGGTTACACAGCATAACACAAGAGTGTACATATTAATGACTGTTACATAAGAGGCTTACACTCTTAATCTACGGATGTATACATCTACATGTTATATTATTTAACTGCTGTAAAGAAGAACAACAGTCCAGAGCATGCTAAACAACTTCACTTCATTTCAAGCATGCGTGTTATAAATAATATGAACTCAAACTGAAACAGGGGATTTTTCTTTGTGACACAAAAACTGACAAAAAACAGGGAAAAAGTTGAAGAATATGAACTGCAACAACATAAATGAAACAGGTCAAAGAATGAAGTAAATACGTAAAAAAGCTGAAAGATCAGACATCGTGAACCGTTGTCAACACATAGGACTGTATTTTAGATTACAAAGCTTTTATTGACTAACCTAACACAACAGATGGACCCTTCACTTTATTTCACTAGTCCATCTGGACAACAGCCCATAGAAAGTGGTTGGGAATGGGCAGAACCCTTCAAAGCACATCAGACAGGTGATTGGACGATCATTCTGTCAATCAAATTCATTATGGGCCAAACAGATGATAGTAGGTGGGCGCTCCTGCCATGGTGTAAAAACTAAACGTAAACTACGTCATAAAACAAATTCCTGCCTAAGCATGTCAGAAGTGAAGCTAAAATATTTTTTTTATTGAGCAGTGCATTCAGTGTTATTACTGCCAAGGAGGTTATGTTTTTGCCAGCGTATATCTGTTTGTTTGTTAGCAAGATTACACTAAAACAACTGGACAGATTTTGCTGAAATTTTCAGGAGATGTTGGGAATGGCCCAACATAAAAATGATCAGATTTTGGTGGTGATCCAGATAACTTCTATTTGCAAACCATCACTTTTGCTCAATAAGTGTCTAATAATGATATCAACATGATTCTGAGTGCTAGGTGTGGATTCCTGGGGTCAAGGAAATACATTATGATGGTAACTCTATTATGGAACTATTACTTATAGATGTAACAGCAATATATGAGCTACCTTGACGGAGGTTTGTGCTCTAGTTGTGCTTTCTAGTTTTTTTTTATTATTATTTAATAAAGAAATGCAGTTTAGATCTGACAAAAGTGCTACTGAACCTGTTAGCATCTACGCTCTCTCTGTACGAGCAGTCACTTCCTGTGGTCCTCTTGCTTATAGCCCCCATCTCTTCCTGCTTTAAAGGTCGCTGATTTGGTTCTACAGCCGCATTCACACTGAACGTGACTTGAGCGACCTGGGTGACCTGGGTGACCTGGGCGACCACTCTCTATGCAAAGTCAACGTACAGCTGCAATCAGGTGTGACCAGATCTCATGTGATGCGACGGACACGATCTGGGCAACTTGGTTGCGTCTTGAGAGACATAAGGCGGTCCCCTTGTCCCTGTAGACGGGTACTCTTGGGGGTCACTTTGGATGCCCAACCAGGTCCTGTAGCTTGGTCACCACAGTTGAAAAATGTGAATTTTTCAGGTGATGATGCCTGTGGCTGTGCCACGACAGCCAACAGCGTTGTGTGGGTGTGTGATGACACCCATGACAGACTGTTTTTATTTCGGCTGACAGAGTGACAATCCATGTCCATGTGGGAACATCAGTTAGTGAGTACATTCGTTCCAACAGAGAACCCCCTACTCGAGGTGCAGCTGACAGACAATGCTGCTGCAGGGCCAACAGATGCAGTGTTTGCAGTTGGTAGGTGAGTGAAAAGGTTACAGTTGGAATAATGCCAGCTAATACATACAAATATATGACACAACCTTGGTCGCTCAAGTCGCGTTCAGTGTGAACGCACCTTAGTCTCTCTATGTGGCCCTGTGATTGTCTGGCAACTGATTCAGGCCGCCCCACCCCCGTACTGATAATGGATAGATGGGTAGCAGCAGAAGCCTGTTGCATTTATTTGTACAACATTCTGCTTTGTTTCAAACGGCAAATACACTACAGCAAGAGAAGATACTGCAAGTCCTTTTTCCACAATATTTTCCAGCCCTAGACAATAACTACATTTGTGATGGACTAATTTTAGCACGGCTGACAAAAACAGAAGTAGTTTCCCTAGCTTTAAAGAAAAAAACTTAAAAACAAAGTGATTATGTTGCATCTAATCTTAATGCGCTTTAGTTTCCCAGAAAATCACATTCCTGCAGTGCCTCACTGAAACAAGAGTTACCTAACAGCAAACAGAGCTCTGAGTGATTCTGAGGTCCTCTCTTTTATCCACTGTAACCATGCAATTGTAAATAGCCTGTACTAGAAAGGAAAAGTGCAACAATCTTGTGTGTAAGCGTAATGTTTTGTAGTCTCAGCAGAGTATTTCAGTTTGACTAAAAGCCTCGGTGACCAGCAAACACAGGAGCATTTGTCCGAAGGCGAGAATGGAGCTGACAGAGGTAAAAGATTTATTATGTGAAGAGTAGCACCGACAAAAGCTCCAACTGTGAACGTGTGGAGAAAATGGAGCCCAGGAGAAGCTGTTTATTGCAGCAGGCACTCAGATCTGAAGGAGTGAAACTGTAGCGCGGTATGTGTGAAAATGGTCGAGAACATTGGGAGGTAAAAGGCAACAGTTAAAGAGTAAATAATGAATGGGATGAAAAACAGGGTTATAGGGAGCTACATTTTTAAGAGTAGATGACCTTTTACTTGCATGATCAATACAGTAATCAACCAGACTCTGCCCAGGGGGGTTGGGTTCTGGGTAAAAGTTCAGCTGTAGGGTAATGGTAGCTGTGTAGGGGCTGGACTGGGACTGAACCAATAAACCTTTGGCTTCTAATCTGACATCACAAGTCAGTTCTGTCTCCACCTGGATGACAAAATGGAAAACTAGTTGCAAGTGCTCAAGAAAAACCTTCTAGTCCACCATCTACATACACACTCACAGCCACTTTATTAGATGCACCTTGCTAGTGCCGGGCTAGACCCCCTTTTGCCCTCAGAACTGTCGTGGCATGGACTTAACAAGGTAAAGGAAACATTCCTCATTGGTTTTTGACCATGTTGACACGATAGCATCACAGAGTTGTTGGAGATTTGTTGGCTGCACATCCTTGAGGTGAACCTACGGTTCCATCACATCTCACAGGTGCTCTTTTGGATTGAGATCTGGCAGCTTTGGAGGCCATTGGACAATTGTGAACTCACTGACATGCTCAAGAAACCACTTTGAGATGATCTGGGCTTTGTTACTGGGTATGGGAATCTGTAAGATTTCATTGATGCTAATGCCAATGTCAATTCTGTCCATAGATCTGATTCTTTAAGGGTCCCATTGTTTATTCCTCTGGATTTTCTGTGTGGATAAAATTCGGCTCACATGTGTTTTCAGTGGCAAACACAAGACATAATATGTCTCTACAGATTGCCAGCGTTTCCAGCCTTTCAATGTTGTGTTGTAGATGTCATTTGGTTAAAAATTAAGGAAAATTTTGACACAGTTGTTGCAGAACTGTTGGCTGTACATCCTTGAGGTGAATCTACGATTCCACCACATCTCACAGGTTCTCTACTGGATTGAGATCTGGTGTCTCTGGAGGCCACTGGAGAACAGTTAACTCACTGACATGCTCAAGAAACCAATTTGAGATGATTTGAGCTTTGTGATTAGCAATGCCATTAAGGATTCTGTCTATAGATCTGATTCCTTAACAATTCCAAACAATTCTGGTGTTTCCATGCTTTCAATGTTGTGGAGTAGGCATCATTTTGTTGAAAAGCAACTTTGGGTTAAGTGTCTTGCACATCGAACTCTTGACCTTCCAGTTGTTGGTAGAGCATACTACCAGACTTAGCCACCAACACCCTGAAATGAGACCCTGCTTACTGCTGAAACTGAAAGAGCCGGGGAATACCTGATGTATCTGAGAGCTATGTAGGCATCAAAGCTATCGTATGCTATACGTCTAACCTTGCAGTGCAGCTGCATTTGCCTCATTCAACGTCTGCATATCAGGCAGATCAGTCTTGCAAAGCTTGAGGAGGAAGAGGCGGTAGCAAGAGCAACTGCAAGCCTACAGACCATGGCTCCTCCTGAAGTGTTTGGCATAGATGCTGCCTGCTATAGTGGAGGTTTTTTTCAGAACTTGACAATAATGATGCATGGATTGTAGGATTGATTGATGGTGACGATACCTTTTATCTTTATTGGCAGTAAAAACTACCTGTCGGACAAACTCTGATCTATTTCATGATGAAACATGAGCACTGTGGAAGAATTATTTCAAAAGAAGTAATGAGAAAAACATTGGCATTGGCATCAGTCAAAAGAGTTATCTGCCTGCCTTGATTTTTACAATTGGTGCATCACTAACTAATATGCCATTGTCTATTGTCTGAACTAGTTCTTGCTTAAAAACATAAATAAAATATGTTAAAAGAGGCTATTTAAATAAATCATAAAGGTATTATTTTCAAAGCAAGTTAATAATATTTTAGAGCCAGGTTGTTCTGCAGTTCTCTAAAAACTCTCAGGAAGACATGAGGGAAAAGTGCTTATGTAACTATTCCTGTTTTTGTCAGTGTATTCTTGTTGATCTTTAAAAGCACTTGTTTTGGGCTCTGTAACATCTGACTGAATGTTCTCTCCTTCACCAAGAGAGCACGGCACCCCAACCCACACATGATTAGATAAATCCACCGCTGACTGTGTTGTTATCAACCACTGACCCTGATCCTAAAAACGAATAAAAAAAAAACCAAACAAAAAAAACCAAAAGTATCTGAACTCTGTAACAATACAAGGCAGGAAATAAACATGTACCTGCAGGTTCTTACATCATGTCCAATTCTTTAATCCTATTCAGCAAATGTTAAAGCTCGAGTAAATAAATAACTGGTGAGCTTAGGAATGTATGATATTACTGGCAGGGTGTCATATCAACAGGTAATTGCTCAAAGTACGGATGTACTATATTGTCGGCACATTACCAGTACATGAAGGAAAGAGCCAAAAAAGTTGATTCTTAGTATCTTCTAAAATAAAAATATCTGCCAATATTTACAGTTGATATAATAATTGTACACCAATTAAGCATGACATTATGACCACTGACAGGTGAAGTTTATTTTGTGCTCTGCTTTGCTTACTGTCAGTTAAAAGGTTGTTACAGTGCTGTTTGTGGTTCCCAGAGGAGTGATGATCCTCGTTTCTTTACTATAACTGTTCAAAATACATTTTGGGCACAATCTTGTAATTCAGTGAAACAGCTTTTAGTTTTCCTATGGGTTTTGAAACATCCTCAAATTGGATATCTGCAATAATCCAATATCATACATTTACAGTTTAATAAGATTCATGAGCTCTAAGTGGAAACAAACCGCATCACCGCTATAACCACCAACCATAACTCTCTGATTAGTTTGGCTTCCGGTCTCCAGGGTCGACCAGCACTGTGCATATTTTAGACTGAAGTCGTATCCAGCTAAAATTAAGCTCACAGGTCCAGCGGCCTTTTCACTGTTGATTCAGAGTACTGTGGGAGTCAAGAGCTAAAAACAAAATGTTCAAGCACAGGCGTCAAATCTGACGTATTAGTGCGGTCCAATTTTAAAACTTTGAACATTACTTTTGGTACTCTTTGTTCTTTTGTGTTTTTTCCTTGATTTGGTGTTAGGACAGACAAACAATCAGCCCTCATGTACCATCCAGGTCCGTCTGTCACCCATCTCTTATCGTCGTGCAGCTGCTGCTGGGTTATAACTGTTATATAATCAGATCAGGACCAGAACGCTTCTCTCCCCCAATCACCGGGGTCAGATCACATCTCATGTGGCTACTCCATTCTGTCTCCTCTCTACCCTACTTACTGTTACTGCTAAAATCCCCTCACACACGCAGGGCTCTCTCACACTTGCACACACAAACAACATGATTCTGTGCCCCCACTCGGCAAGCACAGAACGCTCTGGCCAAACCTGGTGTTAATCACTGCACAAAAAGCTCTTTACAAAGCCTGGTCAGTTCTCAGAGGACCAGGGGGTTTGTGGTGGTGGCGGGGAGGCGTAGCGGACTTGGACGATCTGATTGATTGGAGAAGTGGGAAAAAACTTTGGATTTAGACAAAAGAGGAGAGGGGAAAACTGAGGACAGGCCTTAAAAAGGCTTGTTGGGAAGGGTCGCGGCGGCCAAGGAGAAGAAGAAGAAGAGCTGAAGGGTTGAAAAACGAGGGGGAAATGGTTTCACCAAGTCATCCAAGTTGCTGTGGCGATGTCATGGAAACTCTCGAATGTTTAGATCCAGGGTGCCATGGAAACGATGCTGTAGCACACTGAGGCATGCCCCCTCCCTGGCTGTCTAAACACTGCAGATTTTGTGAATATCAGCGGAGATAAGCCGCTGTGTAGCTGTGTTTTTATTCTGACGCCTCAAAGGTCTCGACCTTCAGTGGGATCCAAACCCATGATGTAACATGAGGACAGTCTGTGAGGGCACAGCGTTAAGACTATCAAACAAATAAAAGAGCCATGCCAAACTGAAGAGACATTATCCACTGATTAAACTACATCTCCCAAGATGCATTTCAGCAACAAATGACCAGCCATAAAATATGTGCTTAGCTTCAGCTGACAGTTTGTTACGGGCCCCAGGTCAGTGTTAGATTTGGATAAAAGTGTTGTGTAAATCCATTAAAATAACATTGCTGCATCTTATTTCAACCAAGCTTGTTATTACACAAAAATGCTGGAAACTCTGCACGTGTATCTTTAGTTTGACTATGACTGAGTCACTTTTTGAACAAGCTGTGACAGCAACAGGGTTAGGCACCATTAAGCTTTTATTGATTCTGGTTCTGCTTATTGATCCACCCTCTGTATCAGAATCACATTTACTTAATAGTCCCCGAAGGAAAATATGGTTGTTTCAGCAGCTCTTACACAGTAAAGCAGTAGGACTATCAAGACACAGACACTAAAATAAGGTGGAAAAAGTGCTGCTCGATTATGGGGAAAAAAAATTCCTAATTATTTTAATAGATATTGAGATCACAATGATGACACACGATTACTCACCGACTTTAAAACAGGCACCACAAGTTTTTAACTGAATGTCTTTGCTTTTGACACAGACATATTGAATATTAAAAAACAGGAAAATCCATAGAAATATACTTGTAAAAAATAAAAACTTTTAAATAATGCTAATTATAATAGTGTACAAAGATTAAAAAGCTCAAAATGTCCTTTGGCAGAGTAATCTTTTCTGTCAAATACTAATTTTTCCAACAATTTAATTTAAAACCACAAAAAGACTGATAAAAATATCACAAACTGATTAATCTACAGCCTCTACTCAAAGAGTAATTTTCAGAGGGTTAAAAATACAGGCAGCACTGTTCATGAGGGAGACCAGGGACAGCTGTAACATTAACGCACATCCTTCCTTATAACTTAGAGGTTATTTGATCCACAACTTTTAGAAACAAATACAGGAGCACAAATAAATAGAGCTGTTTCTCTATTTTATCTCTTAAGTATGAGAGGGTTTAAATCACTTTAATTAAGTAAATCAATTAATGAGCGAAAATGTAACAGCACTTTGGGGTATTCAGAAACATATATCATAAAACCTTATTTACCTGAAATTAAAGAACATCCTCCATTATTCTAATGTCTGCTGTTTTCTTCTATAATGTTACCTAAGATTACTCTCCGTCATTTTAAATTATTTTAACTTTAAAGAATTTCATGAATTTAAAGCAAATAGGCTTCTGCTTCGAGCCTCACAACTTTTAATGGCTCAAAAGCATATTCACAAGAGGAAATAGCTTAATTAGCTTAATTAGCTTTAATGACCCAAAATGTACACAGCATGATATATGATGAGAATATGTGAAGCTTGTATTTATAAAATACTTTTTAAAGAACTAAAAAAATCACACACCTGGTTTTTATTTCATTTTAATTATAATTACTTTGCAGTTGAAAACCCACAACACTAACCAGTAAATGATACTTGCTATGTGACTGCTGATATTAAAAACACCTGTGACTAAAAAACAAGACAAAACAAAACAGTTAGAACAAAATACTCCACCCTTCACTGCAAAATCCAAGTCTTTAATATTCTGTTCAAGCCAAAAATTATTTATGAAATCTATTATGGTTGTATCTTACATTTTAGATAATATAATGTAGTTTTATAAGTTTGGGTACTGGGATGGGAGCAAACTCTTCATTTGGGTCCCGAGGGAGCAAAGTTTGGGAAGCCTTGCTCTAGATGAATGCCTCTGCAAGTTTCTGATGTTTCCACTTCCTGAAAGTTGTGCAGTAACCATATTTTTGTTGGAAATTAAGCTGCACCTTTGACCACTTCTGTCCCCGGTCTGCCATGATTTTTGTCTTCTTTGTTATCAGAGCTGTGAGAACTGTCCTAGATTAACAAGCATGCAAAACAAAGTGGAAGGAATTGATAAGAGATTTGAGCAAAAGCACTAATGATATTGATTCCTTGAGGGAATTCTTATCAGTTCTCAACGGAAACTGGTTTTCAATTCCCATTCCGAAACATAAAATTAAAATAATTGCAAATAATCAATCCAAAAGTTTCAGCTTAACTTCAGCTGACAGCTTGTTGGCTCCTAGGCCAGTTAGATTGGGATAACAGTGTTGTGTAAAATTATCAGAATCCAAAGTGCTGCTTCTTATTTTAGCTGAGCACTACATTACGTAAAAGTTTTGGAAATTCGACACGTCAATCATTAGTTTGACTTCAACTGAGTCACTTTTTGAACAAGTTGTGACAGCAGTCCTTGTTGTTAATGGAAATGCTAAAGACTGCAGTGTCTCTGATTCATTCTCTGATGGAGAAGAATAACCTCAGCATGAGTCTGTGATACATGACTGATGTAAACTCTGTCACAGCGTTTCTCTTTCTCCTCTTTGTTCTTGTACAAGAGGCCAAACTGCAAGTAAAAAGAGCAGATTCACTGAAAACAAGTTTCTCAACATTTCTACTACAAAATATCAAACATGCTTCATGAAATATAAAATACATTTAACACTGAACCTCTTAATGGCAGTGCTCAAAAGTATTTAGTTGTGTTGTGTGTTAAGTAGCAGTAGGAGTAATTGGGAAACTGTGTGGAAGGTCAGTGATGACGCTACACATTGGGAGTGTGGTAGCTTTGACTCACCGGCCTTTATTGGTACCTGAGGTCGAAGGATGGACATGAGTGGGAGGGACACCACATAGGGGGGCACTGAAGACGCAAGAGACTGGAGACGATGAAAACCAGAACTGACATAGCTATTCATACAACACAAGGCAACTACATGGGTTTACATGTTCTTAGCCTGAACAACCAACAAACAAGTGGGCTGGTTAAAGAGAAGACTGCTGTTGTCGTGTCAAGAGGCAGTAAAGCTGAGTTTCCACCAGGCAGTCCTGTTAAGTTCGGCTTGGTATGGAACGCAATTACAGCTGTGTCCACTGTCAAATGAGAAGAAACTGTAACCAAACTAGAAAGCACTCGGAGAGCCTTGGCCAAGGTAGCTCACATATTGCTGTAACATCTAGTAGCAATAGTTCCATGATGAAGTTACCAACATAATATGATTCCTTGACCCTGAAAACCCACACCAAGCACTCGGAATCATGTTGACATCATTATTAGTTAGACAGTTATTGAGCAAAAATCTAATCATTTTTAGGGTGGGCCATTACCAACATCTCCTGAAAATTTCAGCAAAATCCGTTCAGTAGTTTTTGCGTAATCTTGCTAAAAAACAAACAAACATACGCCAGCAAAAACATAACCTCCTTGTGATAGGTATTAACTCACCAGTGCCATCCCACTTTTTGGCATCCCTCTGAAGGAGTGCGGAGCGTACCAAGTCGACCCTTAAGGGTGGAGCCAAAATCGTCAATTCCCATGTGACAGCAGTTGATAGGAAAATGCATACCTTGTCATGTTCAAATAAACCGTGGATTAAGAGTGATTTGTTTACTGTTGTCGCTGTAAAGAATGCCATCACACACGATCACACGACCTCCTTCAGAATTATAGCCAATAATCTGGAAATATTTCTTGTTGAAGATTGCGTCCTCACTCGGTTTATGTACAGTTTACCTGTTGACAGGGGTCTGACCTTATCAGCCCTTCTCTCATTTCATTTTCATGCAGTGAAATTGAGATGAGCTACCTGTCAGCTTCATTCCTATTAAGTGATGAATTACTGCTTTTTGGGTGCATTTCAAATCAAAGGAAACAAACAAAATCTATAGCTTGAGATAATATGGAGTCTAGTGGTAACAGTATTTGAAGGTCAATCTAAGGATTTCTTTTGGGGGTGGAGGTTTGCCTCAGGGGTAGGGGTCTGCTTTAATTGATACTGAGAGATCGAGTAAAGGCCATAGAGGGACTTGCATATAAGAGAGGTCAAACTTTGGCTAATAAAGCAAACAGCATAACCTGAAATATGAAGTAAGCCATCAGCAAAGCCCACTGCCTCAGCACCCTCCTGCCTTAACAACAACCACACTCCACTTTAACTTGCATCCATCAAAAAAACAAAACAAAACAAAACAAAACAAAAAAAAACTTTAACTGAAGTAATCACGCTGCTGGCAACAAGATAATCAACTTCTGCATTATGTCAAGCAGAGTACGTTTTTCTTGTCCTCCAGGAGAGCAATACTACACAAGAGTGCGAAGTCCATGAAAGCTCTCAAAAAAGTAAAACAACAATAATAATAATACAATTTATTTAAAAATGCCTTTCATGACACTCAAAGACACTGTACAAAGTTGAAAAAAATCACAACAATAAAATTAACAATAGAACAATAAAATCAGCAAAATGTCACAGACAATAACCACTAATCAAGGCCCTACTTTAGCTAAAGAGACCTGCTTTGTATTCAAACCTACATGCACAGCACTTGCACCTATGACTGGTAAAAGAGAAAATTTAAAATCTCATGTATCACCACCAAATTCCACATAGTCCAGAGTCCAGCAGATTGATAACAAATGACATGGGCTGTCCTATCAGCAAATGCTATAATGTAAGCTGGCCCTCACAACAGGGTGCAGGATCATTCTCAGACACTGGAAATCAAAATGTCATCACATTCAATGAATGATTGGAGGAAATGATCAAAATAGCCAACTATGAAGGGTTGACTTTCAGGCTAAACGACCAAGAGGAGGTGTTTTTTAAAATTATGGGGTCTGTACTTTAATCACTTAGGAGATGGGTGATGACAGAAATACAGCAGACTGATTTCAATGCGAATGATGAATTATTCCAAATGTAACAAGGGCTTAGCTGTGAATTAAAGTGGGGTGGTGACTGTGGGAGCAGAGGATTTGGAAAACACCAACCCTGGACATGTGGTTATATGTATCTCCCCCCTTTTTTATATATACATATACTTTCTATTGTTGTTTTCTCTTAGTGTTAATAATATGTGGTAGCTGTTGTGGACTAGTTCCTCTCCCAATTCATGTATGTGCTGGTCTTGTTGTTTCATTGTTTCATAAGGCAATAAAAAGTGAATTACACAAAAAAAAACTGCAGATAAAGTGGAAATAATGCAGACAAGTCTACAACAGCAGGCAATATAATCTGTTGTTTACATGTTGTTCCTCCTGTTATGTCATAAACTAACAATTAACTTGTGAAGCTGGTTAAGCTTCGAGCCAGGGCTCCACTGTGCAGCACTTCAAATATGCTTCTGGTGGGCGCGGATGTGCACCAAGAGCGAGAGCAAAGCCACAGCGCGGACGTGACACTATGCAGGCCAACTTTGTGGAAATTTGGGGTTAGTGTCAATGCTTCTTAAGAGTGAAACTTTAGAAAACGTCTCTGTGGCATGTTGTTTCCTATGTGAAGGGAGGAGTGTTGGCGGAGGACCCTTCATCCTCACTACCAACCAGCTATTACCTCAACTGTCAATTTTTCTGGAAATACTGGCAGCCTACTGTGATTATGTCTAGAGCAGTTAGCTAGGGCCCTAGTGTTATTTTTTCCCAAATTCTTCTTTAGCTTTTCCCATATTTCGTTTTTTCGGTTTTAATTTTTTGAGACTTCAGTTTTTAATATTTTACGCAAATTTAACCCTGAGACACTGCAATAAGGAATAAAAGTAAGTCCTCACACGTATCTTTATGGGTTCAGTCAACAGTATGTAGACAAAATTTGCAGAACATTTGATCGCCTGACACATAATAATCGTTGCGAAACTGCTCTGCCCTGTACTTTGCAGCTAGCTGGGAGTTTCGTAGCTTCTTTGCCAACTTAGCCAGTGTCTCAGGCAGCTGTATCAACATGCTTGCATTGTTAATGAGGGGAGGCAGAGGGGGAGGGGAAGTGATGTGTGCATCATCCCCAGCCTTAAGGCCCTTTTATGCGCAACCTTAAATACGGATCCGGACGGAGCCTTCTGTCCCTGCTCTGCGTTCATTTCCTCTATATATCTGCACGTTTCCATAAAGCTTACGGATACAGGCCAAATGGAGCAGTAACACTGGAAAAAGTGGGGGAAGTGTTGCTGTTCCCACCCAATACGTAGCTCTAGGGAGACACGAAGAAGAAATACTAATCGCGGAACTTTTCCAAGAGAAACTCTGCGAGTTAGTTAGAAATTACAAACATCTGTATGATGTTACTTCACCTGGACATCGGGACAAACAAATGCAAAAAAACAGCTGGGAGGAGACTGGAGAGCAGTTAAACATCAGTTGGTCAGTAGTGAAGGAGAAGTGGAGGTCTGTGAGAGACAGATTTGTTCGAACCCCCCCAGTGGATGTATTAGCTAACAGCAATGCCAACGGAAAGGATGAATGGAAGTATGTGAGCAGTGACGGTAACATCTTTTGAAAAGGACAAATACATTTGGTACGTAAAGGGAGTATAAATGGGCCTTTAGTGACTCCCTTGGAGCATTTTCAGAGAGAAATGCTCCTTTTTATTCCAAATGTGTCGGCTATTCCCATGATATTCCGAATTTATATTAAATTCCGCTTTTAATGTCCACGATTGCATGATCACTGATTTTATAGGGCCCTAATTTAGCCATGTTTGAGATTTTGTGCTAGAATAAGACATAAGAGACTTTAGCAGCTCCTCTGAATGAAACTGTTTAAACTCACCACTGTCCTTCAGGCCGTTCTCCTCGATGGTCATCTGCTCAGCCAGCTCAGACAGCGACTCGTCGATGGTGTGGCTGCCTCGTAGCGTCTGAGAAAGACGCCGCTTGAACCGCTTCATTTTTTCCATAGAGCTCTCGGGAAGGGGGGGCCTGAGGAAGAAAGATAAAACATGACGGATCTAAGCTGTGGTTTCAATCTGTGTAAAACAAAGAGGCAAACAGATACCCTCACTTCGAGTTTCAGCCGAATATTTCCTCTATCAGTCAGCTGTCTTGTTGATGCAGGCCTTGGCACCTCATTGATTATACGTACACTGTAAACTGTTTTTCATTCATAAGAATACTACTCAGCCGCCTGCAGCCAGATTTCACAATCTGAGAGCTGAATTCGAAGATAGTGTTGGATCATCAGGTGTTAGACTGTGAACAAAGAGCACACCACTCAGCACAGTGACGTTAATTGTGACTCAGCTCATTCAGGCACATTACTTCACATTCCTCCCTGCTGGGAAAACATGACAAGCTGGTGAGAGATTCTTATGCTGAGTTTGGAGTACAGTCTCTGGCACAGGGGACTGTAAAAGCAAATCCTAAACCAGGGGGATTTGCCGCTGAATGGAGCAGGACGAGCCCGGGCCACATCGAGTTCACATCACACATTCCAGCCGCATTTTCTGTGTGCATGAGAGCCTTCGACTGTGAGAGCTACAGGCAGCATGAGTGTGTGTGTGTGTGTGTGTGTTGACGGAGAATGGGAGAGAATTTGCGTGATGAGAGGAAAAGATGTCAAATCAAGACAGAAGATGTTTGGGGATGTTTGGCAGAGGCAGATTACAAGCAGCTTCTCCCTGTGACCTAAATGTAGAGATCATGACTCCAGACTTCTGCGGATCTGGACATGAGTCTGTCTGCTGCGATGATGAGTAAGGCTCGCCAGACATGAAAACACATGAGCGGTGAAGCTCCTGAGGGCTCGCGGTAGGGCAACACTACTCGACTGACAGCCTTTGTCTCCTCCCGGATGTACTCATAACCTGAATCCTGACCACAGACACAACAACTTACTCACTCCAACAGTGTACTGCTCATACTCAGAACAGGTTTAAGTGGGAAAGTCCAAATCAGTTTTTTTGGTTACTACAAAAATCACGAACTGAACTAACAACCTTTTTTAACTCTGCCAAGGAGGTTATGTTTTTGCCGGCGCATGTTCGTCTGTTTGTTTGTTTGACTGTTTGTTTAGATTATGCAAAAACTACTGGATGGATTGTGCTGAAATTTTCAGGAGATGTTGGTAATGGCCCATCTTAAAAATTATTAGATTTGGTGGTGATCCCGACAACCATTGATGACATGATGGATACATCTCTGGATTTATGTTTGTGTATACAAAAGTATTTATTACGCATATTAGTATATATGCATATATGTGTACCTATAAAATGAAGAGTATGGCTTCAACCTGCTCTGTTGTAAAGTGCCTTGAGATAACACTTGTCATGAACTGGCACTATACAAATAAAGATTAATTGAGGAGATAAAGTGATTGATGTGGAGTAGTGGATGTACACTGCCTGCCCAGTCAGAGGCTGGAAATCACAGGCCACTGTCACATGATGTTTTTTAATTCTGAATTAAGTATTCAGAATTAAATAATTCGGAATTAAAGTATTCTCCTTCGCATTTACATGGAAATAGAAATTCTGAATTGAGGTTTACATGGAAAACATGCTTATTCACCATTATTCAATTCCACTTAAGGTCTGGGGGTTGGGAATGGTTCTGATTGGACTGGGGGCGGAAGTGATGTATTTATGTCTACAGGAGGGAAAACAAACTCCAGTTCAGTGTCTCCAGCGTCTCTGTCGGGGAAACCTCGTCCAACTTGGATGCTACAACTTTAAAAAGCATTATTATGCTTACGTCCATCCACTCTTTTCATTATTTCCAAATCTTCTAAGGCTCTAATTAAATAAACTGTCTCGGCTTGAGACCAACACTTGCTTCAGGTGGCCATCCTGTTCCCGAATATGTGCGTCATCGCGACAGGCCAAGGGAACGAGTATGTGCAGAACAACCGGAATTAATTTACAGCGGAGTGAACATTTAAACGATCAAGGAATTATTCAATCAAGATATAAAATCAGAATGAACCAGCCACCGACTTTGGAATTAAGTTTAATTCGGAATGGTCCTTTTCATTCGGAATTAGGTGTTTACAAGGTAATTTTTTTTAAGTTTTATTCTGAGTTAAAGGGGAATTAAAGCTCTCATGTAAACATAGCCACAGCCACATTCTGGAAAAGTATTTCTCAACTGAACAGTAAATCACAAAAATGATGCCCAAGTCCTGCTGAAATAAAAAAGCTGTTTCAGGAGTCTAGCTTATGTGTTCAACTTCTTTGCCAATGTTGTCAAAAAAGTTAATTCCTCAGAGCTTTTAAGTTTGGGTGATAAAGTTAAAAAAGCATATCATCCACATTCTGAATAAACAAATCACTCAAGGTAAAACAAATGGAGTTCACAAGCTTATGCAGTGACTAAAAGAGGGTTCCACATTTGAGGGTTTTCTGGGATTAAAGTCTGTCCTTGATCTACCCTTGGACTGTGGCAGATAAGTTGCAACACATGGAGAGATTTTTCAGATCACTTAGGCAAATACCCACTGAAGAATGTACCCCACACTTGCTGCACGACTGAGCTGCTCGTGCAGAGCATAACCTATTAATTTTCATTTTTTCATGTGCATAAACAAGCAAGAACATCAGCCACACGGTCACGCAGAAGTTTTGCATAGTTAATTGAGTTGCGTGTGCAGATCTGTGAAAAAGACACAGCAAATTATCTCTGCATAATTATATTTACAAAATATCAGTGAGACAACAGCATATTAGTGCTACATCCCATACACAAGACAGAGAACTTAGCACTGCCTGAAGTGTTAGTATGTTCAAGCTCATTCGAAATTTCTGTTAGGCTTCTTTTAATAGCACGGGCCTTAATTTAATTCAGTATGTGAAATTACCATCATCACTTTGGACAGGAATTAAAACAGGATGAGCCCATGGGGGAGGACTTCTCTACACTTGTTCATTCACAATACCATCTGAAGGTGTAATATCAACACCCCTGTGATGTTTTGCTTTCACTTTGAATGTCATGGAGCTGTAATTAAAGGTTGAGTTGATCCCCACTCTGCTCTGTCTCCAGAGGCAGCATCAGAGGCTATAGCCTGGTTAATAATCTAGCATCAAAGCTACACTGTACTCATGCCAAAACGCTAGTCAGCAGAGCGACTGGTTTTGTGGTTCTGACACACCCTCTGCTTATTTGTGTACAAGAAAGGCAGCATATAATCTAAAGAGTAAAGAGCTGATGAGTGCATGTTACAAATAAGACAAGAGGAGACATCAGAGGGACTGGAATTAACAGCTGCTGAATCGGTTGTGGCCTGGAGGACAGGGCTGTTTCAACGCTCAACCCGTGACGTTTCGCCTCCACGGGAACATCGAGGAGTCAGAATGAGGGAACGAGTTGATCTCCTCTTTTTCCGTCTCCAGAGGTGGTAACAGAGGCGTGATATCAAAGAGGGAGGCGCACAGACTCAGCGGGAGACAGGAGCGCTGCGAGTAAGCCTCTGCTATCCTGTCCGTAAACCAAAGTCAAACAGCACTGTAAATTGACAAATGTATTCAGAGGGATGTGAACGTCTCAAGACATAATGAAGGCAGAGCTTCATTGCACTACTTTTGTGTGAACGTTCTGGGAAACGGTTTAAGTAATGCTGCTTGCTGAGTTTTGGGATGATAAGATAAAGTTCAGGGACAACTGTATGAAAAATAATTTTCAATTAGAAGGATAATAACTTCTTGGGGTTTAAAAAGTTTTCTGTAAATACAAGTTTTTCCCTTTTAAGTGTTAAAAGCACATCTAAAGGCCACATTAAATTTTTTTTTACCTTCTTGTTATATAATTTGACCTTTTGAATTAAATTGTCAACAACTTGATGGGCACAAATTGTTCTCCACCAATCAATATTCCAACTGAAGTAGGGCTTGGTGATATGGCCTAAAAATGAAATCAATGATTGTCCACATTACTTGAATTTAAGAGTTTTGCCTTTATGTTGTCAAAATATATTCCCAAACCAAACAGAATTTCCCTCTTAAAGTTAAAGTGTGTAACATATACGTGGTTATGTAGTTTAAACATAGGCAGGTTTGTCCACATAAACACTGAAGGTTGAGGTACTTTCACAGTATATTAACATGAAACTCTTTGATCAATATTGAATCTCATTAAAAAAAAAATAAAAAAAAATAAAAGCCTGTAAAAGTGCTTGTGCAACGCCTGACAGGGCCTACCATCATGAGAACTGGAAATTTTCAGTATTTATATTTTCAAACATTGCAAGGACTTACAATTGGAGTAAGTCAAGAAAAAAATCTCAATTTTTAATTATAAAATCTTAGCAGAAGATAATCCAAATTAATTTAATCAATATATTGCCCAGCCCTACCCTGAAGT
Source organism: Cetoscarus ocellatus (assembly GCA_037902135.1). Classification (NCBI taxonomy): domain Eukaryota; kingdom Metazoa; phylum Chordata; class Actinopteri; order Labriformes; family Labridae; genus Cetoscarus; species Cetoscarus ocellatus. The sequence goes on along the minus strand of JBAMNC010001525.1, from coordinate 811,622 downwards.
TGAAGCTGTACTTTCTTTCCAACAGAGACAAAAGGTTTCTGACATATTCTTCATCCCATAACACAAAAATACAACAGCATTGCACTATTTGTGACATTCAGAAATGGATTTTGGAGTGCCACCCAAAGACTTTTTGTAGCTCTCTCAGGGCAGAGTGTTGAAAAATTTCTGGAGGTTGTCATTGCCAGCCGAAGGGACTGGACTCTCATTTTTGGTGGACTTTCTTAAACAAAATAAATATAACAAATGAAAGGCAAACTCCATGTAACCAGCAGCTTCTCTGCAGCTTTGTATCTCATGTGTTGCCTCATTTTCCAACCTCACAGAAATAGTTCACAAAGATAAAGTATCTGGGGTGAGAAATGGGCCAAGCAGCTGTTGAATAATCGGAGTCCTTGTTTAAAAAGTTTCTCCAGAGTTTGAAGAGTCAGCGAGCCTGGCCCAGTTCCCTCGACACACTGGACTGCAGCTACCGTCTGTTTGAGGAGGGCTGACAGCCAAAGCAAACTGGGACAGTGCAAGACAAAATGTTAAACAGAGGATCATGAATGCTTTAACTGCACAGGAACAGGTTTGTATATGTGCAGACTGAAGCAGCAGGGAGTGGACTTCAGCACCTAGCCAAGGTGCCAGATAACAGATTTTGGCTGAGAATGTTGTGCTGGGTGACTGTTAAAGATGAAATCAACATTGCTGTGATTTTCAAGTTTGATCCCAGCCAACAATTTTGCATCTTCACTCACTTTAACTCCACAGAAACAACATTAACTAGAAAACCCATGTAAAAGATACAACTCTGGTTGTTATACTGTATGAACACAACAAATTTTGGGTACATCACTTAATATTTTGATTTTAAAAAAATTATTGAATGACATCAATGGAATTTCCTATTATAAAGTTCAATGTTTTTTGTGACTTCAATCTGGATTTGATCCAGATTAAATTTACCTTGATGATAGAGACATGGATCCCATATTATCCTGTGAAATTGGAAGCGGATCTGTTAAAAAATAGTAGAGAATTTTTTTTTTTTTATTTCTGCCCAATGTTAACTTTTGGGATTTTTGGAAATTTGGGGAATTTTTTGCATCCAGACATCAAAATCTAATCATTTCTAAGTCGGGCCTTTACCAACATCTCCTGAAAATTTCAGCAAAGTTTGTCCAATAGTTTGCTAACAAACAAACAGACAAACAAACAAAAATATGCCGGCAAAAACATAACCTCCTTGGCAGAGGTAACAAACTTGCAAGGTCATGAGGACAAGAAAAGACTGTTTGTCTCTTCCACTGCCTTGGTCTTCAGAGAGTCTATTTTTCCTTCTCTGGCCTTGCATATCCTTCGTCCCACATTAATACAAACTCTCCCTCTGTGTTCCAAGTCAAGCAGCAATCAATCTAATTATTCCAAGAGCTGAGATGAGGCAGAACATCAACTCGACTGTCACAACAACTCCACATCAGCCCGCTTCATGACACATCAGCTCTAGCGGGTCCAAAAGAAGTCGGCCACTTCCTGGCTTCAGCCTTCACACACAGCCCGCCTGTAACATGTGGCCTGGATGGAAAAAGTGCACTCATAACTCTAGGAAAACTATTCAGTTCGTACTTCTGACAGGTGCCCTGAAGGAGACAAGCTGGCCATAAAAAAAACTGGTGATTTAATCATCTCCACATTAAATTAAGAGTTGGCAGTGACCGCTTTCTGGAACTCCCAGCAGGATGAAAGAAATGTGCTGAAGTTCCCAGCATGTATTTTAGGGGCATGGTGTAAGCTATTTTACTGTATTAATATGTACATGTGCAGTAATTTTGATAATCCATTGTTAAATCTTTAACTTAAAGCAACAATATATACAACTTTCCAGTCTAAACTGATTTAAAATGCTTCACAACATAAGTTCACAGATCATCACCATCAGCTCATAAAGGTCAGTGAGTTTATCACAACACTATTTGATACAATAGCTGAGGTTTAGGGAGAGAAGAGGAAGCACACAGTTAAAGCTACGCAGAGGAAAAAAGAGACTGATCAAGCAAGAGGGTGGACAAAAGAAGTTTTGGACAGGCATTCACAGTTGAGTGAAAGGTGAGTATGAGGACAGTTTGCAAACTAGAAAGCACTCAGAGAGCACAAACCTCTGCCAAGATAGCTCACATATTCCTGTTATGTCTATAAGCAATAGTTCCATGATAAAGTTACCATCATAATATGATTCCCTTACCCTGAAAACCCACACCTAGCACTCAGAATCATGTTGATATCATTATTAGTTAGACAGTTATTGAGCAAAAACAACTGTTCCCCAATGGCAGTTATGTGGATCACCACCAAAATCTAATCATTTTTAAGTTAGGCCATTACCAACATTAATTAACATTAACATTAATTATAGCAAAATCTTTCCAGTAGTTTTTGTGTAATATTGCTAACAAACAAACAGACAAACAGACACACGCCAATAAAAACATAACCTAAAATGTATTAAAAATTTAATGTTAAAAAATGCCACTTTAAAAAGTGATACATAACACTACAAAATGATATTTAACTAATAAGATGTGTCAAAAGGAAGAAGTGGGTTTGTCCTCACTGTCGTACAGGTGAAGCAGCTTGTCACATTTCCTTGTCTTTGGTTTAGTAGTTGCGAAGTCTGCTCTAATGTCATGTTAACCTTACATTTACCTAAAAGTTGACTCACAAAATGAACAATGCTTTTGTAGTGGTGCAAAACATTGCTAACTGGTTTCATTTAGCCTCACTGAGCCTCACTTGTAATCAAGGAAGCACAATATTGGATATTTGCTGGTATCCAACATGCTGACAATGCAAAACTCATGATTGATGTTACAATACAGATATTTTTGTCAACAGTGCGCAGTCTCCTCCCTGCTTGAATTGACATTTTATTATCTAATGAAAAATACTTTTGGTTTAAAAATCAGGAATCATCATTACGGTACATTTAGACATTCTGCTGGTTTTTCAGGACCTAACACACCAAATGGACCATTCAATATATTTCACTATATCACATCTGTGGGATCAATCTCAAATAATGATAAATATAAGTCTAAATCTGGCAGAAAAAAAAAGCACAACAAATTGTGGTTTGTTGTTTCAACATTCATTGGAATACGCAGTAATCAGGATTATTTCTGGATTAATTTACAGACCCTACACTGCTGCCTTTTGCAGTCAATCTTTTCTGTGTTTCCATGGTAATATCAAAAATCCCCCCAGCCCCCACTTTTTTTCCTTTATGAGTGTGAATGAAGGGGACAAGAGGGGGCACATTAACGTCTCATAAATAATGTCCATATGACCTACAATCTGGCAAACGGAGGATACAAATCACTCTATGAATGCCGCATGGAAATTTAATGGCAGCATTACAGAGGAGGGGAGGTGTGTGTGGGAGGGGGGAGGTTGGGTTGTGTTTGTGTGTAAGATGACTATGACTACTATGTATCTGCTGGCCCACGTTCTTGCTCTGGGATGGAGTGTGGAGCTTTGGACATGATCCCTGCACAGAGCCTTATCCCTGCTCACATAAGTAGGCCGGTCTGAGGTCTGAGCTCCAGAGCCGCTGGGAGGAGGCCATGGGGGAGGAGGAGGAGGAGCAAGAGGGAGAGAGAGGAAAGAGGGAAACGCGGGGTTGAAGTGGAGGGGTCCTAGCTCTGCACTGATTCAGGATTTGTTTCCATGGCAACCCTGCTGCTTTTTCCATGCTGGAAATGCAGAGCACGGCGGGAGGCAGCCTGCATGCTGATTCCCCGTCTCACTCCATCTCACAACCTATAGCACCCTGCCCCTCCCCCTTCACCTTACTACATTTCATTCCCTCAATCAGCCACCTCAACACGTCTCTCACCTCTCAAACGTTCTCCCTCACCTGCGGCTGTATGCTAACTCACATGTTTTCCTATTAGAGTCTGCAGCAGCGTGTTGTGGGGATGCTGGAGTAAAGTGAAGGGAGGGAGGGGGAGGTGGAGGCATTATGGATGCTGCAGTGGTGACACCAGACGTATGCTTCATATGGATCCTGTCCTCTCCCTGCTGCAGCTGCCAGCACACAGTGGCTGTGCTTATGACAGAGAGCAGAGAGCTGCAGAAAGGGTAAGGCCAGAGCTCCTGCTGTGAAGAACCACCGACCCCCTGCTGCAGCCCCCGCAACGCCAGACTAGAGCTCCACAAGCCACCATCACTGCAGGAATCTCTGCAATCGTCCCATTTATGGATATCACTATAGCAGATTTTTTTTTACTTCAATACATTACGAGAAGGGTAACAGTTCGTTTAACTCATGGTTTTGACATCATGGTACTAGAAGGCATGCACAATATCAGTATAATACTGGTATTGACAGACAATTGCCTAAAAAGCTGATTATCAGTATTGACAGATATATAAAAAAAAAAGCTGATATTTACAGCCAATGTTTTAACAGCACATTTTGGCCATATATATCACATATATTGGCTGTTATATTGGCAGAATGTACAAATTTGCCAACGTGGTGTACACTGAATTTCCACTTAAATCAATTAAAAGTAGAAAGCACTCTGAGAGAGCAAACCTCCACCAAGGTAGCTCACATATTACAGTTACATCTATAAGCAATAGTTTCATGATAAAGTTACCATCATAATATGATTCATGACCCTGAAAACCCACACCTAGCCCCATGTTGACATCATTATTAGTTAGACACTTATCTAGCAAAGATGATTATTGCTAATGGCGGTTATCTGGATTACCACCAAAATCTAATCATTTTTAAGTTGGGCCATTACCAACATTTCCTGAAAATCAGCAAAATCGGTCCAGTAGTTTCTGTGTAATCTTTCTGACGAACAGACATATTCCGGCAAAAACATAGCCTCCTTGGCGGAGGTAAAAAGTCGTTTTTCTTGCTGCACATCTGTTTGTAATAGGGCTCTCACCTTATACTCAATATCTGAATATCTGTTCAAGCATGGAGGTTAACACAAAAAAATATATAACATAAACAGCTCAACAGCACATCAGGGTCCCTCGTCAGAACAGATCAATTTGAGTAAAGTGGAGGCTTTAATGTGCTTGACAAATAAATATCAGTATCAAAATCTGTATAAGGAAATTACCCAAATGATGTCAGGAGGTGCAACAAAATCAGGTGTTGGCTCCAAGAAAGAGGCATGTTTAGGCATGTGCAGGCACAATAAACACCAGAGCACAGCAATGGAAAGCTGAAGCCACATCCACCTTTTAGGGAGGTCAGGCAAAGATGATGATGATGATTTCCAGTAAGACAGCCTGTTCTGGGAAAAGGCTGAAACTGAGCGAGTTAAAGCAAAAATCTGAGTTGTTTTTAGGCAAGAAGCTCCCAAAAATATATTTTAGAGACATCTGGGACAAGTGAAGCCAGTGAAAAAGAGCAAAACATGTGACCTCTGTGATTCAGCTACAACATTCTTTCAGGCAGGTTTGATCACCTTTAATACACCTCAGACCACAGGACAGTATTGTTAGTATAATCAGGCCAAACTCTGCCTGATAATCTTGCAATATACAGTCCACTTCAGCCCCACTTGTGCTAGATGGACCAATCATAACACAGCACAACACTGCCACAGGGTGACTGCAGTCTGGGCCACCCGCAGAAACAGGAAAAAGCAAGGTCACGACCTCCCTGTTACCCCGGCAGGGTGAAGTTAACCACCAAACGTCCATGCCTCCAGGAAAAAACACGGGTCCTAGAAAACGCATGTCTCTCTCCCCCCCTTCTGGCTTACAGAAGAAGACGGAGAACAAGCGTGACTGTTGGCATGAATCATGGGTGAGCTCAGCCCCGCTCCCTCCAAAGAGCAGCCCTTTCTCATCCTGGCCAAGACAATGAGGACATGAGTGAAGGAGCTGGCTCCATTATGGAGGCCTTATATAAAGGCTGCATTGTGCGCAGGAATAAAGTAGGCTGTTTCAAGAGACACGGGAGGTTGTGGTGTGCTGCGTGTTGCTGAGCTGAGCTGAGCTGAGCATAACAACCAGGCAGCCATGCTTCCCCCGCACTCTGCAGCAGGTGAGGCTCTGCTTCAGGAGTGAAATCACTGAACTTCAGCACTCCCACTAAAAACCCCTTTTTTTCCAGCTCTTTTCTTTGCTCCTTTCCCTCGTCGCTGGCACATATACATTCCTCACCCTGGTGCTCTCTCTCTTGTCACACGTGTTACCTGTGCCTGCAGGGCCGAGCGCCGCTGACAGACAGGCTGCTGCTTGATTGTGTGTGTGTGTAAGAGTGTGTGACTGTGTGAGAACTACAAGGCACCTCAGCCAGAGCCAGCGGCTGAGGAAGGCCCAGCCAGACCCCTGACGCACTGCCACAGATCTCACAGGCAGTAAGATTCACCACTAGCTGATTAACACTGCTGCCATGGTAACAGCAGCTTGATTGGCAGGTCTGCTGCTCTGCCTGCTCTCTTTGTGGCCCCACAGTGTGATAGTGGAGGGGCGAGTTGAATATTTAAGGTATGTAGCTGCAGTTCAAAGGCAAACTGATGTTTGACTGTAGGAAGAGCATTCTTCAGAGGTTTTTCACAGTCGTAACAAAATTCTGCTCTCACTCCACCTTAACATGTTCACATTGATTCAACAACAACGTAATAATTGGTGCTTCAGTCCATTTATTCGCATTGTGTTGCAGCTTTGAGAAAGGGAGAGTGAGCATGGTGGAGGAGGCTCGACATGAACAAACACAGAAGTGTTTTCATAGAGCATTTCAACAGGACTACCAAGACAAAGGTTTGCCATTTCAATAGCCTCAGACAGTTATATTGATTCTGCAAGGGTGTGATGTTGGTGTCAATTCAGTGAGTCAAGGCACAACGCCAGACTAGAGCTCCACAAGCCCCCATCGCAGCAAGAATCGTCCCAGTTATGGTTATCACTACATCAGATTTTTTACTTCAGTATATTACAATTCATGGTTTTGACATCATGTAACTAGAAGGGATGCACAATATAGGAATAACATCCATATTGACAGATAATTGTCAAAAAAGCTGATTATCGGTATCACAGATACACAAAAAATTGCAGATAGTGACAGCCAATGTTTTTACATTTTGGTCATATATATATCACATATATACAAATAGCTTCTCCACTTATAAAACACGGCTTAAGACACACTCGTTCACCTTGCCCTTTGGCAGAGTATAGTCACTTTTATTGGGTTTTTATTGGTTTTACTGGTTATTAAATATATTTATGCTGTATTGTTTTTTTGCTTTATTGTTTTTATCATTTTTTATTGCTCTTACTGGTTTTTATTGCTTTTACTGCTTTTTATTGTGTCTGCCTATTCTACTGTAAAGCACTTTAGTTGGCCAGTGGCTGTTTAAACATGCTATATGAATAAAGTTGACATTGACATTGACATATTGGCTGTTATATTGACAGAATGTACAAATGTGCCAACATGGTTTACCTCATCACTGAATTTCCACTTAAATCAATTAAAAAGTATAACTAGAAAGCACTCCAAGAGGGAAAACCTCCACCAAGGTAGCTTACATATTACTGTTACATCCATAAACAATAATTCCATGGTTATTAACATGTATGCTCAAAAACCGATACAGTTTGATTTTAGGAAGGACAGCTCTAGTTTGAAACACAACAAAACGTCACCATAAAAAAACATCAATTTTAGTAAAGTGGAGGCTTTAATGTGCTTGACATATAAATATCAGTATCAATATCTATAAAGGAAATTTCCCCAATGATTCCAGGTGGTGCAACATCCCCAAGGCGCTGCTGTAGTGCAAGAGAGCTCAACACAGCAGCACATCTGTATTCTCACGCCATTCATTGTGTCATTTCATGGTGAAATATTCTCGCCCATGCTAACTTTCACTTTTACTGTGAACATTGCAGAGGTGTTTCAATGGAGGAGTTGTTCTCTTTTGTGCTGGCTTTCGATTTAGAAAGACAGTGCTGCAACAAAGCTCTGCTATCATTACACCTTCAGACCATGTCAATGTTACCAGGGTGTAATATGTGGATGCACCACATTATCTGTATCAGCAGATAATTGCCAAAAAGCTGATTATCGGCACTGGCAGATATGATCATTTTGGCCAAAATATATCCAAAATATCAGCTGCCAGAATACACAAATGCACAGTAATGATTTACCTCATCGTCACTGAATGTCCATAAATCAAAAGTATATGTCCTTAAAGAATAAGATGTTTTTTTTCTTGCTTCCCATCTGTTTCTAACACACATAGACTGTCATCATGAGAGGAACAGTGAAGGCTTTGTGCTCTTGACAAAAACATCTGTATCGGTGATAATGAGTATGGAAATTTTGGCATACCAAATATCGGTAAAAGTCCAGTAGTGAAATAATTATTAATCCGGAAAGAAGTTGAGTAAAAGATTGATCGAATTGATTGAAGATTTAATTTACGTCAGTTTTAATTTTCACAGTTTTGTCTGCTTCAATCTGAACATTTACTGTTTTTCTCTGCCCTTTTTTATTGTACATTGGGTACCTAAAAGTCACTGCATCTTCAGGGACACTTTTTTTGGTGTTGTGAGTTTCAAAGCTAAAATTATTCAGTTTCATTTCTCCTGATAGCTTCTGTCACTTAAAATACATTTCTGGGTTTCCAAAATGATGTAAATATGTTAATTCCTTTCTTACCACCAGTGAAAGCTATCAGTAAAATCTACAGAGGAAGTATTTCACACAGAAGACGTCAAATATTTCATAAGAGACTGAAGACTTATGTAAAGACCTCTGTATCTGTTCGATCTCTAAATTATGTGATACTGACATGATATTCAAACATGTTTTTTAATTGTTTTGTTTATTGTCAAATCCTGAAATTAGCACTAGCATGAGCTGCATTCTGACACTGTCTACTGGAGCCACAGCCTGAGTGTTTACACACTGTGGGACTTTTTGTGATTTTAAGCCATAAAACTTTTACTAGGGCTGGGCAATATATCGATTCATTCAAATTATTTTCTGAAGAAGATTAAAAATCCTGATTTTCTTTCTTGACTCACTCCAATTGTAAGTTGTTGCAATGTTTGAAAATATAAATACAGAAAATATACAGTTTTCTTGATGAAAAGCCCTGTCAGGTTTTGCACGTGCACATGTTTAGGCTTGTATTTATTTTTTTAATTAAATTAAAATACTCATCAGAGTATGTTAATATACTATGAAAATAGCTCAGCTTTCAGGGTTTCTGTAGACAAGTCTGCAGACGTTCAAACTACATGATCAACATTTTATGACATGCACTTTAACAATTAGAGTAAAATTCTGTTTTGCTTTTAATTTGTTTTGATAATATAAAAGCAAAACTTGATTCATGTAATTTTTGTGTCACTTGGAGATTTTTTTTGTTGAGAGGGACAAAATTGATTAAAATCATAATCCAGGTTTTGTAGGAAAAAAATCAGTGATCTTACTTTTTAGACATATCACCCAGCCCTAACTTTTATAAACCACCATCTTTAGAATTAATATCATAAAATAGCCACCACGCTTGAGTAACTCGCTGTGGAAACTCAGTTAACTCTCCTGGTATAAACATACCAGTAAAAGTGGAGAAGTGACTCTGAAATGGAGCTGAGGACTTGATACATCTAAAGCAGCCCTCACACTTGTCATGATAACACTGTTTATGAATGGGATGAAAGGCCTGCATGAATGGTGACAGATAAGCCTTGTGGACCCAGCTGGGTTCAGAGCAGGGCGCTGAGATCAACAGATAGACTCTGATGTTATCAGACAGCCAGCCGACTACTGTCACTCTAACTAATACTTTTTTAATCCCTTTTTAGGGATATTATCTAAGCTTTGTGGTTACGTATCGTTCCTGGAAACAACAGGGATAAAGTTATACAGCTTCCAAGCTGGATATTTGAGAGTTCACAGAGTTTCTTAAAAGAGCTACAACACCATTTTATGTGTAAATATATTTAGATTTGTTGTTAGTATGGGTGATTGATATGGTCCAAAAATCATATCCAGTATTTTAGGCTGAATGGCAATAAATTACATATCTGTATTTCTTTTTCTGCAAATAAATAATGAATGTTGTACCAATTAAAGATGGGGTTCTTGATTGTTACCTCCGCCAAGGAGGTTATGTTTTTGCTGGCGTTTGTTTGTTTGTTAGCAAGATTAAGCAAAAACTTCTGGAGAGATTTTCCTGAAATTTTTCAGGAGATGTTGGTAATGGCCCAACTAAAAAAATGATTCAATTTTGGTGGTGAACCAGATAACCGCCATTAGTGAATGATGTTTTTTTTCTCAATAACTGTCTACCTAATATTGATATCAACATGATTCCGGGTGCTAGGTGTGGGTTTTCAGGGTCAAGGAATCATATTATGTTGGTAACTTTATCATGAAACTGTTGCTTATAGATGTAACAGCAATATGTGAGAGACCTTGGTGGAGGTTTGCGCTTTTCGAGTGCTTTCTAGTTATACTTTTAATTGATTCAAGTGGAAATTCAGTGACGATGAAGTGATGAATCTTGGCGCATTTGTACATTTAATATTAAAATTATCAATACTGCATTGTCCAAATTACAAATGAATTAATATAGCACTTTTACTTGGTTAAAAATTAAGAAAAAAAATCCACTAATCAATACGGAAGGTGACCAACAACACTGTTTTATGAAAAAAGTAAAACTGATTAAAAAAAAAAGATGGGAGGTTTGTGTCCAACAGCAATGACATGTTTCAGTTGATTACATTTCCATAATTTTTAACAATCAGTTCAATCACAAAGTAGAGAAACTTAATGATCCTTTGTCACATTCTAGACCAAGAGAGAGCACTCTTTCTAATCTTCACTCATTTGTTGAAAACATCTTAACAAATTGATAGACTTAAGGTTGATATCACCTAATTCTCCAAATGTTGCAAGGATATTTATAAAGCTTAAACCGTGTATGACAATTTCCCCTGAATATTTGACAATTATAAAACATAATTTACCCACCATTGGGTTATAAGAACTTTTATTCTTGTCGCCATGGAATCAAACAGGTATCAATCTTGCTTTTTTTTTTTTTTAAACCTAATTATAGAAATGCTTCTTAAACAAAATAAAATTCTCCATTCCAGTTAACTTTTTTAATAATTATCTTTTGGTAAATAAGCATATAGTTGGTGTTTCATACAGTAAACAAATCTTTAACAAGCATTACATCGATTTTTTTGTAAATAACACTGTCTTACCCTCCATCTTGCTTAAAAATTTATCTTGTAAGTGGTTTTACTGTGCAGACCTTGTTGGTAAAGTTCATTTATTTGACTAAAAAGCAGAACAATTATCACACACTCCTCTCTGGCTCATTACAGAGATAACCATCCCGGCGTGGACTCATCTGATCTGGGCCTGAGTCAAGTCACCTGGTGTGTGTCTGAGAGAGCAGCATTAACATCAGAGAGGGCGACAATTAGCCGTCTCCTCCCGGCCCGTCTGAGCACCAGCCCGTCCTGTGGGCTTTCATGGCTGTTAAAAGAGAACGACGGGCCACACTGCTATCTGACTGTGGGCAGCCAGCAGGAGGGGGGTTATCAGAATATCAGTTTCCATATCAAACTGCAAACACAAACAGCTCTGAGTGGCCTTTGTGGCTGTTTCACAGAGCCTGCATGCTCGCCTCAGAAACAGCAAACACTGCAGGCTGGTACTGTGCTCTGTATTATGGTTTCTTTATTAAGTCATTAGTCATCATTGTTTCTAGATTATTTTTCATAATAACCAATTTTCCACACTTCTCTTTTGATAAAGTCCTGTCATTTTCTGTTAAACTTCTCTATCTTCCAACTAACAGTAAATGACATAAACAGACCATTTGTTTAGACTGATAGGTCAAGGCTCACTTTCACAGCCTCGTGACATTTTGCTTTCAATATGAGCGTGAACTTAAGTGTAACTTCCCTTCTGTGCTGTCATAATAGGTAGTAACAAGAGTGTTACGGGGTGCTGGGGACAGTTTCTTTTCTTGACAGACAATGTGGCGTCCAGATAAAAATATGAATGAATGAATTTATATTATTTGGTTCCATTTATAATATAATTAGTTTGATATTTAAAATATTTCAGAATTATATGTGTATCTAATGCTTTAAATTAAGACTAGTCCCTGTCACACAGTCACATGGAGCAATTTAGATATTTTATCCTCTTCTCACTGCGGCAGTTTGTATTTTGCTGTAAAAATTTCTTTTTACATGTGATGTAAATGTGACTTCCAGTCCTTTTGCAGACTCCCCAAGGTGGACAATCTGGAACTGCAGATTTTTGCATTGGCTTCATTTTCAACACTGAAGGTGGCTGATTTGGCAAGATAAGGTTGGCAGAGCCAGTGGGGGAGCACAGCACTTCATATTTAGACTTAACACTGCTCACAGATCACCATGAGGTCAATCAGTACTGTGACAGTTCGTTTTGTACACAGTCATTTAAAAATGCATTTTTGTTAATGCTTCAGCTACTGGTATGTGTTTTTTTAAGGTACCTGAATCTAACGAAAAACAGAGAGTATAGATCGGATGATATTTATTAAAAATACATGATCAGTATAGTATTGGTACTGGCCAATCCCACAAGCAGGTATTGGCAGCACTAGCCTAAGTGGGGCATCCCTTTTGTGTATTGAGTGTTTTTTGTTTAAATTTCTTTCATCTTTGCTGCAGCAAAAAATGAATTTCTCAGTTTTGGGATAAATAAAGGATTATTTCAATTTATTGATCTTTGTACACCATGTTTCAAAACAATACAATCTCTGTTGTTATGAGAAATGGCAGGATTAAAAAGTGCAAATGCTTGAAAAAAAAGTTAAACTTAAAACTTAGATGTAGTGTCCCCTGAAAATAACAGTTTAATTCTGCTGTTTTGCCTTGATTTATGCTAACAAATCAGAAATAACATTACTTTGTTGTCCCATCTGTTACGTACGTTTTGATTTGACCAGTTATCGGTGTTAATTATAGACTAATATAGACTACACTGAAGGAAAAAACATGTCTACCTTGCAGCACTTTTATCCCTTTTGAGATTAATTACAAATCCATATATCTTTACAAGAATGAATTGCCTACAGATAATGCCATCATGAAGAGACCTCCTGTTGAGAAGTGGTCCATGCACTTTCTCGACGATATGAAACCTTCAGAGCTGAGGTTCAGGGAGTTCAGTGGGTTTCTGAGTTCAGCTAATTTATATAAACAAACTCTGATTTAGCATGCCTTTTTTATAACACCTGTGAGGGCTTCGTAATGAACAACTCAGCACCTCTAAAATATGTCCAGCTATTCTGGCTGTAATAACGTTGGCCCAGACAACAGCTACGTGTATGTGCTTCCAAAAAAAGACCAGACAAGTGTTAGGACAGCTTCTGAAAATCTTGCCAAGGGTGACGGGAAAAAAGGCAATATTAGCTCGTCATCTGTTTCATGAATACAGCAGATGATGGCCCTGATGAGCGGTGGAAGTTCTTCGTGTAATTAAACGGGTTCTATTCCAGCTGGCTGAAGGGAGGTCTGAACCACCAGCAGATTTACAGATCAGGGGTGGACAAGATGTTGAGATGTTGATTGATAGAGTCAGATATTTTGTATTAATTTAAAGATATGAATTGGCAAGAATCTGGGAAAATGATGTCTATCAGGGTACGGGGGGACAATTTGATATACTACCATGTATCAAGATATATTATGATATTAGGGAGTGGTGCAGGAATGACTCCAAAAACATAAAAGTGAATTAGCATGCAGCACTTCCTAGTTCCCCAGGCTGAATGTGCATGGGACTTCAAAAGAGCTTTTTCGGATAAACATCTGAAACAACTGAACACATGCATATAAGATCTTAAGATTTAAATTGAAAAATGATTAAATTGGAGCTGATATTGCCATGTTATTGGTTTGATTTTGAAACCATTATTGTGTTTTTTAAAGAATAGTTGCTAAAATAAGCCAAAAAGGAAAAAAATGGCTGAGGGCCCCAGTGCAAGCTTTTCTGATTTTTTTATTTAGAAATTATACATATAGATGAAGACACTTAAATTTTTCCCCAATTTCCTTGGCAGAGTCCATGACAGTTAAGTGCTCGGACATTCCCTTCCTAATGGTTGTAATTAGATTCCACGTAATTATGTGATAGACATGTAATCCTTACCACTTATATTTTATAGAATATACTAGAAGGCACTTGGAGAGCACAAACCTCTGCCAAGGTAGCTCACATATTGCTGTTGCATCGATAAGTAATAGCTCCATGAAAAAGTTACCATCATAATATGATTCCTTGACCCTGAAAACACACAGCTAGCACTAAGAATCATGTTGATATCATTATTAGTTAGACAATTATTGAGAAAAACAATCGTCCACTAATGGTGGCTGTCTGGATCACCACCAAAATCTAATAATTTTTAAGTTGGGCCATTACCAACATCTCCTGTAAATTTCAGGAAAATCCATCCAGTGGTTTTTGCGTAATCTTGCAAACAGAAAAATAACATAACCTCCTTGGCGGAGGTGTTAAATGAACATTTTGCTCGCCATGGAAAATGCCACGGTGTACAGAAATTCCAAACGAAAACAAACCAAAGAAGGAACCTTTGTTTAGACTCCCAGTGGCTGGAAGTTGGCTGGTAACTGGATGGAACTCCGCTGGCATTTGGCTGGGAGGGGAAAATTAAAGCGGCTGCATCTGAGTGCCATAACCACAGCCATGAGGACCAACTTCATAAGGTCATCAGATGAAGAGGTAACTCTCAAACGAAGACTTTGTACACAGAAAGTTTTACCTCTAAGTCAAACCGCCATGTGGCGGTTCCACAGTACCTTAATATTAAAAATGAAATGAAGAGTATGGCTTCAGCCTGCTCTACTCTTGCGAAGTGCCTTGAGATAACACTTGTTATGAACTGGAACTATAAAAATAAGGATTGACTGATTGATTATCAAATAAAATATCCCTAGATTGCACTAAAATATTAATACAGCATTTTGCCACAAAACATTGCAACACATTGATGTGCTGGTATTTACTTACACCGCTAGAGAACTTTGCTGTCTGTCGTCTTGGTATTGAGCAGGTCCTAATACAGGTTACATTTTTATTTGAATTATAATACAGTTTACAACTCTGGTACTGAAATCATGAAAAAATGTTTAGCTCAAAGTATGGAGCTCTGATGTTTGGTTAATATCAGCCCGCTCTATTTCAGATCCAGAGAATCTGGGAGCGGAGCGGCCAAACCTGCCATCAGCAGCATTTGTCTTTGGGGTTGGGGAGTGCATGAGAGAGACCTGATCTGCATGCCGCTGCCAAAGCTGTTGTGTTAATGCAGCAGAGAAAAGAGGAAGAGTTTGTATTCATGGCTATCTATAGACAGGAGTGGTGCCTGTGACATAGCAGCTGCTCCCAAGAGAGCTGTGACACATTAACCTTCAGCCAGCTGTCCAGGCCGACGCTTCGACATGAGCTCACAGACACTCTCGCACAGGCACTTCTTCTATTAGCATTTGACCTCGGAGGAGGGATTACAATCACCTTAAGAGTCTGATGAAGTTCAGTTTGATAACATAATGGGAGTCATTTTCAGAAGGTTGAGACTAAAGACTAAAGGCATAATGAGTGCTCACACTGTTAGCAACAGAAATTTTAATTTCCAACAGAGTAATAGAGGATCTGACATCCTTCAGTATGTCACTGCCTATAATAAGACAGTTAATCTGCCAACAATGCAGCTATTTCTATGCTGACACACACACACACACTGTTGTTTCACTGTTTAATCCTAAAGGACTCAATATTCTCTGAAAAGTGAATGAAGTTTGGTTCAATTGTTTTGTGTCATTGCTCAGAGAGCTAGAGCAAAAATGACAAAAACACATTTTTATACATAAATATTGCTGAGAAGTATAGACCCAAAATCATATACCAATACTTTTGAATCACAGGAAACATTTATTTCAACAACTTTTTCTCTATAGCAGCGACAGATGTCACAATACAAGGATAATGAACTTTATGACGATCCTTAAAAAAATTAAACATTGATGACGCCTGTTTGATACCACAGCAAATTCACCCAATATTGTTGTACGTTAGGATTATTAACATTTCCTGTCCTGTTAATTACCATCCTTTAAAGTAATTATATCACCATTGTTTTAAAAAGTGGTGTAAAAAGTAAAGCTCTTTCAAGGTGACATTACCATTTCCAAATAGGGATAGGAATCGAAAACCAATTCCAGTTGAGAATCGATAACAACTTCCTTAAGGAATCGATATCATTATACTATCATAGTATAGACTATCATAGTCTTTTTGTTTATTAATTTCATTATCAAATCCTTCCACTTTGATCTACACATGCAGAACATCCCACTCTCTTCACAGGCATCAGCAAGAACGACAACAGAAAAGTCAAAAAGTCAGAAGTATCAAGAGTGTCATGAGTTTGACACTTGAAAACCTAGGTAAATTTTGGGGGAACAAACCCCTGGATATTTTCTCACTCCTTTAGTTGAGATGCATGGGTGCCTGTACATAGCAAGATTTCCACCCAGAGTTCACCCTAAGTTCTTAACCTCTCATGTCCTTTCTCCTAATCCTCTCTTGCCCGACGAGTAAACTGCATGAAAACTTCCCGCTGTGAGAAAAAAGCTGGTCAGGGAGTTTTCTGTTTTGGTTAAGACTGCTGGTTGGCCATCACTCGGATCACACATGCCTAACTGAAAATTTGAGTCACTTGGGGTCCTCTCAAGTGACTCAAATATATTATATATAATAATAATACAGCGTAGGTTTGTCATGATTCAAGTTTTTTGAATTTGCCATTTACAGCAAAATCTCGATGAACTTCATGATCTTCAACAAAAGAGGGAGAGAGAGCGCTGTCTAAACTGCACAAATACTTTGCATCGTCTTCTCCAGATCTAGGTCTGCTGTTCTCGTCAAATCCCTATCCTCATTTAATTTTAAAAATAACTTTATTTGTATAGCACTTTCAAAAACAGAGGTTTGCAAAGTGCTTAAACAAACAGGCAGGAACTTACAGACAGGAAAGCGCAAGACCTTAAGCACAAAATGAAAAAACAAACAAAATGCACAATTTAAATCAAAGAACCATTGCAGACAAACACAAAGACATAACAGACTCAAGCACGACAAGAAGCTAAGAGGAGAGCATCAACGCTTGTGCTGTCTTTTAGACCAACGAGCGGAGAAAATTTCACAAACCATGAGGAAAATCTAAAACCCAAAAAGTGGGCACAACAATCCAGGCCCAGTCACTGAACATGAAAAACACAGGAGGTCCCCACCCCATTGAGCCAGAGACAACAAAAACCAATGCGCATCGGCCACACCAACCAAGACACAGCAACACATACGAGGCTGTAATGACTCAATGTGACTACGCCCTGAAGAAGGTGCAAACCACCATGCACCAGAGCGATCCCCAGTGACTCCAGGCCCCTGAACTTCATTTGTACTGCATGAGCCTGAGTGACTGTTCGATGAAGCTGTGTATTGCTGCCATTCGTCTTCAGGTCTCCCTTGAAAAAGAGATCTACTGATCTCAATGTGACAAACCTGGTTAAATAAATAAATAATGAGTCTAAGGCCCTTCTTTGGCTGTTGAAGGTGAGACTTCTGGACCGTGAAAGAACAGAAATTCTGTGGATAGCATTGATGAAATACAATACATTAAAAAATTATATTTTGGCAAGTTTCACTGAGGTGGTGGGACTTTGCCAACATCCCATATTAATGGGAGGGGACACCCTGTTCTGGGTTCAATTTTGTTAAAAATTATAAAATCTTCACCAAGTTACACAAAAATTACATAAACCAAGTTTTTTTGCCTTTATGTTAAGTCAAAAACTCATACTAATTTCCCTCTTATAAAGTGCATGTCATAAAATGTTGATCATGTAGATCAAAATTTTCAGTATTTATATTTTAAAAAACTGCAGCAAGTTACAACTGAGTGAGTCAGGACAGAAAAAAATCTGGATTATTAATTTTTTAATCTTCTGCAGGAAGTAATTTGAATTAATCAATTTAATTGATATATTGCCCAGCCCTAAATATTAGTTACGTATTCATTTTACTTTACTGAGTTTGTTTCTGTTATTTCGCTTGTTCATATATTACATTATATTTTCAAAGTACTTTTGTTTCTAAACCCCTGTCTGTCTTTTCCTTTTCGTCTCTGTGTGGATGGGACCGACATTAACTGATCTAGAAATGTCTGCCAACCTCTTTTTTTTCGTTAATTTTCTTAATTATATGGTGTTTTTTGTTATATGCACAACTTTAAATAAAATTTTGTTCAAAAAAATATAAAATCCTTTAACATATAATTTCTCTTTAAATTTGAACATTTCATACAAATTATCTTGTGGACAACGACTGACAGTACTTTATACTATAAACTATCTTTTTACTGAGCATCAGACTGAGCCTCTATGTACTTTATATACCTTAACATAATCTATAATGATGTAAGGCAGTGTTTCCCTGTCTGTTACCTTACCATACATATTCTTCTGTCTGTTAGGACTGGTGGCCTGAGTAGGGCAGGGGGCTATAATAACATTCTCATGTTCATTTGAATAAAGAGAGCGCACAGTTATGACATTTTCTTTATAAATTTGTATTTTAAGTCTCTCTTTGGGAGGGCTGCTGGATTATGTAGGGATGGGGCATCTTCACAGAGGAGGGGAACACTGCAAGTCATTTGTTTTAACCTCTTCCTTCTCAAAAATACTCATCTGAAAACATGAAGTGTCCAGTGCCCAGCCCTTCAAATATATGTATATATATACTTTCACTGACACACAGGCACATATTTTCAAACACACACCCTCATCCACATACTGGACCATCATCTGATCTGCGCTGGGACTCTGAGGATCAGCACCGCGTGGCTACAGCTGCTTCACAGCGGCTCAGGTTACGCTGCCACCACCATCCCCAAGGCCTTCACCAAGGGAACGACCCCACCTCAACCAACACACACGAGCAACACTGTCCTCACAACAGCTCCCCGCAGACCTGCAGGTAACAGACTCAACACCACGCATTTTCAGGCCACCTGAAACTCCCACGATGGTAAACGTCTCAGAAGGAAGTTCAGCAAAGTTGAGCCGTCGAACTGAGTTTCTCACAGGAAGTGATTGAGAGAAAGTGCTTAGACTGCTCTCTGATTCATGCATCAGCAAAACAACTAAACTGTAAACACTGACGAGAAGAAGAGCGGAGCAAACATCTGCGTGTCTGGTTCTTCAAAAATGTTGTAGTGATTCATGCAGCACTTTGAGGTTAACGTGACCAAGTTAATATCACGTGCCAATACACACAGGTGGAGAAAAACTGGTTTACAATGCAACACACAATTACCACACACCTGCCCGCTCTGCACATTGTGCCACACACACACACACACACACACACACACACACACACACACACTGTGCCAGTATAATTTGGTAACATTTTAACATCAGTGTTAATTATTTTGATACATGACGCTACTTATGACAAGTGAGGCATGAAAGATTTATCGTTTTCAGATCAAAATCGTGATTTCAGGCAACGCAATCATGTGATCGCCAAAGCTGTAATTTTTGGCAGCGCTCCTGACTGACCCAGGATCTGTTGTGTCAACTATTTTACACATACTGTTTTACACATTAGTAGGCAATTTGCATTTACGGAAGTGCTGGCCAGCAGGTTAACAAATACAAAGCCTCTGTTTAGGAGCAGAAGTTGGAGTGTCCCTTAAATAATGAAAACAGATTATTTATCATCAATATTAGATGATGAATAATGTGTTATGTGCTTTTGATCACTGATTTCCTTACTGTTGTCTATACTGTAAACACAGTGAATATTGCACTGAAGCTTGATTTGAAGACAATCATGAATCAAATTGAAATCGCAATATCTGCCAGAAAAATCGCAATTAGATCTTTTTCTAAAATCATTCAGCCCTAGTGAGCAGGAAGCTTGATTTGTTTGGACCCCATTTTAAAATCTTTCAAACAGTGAGAGTCACACGTGAAGACAGATAATGTCAGATTCATTAGTTTTCTTTCTGTAGTGTGCTAAGCCACAAAGACAATGTACACTACAAACCAACCGATTCATTTACCAAGAAGGCAGCGACTCTGATCTCGCAGCTTGTGATCTTGTGTGAACACACACGACTTCAATGCAAACAACATGACTTCAATGGTGGACAGCATCAAGAGGCTAATGCAGCTAGCGGTTAGCTTCCTGTAACATCCTGGGTGGTTGCGATTCCATCCAGCAGCCAGTGTGTTATGCATAATTTACAGGATATGTTGTTTAGACCAGGTATTCAAACTAATCAACGACCTCCATTTTGCATTCGTCTAACTTTACTCTTGTTGCCATGGCTACCTGTGCTTCCTGCTGCAGCCAGCTTGCTTCCTGATTGGCTTTGACATGCTCCACACACATCAGGACTTCTGGTTGTACATACTGACAATTTTAAATATTTAGGATTTTAAGTTGGGATGTCCCTGATTTTATTCCGAGAGGATAAAATGACACCCCACACCACAGGATAATCTGGTAAAATAATCTTTAAGACCTCCAGATAATTGGGCCTTTGCTGCGTTTGGTCGGAAGCGGAGATCCGAGCCTAAAGTCAGACCAATTGTTGGGTTGCATGTACCCTGCTTAAGCTGTAAAACAGTTTGAAGATAAAAACAGATTAAAAAAAAACTTGAGTAACCACCTTAACTTGCATTTTTTCCTGCAAGAAACAGGGTGTTGCCCAGTAAATCCTGCTGATATTACTTGTTTCTTAACCCAACTTTTGACCAGACAGTTTTTGGATTGGATTCTTTTTTTTTTTTTTTTTTTTTTTTTTTTTTTTACTGAGAGCTTGTTGAAAATAAAAAAAAAATGGAGTAAAGTCGAGCTGGGTCAAGGCCCAAATGTGGCCACTACCACAAAAACAATCAACGTAAACAAACACTGAAAATCTGAAAAAGATTAATGCAACAATTACAACACAATCAAATTCAAAATAGCAACAAAATGAACAAGACTAAGTTCATGTTGAGTCACTGGGTTTCACACTCCTGCTCATGGTTGAAAATTCACAAAAACTGGCCAACAGGAATTCAAGTCGTTCTAGATAAAACGGTTCCAGTCTTCTTCTTGGTGGTTACTCTGATAACTACAACGGTTAAAAAAAATCCCCCTAAAACTGAAACATTTTTTCCTCCCTGTATTATCTGATTTCAGAACATCCTGGTGACCGAATGGGAAGCTGTCGGGGCCTGATGTGGCCCTGGAGCCACTGGTTAATTATCACTACTATAAAAGCTCTTATCCAATGCAAACATGATAACGGGTAATAAATCAACCCCAGCAAGAGCATTATCCTACCACTGCAAACAAAAAAGCTAAAAATATTTTTCTTTTAAACCTTTTGCACTTCATAAAAGCCCTGGAAGGATTTTTAAGGCCTCTGTTTCACACATAATGTTTTCAGTCCAGTAAAAAAAAAAGGCTAAATCAGGTTTGAGTACATTTTTAACACTGCTGATTGATTGGAGTTGGAATAACGCTGCCAACAACATCAGAACAATAAATGTGGTCCTAAATATGTAAACACTCTAAGTCCTGGGTGTTCTTACACCAAATGTACTTCCTCATCAGTCTGCATGAGCATCCCTACCCCCTCGCTCCAGAACAATGATGTCTTCCTTTAGGACATCCTGCAAGTTTCACACTCACCTTTCACCCCACATGCATATACAACGCACACCAACACAAAGGTCAGCTTAGAGTAGGAAATACTGAGTTTTTAAGATATATCAATTTACTTTCCAATGAGGTACAGGGTGAGACAGTATTCTTAACATCAATATGGTTTATGCTGATGGTGACTGTACAAAGTTGTTGGGTTTAACACTCAGAGAAAAGTTTGTGTACAGTGAGAACCACTAACAGAATCATGATTATTGCCCACAAGATAATCTGAGATGTTTAGTGAACAAGGCATTATTGTTTAGTCCACTTAACATTAGGGCATTTAGATTAAATAAAATCAAGCAATCTTCCAATTTTACCCATAACACTTTCACCTCTGTTACTTTTCAACTTCTCTGTGGACATCGCAGAGATGAAATGGTGAAAAAGAAAGTTCAACAATTTAAGAGAGCATGATTTAGAAAACAAAGATTTGTACATGTATCTACAAGTCAGAGATTATTATAATAAAGAAATAAGACAGGATCTCCCAGGTGAATTGAATTTCTAACCACAACACTGTGTAAGGCCTATAGAGGCATGGTCATAAGATTGATCTCAACGTTGTACCAAAGTATGGAATAAAACCCAACAGTATCAACTTTGTACATAAAAGACAAGTCAAGGGCCCTTTAAAATCTGTGATCACAGAATCATGGAATCAGACATTAAAAGCGGAATTCAATATAAATGTGGAATATCATGGAAATGGACATTTTATGTAAAAGTTTGTTTTGTTTTAGAATAAAAAGGAACATATCTCTCAGGAAAATGCTCCAAGGGTGTCACTAATACCGCTTTCACACTAAAATCCGCGGGTCAACGCTGGTTTTTTCAATGCGGGTTAACCTGCGGGTGACTCCTTTACCACTGCCAGTAGACCCAGGTCTAACCGGCAGGAGACAAGCTGCGTTGCTGTTTTTTTTCCTCTGGCGCATCAAGCTGATGTCATCACGTTGATGACGTCATCAGCAAGACGAAACACGACCACGTAAACAATGGAAAGGAACATGGACGCTGTGGACACGGCTGTACTTTGTACTTTTGTCCCTCTTTAAAAATGTACACACTCAGCGCTGATGATACAAAGGCGGATGGAATTTGTTGCTGAGATGGCAAAGAGTCACGTAAGTTACAGACAGAGGGGACGGGCGCAATGTTATGCAGTGAGCACGCAACACCTACGTCATCCGTAACATAGCAGCTTGACCCGGGTGTGACGTTCTCACTGAAGCTGACCGAAGACGAGCCGATAAAAACCTGTGTCGCTTGCAGGGTAAGTCTACCCGGTCGAAATGCCGATTAGACCCTTTCAAACTGCGGACAGGAACCGATTGTTGGTGGATTTACACAGGTTTTTTTGGCCAGTCTGAAAGGGGTATAAGGCTGGGGACAATGCACTTCACTTCCTCTTCCCCTCCTTCTCCCCTCATTAACGATGCAAACATGTTGAAGCAGCCGCCTGACATCCCAGCTAAGCTGGCAAAGAAGCTACAAAACTCCCGGCTAACAAAGTACAGGGCAGAGCAGTTTCCCAATGATCATTATGTGTCAGGCGATCAGATGTTCTGCAGATTTTGTCAACATACTGTTGACTGGACCTGTAAGGATACATGTGAGGACCACCTGAAGAGTGAGTGTCTACATTTCATTACTTTATACTGCGTCTTGGAGTTAAATTTGCGTAAAATACTAAAAACCAAATTCTCAAAAAAAAAAAACAAACAAAAAAAAATGAAACATAGAAAAAATTAAAACAGATTTTATAGGGCCCTACAAGTTGGCAAAGGAACTTGACAGAGAAATATCCAAGGAAGAGTGGTCTAATTAATATTGTCCAATTTTTCATTACACCAAAACTTAAAGAAGGCTGTCACTCGTCCCATAGCCTTGCTGGAAGATCGAGTGGCAAACATGAAGTTGATCACACACATCTTCTAGAAAAGTGTGAAGATAGCTGTGTTTTGGGATGATGTTTGGAGAATAAAACTGTTTTAAGTTATGAACTATGGACTGATTTTAAAGCCTGTCACAAAGACTGAAGAGAGGACTATTTGAAAGAGGATTAATGGACGACTGTTAGCTGACATCAAGTGTTGTAAGCTCAAGAGTTTGTAGAACTGTAACCTCATGGAAATATGAATAAAAAAGCATTAATAAAGAAGAGAGGGGAGCACACAGAGCCAGCTGGGGTGTGCAGCACTACGAGTGTGCGTTTGCCTTTGTGAGTATGGGAAACGCATGATGTGTCAAAACACCCTCTTGCTCCACTCAAGACATACGACACTGAGAATCGACATAAATATCTTGTTCTTGACAAATTAATGTGACCGTCTTGAACTGTAATGACAGGCTTGCTTTGCTGAAGTGCATTTGCCCTAATGCACTGTTAAAAGGGCTACTCATACCTGTTTGAAACTATAGCAACAAAAACAGATGCCCTATTGGCTAATCTCATGTATTTATCAGCCTAAAATTGCAGGCTCATTCCTGTACTCTGTATAAACTTCACAAATGAAGGCAGAACTGGCAAGGTGCAAGACTTCACTTACAACTTGCCAGTTCAAGCCACTTTTCCAAAGATCCACAACTTGTTTGTGCAAATTAGACTGTGCTTTGTTCTCTTTCGTTAAGTAAAAAGACTTGAAATCATTGTTTTTGTACCCATTGATACAGCTGTTCATTAAGGTAGAAGCCATTTTACCATCTTGTAAGTACCACTTGGTGATTAATGGTATAGAAAATATGGACAATTTGAATAAAAGAAAATGCAGAAGATGTTTTTATACAATTCGGACAGTGTTTAGTCATTTAGATTAAATTTTTGATAATTACAAAGTCTATAACTTCTGTTTCTGTTTGCTCAAAAATTATAATAGTATCAATTATTTTGACTAGAGTGTATCAAAGTTTATAATTCTGGTATTTTAACAGGATTTCGTTGTTTGTTCATGGGGAAAACATGAGGACGGATACCCTGAATTGCCACTGAGATATAGTTATGGTGCATGTTGTCCAGTCCTGGGTTAGCTCCAGATTGTCAAGCAGAAAACAGTGAAGTGAATTTCCTCAAAGTTGGACTCTTTAATTTCAGAATGCACTGACAGGCTGCTGTCCTGCACTGTCCTCGACTAAAGCTGCTGATACAGACTGTCAGTGTGGTCACAAGCTGCTCCCGTTTGCTTCTGCAAGTTTGAGAAGAATATGTAGGCGATAGGACATCTCTGAAATGTGGGTCAGTGAGCGTTTTCTCAGCTATGCAAGACGATACATGCCGAGCAGAGGCACTAAGCCGTCCTATTTTACAACCCTCATACAGTTCAGTGACAGGAAATCAGCTGATGTTATGGTTTAAACAGTGGCTGTGTTAACTGGTGACTTAAGTGGTTGATGAAGTAAAAAGAGGTACTGAGGACTGTTTGATTTCTAAAGTTTGTCTCTGGTTGTTTGTTTTGTGGCAGAGTTAAAGATACTCACCACACATGATAGATCAAATTCTGTTCAAGAGACATTTAATGGAGAAGACACACACCATCTTTACCAACTGTTGTAACCATGACAACCATGAAAACATGAGGTATAAAGTCCCCTGCTAATGTGGTCACCCTAAAAACAGGGAAGGTATTACTGGAATGATATCTGTATCACCAGCTGTGAAAACTTCTGCTAATATTCACAGTTGATTTATGACCAAACAGATCATCCGGATGTTTGAATGTTCAAGCAGAAATAGACGTTACTCAAGTGGAGATTTTTTCCTTTTCTTTTCTCACTGTTATTCCTTTAACTTTAAACTAGGTTTTGTTTTGAGTTTTGGCTCTTAACTCTATATTTAGTCTTTAACTGTAACAGAAAGATTTCTTTGTGTAACTTCGTGCAGGGTTGTCTGAGGGAACCATCCTTCAAACCTGTTGTTTGGATCGGAGGGAATTCATCTTACTTTAAGAGGGGGCACTCTTAAATCTAGTGCTCTACAGAGCTGACAGTCTTTCAGCAGGTTATTGTATTACAGTTTGTAGATTTAAAAATAGCAGACAGAGATTGGTTTCACTGTAAAAAAGTACATGTCTACATAGTTTTCATATTATATACATGTAATCAAAAAGTTATTTGTTTTACAATACTGAATATTTTCATTGAAAAAAATAACTTATTTATCGAATGTGATGAAATCAAATGTTGTGGGTCTTGTTTAGTGACTACTACTATGAAACAGGGATGCATGATGTTAGATTTTTGCCAATATTATTAAACTTATTATCACTGATATTTTGTGTCAAGACCACAAAGTCTCTACTTAACTAACACTGACATGTTTCTTCCATGATTACAGTCCTTTTGTGTAAAAAATGGATGTGAAGCAATAAAAACGTTTTACTCTTTAAGAAATTAAATTTAGGAATCATAAAAGTGGACATTGCTTGATGATGAGGTTAACAATCATGGTACATTGTACATTTTGCCAACATTACAATGCATATATGGGATTTTTTATGGCCAGTTTGTACGGTCAAAATATCAGTCATAAATATCTCCTACATTTTCATGAACTCTCCTCATTTTAAAATACATTTTTATTAACTCTACAGACTTACTGTCCAAATATATTAGACTATAATATCTGAAATAAATACCAGCAGAAATTTTCATATCTTCTAATACCACTAATTAATGTTTGGAGCAGATATCTGCCACTACAGAGATGATATCACGCACTGCTTTCAGTCAACAAAATAAACACATCTGTTCATGTTTCTATTAGTATTGGAAAAGTTAATTTGAAAATAGGGGCATGAACATACCTGTAAATCACTAATATTAATGACGTCTAAGTACTGTATTATCACAATATGCACTGATGTAAATATTGGCATACCTTTACAGAAGGAATTAAACCTATAGTGGAGTACTGTCTTGGTAAATTGGTATTTATTGATGCTAATACCTTTACTGATACTTTCCAATTGTATGTATTTTTTGATATGACCATGAGTGCTTAATATTTTGTGAAGACAAGACTAAAACTGTCTTAAAGAACTAGTATATCTGTTTTAAGATGCTAGAGAAAAAAAGATGTTTCGGCTAAGAAAGCTGGGATACGACTGATTTTAAAAGTCCAACAGCCATCCCCTGATATTTAAGATATGTCCTTTCTGGTTGACAAAAAATAAACATACAATTTCAGGTTTTTAGATTTCAGGAATGAATATTTTGGTAGTTGAGGTCTCATTTTGGTCTAGAGGTGAAAGGTAGTCAATAAAATACTGGCACATTGAATAGCAGCAAAATCTGAAATTGTGTACGTATAGTTTAAGTCTTATTTTATTTGATTATAAATGTTTTATTTTTTTTTTAAATACAGTCAAAACACATCCTCTTTAAAAATATGATTTGACAAAATTTAGAAAAGTTTTGGTTCAGCTCAATTCAAATGTTTCTCCTCACTTACTTATTTAAGCAAATTGTGAATTAAAACTTCTTGTATGTCACTAATACAATGCACTCTACATACAGTATACACTAATGTAAACACTGACATACCTTTACAAAAAGAATGACACTTGTAGTAATACTTCTACCTATTCTTTTTAGTAGTATTTTATTGTTACCACTGTGACTACTTAATATTACTTGAAGACAAGACTATTACTATCTACCAGAACTTGTATATCTGTTTTAAAAAGCGGGAGAAACAAGCATAGTTCCTCTAAAATGCAGGAATATGATGGATTTAAAACATCCAACAGCCAACTCCTGACATTTAAGACTTGTCCTTTTTGGCTGACAAGAATCAAACAATCAATTTTAGGGTTTTGGATTACAGGAATGAAGTTTTTGATAGTTGAGGGCTCATTTTGGTCTTGGAACGAAAGGTCATCAATAAATCACGTCATTTTTCATCAACAAAATAAACATATCTGTTCATATGCTTTTGTTAGTATTGGAATAATGGACATGAAAATAGAGGCACATGGAATATGAGAAAAAAAATGATTTTGTGCATCTTTAGTTTAAGTCTTAATTTATATTATTACATGGCAGCATTAAAGAGTTTTGGTTTCCCTCTAGTCATACTTCCTTCTCTTTCCTGACATGTTTAACCAAACTGTGAAATGGATATAATTTAATACCACTAATATTAGTGCCCTCTTATTACTTTAATTTCACAATATGCACTGATGTAAATACTGACATACCTTTAATGAAGGTATTAAACATGTAGTGGAGTATTTTCTTGGTAAACTGGTATTTATTGATGCTTGTACCTTTACTGATACATTTCAAATTTATGTTTTTATTGGTACCACTGTGAGTACTAAATATTACTTGAAGACAAGACTATTACTGTCTACCAGAACTTGAATATCTGTTTTAAAAAGCTGGAGAAACAAGTATAGTTCCTGTAAAATACAGGAATATAATGGATTTTAAATGTCCAAAAGCCAACTCCTGACATTTAAGACATATCCTGCCTGGTTGACAAGAATTAAACATGCAATTTTAGGATTTTGGGTTTTCAAGAATGAAGTCTTTTTTGTAGTTGAGGTCTCATTTTGGTCTTGAGGGAAAGGCAGCAGATGAATTTAGTCATTTTTTGGTCAACAGAAAGACCGGTCTTAGTACAAACCTGCCACCACTGTGAACCAATGAGCCTCGAAATGCTGCAGCTTTAAGCTCAGTAAACTTTAATGAAACCTTCCTGTAGTTACCCTGAGTTTGTTTCTGTTAAAGCAGCCTGTGAGTGTGAATGAGAGGAGCTGAAAAGCTAACACAACAGAGGTTCAGTGAAGTAAACATTGCTGCATTGTTGAGCCCGTTTAGTGTCAACGCAGGCTGAATGTTGCCGAGCAGGGGGGCTCGACGGTTACCCCCCTGAGCTAAAACTAGTTACTCTGTTAAATGAAAGCTTTCTCTCACCAGAAACGATGAGCGTTACTCCGACCCGTGTCCCCGACCTCGGAGCTTCTTCTCAGGCCGGATGCCGTCTTTCCCTCCGAGCGTGAAAAAACAAAAAGCACCGACGGCTCCTTCTTCTTCTTCTTCTTCTTCTTCTTCTTTGTGGTTTCCTGCTACTTTCTGCGCTCCGCTGTCGGTTATATCCGCGGGGTTTTAACGTCCGGTAACATGGCTGTGCTCAGAGGCGTCAAAGTTTCACTCCCGGGGAGAAAACAGTCAGCGTTGTTGGTGGTTTTTCGTGTCGGGGAGACCATGGCAGTGTGAGAGAGACGATGGTGATTACTGGTTGATCTCTCTGCCTGCTGACGCTGCCACCAACACCACACAGCCGGGTCACTCAGAGAGGCAGACGGGAAACAGCGACACCTTGCGGCCGCGGAGAGAACAGCAGCGAGGCTGACGGTGTGGCTCCACAGTGACCCCCACTGGAGGACACGCATCACTGCCACAACTGGACATTTACCTGTTTCACAGTGAAGTCGAGGGGGTGTTTTGTCAGTGGAAGAGGTTTACTCAATTTATTGAGTCCAGCTTTTTCATTTGATGTATGAATAAAAAATCACGAGCAGTAAGTTCAGGAGTGTGTTTAGTCTTTTTTAAATTTGGGTGGCCCATTTGGGGGGGCTTAGTTACTGAAAATATAATGCTTAAAAAATAAATTCTTCAGTCATAATTATGGACTAAAATATGAAAAGATGTTGCAAAGAAAGAAACAACGTCTATGTATTTTACAGGATAAGAGAGATGGACAAGGAAAGTCTATGATTTATTAGTAGAGAAACTTAAATTTGATTTTAAGAATAAAGCGCAATAGGACTTTAAAAAAAAAAAAAGGCAAAAATGTATTTTATTTCCAGACTTTTTGTTGACTTAGGGTTGCATGTAGGGGCTTATTTCCTCATTCAGTTATAAAATAATGTAAATTCTTAAGTCACAGTGACAAAACAAAGATGAAAAACTACTGGATTAAAAGCCAAAACCATCAGATAAAAAAAAAAAATCATAATCATTAGTAAAAAGCTGTTGTAATTATGTGGTTTCAAAAAGACCATCACTGTGACAAAAGAAATTAATTCATATATGTAGTTATTTAGCTGTGATTTTAAAGTAAAGGGACATAATTATAAGATAAAAAGTAAAATCCTGGGATACAGAGTTATTATCATGAAAAAAGGTCGAATATACAAGATGAAAAGTTTAAAACTATAAGACAAAGAGTCAAACTTGTGTTAGGATAAGTCCTAATTTTGCCAGAAAATGTCAGTGTTTTGAGCAATTCTGTAAAAATGAGGTAAAAAGTCAAATTCTTAAATTAAAAGTCATTATGAGTTTGAAAAAGGTGCAGTTATGAGGGAGAAGTCTTATTTATATGCAAGAAGAGACAAAATCAGGCGCAAAAGGTTCAAAATTATGAAATAAAAAATATAGATAATGAAAAGATAATGGGATACAGAGTCATAAACAGAATAACATAAAAGTCACAATAAATAAAGTTAATAGATATGAGATAAAAAAGTCAAATTATGAACAATAATAAACCTCCTTAAATATGAAAAAGTCAAAATAAGACAAAAAGTCACACATATAATGACTTTTTGATGTATAAAATTGAATTCATGAAATACAAATTTCTAACTTGGCAAACAAAAAGCAAAAAAAAAAAAAAATGAGAAATTAAGTCAAACCAATGATGTTAAAAGTCAACATTTTCAGTTAAAAATTAAATTATGAAATTAAAAACTTACTTATTTTGGAAAAAGTCCATAATTTTGAGTTAACAAAAAGCAAAAATGATAAGACAGAGAGTCAAAAGACTCAAAATCATATGATTAAAACTCATAACTTTGAACTTAAAAAGTCACAGTTATGAATAGAAGTGAAGTCTTTTTTTGTCAAGTGAAGTCACTTGACAAAAAGACAGACTTTATGAGAAAAAAACTGAAATCATGATGTCATGAAAGTTGCAATTACAAAATAAAAAGTTTCTTGTATAATAAAAACTGAAAGTTATGAGCTATTGAGTAACAATTACAAAATAAAAAATAGTAAATTATAGGATAGTTTTTCTTTTCTTTGATTAAAAAAAAATCCACATTAAGGGCTGAAAAGTCAAAACTATGAGACAAAAGATGAAATTATGCTTCAATTTTTATGTCTTGTGTCTTTGCATAATAAAAGCACAGTTTTATTCTTATGTCACTGCAGGATTTGACATAAGAAGTTTCTTTAAGGTTTTTGTTGACACACATCCAGAACAAAATATCCTTTCTTTGCCATCGGCTTTATGTGGACACATGTTTGATCATATCTTAGACTTCATGCTGACAGACACCAAAACAGAGCAAACTATGAAACCACCATGACTTTATTTGAGGCTCTGCTGAATAAAATCTCCCTTCTGAACAAGACGATAGACAGTAGATGTGAGTGACCAAGACTTTCCTCTCTCCTTTTCTTATTCTTGAACCTCTCTCTAAGCTTCTCTTCTCCTCCAAGAGCAACAACCCGTCCACCTTGCATCGCTCCGTTAAACAATTTCAGCTTTCAGACTCTTCTGGAGCTCGGCCAGGATTCAGGTGGAGGAAAAATCATAACAAACAGAAGTCTGCATTCTTTCAGGGGGGATTTATGCAGAAGCACGGAGAGAGAAAGTGGCCCAGAAAGGCTTCCTTCAGCTGGACACGAGAGAAAAAACTCTGCCTCAGTACTGGGCTCTGAAAGTTTTATGATCTGTCCTTTATGTTGACGTTTGACCATGTGGAGGATGCAAATTCATCCTGTTGATCTTTAATAATATGAGGCCTGAAGCTGCAGTTATTAAAGAACTGAATCTGAATGAAGTAAAATCCTATCACAAGTCACAATAACTGTTCGATAGTGAGAATAGCAAAGACATGTAGTTTCACATAAATCTCTAATTCACAAAAACTCAATAAATGGATGGATGGTTGGATGGAGGGATTAATGGATGGATGGATGGATGAATGGGATAATGGATGAATGAACTGATGGATGGATGGAAGGATGGATGGATGGAAGGATGGATGGGTGGATGGATGGATGGATGGATGGATTGATGGATGATGGAAAGATGGATGGATGGATGGATGGATGGGTGGATTGATGATGGATAAATGGATGTATGGATGGATAATGGATGAAAGGATGGATTGAAAAATGTGGATGGATGGATGAATGGATGGATGAATGAATTTATTTATATATGTCTATATGTATGGCTGGAAGGACGGACGGATGGATGGATGGATGGATGGACGGACGGATGGATGGATGGATGGATGGACGGACGGATGGATGGATGGATAGATAAATGAATGGATGGATGGATGAATGAATGGATGAATAGAAGAATGAATGAATGGATTGATGGATGGATGGATGGATAAAATGGATGGATGCATGGATGAATGGATGTATGAATGAATGGATGGATGGATGGATGGATGTATGAATGAATAGATAAATGGATGGATATGGAAGGAGGTATGGATGAATGGATGGCTGGCTGAATGGATGGATAAATGAATGGATGTATGGAAGGATGGATGGATGGATGAATGGATGGATAAATGAATGGATATGGAAGGATGTATGGATTAATGGATGGATGGATGGATGAATGGATGGATAAATGGATGGATTGAAGGATGTATGGATGAATGGATGTATGGATGGATGGATGGATGGATGGATGGACGGATAAATGGATAGATATGGATGGATGTATGGATGAGTGGATGGATGGATGAATGGAAGAATGGATGGACGGATGGATGGATGGATGGATGGATGTATGGATGGATGGATGGATGGATGAATGGATGTATGGATGGATGGATGGATGGATGGATGGATGGATGGATAAATGGATGGATGGATGGATGGATGGATGATGGATGGATGAATGGATGGATGGATGGATGGATGGATGGATGAATGGATGGCTAAATGGATAGATATGGAAGGATGTATGTATGGATGGATGGATGGATGTGTGAATGAATGGATGTATGAATGGGTGGATGGATGGATGGATGGATGAATGAATAGATAAATGGATGGATAAATGGATGGATATGGAAGGATGGATGGATGAATTGATGGATGGATGGATGAATGGATGGATGGATGGATAGATATGGAAGGATGTATGGTTGTATGGATGAATGGATGTATGGATAGATGGATGGATGGATGAATGGATGGATAAATGGATATGGATGTATGTATGGATGAGTGGATGTATGGATGAATGGATGAGTGGATGTATGGATGAATGGATGAATGGATGAATGGATGAATGGATGTATGGATGTATGGATGAATGGATGGATGGATGAATGGATGATGGATGGATGGATGGATGGATTGATGGATGAATTGATTTTTTATATATGTAAATATTTATGTATGGATAATGGATGGATGAATGGATGGATGGATGGATGGATGTATGGAGGATGTATGGATGTATGGAAAGATGTATGGTTGTATGGATGTATGGATGAATGGATGGATGGATGGGAGGATGTATGGATGCATGGATGGATGGATGGATGGATGGATAGATATGGAAGGATGTATGGTTGTATGGATGAATGGATGTATGGATAGATGGATGGATGGATAAATGATTATGGATGTATGTATGGATGAGTGGATGTATGGATGAATGGATGAGTGGATGTATGGATGAATGGATGAATGGATGTATGGATGTATGGATGAATGGATGGATGGATGAATGGATGATGGATGGACGGATTGGTTTGATGGATTAATTGATTTTTTATATATGTAAATATTTATGTATGGATAATGGATGGATGAATGGATGGATGGATGGATGGATGGATGGAGGATGTATGGATGTATGGAAAGATGTATGGTTGTATGGATGTATGGATGAATGGATGGATGGATGGGAGGATGTATGGATGGATGGATGAATGGATGGATGGATGATGGATGGATGGATGGATGGATTGATGGATTAATTGATTTTTTATATATGTAAATATTTATGTATGGATAATGGATGGATGCATGGATGGATGGATGGATGGATGGAGGATGTATGGATGTATGGAAAGATGTATGGTTGTATGGATGTATGGATGAATGGATGGATGGATGGGAGGATGTATGGTTGTATGGATGTATGGATGAATGGATGGATGGATGGGAGGATGTATGGATGGATGGATGAATGGATGGATGGATGGATGGATGGATGGATGCACTAAGCTGTCTGCATGTCCAATGTGTGTATCTTTGTGTTAAAGTCATTTTTAAATGGGGTGTGTTTGTGACCTCCGGTGCTTTTGCGGACAGTCTCTAGTGGACACTGAAGGAACTGCAGGATTTTAAACTTC
Organism: Cetoscarus ocellatus; assembly: GCA_037902135.1. Lineage (NCBI taxonomy): Eukaryota > Metazoa > Chordata > Actinopteri > Labriformes > Labridae > Cetoscarus > Cetoscarus ocellatus. Next base: position 777,422 of record JBAMNC010001525.1, on the reverse strand, counting down.
CACATTTACTTTATTTCTCAACACTGAAGGAAAACTTTCTGCTGTAATGATTAAGAGTAAAAAAGCAATTCACAGAATTTTTAGGGCAGACTAACCTGAACATTTCTGGGAAATTTAAGGTATTCATGTGTAAAAAGGACTTCAGTGAACAAACACTTCTCAGCACTTCACTTTTGCTGTTTTCTGGATTCAGTGCGTTACCAGATCTTCACGGTCACTCCCTCCATCTCCTCTGGCAAACATGTCCTGAGGGTCTGAGCCCTCCCTCCTCTCACATATTTCTGCCTCACCTCTCTCTCAGGTCAGCTCAGTCCCCTCTGCTGTTCTCACACAGAAAACATGTCCTGGACGTCCGTCACCCTCCTGGCTCTCCTCGCTGTGCTCACAGCACTGACATGTGAGTATGATGCCATTCAAATCCTTCACGATTATAAAGTGCTGGAGGCTGTTTGTGTTTCATGTACGGGTGGGCCTCAGATCAGATTTGTTTTTTTTAATGTCTCTACCTCCCTCAGTGTCTCCAGAGGCCGACTCTGCTGCTGTGCCCGACAGCACAGGCAGCAGTAAGGACCCCAAAGGTGAGGAGCTACATCAGCTGAACTTCTCTCACATTCCTCCTCTTTCCTCAATCTATGTATCATAAGATGATCCTCCTCCTGCTTCACCTGCAGGTCCCATGAAGAGAATCTTCTTGAAGGAGGCTGATGCTTCAAACTTCTTCAGGAAACGCACCAGACGAGGAGCAAAGTCACAGGATGAGATCAACGGTGAGTTTATTCTGGGTTTGTTTGAGGGAGAAACCAGAGTTAACAACAAAGATGTCATGACTTTTAAAAGTTGTGAAAATGAACAGAAACATGACAATAAAATACAAAACCTGATTTAAAAAAAAAGAAGATGAGAAATTAGGAAATGTAATGTAATCATTTGAATTTCCTGAAATTTCATAAAATGGAAAAAATAAAAAGGAATATCAAGCAAAGACATTAAACTAGATAACAGTATGAAAAATTAAGCAAAAATTTAAGTAAGCAAGTTGCAACATGCAGAGTCTTTCAGGTATATCAATTTCCTTATAAAGGAAAAAGTTAATAAAATAAGTAAATGTGATAAATAAGGCCAAGGAACTTACACAATTAACATAATAACAATAAGATAGATCTAGATTAAAACATCAGCTGCTTAAAAACAACTATTAATTTAATTTAAAGGCCGGTTTGGCTGGGGCTTGCTCAGAAAGATGATTGTTGTCTTTATTGAGTCATATTATGACATATTTTAGCTGCAAAGTTACATTGAACTGGTTCTCAGTTGCTTCAGCCACAGGACCCACCATCAGCCCCTTTATGAAGCAGTGGTGGGTTCTGAAACATATTGAATATTGTGACCTACATTTCTGAACAAAGTCAGCCTCTCAAATTCATAATAAATAAAAATCCACATAACTGACTTTAGTTAGAGCACAGCTTATGACAGAAAAAAAAATATTGTGAACAGGGTTAATTTTGACAGCACTTTTTAATTTAGTTTTAGTTTCAGTCTTTTGCCTAAAATATCTTTTAGTTTTAGACATAATTTAGTCATCTAAATTGTTTTAATTCTAGTCTAGTTTTAGTTTAAGAAATTTCACAGCATTTTAGCCGACAAAATCTACTGTAAATTAAGTCGACTAAAATATGAAGAGTAAAGTGTAAGACATTTTTGATGTTTCCTTGAATTTCTGAAGTCATGTTTTACACTTGGATAAAATTAAACATCTAATAACCCTTTACTGAGCACTAGTAAAGTTTTTGTATAAATGAACAGACAAATTTAACTTTTGTGTGAAATGCAGTCTCCTTTATTTAGGATACCTGGCAGACCATCTCAGTTACAATACCAGAATTGACAACAAACTGTGAACCTGCTCTACATGAATATATCAGTTCATAAAGAGAGCAGCTCTGATTGGATCACTCTCCAACTTATCCCACCACCATGAAGCTAAGGCAGCTGTGATTGGATGTCCCTCTTAACTCATCCAACCTTTCCACACAGCCAAAGTAGCTGTGATTGGATATATTCCTAACTTGTCCCTACTTTCTACATGTAAAATTAGGTCTGATTGGATTAAGTCTCTGTCAAACATTTTTGTCTCATTTTAATTTGTTGACGAAAATGTCAGTTAATTTAGTTTTAGTTTTTGTCCATGTGCACTTGTTTTTATCAGTTATAGTCTAGCTTTTGTTAGGGGCAAAAAGGTTGTTGATGAAAATAATTAGTCGACAAAATTAACACTGCTTGTGAATCATTTTATTATGAAATTTTATGAAATCCCACATTATGATGTAAAAAACAGCTTTTTCTTTTCTAGAATAACAGATCAATAAGTCAAGACCTCAAGGTAAACCCAACATTGTCTTATCACAGCACGATGGTGTTAAATAAATATATGACTGTGTGTCTGCTCCTGGCTTCCTTACTCTAGAGATTTTTCACCACAACTGTTTTGCAGGACAAACATGAAGCCCACTGAGAGCAGCTCTGCGGCCCATTTTTTTGATCCAAACCCACCAGTTGAGAAACAGTACACTTAATCTTTGTGCAAGGCAGTGTCAGCTTCGAGGTTGCCAAAATTTGATCAACATAAACTTAATTAAAGAAAAATAGTTTACTTACAAATCAGTGTTAATTAGGTTGACTAATTACTTTTGTCAGTTTTCGCCAACAACCTTTTTTTCCCTGATGAAAACTAGACAGTAACTAATAAAAACAAGTGCACATGGAAAAAAACTAAAACTAAATCAACTGACATTTTTATCAACAGATAAAAACTAGACGAAAATGTTTGACAGAGACTTAATCCAATCAGACCTAATTTGGTCATGTAGAAAGTAGGGACAAGTTAGGAATATATCCAATCACAGCTACTTTGGTTGTGTGTAAAGGTTGGATGAGTTAAGAGGGACATCCAATCACAACTGCCTTAGCTTCATGGTGGTGGGATAAGTTGGAGAGTGATCCAATCAGAGCTACTCTCTTTATGAATTGATATATTCATGTAGAGCAGGTTCACTGTTTGTTGTCAATTCTGGTATTGTAACTGAGATGCTCTGCCAGGTAGCCTAAATAAAGGAGACTGCATTTCACACAAAAGTTAAATTTGTGTCTGTTCATTTATTCATTCAGACCTTAGTAGCATTTAATAAAGGATTATTAGATGTTTAATTTTATCCAAGTGTAAAACATGACTTCAGAAATTCAAGGAAACATCAAAAATGCCTTACACTTTACACTTCATATTTTAGTCGACTAAATTTACAGTAGATTTCATTGAATAAGATGTTGTGAAACTTAATCAACTAAAACTAGACTAAAATTAAAACAATTTAGATGACTTAACTATAAGACATGCCCAAACTGATTGATACTTTAGCTCATGTTAGGGGCTACTTTGCATGACTGTCAATGAGCCTTGAGATTTTGGCCTAATCATGAGGCTGCCTTAAACAAGTGAAATAATCAATCATTCAATCAACCAATCCTTAGAGACCCTGACACAGAGACAGTTGTAATGTCACAGTGACTGCAGGAACAGTGCACTGACAGATCCTCGCTCTCCTGTTGAATAAGGATGTTCACATCAAAGCTACTGCCTCTTAAAAAAGTCCACAGTGTCTTTATTATCAGAGGATGCTTGTGTAGTTAAGAGTTCAGTGGTCCCTGATGACTTTGTTTTTAACTTCTCTCCCTGGACCAGACAGAAAAATGCATTAGCAGGGACGTTCAAGGTCTGCAGCAGCATCACAGATACTCAGCAGTGAAGTCTGTCTGGTTTATATAACACACAGCTGTTGAAGGAAGCTTTCTGTCTGACTGCACAAAGAGCTTCAGACCAATCTGTGCACTGCATTAAAAACAGCACACTGTTACTATCACTCTTTACACACTCAGAGATGTTACTGCTCTTGGAGAAAGATGGAGAGGGTTTATTTTATTTAAGTGCAGTTCTTTTGGTTTAATCTTTGGCATATTCACACTGTAGATTTAAGATTTTAGTTTTCCCATGCTAGATTTTTTTTAAGATCACAACAAAAGGGCTTTGATTAACTGGTTTTAATGCAAAAAGCAGGAAGTAGGAAATGAATAACATTTCTACAAAAGCATTGTTACAAAGCTTAACCTTTATTACACTCCCTTTTAAATATTCATATTGTTTTTTACAACAGTGTGGTGCCCTTCATCACCTCTGTTACTACCTCAATCCAGCAGAGGGGCAAGTCACTTTGTTCACCCATGAAAGATCTCATACTATGCAAAATGGTTTATCAATAGTTTTAATTCAAATTTGTCCATTACCTGTCTGTCAACCCCCAGTATGAGAAGAATCCCTCCTCTCCCTTTGTTACTTGCTCCATCTTTCAGAAAATGTCTGTTCAAACAGTCTGACCCCACTGACATTTCGGTGCTGTGCTCTTATGTTTACTGTGGCTACACAGATAGGCCTTGATCTGTTCTTGTGATATCAGTCGTTTGATTTTCAGAGGAGCCTTTGGAACATTGTTGGTGCCCATCAGCAGATGCTGCCATGCTGTACACTCAGTCACAACTGAACTTTGGATTAACCTGTTCACTGACATGTTCAGGTGGGACATAAGGCCCTCTGACCCATGGAGACTCTTCACAGACTTGAAGTCATGCCACTTAAGCCTGTCTGTTTCCCTCACACAATCATAACACCTCCAGGTTTTCTTCAGCAAGCTTCAAGCAGACCCTTGAGGAACTAAAGATTCTGGCATTTCTACACTGGCTTCATCTTTAAGGCTGTAGCTTGACCAGGAGAAGGTGGCCTTTCCCCAACGAAAGCACTCAGGGAGCGCAAACCTCTGCCAAGGTAGCTCACATGTTGCTGTTACATCTATAAGCAATAGTTCCATGATAAAGTTACCATCATAATATGATTCATTGACCCTGAAAACCCACACCTAGCTCTCAGAATCATATTGATATCATTATTAGTTAGACAGTGACTGAGCAAAAACGATTGTTTGCTAATGGTGGTTATATGGATCACCACCAACATCTAATCATGTTTAACCCCTTAAAGCCTGTTGTATCATATTTGATACATACTTGTATGATACCTCTGTCTAATCAACATGATCAACTAATTACTAAAAAAAACATCTGAATACAATCAGATTAATGATAAATATGTCCTTAAGTGGATTATCAGTTGCCAAAAACACCTAAAGTATCAAATGAGATACAAAAAATATATATGTTAAATTTTATGGAAATTTTGATATTTTTGGATTTCAGTAGAAAGTGAAATAAACATTTCAGCTCCAAAAAAATTAGAATTTTCTGGCCATAATTTGTGTTTTCAGGCTTTAAAGGGTTAAGTTGGGACATCACCAACATCTCCTGAAAATTTCAGCAAAATCTGTCCAGTAGTTTTTGTGTAATCTTGCTAACAAACAAACAAACAAGCAAGCAAGCAGACGAACAAACAAACAAACAAACAAACAAACAGACAACAAACACAGGCAAAAACATAACCTCGTTGGCAGAGGTAATAATATCATTGGGGGAAATGTTCAAACTGAATGTTTGGGAGCCTATTATCTAAAAAGGTGGAGCAAGCAACCAAGGGAATAAAGGGAGGGGCTGTAGACAAAGTATGGACTCATATTTTTGATTTAGAAAAGTTTAATTAAAGAGTTTGTTCCATTGTTTGAGACTTTAAATTGGATATGGCCTATCTTTGCAGTGTTGTTATCCTTAATTTACAGGTGGAGACATCCTGAGACAGCAACCAAAATTCAGTTGTTTTCATGGGAAAATGGAGGGCCAGATTTCAGAGTGTTTAGATTTTGAGCACAGAAACAGGTTGAAGAACTTTTGAGCTGAGTATTTCGATCGTGCAGGCTGAAAAGGGCCTGAGTAAACATCTCAGCTGCAGCCTGAATGTTTTATGACGGTGGCAGCTGTTCACTGTTTTCTGAACCTGGTCTGAACTAAAGACCACCTCAGACCAGCTCTGCTTCCTCTGCTGGATGCTCAGCAGGAGTCACAGGTCAGCATGGAGCTCACACACACACACCTGAGAGCATTTCAGAGAATTTCCTCCTGGAAAGTATTGTGAAAATTCCCATACTGCAGCATGTTTGACATTCTCCTCTGCTTTAACAGCTCTGTTATGTACAGTTTGCCAGCAGGAAGGTGAGAGCACACAGTGAGACGGCTGCTGCTCCATCTCAGTTGTGTAACGGGCTTCTGCGTATGTGTCTAACATCAGCGAGACACCTTGTGCAGCTAAAGCAGGGATAAATTGAACACAAAGCAGTAAACAGTGTGAGAGAGACTGAGTGAGTGGGAGAGCGGCTGGGAGATGAATGAGGAATGTGCCGACACACAGCAGAGAGGGGTCAGAGAGAAGCCAAGTAAAAATGTGAGACAGATAAACACTTTGAAAAGCCTCTGCTGCTGGATGAAGTCATGAAAACACCAGAAATCAATACAAGGGAAGGAATTATGTAAGGTGAAATAACTGATATGAGATGCTTCTGTGGGCGGATGAGATTATTGACAGCTCTGAAATTTGTTTTTAATGTTTATCCTAATAAACACAGCTGAGGAAAAATATTGGAGTTGATACATGACAAGAGCAACGACAGTGAAAGAACACTAACTGGGAAAAATGACAGGCCGGGAGGATTTTTTTGGTCATGGGATTTGTGAAAAATACAGTTGCAAGGGACAAATATGAGGCATAAAAACCTTGCCCTAAGAAGTTCTATATCTTATCAACTTATCCAAGACATTTGTGCAAGAAAAATCCCTCAGAGCATTGAAATACTACTTTCACAAGTATGGAATAAGCAGGATGCATGACCATGACCCTTGGTTTCCCAGTTTCTGTCCTGTTATGGGTCAAGTACTACCTCACAAGAAGATTCTTTAGAGTATCATAGTGGGGAGGAGTGTCCAATTCGCATGGCTTGCCCATAGGGGTGCCTCAGAGGTCAGTGCTTGGTCCCCTGATCTTCTCATTATACATCACCTCTCTCGGTGCAATTATTCACTCCCATCTTTCCCACCTGATGACACATTTGGTCTCATCCATGCCTTGCTGATATCTCTGCATGGAGATCTTGAGGGATGAAGCACACAGCCTTCGTTCATCGGGCTTTATTCACTTCATTGTTCCCAAAGTTATAACTGAATTGGGAAAGAAAGCTTTTTCATTCTCTGCTCCCTTTGCTTGGGATAATACTCAGAAATGTTTCAAACTGCGAAGTTAGGTTAATGTCTTGAAATCCTTGGGGGAAAATGTTGAATCCAGGCTTTCAGTAAGTAGCTGTTTTAACCGATGACTTGCTGTTGACCTTAATGTCTTTTGTGTGTTGGATCAGTTTAGTTGTTTGTTGTTGAAACTGTGTGTTGCTGCTGTTCTTGGCCAGGTCTCTCTTGAAAAAGAGATTCCTGATCTCAATGGGACTATTCTAACCAAATAAAGGTTAAATAAATAAATAATGAAGGAACGCCACCTGCAACTAAATCTGTTCAAGATTGAGCTCAATGCCCATCCAGTCCTTCCATTCAACCACAGATCAGTATCCAGCTTGGATCCAATAAACACATGCTCACAAACTCTGCAGGGAGTCTGTGTGTCTTGATTAACCTTTAAAGTTCATGTAGCCTCAATTGCTCGGTCTTGTCAATGTGCCTTTGTCAATATATCTATAACATCAGGAGAATCAGATCATGTGGCAATATCTACAGTTTTGTCAGAATGGACTCAACTTCTTCTTTAAAAACAGAGCAAGGAGTACCACTTAAAGCTTTTCTTATGGGAAATCATGTTTTTACTCTTCTCCCAACCGGGGATCACTGCTGGGAAACTGGAAGAGATGCAGAAATCCTCCAGACAATGCCAATTGGTCTATGATAGTCGTGGTTACTGGCGAAATATGCTCTCCTCAGAAGTTTACCAGGAGAGCTTGGTGGGGATTGTCGTTGACAAGGTTCATGTCACATATAAGTAATAAATGATACATCTATGTGGTATAATTTAATGTAAGACGATAGTCTAAGGACTGAAACATAGTGTAAGCTAACAGCTAACAGCAGGGTCTACCTGCTATGTCATACTGTGTCTTGATATGATTGGGCTGTGACGAGTGTGACTGTCAGAACGATCGTCCAATCACCAGCTGCAGTTGTTGTTGAAGGTTCTGCTCCTGAAAACATTTTCTATGGGCTCTTCTCCAGATGGACTAGTGAAATATTTCTGTGGCAGATATATGGAACTGTTCGTCTGGCGTGTCAGGTTATGGTTTTAGCACAGCTAAACCAAACCCATAACTACTGCCCTTTTCTTCTCAGTGGGGTCATTTTCTGCCAGGAGCAAACATATCAGCCTGAAACTTTGAAACATTGGTCTGCCTGATGACAGATATAGAATAAAACAAATGCAGCTGCTCTGCATGTTGTCTGCATTATTCTTCATTTTAAAGCAGTGTTTTGTCTTTTTATGCAGACATCAGGCTCTGAATGATGCTGCTGTTTGCCTTTTTGTTTTTGTTGAATCCATAAACCACGGGATGCAGGTCTGTTGTTCTGACGGAGGATTCTTCCTGCTGTGCTATCTTTCAAAGCACGCTTAAACAAAAATAGCAGTTACATCTGAAATCCATCGTATTAAACATGCTGGAGTCATGAACACTGATCTTGAGTTTCTCTGTAAATCTAAGTGGCTTACGGCCCAACACGAGCTCCTCACTGCATGCTCTGACTCGTGCAGGGAATCCCATTAAAATGTCAGAGGTCAGGACCTCAGTTTTAAAGGTTAGCACGGCTATCCCAGCCCTCTGCCCCGTCAGCTCATGTCTCTTTCTAATATTACTTCAGGCAGTCAGTCATTCGCCCGGGCGAGTTCTGCTCTGGTCTTCATGCATACAAATGCTGCAGGTCAGAGGTCACAGGCAGGCCAAATCCCCTGACTCTCTTCTGAGAAAAACAAAAATAGCAAACATATTAGGATAATGTTTTCATTACCCAAATGGCAGATCCAAAACAGCTCTTTTAGCTGTTTGTTTTTAGACAGGAGACATTTATGAATCAAATTTCATTCAGCAAATGAGCATCATTTACCCCAGATCTGAATAAATGAAAGGGCAGCACAGTGGCACAGCAGGTAGTGCTTGTGCCTCACAGCAAGAAGGTCGCCAGTCCAGTCACCGGGTCAGGCCTTTCTGTGTGGAGTTTGCATGTTCTCTACAGGTGCTCCCACAGACCAAAAAGCATGCTAACTAAGGTTGATTGGTGACTCCAAACTGCCTTCAGGTAAAATTGTGAGTGTGAATCAACCCAGTGTCACCTGAGATAGTCTCCAGCCCACCCTCATCCCTGTTTATGACCTGTGACCCCTCCTCTCCTCTCCCATCAGACATCATTTGGGTAGCCAATCAGCACAGAGCTCATTACCATAGCCTCCCATAGCCTCCCTGCCCCCTCATGGCTGAGCTTTCCAAAGGGGAGGGAAAAAGAGCTGCATCTGATCCTCTAACGCAGGGGTGGGCAACTTTGGCCACCACAAGAGCTACACTATTGTTATTCTTAGTTTCATAGGGCCAGTCATCGCAGATAAAATGATATCATTAATAAGACAACCAAAAATGCCTGGCAAGATTTAATAATAATTAGGAGAAATTAATATTTGGCTGTCATCAGAATTTATATTTATGTGTCCAAGCACCAAACCAAACACTAAAACTAAAGTCAATGATCTAACCACACAGTTAAAGTCCAATAAACTGGTACACATTGTTTTTTTTCTTAACTAATTCATTTATTTTACCAGCAAGATCCACTGAGATTTAAATGTATTTTGCAAAAGTACCCTGGCCAGGGTAGAAAGTATAAAAATCTTATTTACTGACAGTTAATTCTGTCCATTTGTCCAAATCTTCTCCCAAATTCTATTCATAACATTTGATAAAAGACCATTACAGAAGCTATTATGGAACATTATACCTTATTATTCCTTTAAACAATAATATAAAACCAGTAGTTAAAGACAAATGTGTTTTTTTTTTCTTGTTGAAATTGGTTGTGCTTGTGGTGTTGTAGTGGACATGGCAGATTTGTTTATTTTTTTGGAAACTTGAAATCAGCTGGCTGTCACGATTTGATCCTGGGTAACCCAGGAAAAACAATGGGGGAAGACCCAAATGCAGATTAAACAAAAAGCTTTAATATAAACTAAAAGGGATCAAAGTCCAAAAATACAAAGTACAACAAAGAATCTCAAACAAAGTAACAAATCAAAACTGAGTAACAAAGTACAAATCAGAAGCTCAAAAATCCATGCAAAAATAGTCCTTAACAAAAAGCTCAGAAAATACAAAACAAAGTCCCAACAGAAAATACCTTCAAAAACTCTGGAGAAAACTGGAGATCACAAAGAGAACACTGGAGAACAGACTGAAGACAAGGAGCTGAGGAAGACGATAGGGTAATGAGCCCACAAAGACAAGAGGGTTAAATACATGAGGTGGTTGGGGTAAACGAGAGACAGCTGGGGAAGAACAGTCAAGGATCAAGTGTGACAGGACGAGACAGGAAGCAAAACCAACGGCAATACGGGGAGACAGGAGAACTTTCAAAATAAAACAGGAAACGCAAAGACAAGATCTGAACGTGAACTAAACAGGTAACTTGACAAGGAGCAGGAACAGGATCAAAACAGTAACAGAAAACACCAGACACAAGAGGTCAAAACGGGGAACAAGGAAAAAAGGCAAACAGAATAAAACAGGACCAGCAAAATCATGACACTGGTGGGCAGCATTGAGTTAGGAGGAGGGCCACAAATGGACCCCTGTGCTGTCATTGTCCCACCCCTGTCCTAAAGAGATGAAATTTTTCTATTTTTTTTCAACTTTATTCAAATCCTTGCTTAATAGACAACCATGCCATGATGAAAACAGCCAAACACACCAGGATATGGGACCTTTAACATCCAGGCAAACAGAATTTGTTTGTGTTTTAGGGATCATTTCTCTCAGGGCTTGATTTTAAAGGAGACAGGACGTCCAGATTGGTCCACAGGGGACAGAAAAATGCAAATAACTCAAATATGCTTCAGCTATCAGAAGTGACATAAATTCCTTTCCTTGTAGGGCTTCATTCACACGGCCAGCTCTATAGGCATGAAATCTGCTGCCGAGAAATTAATCACAAAATCACTGAAACACTACACACTCTATTAACTTTTATGGAAGGCTGAGTCTGCTGATGTGATATGAATATTATTCTAACTTCATATCTAAACAAGATCAATCAGCCAAACAGAAATCTCAATTAAAGTCTGTAATGTTGGAAAACAGGCACTTAAATTGGTGCTCAAGGGTTTATTTTTGATGGACGGATTGTGTTGTTTCTGCATCGCTCTGTTTAACTGATGGAGGAGCTGCAGAGCATTTTAGAGCATAAAGGGTAAAATGTCTTCTTCATCTCCTTTGTCAATATTTTCTCCTTGCAGGCCCTTATCATCTACCATCTACAGAGTTAAATAAAACAACAAAGCATGGTTCCTAACATTGTTTCCCATCTTAAGGTGTCCTGGGTTTGAGTATTATGCCTCTGTGGCAGCTACAGCAGAGGACGGAGGCATTATGTTAAGACTTTGTGAGCAGGATATCAAAGAAAGTCTTTAAGGGATTTTCCCTAAACTTTGACCGCATGTCTACCCAGATTGAAGGATAAACTGATTAGATTTTGGGGGTCATAAGTCAAAGGTCAAGGTCATGGAGTCTTGTAATCATCCCTTGCTTGTTAAGTGAAATCTCCAGAATGCTCAAAAGGATTTCCATCGAACTTGGCAAAATATCTGCTTTGACTCAAGGCTGGGCTGATTATATTTTAAACCCCTGGAAACACAAATCAGTAAAAACTTTCTCCATAACATAGTTTTAAGATCACTTGTACATAATATAAACTATCTAAAAATATAAGACCTGATCTTTGCCTGTTTTTTCATAATATAAAGAGTTACATTTTTGAGGGTGCCCAGAAACTGGATGTAAGGTTGGTGGGCTTTAGATTATCATTGGTGATTTAATAAATACAGTAATTTCTTGATTTTAACACACACTTGACCTCATATTTTCATAATTTTTGCCTGAAGAACACTGTACTGGAATATAACATGCACCCAGATTTTGCCCAAACCTTACTCTCTCAGACGACCCAAAAATTATCTTATTCAAAGTTTTAATCAGTGAAATTTCAGTATTTTCACATCAAATATACGATTTTCTTTCTCAACCAGATGCGGAAATACCTTTTGCTTCACACATGTACACTTACTCGTTTTCTGCCAGAGCATGATCAGTCGTAGTGTACCAACCAATCAGAGAGCAGCTATCAACATGCCGATATCTTCGACCAATCACAACGCAGCTATTTTGCGTCCCCTTGCTCACAAGATGGCAGCACATGTATTTGACAGTGAGTGGGTAACACTTTAGAATTAAACGATGATTACACAAAGTCAAACTAATTAAGATCCAAAATATTTGACTAGAACAGTTTAACAGTCAGTTTAATAAGAATAACGCAAGTTTTCCGGGGATGTTTTGCAGAGAAGGAGAATATTTTTGTATCAGATGTGTTCCAATTGTGATGTTGGCGAGACAAAATTTTTTAAGCATTTTGCTTGTACTCGTGTATAATATGCACTCGAAAAATTAAAGCTTATTTAAAAGCAAAAAGCCACTTGTTATAATCGAGAAATTACGTTAACTCTACCAATAAGAAAATAAACACCAGGTCCTGCCCACGCAAAGGCAACAAAACTGCCAAACTGGCCTCTTCACGTCAAAGCGATGGTGACCACGCCCACACAGTCCTGAGAAATTATCTGAACTGAAATATAATTTTTAAATATTGTCCTAATTATTATTCATAATTTTGTAATTATTCAGGTATCACAAATTAGAAAAAGAGATTTTTCCTCTCTCAAATTTTCAAGTATGCTTAGTGACACGTTGAACTTATTTTCTATTAACATTCAAAACATGTCCAGTCATGTTCTAAGAGGCTTTAAAAGGTCAAAGGTCAAAGTTCAGGAGCCTCATGTTTACCAAGTCCTTGTGAAAGCCATTTTCTGAATGCTACATACAAAAATGCATCAAGTTGATTTATTCAAACTTTGCACAAGCTTTGCATGTCCAACATGACACAGGGATGAAGTGATTAGATTTAACAGTCAAGGGTCAAAGGTCAAGGTCTTAGAGCCCCTTGGTCACCCTTTGTTTGTAGGTGTGATATACTTCAAGAATTTTTAAGAGATTTTCATCAAATATTGCACAAATACTCATTTCGTCTAATGAATGAACTGTTTAGATTTAGAAGGTCATGTGTTGAAGGTCAAGGTCACACCTCTAAAAATCATTCTCTGTTTCACACAAATGTTTCAGAATGCTTTCCAGTGTTCTTTCATTGGTTATGTCCAATACACAATATTGATAGGGGTTTCCCTCAGAGTGCATTATATTGTAATTTAAAGAAAAAGATGAATACAGATTATTTGAAACTTTTTCTTCAGAGTCGTTTCCTCTGTTTCTGCAGCTGAGCAGAGGCAGATCCTGGCAGCAGACGAGCGAAGGAGAGAGTTTCATGAAGAGAAGAGGAACGAGTTTGAGAACTACGCTGAGGAGGAAAATGATGGTATGTGAACCTCAGTTTCTGATATGATTGATGCTCTGAACAAACATCTTTATCCAAAAAAAACCACCCAATCTTTCAGAACAAGATGAGAGGACCAGAGAGAGCACAGAGCAGTGGAGGGAGTTTCACTACGACGGGATGCATCCTCCTCAAGAGTACAACCGACACAACATCTGAGACCGAGAGGACGGAGGAGATGCTGCGAGGCGCTGAGAGGAAAAGAAACTTAAGAACATCTATCACTGCACAGAGAGGCTTCAGTCTTTTATTCACTGTTTAACCCCTTTTACACGAGCACAAAAACCCTGATTTATATCAAATTTACCAACATTTTCTCCCTGCCGCTCCTGAGCATTTTCCCTCTCCCCTTCTCCTTTATTGCTGGACAGGCAAGAAAACTTTTGAGGTGGGAAGAAGCAGGTCAGGAAAAGTTCTGTATGTTTTATATGTGAAAGGAGCTGAAGAAGATATTCAGACATGTTTTAACACATGTTGGCATCAGTTTTAATTAAACATAAACAGAACTACGCATGAAAAGATGATGGTTATTATCTATAAAAGGGTATTATAATACTAACTGGTGACATTTAATAACATTTAATAGCAGTTATTTAAAAAAATATATCATTTTAAAGTCGTGCAAACCTAATATGTAATCAAGTTCTAACAGGGTTTATTCCTTATGTAAAACACAAAGATAACTATCAAACTGACCTGCATTATAGGAAATGTTTTAGTGATGCCTTATCCATGTGAATATATGCATGATAAAATATCAGCGAGGCACTTGTGTTTTTCAGTATCTTATGTCTGAATTCATTTAAAGGTGCAGTGTGTAGAATTTGGCATTTGAGCGACATCTATCTTTCAGATTCTAGCATGAGCCCAACCGTAACCAAAACGTCACATCTCTGAGCAATGGAAGCCTGTGAAGACCAAAAGGGATCATGAACACAGCATCATTTAATAAAGTGACAAGGTTTGTAACCATTATTTTTATAGATTATAGGTCAGTTGTTAGCTGCCGATTGTAGGTTTTGTAAACTTGTAGTAACACAAACAAACATTAGCGCATGAATACTAATCAGATCAGAACCTGTGGACAGATTCGCGTTTCGTTCTTTTTGTCCGTAAAATCCACCCGTAGACAACATGGCGGATCGATACGTCGGCCTACATGAACGCGGCCCGCGGTAATGTACATTTTTTGAAGCTTTTTCTAACTAAATAAAATAAAACAAATGTTTTATGGGGATGATTGTGCTGCTATTTTGACGGACTTTACATACAAATAGAAACATTATATCCTACATTCACCGTTTCTGTTCGGCGAAATGCTGCAATTCTACACACTGCACCTTTAACATTTTGTGCATGAACTAAGGTGATTATTCATGAGTTATTATTTACAAAATATCTTATGATTTTTAAGATTTCTAACAGCATCCAAGACACTCACTGGCTTTGTTAAGAGGGGGAGAGGAGGAAGTCCAGCTACCATGAGCATTTTGTCTTGTGCATAGAAGTACTGTATGATGAGGAGAAGGTAAACACATAGAACTGCCTATAAAATTTAAAAAATGTGTCCTATGACCTCTTTAATGTTGACATATCATACTCCTGTCCCACCTTTGAACACAGATCACTGTGGTCTAAATGAAAAGTGAATGCTAGCTAGCTAGTAAACCATCTTTCAGAGCCAAGACTTTAAACAAATAGATTTCATGCTTTCAGACATAGAAGTGGACCACCAACCAGGACAAGACTGGATAATTTCACATTTTGTGGGTTAGTAGATATTCCTGATACCCAACTATATGTGCTAAAATACCCAATGTGTGTTTTTCATGGAGTTTATCTTTATTAACCTAACACCCAAGATAAACTGTTCAGTAAATTTCACCAGTTCATCTTGGAAAGAGCTCATAGAAAGTGTTTGGTGTTCATATTGGGGCAGGTTTATATTGGGGCAGGTAATTGGACAATTGTTCTGTCAGTCAAGTTTATTATGGGCCAATCAGATAGTGTAGCTGGATACTGCTGGGGTCTAAAGGACAGAACATGAAGCACTACGTTAAAAAAAAAAAAAACTCCCAGCAAAACATGTCAGAAGTGGAGTGAAAGTATTCTATCCATAGAGAAGTTTGTAATGTTTTTTTTTATTTTACATTTAATAATGCAGTCCAGATCTGATAAAACTGCTACTAAACATGTTAGCATCTCTGCTAATCTCTGTAGGAGCAGTCTCTTCCTGCTGTAGCTCTCACCTCTTCCTGCTCTGAAGGACTCTGATTGGGCCGTGCCGCTTTGGGCCGCTCACAGTCGTTGTAGATTAGAACTTGGCAAGTTGGATCTGCCTGATTACAGACACTGAATCAGGCTGATCCATCTGCACCACAAGGTTTTATCTTTATTACATGTGTTTAACTGATATTTTGAAATAAATATATGCATAAATTTATGATTTTTCATGCACAACTTAATGAGAATTTTTGCACCTTGAGCATGAGCATTACTAATATTTGATATACTACTCTTGTATTTTATGAAATATGAGTTAAAAAATATATTTCTCATTCTTAAGACTTGAGAGTCATTAAGGTCAACCAGGACTCTTGTTTTGTCTTTTATAAATAATCTCCAAAAACACATTACAAAAGAGCTGATAAATGATTGTTAGGATGTCGTGCTCCAAACAAAAACACATTTAACATTTACAGAGCAGAAAAGTCAGTACTGTTATGATAAGAGTGTTTTGAGGACCTTTGTTGCCTACGTTTTAATATATGTGCAATAATTTTAACACATTAACATAGTAAGTGTGACCCTACTGTATTTACATGTATAATAAAACATTTACTCACGACATTAATACTTCTTTTTAACTTAGCAGAAATATATATTCTTATACAAAGTGCTTAATCTTTTAGACCACCTGTAATAAAAACAAGAAAACCATCCAGCATCATGATGTGCTTTAACGCCGAATCTTCAAACTGATTTTTTATTCCCAAATCTGAGCCACTCACTGGGCTTCTGAGGTCAGAAATTAATCAAGCAGAACATTCAACAACCAAACTATATATTTTCAGTTCAGAAATGCAAGTAGATAACTATAATTTGCACTTCTTAATCAAGAAATATTAATGAGCTTTGCTACTTTTTTCTGTTTTCTTTGTGAAAAAAGTACATTTTAAAATTCATTACTGACAATAGTAGTTATATTTAACATTAAAAATATCATTTGTTCAAAGAGCTTCTACAAACTGGTGTATTAACCATGATAGAAATATAAAAAATGAATTTGGTAATTACTTATACTGTTGATTTAGGACAACTGTGGCATAAACCTAACAATGGGTGGTGGTCTAATAAATTTGTTAAGCACTGTGTCTTTTAACATGAAAATTAACCAAGCTGTACTACGATGTATGAACTAATTGATGTAACTTTTAGGTATTTTGTCTGTCAATGGGAAAAAAATACAACTTATAATTTTTTAAAATGTAAAATGGCTTCATTGTTAAGCTGACAAAGCAAAACATGTTTTAATGGTTTAAGTATAAAAGTCATACATGGTCACGTATATGGTATGTTTTTATAAATGGAGAAGTTACTGATGTTTTCAATCATGCGAACAATTCAAGGTCTCTGATTCAAAAAGACTAATTAAGTATCACTGAGACATTGTGCTACATGAATTAATTTAGTTTTTTGTTTTGTAGGACCTTGTTTGCCTGGATTTAAACGTATGTGCAATAATTTTAATACCCTAACTGATTATGTGTGATTTGACTGTAATAATTAAGTACTTACCTTTTAATAAATATGTATTAACACATGTTTGATGGCATTAGCTATCCTCCTTACTGTAACATCATGATGTATCTGATTTAACTTTAATGTTAAATTAATAAACTTGTACCAATGATGATGTTCTAACCTGTCAAAGAGGCAACGACACGTGCAAACAGGCGTCTTTTTTAATACGTAAATGTCTACAAATTCAATCACATTTCTGCAACAATATGTAATAACATGCATACTTGGGGCATTAAATGATTCACATGTTGCTTCCTGTTTATGTTTTTTTTTTGGTGGGCGGGAAAAACAAGAGATAAAAATAAATGACCCGAGCTGAACTGTGTTGTCGTGATTTGTATTTACACTGAAGCAAAAGCTCAAGTCACCACAACATTTTGTATTATTCTTAATTTAATTCCTGTTTTGGTTGCAGCGTTCTGCCCCGTCTGTTCATGTTGAGTGATTTTAATCAAATAGAGGAACCCCAGGAGTAAATACAAAGACAGATGCCCTCTCTCTGCTCCGTGAAAGTCTGTGCAGAGAGAGGGAGAAAGAGTCGTCCTGCTAAATTCAACAGGCCCGTATGAAAAGCACAGTGATTAAACACAGAAGAAGAGCGACCAGCCACTTCATGAGCGGAGCGAAGCACGATATCAAAACCACTGGACTGCACACCACCGATTCAACAATGCTGCGATTTATAGGCCACAAATGCATCCATGTGGAAATTACCCTCTGATACTTTAAAAAACATGAATGCACCCTCACTGATGGAGACTTTCTTTAAAACTATAATGTGTTTCAAAGCTTTTAGAGGGGATATAAGGTGGCCCTAAAGTGCAAAACACAAAGACAAATAAGAAAACATGAAAACAAATCACAAAAAACAAAAATCATATTATTATATTACATAAAAGAAGGAAACAAAAGAATAAATGAAAAAAAGATGAGGACAGAAAAAAGGAAAACATAAAAACGAACAACATATAAAAAAATAACTACAAATCAAAAAAACATAACTATGAAAAATAAAAAATAGAAAAGACAACATGTGTGAAAAGAATCAAAACACAACAAATAAAACACAACAAAAACGAATGTACAAAAACAACAAAAGAAACTCACAATATAAAAAATAATAAGACATGTATTCAAGTTTAAAAAATCTATTTTACTTCTTGTGTCTTCTTATACTGTGTTGTGTTTTTTTGTGTGGCCTTAACATGTTTTGGTTTAGTAAGCGTCTCATTTGTTGTTATGTTTTTATAATTGCTTGTGTTTTTGGTGTATTTCCCTATTTGTTACGTGTATTGTTTTCATTTGCTGTGTTTTATGAATTCTTGTTGCATTTCTTTTACTGGTGTTGTTGCGTTTCCTTTACACTCCGTGTGTTTTGTAATAGATGTGTATAATTTGTTTGTGTTTTCTGTTGTCGTGTTTTCATATTTGTCGTTGTGTCTTGCACCTTGGGGCCACTGTAGCAAATAATACATTCAGTGAGATTATTTTACAGTCACAGTGAAAAAAAAAATGATTTTGGCGGGAAAATATAAATTTGTAATCTGGAAGTGAGCAGTATGTGGATTACATCAACAAAAAGACTATGGGCTTTTCAAATCAATTTTCATATTTATTTTTAGCATAAATATAATTGTTGTTAAGATTAAAAAGCTAATGCCAGGCTATAGGTGAACTGCATTTAATGTTCAAATAAACTTGCCACTTACTGGCAAAGCTTTAAAGCTTTGTTGGCTGTAAAAAGCTTTAAAATGTCCTGGTGAGGCTAATCAGGACGGATTTTATGTTGCAGTAAAAACATTTAAAATTAGGGATGCACGATGTTCGATTTTGCAGATATCTAGTATTTCAAATCTTATGTGGCCGATACTGATATGCTGATACATAGAAATGACTGAAAGTAGTTTTTTTAGTACACCTATGTCAAAATAACAGCAAACTCAAACTTTATCTGCCTTGTTAAAACTAAAACACAGATTTACTTAACTGCTGACAAAAAACCAGCTGTACTTTGGGAGTTCAACTCTCAATTCAAGATTAAAATGCACACAACTCTACAATACTGATGCAAATATAGAAGGCTAAAATATTATCGGGAAATATCTGGAGAAATGTTCCTATCTGTGGATACAAATATTTAGCTTTTAAAGCAAGTATCATATTGATATTATTGTGCTTCCCTAATTAAAATCTTTTACGCTTGTGTTTTCCGCAGACCTTATTCCAAGTAACTCACAGAAATCTCATTGAAAAATCCCATAGTCTTTCAGATGATGGAATTAAGGTCCTTCAGTGCTTTTTCACTTCCACATTTCAAGCCTGATTTCCACATTTCCAGCACTCTCCATTCATCAGTGGTGTCTGATCGCTCTGAGAAGGTTTGGTTAGCTTCATGTAGGAGCACATCCCTGAGAACTGGTCACACAACAACACATGATTTCCCTCCTGTGATCGAGGAGGTCTTCACAGTCAAGTCAAAACTAATCAATGAGATTAAACAGCAATTACAAAACAACAACTATTATCTTTATCATCCAATTCGAAAGCTTTTCAGTCCAGCTCATAACTCATTTACATGTTTCTGCAAGAAGAGTTCTTACAAAAGTCATCATATTGTAAGAAAATAAATAATCCATTACTTTAGTGCAAAGCACCGGCCCTCTCAGCGACTCAGCTGTGATTAAACACACCGTCCCGCTCGTGTTTCATGTCAGCACGCTTTTAAGCAAACAGATAGCGCAGACTGTCACTGCTGGGAGTTAAGACCCTGTGGAACCATTGGAGCAAACACCACAGCAAATTAACAAGGGCTGTCAAAACAAGTGCAGATGATGTCACAATTATTCACCATAGCTTGAAGCTCACTGAATGTTTCACTTGCATAACATGACTCCACTGGACAGTCCCGGGCAGGATATTTACACAAGGCAAACAGCGGAGCGCCATGACTCGGGGGCGCTCTGAGTCAAAAATGATAGCAGCTTCATTAATGAGTTCCTTAACGTGTGGCACTTCCAAGACCAGCTGCAGGTTTATCATCCAAGACCACCGTGATCCAGGCTGAACGTGGCCTCCACAACAACTTCTCCTGGTGAGCTTCCTTCCCTTCTGCACGTTCACGTCTCTGTGACAAAGAGGGCAGCAGGAGGGTGGCGCCTCGCTGAGCCGACGTAAATGGAGCAGGACCAACGCTCCTTAAATTCCTCCCGTTGGTTGGCAGATTCAGGTGGGAGGGTGCGGGATGAGCAAACTGGGCGACTTTGAATCACAAGGCCTAAGGAGGGTTGAATCCCCATCTCAAAGCTCTGTGGTCTCCCAGCTCACCTCCCGCGGAACCTGGCGTCATTTAGTCCCAGTGTGGATGACCGTGACAGTGGAGGGGCGCGGTCTTGGCGGTTCGGCGACCACTGAGGGCTCCTCACAGATGGGGGCGGGGTCAGAGTCCTGATTGTAAACTTTGACAGCAGATGGCAGAGGGGCTATCGAAGGACCTGCAGGAGAAAACAACAGTATTCGTGAAGTCATTTAGTTTCAATCCTTAATATTTTAATACAGACAGAGGGACAGCCAAAACAGATCTACTTGAAGACCACAAACAAAAATTGTGATTTTTCTTGAAGCATTAATAAAAAAATACCCTCAAATCCAACTCTCTACCATTAATATTCATTTAAATGATGCAAATATTTCCTTTTAATGAAAGGCTCAAGGTATGTTCACACTAGTGCTGGGCAATTAATCAAAAAATAATCGAAACCCACATTTAGACCCTCTAATCAAAGTAATTTTACTCGATTATTTTGATTATCTTCCCTGTGTAAGTCACATGACCGCGCCCCCTCCATACAGCATTCACTTTTCAAGAGCGAGGGACGCGCTGCCAACATGGAGGAGACAACCACCAATCTATCAGAGGACCTTGCAGCCAAGAAAAATGCCGTCACCATTGTTTGGGCACATTTTGGATTCTGTACAGAGGACATCGAGCAGAAAGAAGTTAAGTGTAAATACTGCAGGAAGACCGTTTCGACGACCGTTGGTAACACCACCAATTTGTTCCAGCATAGCATAAAATAATCATTAATTAATCGTAATCGAGTGAAGAGCTTCAATTAATCGTGATACTGCGAATAGGTAATATCGCCCAGCCTCTAGTTCACACTGAACACGCCTTGGGCGACTGAGATCGCCTTCCCCACCCAAGTCACGTCATAGCTCATTTGGTCAATCAGTGACATCACGCTCGCTCGAGTTTCACTGCGATCATATCATAAATGATATAATAGGATGTTTTTGCTGACATTATTCCAACTGTGTCCTTTTCACTCACCTACCAACCACAACACACTGCAGCTGATGCATCTTCTGTGAGTTCTCTGTGGTCCCATCTAGACGGAACTAATGTACTCACTAACTAATGTTTCCACACGGACATGGATTGCCACTCTGTGAACCGGAATAAAAATAGTCTGTCACGGGTGTCGTCACACGCCCACACAATGCTGATTGGCTCTCACGGCGTGACATCGCCTGAAAAGTTAAAATTTTTCAACTTTGCCAACTGAGCGCCATGACCTGGTCGCGCGTCCAAAGTGACCCCAGAGTTCCCATCTGCGACCACTCTCCATGCAAAGTCAATGTACAGCCCCGATCATCTGTGACCAGATCTCACGTGTTCGTTCGGTGTGAACATACTTTTAGGCTGTACTATACCATTTTGATGAGCTCCAGGTTTGTAGAAAGTTGCAAGGAATGTGAAAGATCATAATACTGCTTTTAACAACTAGAAAGAACGATTGTAGCACAAAAATAACTATAATTGATAAAATATGCCTTAAGTCATTATTGAAAGAAAAAAAGAAATCATAAATTAAAGAGGTTCTGCTATTTTCCTGGGATAGGCTGAAATGACTAACAACACTAGACTTGGTTTTATAGCTAAACAAAAACAACTAAGTGCTTCTTTAATCCTCTTGGTTGAGTGTATGTGGTCAGTCCAAACATATTGAAAATACTGCTTTGATAAATGCAGGAATAAGTGAATGAGAAGGTTTCTTCTGTTCTGTATGAGAGACAAGTGGTTACAGACATCCAGCTTTACAAGATTTTAAGGTTAATCAAATGTCACCAGAGTCTGACTCCAGGTTATGACCACATGCCCTGGTGTCAGACTGCAGAGCTTTTCAGCATTCATTTTAATGGAGGCTTTAGCAGACTTAACAAAGAGCTGCAGGACTTAACACTGAACATGACTGTCGACAGAGGGCACCCTGAGTGTTACTTACAGTCCTTCAGGGAGAGCGGGGCACAGTCCACTGACTGACTCTTGGCTGGAGCTCGGCTCTGAGCGTTGGACACGGTGTTGTTGCTCTGAATGCTGCTGCCAAAGCTGGTGCCCAGCTGCAGGCGCCTCATGTGGCGGATCACAGCCGTCGCGTTAAAAGCTTGCTGAGAAGAGAGGGTGCAGACAGACAAATGAAACTACAAAGAAAGATCACTGGAGAGGGAACATCATCTACATTTAAGCTCTTCAAACGGAGAGAAATGTCGTCTTTTCAGTCATATAAAGAGGATGTAGTCTGGGTGCTCACCCTCCATTTGCTTTTAGCAAAGTTTTTCCGCATCTGCCGGCTGACAGACTCGTGTATGTTCTTGCAGAGAGCAGTGTCTCCTGCAATCCTGAAAATGAAAATGAAGTTCTTTTAGGTCATGAAAAATCACACTTATGAACACAGCATCAGCCAAATGAAATAGACTTCAAGGTGTTAACACTGCTAATCATCCATGTGCTGTTTTTATTTTGTGACGATCATTTTTATATTTATTTTTGATTGATGGGGTGATGAGGATTTTGCTTTCTCAGTATCTGTCATGTCTCTCCCACAGTTTTTCACATTTGCTGAGGCACTTAATTACATCCTCTGACCCAAATGGCCAGAAGCTAAGATCAATTCATTGAATTAATCACTCTTTTGGCATAGTTTTAACACTTTTATTCTCTAATATTTCTGCCCACATTGTGCTTCTCCCTGTTAAAGCTCTGTACACAGTTTTTATCTCTGCATTAGCACAATCATATTTGTTGATAACAGTGGTACAACTAAGGATGGGAACATTCCAGTTAAGAATCTATAAAAATAAGCTTAAGGAATCAATATAATCTACATTTAAGCTTAACAACTCCCTTACCAATGCTGTACACTAACTTAAGCAGGCCTTGCAATTCAAGGATGTCACACTCTATTCAGAGGCAGTCAGCACATACGACAACAAAGAAGTCGAAGAAGTAAGCACGGCAGACTGACGCTATGTGCACATTGCAATTTCAGTGTCTGTGTGATTTCAAGCAATTGTGGAAACAACCAGCAACACACTAAAACATTTGTTAACCCTACACAGCATCAAATATCAGTGGTGCCATGTGTTTGACATTGTTGAGATGGAAAACCCTTGAAGGACAACTTTTTTCTCCACAGGAATCAAAAAGGGAATTGATAAAGAAATGGATCAATAGGAGGAGTTAGTAACAGCATTTGTGGGTATCTATATAATCGTATTATTTAATATATCTTGGTACATATGTTTTGCACTTTATAAGGTCTAATAACTGTATTTGCACATTATCATCTTTCCTTCTCTTTAATGTAACTGGATACTTGAACTATATTACATGCTTACACAAAAAGATTTGACCTGGGCCATGCTAGCTTCAATGTGTATAAACAGAGGCCAGAGGAGAAAAGTTGTCACTGACGTCAGGTTAGGAGGACAAACTAGACTGAAGTATAAAAAACTGACATGCCAGTCTTATTGAATTGGGATTATGGGGCATCCTGGAAGCATTTCAGATTATTTCCAATTGTTTAACAGCACTAAGGTTGATTATTGGGCTTGAAGTTTGACGAAGGGTTGCTGCAACACAACAGGGTCTAAAACTGGCTGAAATCACAGTACAATCCAGCCATCTCTTACTTACTCTCTAATAATGTACTGAAAATTATGAATTCCTGTTGTTGTGGAATAATCACTGATCACTGTGTAGTTTATAAGACTCCTCAGTAGTGGTTTAATCCCTGTGTTTCTTACTTGGACTAAGAATTGTGTGTATCTAATTGATTTTGCCAAAGGAACCCAACTTTGAAAACTGGATGGGAATGTTCAAATATGCTTTATCAAATTTATGAAAACTTGTATGAAGTATGACATTTGTCATTATTATTAATACCTGTTACTGGTATCACAAACCCACACACTGGTATAACTGGAACTACCACCTGCTGAGGACCCAAAGGCCCATTACTGACTAACAGGTCTATTCATATTGGCCACCTCAGCCGGAGACAGCAGCCCACGCCAGCCTGCTCTCGTTAGCTCCGGCTCAGGCCTGGGAAGACATCCTAATTGTTCATTAAAGCTTCCACATTCTTCGAGCATCCTTCAGGACGCCAGCCGCTAATTGGCAGCCATTTATTCAGCAGATTTCTCTCTGAGGGCTGGCGGCGCCGAGCAGAGGTGGTTCGCGGCTCGGAGCCATGGCGACAGATGACAGTGGGAGGACATGCTCTCCATGACAAATGTGCAAGCCTGGCGATCTGCGTCATACCGCTGTTTAATCGCACCAAGATGTGTGGTTCCCTGTGATTGTCTGGTTGAGAATCAGTGTGGCAGTGTTTAAAGTTTTTCTCACCATGGGTGCTCGAGCGCCTGGTCGCATGAGAATCTCTTCTCTGGGTCCTTCTCCATGAGGCAGCTGATGAAGTCTTTGGCTGTGGAGGGGATTCAAAATGTCAAATACAGTCACAGCTTTGAGCATATTCTTCACCCAACACAGCAAAAGGCTTCAATGTTTTATGTAAAAGTCATCAAAATAAATAAGCCCTGTCAAATTTGAATTTATTAATCAAAGTAAAACTAACAGGATTGAAAAATCTGAAAAGATTAATTGAACTCAAACTGCTGGTGGGAAAAAAAAAACTTAATAAAAGTTGGTGAGAAAAATAAATCACCTTTCTTCCTCATTTTGGTGCTCAATTTGAATTCAGAGGGTCATCTAGACCATGTCTTTATGCCTAAATGCACTGAGTTGCAGCCACATGATTGGCTGCTTAACTGTTTACATTAAAGAGCGTTCGAGCAGGTGCACCTGCAAAGTGGCAGGTGAGTGTATATCATCAGAGTATGAGGCCAGTAATCCATCTCTGATTTAAACTATAAGGAAGCAGGTCTGTTTTTTGGGGCTTTTTTTGACCTTACAACTTTCTTCAAGGCTTTTGTCGTAACATATTTACCATGTCGAGTGACAGTTAAAGAGCTCTATGTTTAGGGCAATGAAGTTTTTTAGTCATACATTTAGTTTAAAACAGCAATATTTAAAAAAAAAAAACACTAAAAGAAGAAACCACACCAGAGTCTGATATGTCGTCCCAGTACGGAGCATCAAACTCGTAGTCCGCCTTGAGAATTTGTTCAAAGAGCTTGGAGTCATTCTCATCGTAGAAGGGAGGATAACCACACAGCCTGCGAAGATGAAGACGGATGATTACACAACAAAAACCCATGTGAGCTCTTTCATCCATCTGCTGTCAGAAATTTTAACCCAAATCTAAAAGGATAAGCTGTGGCCTAATCTCATTCACAGGCAGTTTGATTTTTCATACAGCATGCAACAGGAGATGGGTCAGAGGGATTACATCGACTACATGGAGGCCAAGAGGGAAAAAACAGGGACCAAACGGTCTATTTTTAAATGATATGGAGAGAAATAAAAATAACAACCACCAGGCAAAGGTCTTACGATGAGGGAATCAGAGACCGTTTAACTCAGTTACATTTAAATCCATCACACCTAAACCAATGGATTACCACGCCAGGGATTTTCTCTCTGGTAACTTCTTACACAACTGAGTCGGTCCAGCAGCTTCATTTCACCCCCACTGGACTTAATTTACTTAAGTGAAAGATTCTCAGCTTTGACTACAATAATTAATCAGCCTCCTCATTAGACTTAGAATAATTTATAAAAATGTTGAAAACCTGGTGCTGATTAAACCGCCTCTGTGAGGTTTGTTTCACTGTAATTGCTTCAGGGGCTGTATGGGGGACAAGGTGATCCCCTCTCTGAGCTGGTTCTGGAGATACACCGCTTTCACACTAACATTAGCAGGTAAACACGGGTTTTATCAACGTGGCTTAACCCGTTACCAATCGGCAAGTGACGAGGCACGTTACGCCACCGTCATCCCGTAAATTAGCGGGTTCACCCGGGTGTGATGTTCCCATTGGAGCCGATTGGAGGCCAGCCGATAAAAACCTTTCAGGGTCAGTCCACCCGGGTCTAAATGCCGTTAAACCCTTTCCCACTGCCAATTATTACCGTTTTTAAACAGGTTTTTTGCCAGTGGGAAAGAGGTTATAGTGACAGACGTGATAAAGGGTTAGGGACAAAATCAATGGAGCCAGCAGGAGAGTGCATCGAGGTTAATTCCGATCAACTGATCAAGTTTTTTTTTTTATGAAATCGGCTGACAATGATTGGTGCCAATACAATCAGGACACCTTTACACTGTAACTATTTTCTGGTCTTCCGGTCCTATCAGTGGTAGAATGATTTCTTGACTCTGTGTTCATGTTTTCTGGGTGATATTTTGATGGAATAAACAACTCCAACGCACACAGAGCGATTTTAAATGGTATTATAGGTGTTGCTGAGACACACAAGCGTCAACTCTTGTTACCTGGTAACATCAAGAGCCGGCAAGGACTGTCTGAAACAGATTCATGTTGACTGATGACCCATGGCTGCCTCCGTCTTTGGTTGCCACGGTTACGACAGATGTTGAAACCAAAAAGGGTGCCAATGAAACTTTTAATGAAAGTATTTGATCAGGATTATCAGATATGTCTTGAATTTAATTATAAATGGAGAACAGTTTGGTCAGTATGTCTGTTAGCACAAGTTGATGTAACCACAAGTTAAACCATAAGACCAGTCAGACTGTGGTTGGGATAGATATGAAAATAAAACAGTTTTGCATCGAAATGGCAAAAAAAACCCAAAAGTAGCATAAAAAGGATGTTTTTAACATTTCCACGTGTTTGGACAAGATTATTAATTTATTTTAAGATTATTTTTTGGGAGTTTTTGTGCCTTTATTGACAGGAGAGAGAGTGAGACACAATGGGTAAGCTTGTGAAAGGGGGCGAGAGAGAATAGCGGAAGACACATTAGGGCTGAACGTTTTTAGGGAAATGTCGAATTGCGAGTTTTCTGGCAGATACTACAATTTCAATTCGATTCACGATTTTCTCCAAATCAAGCTTCAGTGCAATATTCACTATGTTTACAATAAAGACAACAGTAAGGAAATCAATGATCAAAAGCACATAACACATTATTCATCATCTAATATTGATGAGAAATAAACACTTGTCATTATTTAAGGGATACTCGAACTTCTGCTCCTAAACAGAGGCTTTGTATTGTTGACCTGCTGACTAGCACTTCCGCAGCGGAGATGTGATGTTCGTGAAACAGTTGACTCTTTTGAACTGCTCTTTTAAGTGAACAATGAGAACCGATTCGCAGTTGCGAGTAAACCATTCATTTGCGAGCCGTTCTTAAAGGTTAAGTTCGTTTTTTTGACACCTGGACCTTATTTTTAGGATTAAATACGCTCGTAGACTCACCCAGACAATTTTGGCGGAGCTCGGAGCCGTTTTCGAGCAATTTAGATCCATCCGACGGCGTTTTTTTCTCATGCCATAGTAGCAGCTGGGGCCAGAAATCAAAGCCCCTAAATTAGACATTATCTGCTGCAAAACTCACTCCTCCTCTGTTGCCATTGCCGTGCAATGTCCACAACAACACCACCAGTTAGCCCCCATTCGTGGACGTGCAGTGGTTGCTTGTTCTCTGGCCAGCTGTTCGGCTCTTTCCCTCTGCATCCTCCTTTCAAATAGCTCCTCGTCGGTATATTCTGGCTCAAAACAATACGGGCATCCATTATACTCAAAGTTGTCATCAGACACTTCTACATCGGATAAATATTCCTGCCATGTTGCACAAAAATAGCCGTGTAGCCGTGTAGCCTAGCAACAACAGCAGCTCTACTCAGCTGCGTTCTTGCAGTGCATGTCTATGACGTCACCAAAAGTTTCCCATCCTTGTAAAGCCCCGGATGACCATAACAACGAAGATGAGCTGACATGGTGATAACACTGGCCATTCATTTATAAAATGTAGCTGAAATGAGTGAGTTTCGCAGCAGATAATGTCTAATTTAGGGCCTTCGATTTCTGGCCCCGTCTGCTACTACAACATGAGAGAAAAACGCCGTCGGATGGATCTAAATTGCTCGAAAACGGCTCAGAGCTCCACCAAAATTGTCTGGGTGAGTCTACAAGCGTATTTAATCCTAAAAATAAGGTCCAGGTGTCAAAAAAACGAACTTAACCTTTAAATGCAAATTGCCTGCAAATTCGTAAATTAGTTGACACAACAGACCCTGGGTCAGTTAAGAGCGCTGCAAAAAACTGCAGCTCTGGCAATCACATGATCACATTCTCTGAAATTACGAGCCCTAGAAGACACTCTG
This sequence comes from Cetoscarus ocellatus, assembly GCA_037902135.1. NCBI lineage: Eukaryota > Metazoa > Chordata > Actinopteri > Labriformes > Labridae > Cetoscarus > Cetoscarus ocellatus. The sequence goes on along the minus strand of JBAMNC010001525.1, from coordinate 748,287 downwards.
CAAACTGGCCACAGGCTGGACTCAAACCCGGGCCAGAAGAAGCATGTACACGGGACAAGCTGGTTGCTTACCAATCTGCCAAAACCAGCACACCAGATTATTTTTTTAAGAAATAGGTTTAAAACCCCAGTTCTCAAAAATACCTGCCTACACGAAAGCCTGAATAACTACAATTACAGACATAACACATATTTGGCCATCTCATTCCAGAACATAATCATTATAGCAGTTAATGTAGATATTATCATGATCTCTCTATCCATGGTTGATACATCTATAGTAACTATCTCTAGCTCCACATGGGCATGAGATCCCTCTTGAAAATGAGGTGTCACATCTCAAGACCTTTAATACATTTATACTTAACGGAGACAAATATGTTAGGGGTGCACTTGTAGTCTGGGCACCCATGAGTTCGTCACTACCATAAATTCTTATTTTCAGTAAGACTTTTATTGATTATACTTCTATAAAATTATCACCACAACCACACAGACACGAGGACCCTCCTGAAAACAAGATGTAGCATCTCAAGAGGCTAACCTCTAGTAAATTTGTTTCCAGCAGAAACATATTTGACGACGACAGGTCTATGATTGGCCCATGGATCTGTCACTAACTTTAGTTCTTACTTTAGTCCACTTGTCTCCACTTACCTCCCTCCCTTTGCCCACACACCCAACACAGCATCGTGTGGATTTGCTGTTCATCATGAGACTGGGGTCCACATTCAAGATTTCCTGCTGCTTAACAGAAGGTTTTTTCTTGCCGCCATGATGGAGGGATTCATGATTGGCTATATGGATTCATGTTGGGTGTTGGATGTATATATTTGTATATATATGTGTATGTGTATTTTATATATGTATATATGTATCTATGCATATATGTGTATCCATAATATGGAGAGCTTTTTGCTCTATTGTAAAGTGTCTTGAGATAACACTTGTTATGAATTGGCGCTATACAAATAAAGATTGATTGATTGATTGATTGGCATGTGGACATAGCCTTACTGAGATGTTGCTTGGCCAACTTACATATGTGTATGTGCACAAAAATGGCCTAGCCCATAAAAACATCACCGCTAGAGTCAGTACAGAAAAGTTTAGGCACCTGAATACAAATGAAAAAGCATTGGATATGTGTAACGGATTTACAGAACAGTGGCAATGTGCTAGCCTCATATTATTTGCTTTCAATCAAAGGACAGCTTCAGAGAGGAAACATGATTATCAAGCCTCATTTTCTAATCAATCTCTGTTAAGATTATTCTGATATTTTTGTGTGGAACCAAATGAGTGATTAACAAGTTTTTATGAGGTTTTCCTGGTGGCTGCTGATCACAGCAGATCAAAATCTTCAAAGGTGAAGAAAATGAAGCAGAAAACACCAAATTAGTTGATGATCATATTTACATTTTAAAATGAAAACTCACAGAATATAAGCGATGACTCCAATCGACCAGCAGTCCACAGCTTTACTGTAAGGCTTCTGGGCTAACACCTCAGGAGCTGAAACAATACAATAACATTTTAAAGATCAGGAGACTGTAATTCATCAAGAAAAACAATGCAAACATTTTCCCCACATTGATTTCTCATAAGGCTGGGGTTAAATGTGAATGTTTGTGGTGAGCAGATGGCTAAAGTCGTCTTGCAGCTACCGGCAGATTAGATTAGATTAGATCAACATGTTTAGCCAACTAGTGAATCTAATTATCTCAGAGTGAATTTCCACAAAGCTGGAAAGAGCTCAGAGGGCATCCTCACCCACGTATCCTGGAGTCCCACAGGCGGTGGCCATGACGTCACCCGTCCCCTCCATCTTTGACAAGCCGAAGTCACTGATCATGATCTTTGATTCATCGTGTGGGCTGAAGTAGAGCAGGTTCTCAGGCTGGAAATGAAACAGAAAAATCAGAAAAAAAGAGTGCTTGTTTGTTTTTGTGTGTTTATGTTGGCATATCAGCAATGATTGATGTTTGACCGAAAGATGTGACACAAAAAAAGAGACAAAATCCCCTTAGTCTCTCAAGAGCTGGTGAGGCATTACCATCAACTCAAAGAGGCTTCTTTAGTTTTTCAGAGGAGGGAAATCCCTGACATTTAACCTCTGTGGGCGATCCTCCACACGCTCACATGAAACATCACTCACAAGTTCAATGGCAGGGATTCCCCCTCTCTCATGGGAGGTTTACATTTAACTTTTACATCCCTTTTGGGGATTTGGAAACCAGGTTAATTCCTCTTTAGTGCTTTTTTCCACTCTATGTATGAAAAAAGGTCACCACTGACAACCTGCAATGAAGTGCTTCAAAACCTCTTTTGTAAATAACACCACGGACATCATTTCGGTGTCTCTAGGGCTTACTGAGGTTTGTTTACATCTGTACAGCCTCACTGCAGTATGCATAGTTGCCAGGTCTGCTTATCATAAGCGACTTTGGGCTTCTTTTTAGAAGTTACTTGTAAATATTGGCAGTTGCGGGTTGCGTTTTTTGGGCTTGTTCCAAGAAGTATAGTTGCTTATTTGGGCTTGTTGTGCCCCCAAACCCACTACCAATATAAACTCACTTCAGAAGTTACACAAATTATTTTCTCCCACTCCAAACACAAATGTAAATTTTACTGTAAAAAGAGGCAAAAATGATGTTTCAACCAAAAAGAAATCCTTATAGCCAGAACTGACTTTATTTCTAATGTAGCTCTTACGGTACTGCTTCTCCATAATAAAGCTGTAGAGGATCAACATAGAACTGAGATAAAAGCCTGTCTGTTCAGTTACATAATTAAGGTTAGACAGCAATAATGGAGTTATAAATAACACTAGACAATCCCTTCACTTCTGGATGAAGAAAAGATGTTTCACCTCCAAACAAAAGGATGTTGAATAAGTAAATTAAGAGCCAAATAAGAAAAAAATATCACTGTGAAATTGAAATGTAAAGTAGAGGAAAATCAAAACACACTTTATGTGGATTTCTCTTTTTAGAAAAATTAATATATCACATTAGGGAAAAAACTGCTGGATGCCACTTACTTTGGGCTTGTTTTTATCGATCTGGTTGCTTATTTCATTAGAAACATCTGGCAACGCTGGTGGTATCCAAGCATGCTTTGTGAAGTTAAGATGCTTGTAACACTAATAAATGGGGGGCTGCGGTTATGTGACAAGAGGTCAGACTGAGAGGGTGATTGGGTTTGTGCCTCTTCAAAAGTTTAATTGCCTGCAAATTGTTTCAAGCCAAAGGTGCAGAAAACCCAAACGTTTTCTTTCCCAACTCAGTCCAGACTTTGGAACAACAAACCGTATGACGTCCAGTGACCGAACATCATTCCATCTTCATGAGCCATGTTTAAAAAATTACATAAAATTGTGACAAACTTTCTTTTAAAACCATAAATAAAATAATGTCTAGTACCTTTAGGTCTCTGTGGACTATCCCCATAGAGTGTAGATAGTTGACAGCATCCAGGACCTGTCGAATGAGTCGACTGGCGTCCATCTCTGTGTAGAAACCTTTCTCCACAATACGGTCAAACAGCTCTCCTCCAGATACTCTGATGAAGAAACAACAACAAACGCCAGATGGGTTAGATTCCTGTTCATTTAAAGGGTTGGTTTAGGCTTTTTGAAGTCGGGTTGTTAGAGACCTATGGCACTCGTAAATGTAAGTGCCAGTTAAGGAACTTCAGAGAGATCCAGGTATATCTCCCTGGGGGGATGGGAGCCTGTACATATCAGTACATGGTGCCACTGAAAGCCTCGTAATTTACCCACTTGCAGGTTAAAAGTACTCAAAAAACTATGTTGGCTTGACATTAACTTCACTAAAACTGAGCAGTTTTGACTCTTTAATTTAGTTAAACCTTCAAACTGCTGTTGAGCGTTGTAGTCCTGATCATAGTCCTGATTTATGCATCTGGGATAAAGACAGGAGCAATCCATCTTCATAATATCCAAGAGCGTTGGATTAACCCTTTAAGTTTCAGCTGTGTTCTGTGTAATTAATATATTTCATAATTAGCGCGCTGAATGGTAAACTCTATGATATGGTTAAAACAAAAAGCTTGAGCACCAACTTATACATCCCTTATTTACAGGGATTTACCAACATATTTTTTGTTTCTGTGTCTTGCTGCACTCCTGAGTCCATGACAAGCAGATAGATGCCATTTTTTCAACTGTGCATGCAGTAACCAGGAAGAGACGGGCAGAGCTCACCCACTGCTAATTAGCTTAGCTCAGACACTGGGAGTCATTGGGTAGTGTTAGCCTTCCTCTGCCTACAGTCATCAGATAAACTATTCAGCAACTCTTCTTACCACATTATGCTACATTATCTATTTTTAAACTAAGATTAGCACTTAATTTTGGAAAGAAATACATATGAAACTAAACCACAGGATGCATGCGTAAACCACTGCAGATGTGCTTGTAAGTAGGTCAACAAAACAAAGCATCTGTTTACAAATAGAAGAAGACTTTCACTAAGGATTATGGCCAACTTTGTCAGAGAGGATGAGGATGATTTCTACTGGACTGATGAAGATCCGCAACCTTACCTATTTGAATGAGAATATACATAGGAGGAACTACATGTTTTATTTCAGATCGTTATTTCTGTTTAGTTGAATAAAATCATCATTTAACAACTGCATTTTGTTTTTACTCAGGTTATCTTTGTCCAATACTGAAAAAAAACCCAAAAATTGTGCGCACGAGATAGTAAAACGTGCGCACAATATATTAAAACGTGTGCACGTTTAAGATAAAACGTGCGCTCGACTTAATTATACAGGCAAGCGGCAACAGACAGCCGGGCTCATCAGTAGATGGCGGTAATGCCCCATAATATTGTGGTCACCTGCCGGTAAAAACCAAGAAGAAGAAGAAGAAGAAGACAGCCGGGCTCGGTTGAAGCATCCCAGTAACCAGCCAACGTTAGCTGTGTCTGTGAATGTAGGAGTGCAGGGTATGCACAGTCCCTTAGGCTATTTATCAGTACCTTAAATAAAAGCTGCACAACTTTCAAGACTCAAGCAAAGCTCGTGTCTTGCTGCCACCCGCTGAATAAGGTGGAGGGAGTTAGCCCTGAAGTTACCTACAACTTCGCCTCTGTAGCAGCAAACAAGTCCCCCCTGTGCATCCCAGGTCAGGACACTGACTGAATCTGAGTACTCCTTCTGCCGGCTGAGCCTGTTGTCTTTTAGTATGCGCAGCAAAGTTCTCCAATTTAGGATTATTCCATCTCTCATGGCAAGAGCAGCAACATTCCGAGGTGGAAGTAAAAGTTAACTAGCTCACTTCTTCTCCCCATTGTGTGTGTCTGTAAACATCTGACGTCAAAGTTAAAACGTGGTAAATAACTTTATTTCGTGTGCACGTTATAGTATATCGTGCGCACATTTTACTATCTCGTGCGCACGATTTATATTTTTTTTTCTCCGTGGCACCTTAGGGGCTCCGTACATTTCAGTGTGACAAATATGCAAAAAAAAAAAAAAGAAATCAGGAAGGGGGCAAATACTTTTTCACAGCACTGTAGATGAGCTTCTGAATTTCTATCAGAGCAGCAGAATGTGAACAAACGGTGATTCATGTGACTATTAAAGACAAAGAGCATCTGACACTTTACATAAGTGAGACTTTTAGGCAACACTTAGCTCTCAGCAGAGAACAATGCTGCTTAAATTACTGCAGCATTAGGCACTAAAGTGTTATTGTGAGGGTAAAGGTCTCCAAATAACTGACTTCTATCACACAGGAACAAAAAGCAGCACTGCAGAGAAACCGTTATCACACCTACACCACAAACACTTACTCAACCTTTAATGGACTTTTCTTCATAAAGTTCACGTAGAGAGAGTTTTTGTTGCTTAAAGTGCTTCTCGGGAGATCATTGGCAAGTATTAACGTGTTAATGGAATTAGCAGGTGTGACAGCTCCAAAGTAAGCTCAGATTAAGCCCTGATTAAGCTGGTTCCCTTTCTTTTTTAGAATTAGACGAGGAAACGGATAGAGTTAGCTTAGCTTTCCACAGTGAATGGAAAAAGAAGGAAACAGCTGTGGCAGTTTGAAAAGTCAACAAGTTAATCCGGTAGACTGGAGTAGGTGTAACACATTTGTACTTTTCTTCATAGTTTGAATAAAACAAAAAGTCAGACCAGGAAGATATTAATACATGGGCTGGCTATTAAATGATACTGCACTTATGAGAATGAAAAATGTGATTCTTAAAATCAGTGAGGCTTTCCTGGTTAAATAAAGTAAGAAAATTGACTGAAGACTCAGAATGAGAATGATCGCAGAAATGGTTTCTACTTATTAAGAGGCAGATCTGCATTAGAATTTGAACATGACAAAAGTGTGCGCCAAAGTTGTCCCAAAACTTCTTAACAAAAGGAAAATGCAAGCAAATCTGAAACAATTTGAAGAACACCCCAATTTTTTTAGAAGGAGGGGAATACAATCCTAAGACAAATGGCAGTCAGTGCACCAGAAAAAACACCACCATCACCTCTCTTCATTTACAGCATGAGTCTGGTAAAATTCTCTGGCGTGATATAAACTCTCATTCAGCTCTTATACTGAAGAAGCTTTAAATGTGCGTCCAAGTCTGTGCTTCATCCATTCTCCCACTTCCTCTTGGAGATCATTTCTCTATGATCTCTCTTGATAAAAAACTTTCTCCGATAAAGACAGAGCAGACGAAGTCAGAGATTGATTCTGATTCGAGCAGATGAATATTTTAAAAAAGTGTTGACGAGGGATGAAATTTTTGTTGACATATTCTTCAAATGTTTAAATGATTTCTGTCTCTGGGTGAAAACAGGGTTCCCACTCTTTTCTAGAAATCATTTTCTGGGGCTTTTCAAAGACATTCTCTGACATTCTTAGAAATTATGACAAATTTATCACAGAATAGCAATTCCAGTGTCACATAACCAACTGAATTATGATTTTGGTGTGGGTAATTCTCAGGTTAATCTAGCCTTCTGCAAAACAAGATTAAAGGTTGATGACCAATATCTGCAGCTAGCTCCACCGTATCAAATTGAACTTATAATGTATTTATTTCTAACTCTCTGGCAAGAACATTGTCTGCTAGCTATCTTTTCAGTCTGGCTTTTACATAGTGTCTCACTATTCTAAATTTATGGTTTAAACTGTTTTTTTTTTAATCTTTATTTACTCTTTTTTTTCTAATAAATACTTTTTGTTGATTTCCTGTTTAAGCAGCCAAGTTTTTTTTTGCCATTTTTTATCATTTCTTTTTGTCACCATTGTTTTGAGCTTTTATATTTTATTCCTTATCTTGCATTATTTTATCTACTCATATTTTATGGCTAAGTGTGTTTTAGTTACAAGTACCTTTTAACTTTATTTCCTATGTTTGATTTTTGTTCACTAACAAGGTAGAAGGAGGAAAAATCATTTTCCAGGACAATTCTAGCTTTTCCAGGACATTTTACTTTTTTTAAATCATTTTCCATATGTTTTCCAGGACTGGAAAATTGGTCAATCATTTTCCAGGTTTTCTGTGGGAACACTGAGAAAAAATTATTTTAATCAGACCAGTATCAGCTCACATTTTGTATCAGCTATCAGCCACAAAACAATACTTTAATTTACTTTCTGAGTTTGTTAAAATTTCAGAGTACTGATTAGTCCAAACAATACAGTGTATAACATGAACACATTAGAGTAACAAAAAGGATTAATCTCTCTCATGAAACCAGCTCTTTGCTTCGACACTTTGGTTTATACATGATATAGAGTCGTAAAGTAGGTTTGTTATTATCATAACACCAAGAATACAGCAAACCATCTGTGATTCCGTACAACAGCAAATGGTGGTCAAATATTAGAAAACAAATACATTCAAATAAATCTGTTGCTATTTGCATGTATAAACAAAGCTGTGTTGTATTTAATTATATACACAGTTAACAAAAATCATGCATTTGCCCTATTTTGTTTGTTTTTGTGCCAAGCTGCTCTGGCCTGCAGCTGGCAGCAGATTTAAAGATTTCACACACAGTTACGACGAGCTGCAAATCTTCTGATCTCACTCTGATTTACATTTTCTTGAACCTCTCGTCTGCATTTCATCTTCCTCTTAATCCAATTCATCACTGTATTCAATTATAAACACTCAAACATGTAGAAAATGCTAATTCAAGCAACAATGTAAACCACATTATTAGAGATTAGTGACTGCGCAGGTGTCAAGTGCTGCGTTGTTGTACTCACAGTTGCATTATGAGGTAGAGGTGGTTTGAGCTCTCGTAGATGTCCTCCAGGGCCACAATATTCTCGTGTTTTATCCTGGAGAGAAAAACAAAATTTGTTTTGCTTCAGGAGATTCATTTTGCTTAGTGTCAGACATTTTTCAGCTCAGGTCGGCCAAGTAATGTGGTGCGATTGGATTTTTTTTGTTAAATGGATGCCGCAACAACTAAAAAAAAGAAAATTCAAGGAGAAGAAGGAAAACTTAATGACTCAAAATTGGGTCCTGGCACTCAAAATGGTTCGAAAAATATAAAAGGCCTTTGATTCATCGGGCTAGAAACATTTATCGGATCGGCTTGTGGTAAAAACAAAGTTTATTCTGCTCCCAATAGAGTGGTTCAAGTTCGAGTCCAAAAACGCAGAGCTGAGTTCGCATTTAGCACTTCCTGGTTCCCAACCCTTCAGAGTTAATGGGATTTTAATACCAGTTTCAGATAAATGCCTGAAATAAGGTTTGTGGTGAACACAGGCACATGATGTTATGCAACACTGTCAGCAAAGCTTGAGCAGCTGATTTTAAACAACATATTTAGTGAGGCATCTCAAATGTAAAATAATGTTAATTATGCATCTATACAAATGAACTGCTGATGAATACTTTCAGCAGAAACATGACTAATAAACCCCTGCAATGAAGAGGAGCAAGGAGCTGGAGCTTACTGCTGGGCACTGAGCAGGGGAGCAGCGTGCACACAAGTTGCGGTCCTCATCAGCAGAAGCTGCAAGACAACTGAAAGTAATCCTCTGAAAGTGGTTTGTCATAGCAGAAGTGAAAGTAGGCGTTTTTGTTTCATTTCAGGATAGAAATGAATTTGTTTACCCACTTATCAAAGGAACGCTCCTGCATTCTTATTTTTATGTTATTCATTTATTTTTGGAGGGATTTTTTTTTTTTTTGCCTGGATTGATCGTGGAGAGACGGTGCATAGGCTCAGAAATGGGGTGAGAGAGAATGAAAAGGAATTTGGTAAATGGGCCTCAGGAGGGAATCAAACCCCTGCCAGCCACACGAGGAGTAAGCCTCAGTTTATGGTGAGTGCACAGATGTAACCCACTCAGCCATGCTGACACCCCAGCGCCTGCATTTTTCTGCTAAGTGAAGAAGAACTGCATGAGAAAGAGGGTGTGTATTCATGAAACACTCAGGGGAAGACAACGGTGTACTATACTGTTCACAAGAATTTAGTTTGAGCTAACAGTTTACTGTTAAGGTATGGATTTCTGTCTCTTTTAAAACAAACATGATTGGCTCCTACTGGTGAAGATTTCTCCCAGATTCAGACATTTTTTGTTAAAGGTTTAGTTTGGGTTTTTTGAAGCGGGGTGGCTCAAATCCCATGGGACTATAAATATAATTGCAATAAAATAACTTGTAAGTTTTGTCCCTAGGGGAAGATATTCAGGGGTGGATCGTAGCCTGTACATAGCAGTACTTGGTGCCACCGAAAGCCTCATAATTAAAACTACACAAAAACAACATTGGCTTGACTAGGCTCTTCTTTAAGAATCTGTACAGCTTTCACTTTTTCTCGAAAAAGCCCCTGTGTTGAGAACTATTTTGTGATGCAACGGAGGGCTAAGTATCCTTTAGCCAGCCACTCCATTAGATCAGGTCAGGGTGCTGCAGCAGGGTCAGGTTTTGGTCACTGGAGTACAAACTGATATAAATATATCTCCCTGGATATCGTGAAGATGGGTCACTTCTGTATTATCCTAAATGTAAAAACAGGCAAAAGCAATGGTCAGCATTTCTATAAAACTGTATTCCATCATGAGATGTGGGCCTTTGCCAAATTTGGCTTGTTGTTTTAAATAGGGACATCAGGACTCACCCCTCTGCAGAAACAGAGTATCATGTTTGCAGTGTCCATTTTACCGATCAGGACTATTGACACACAGCAGCAGTTTCAATGCTTACTGAAATTAAAGAGCTCTCATGAAAGGTCCAGGAAAAAACACACTAAGGCCCTATTGTGACAGCAACGGACCTTCAAGTTTGTGGCATGGGCTCACAGTTCATGCATCTGAATCATCAGGTAACTTGTGGTCGACCTGTGACTCCATCTGTAGTAGTTCTTCCTCTGTGTACTCAGGCTATAAAGATATCCTCTCGTACTCACAACCAGCAGCGCTCGAGTGGAAATCACTCATTTTAAGTTCAATTTTAATGAAGTTAGTATTGTTTGTTTCATCTAATGATCTGACCAGCTGATGGCAGAAGGATAGATAACCCCTACGTCCCAACATACAAATGTTCTGAACACAGCAGTTTTGTCCAGGAAAAGTTTAACACAGTAAAGAACCTTATTCTAACTTATCGTACATTGCCACCATTCAATATGTTTTTTCATGACGTGTGCTGCTGACCTCTTGGCCAGGTCACCCTTGTGAAGGAGATCTTGATTTCAATGTTTTTTTATCTGGTTAAAGGTTCATTTTTTTTAAACTGCTTTTATTATCTTTTTGAACATAATAATATACAACAATGGTCAAATAAACTTATATACACAATTACACACACAGTCACCTGATTTCCCACAAAATATAAAGTAAATCAAAAGCACATCTTAAACAAAACACAAAGGATAGAGAAATGTAGACATCTACAATTCCCAAGAAAAATTGCGGTGAAATAAAATATAAATAAAATATAGACGTAAATACATATTATGTAAACAAGAGAGGGGGAAATAAAAGAAAAAAACTAAATTAATTAATTAATCTAAAGGAAAAAAAAAAGGAAGAGGGTGCACAAGGCATTCATGTGATGTTTTTTTTTTCTGATCTCGCCCGTTTCATGCCACATCCAAAGAACTCAACTAACTTGTCTTCATTTGACTGAAATAATCGATAAAGGGTTGCCAAATCTTGTAAAATTTCTTCTCCTGTTGTTTCAAGGAGAATTTTAATTTCTCTAGCTCCATGTGTTTCATTACATCTCTCATAAGATTTAAATATGTTGGTGCAGTCGTCTGCTTCCAATTAGGAAGAATCAATCTTCTTGCAATCAAGCAAATAAATGAAACCATCTTGTGTTCTGCATATTTTTTTATTACATAAAGGTTAAATTTTGAATTAATTTACAGACATTGAATCAGGCAGATCCAGCTGCTGTCCAAGGTTATGGGCCCCGAGTAACCCCACTTCAAAAAAAATGAACTAACCCTTTAAGGTACCGCTAGGTTTTTAACACTCATACTCATGGTTTGGTGGAGTGGTAAACAACCAGGCACGACCCATATCCATGCTTCAGATGGCCCAGGCTCGAATCCAGCCTGTGGCCAGCCTGCACTGTCCTCCCCTTCTCTCTCTCTCCAACCAATGAAGGCACAAAAATGTCCACACAATAATAAAAAAAAATCATACTATAGAGCAGTGTGAACATACCCTACCAGCCATCAAAAATGAATTTTTGGACCTAATTTATGTCAAAACGTGACCTCTTTAAGGGACGTCATCTGCCTTTGTGTATGAACAAAAAGGACCTTAGTTTTTTTTGCTTGTTTTTGGACCATATGTGTAGTCATATGTATTTTTATCTTTGTCATAAATGAATCTTCCGGGATATAAAACAAAACCTTCTGTGTGATGTGGAGCGGGGGTCTCGGGGGATGTAAATCAATGAGTCATGAAGCGGCAGCCCCCATCAGCAGGAGCACCTGAAGAAAATAATATACAACAGACCAAGATGCTGGGAGTCTGTGTCCAGGCAACCAGGCGTCAAGGCTTCATCATTAAAGAAAAGAAGCCTCTGCTCGGAGATATGCAGATGACCGAGCGCGTTCATAAGTGCAGGTGGCTGAATAGGAAGAGGTGGAGGTGGAGGAGGTGGAGGGGTAGGAGGAGGAGGAGGTGTCTCAAAGGACCAAACAACCTTCATAAACTTGTTTTTTACGTCCAGAATAAAAAGAGGCTGCAGGCTGTTTGACGGATATATATTGAGGAGTAAAAAAAAGAGGGAGAAATAAAACTGAGGAAGTCAAAGGTAGATCCTGTAACCAAGGCAACTACACCCAACAGCTGGCGAGCTCACTTCAAGAGCGACTGATAACTGAGCTTCTCAGGGGAATTACCCATCAGGCCCTGGAGGAGGACGAGTGTCAGCTGGTGTCAAAGCAATACGATCATACCGCGTGTCGCTGAGTGTGAGCGTGTTCATTATTTAGAGCCAAAATGGAGGATAGATGGGATTCAATGAGGGAGTCACTTAACCTGACAATGACGGTTAAATAACACGAGAGGCATCGGCATCCAAACCCCGAAACATCAGCTGTAATCACCCTTTTTATTAGTATAATAGTTTTTACCCTGAGATCTGGCTCATGGTCAGGAGCTCAGCTGCTGCCTAATGTGATGTTTTCTTTATAGTTTAGGTTTCACGTTTGGATGATCAGAACTTACAGATTTTTCCTGGCAAAACTTCACTGGCTCCCCGTCAAGTATGGTATTGATTTTAGAATTTTTTAATGGACTCGTAAGCTCTTTATGACCAGGCCCCGAGTTGTATCATTGATTTCCTGATTCATTATGAGCGTGGACGCACCTGCAGACCAGCTGATCAGGGTTTCCTGTGGTACCAGAGCCCGGTTACTGACAGAGGGGGTGTCAGGCTTTTGGTTCACAGGCTCCAACGCTCTGGAGTGACCTGCCTGATAAAATATGGTCAGCAGACTCTGTGACTTCTCTTAAGTCCTTTCCTAAAACTTTCCTTCTAAAAAGGCTTTTAACCAGGTAAAAACTGTATTTATTGATTTACTAATATTTATATTTATTATGAATTATTGTCACTGTTGTTTTAAATTTTGCTTTTTTCAAAGTATGCATTTACATTTTTAATGTGTTCAATGCATCCTTTTGTAAAGCACTTTGCAACGTTGGAAGAAAAGTGCGATATAAATGAAGGTTATTATATTATTATTATTAGTAACTGAAATAATGAAGAGTCAGCCTATAAACCTGGGGTAAAATGAAAGTCAATAAGACACTATACTGAAAACGTACACCCAGCAGCGTGGTGACACTTAGGGCTGGGAGATATTACCTAATCTCAGTATCACAATTAATTGAAGCTCTTACCTCGATTACAATTAATGAAAGACTATTTCATGCCATGCTGGAACAAATTGGTGGTGTTACCTGCGGTATTTACACTTAACTTCTTTCTGCTCGATGTCGTCTGCACAGAATCCAAAATGTGCCCAAACAACGGAGACAGCATTTTTCTTGGCTACAATGCTGCCTAAGCTTTGTGGTGCCGGGATAAGTTTGGGAGCGATCCAATCAGAGCTCCTCTCTTTATGAATTGATATATTCATGTAGAGCAGGTTCACTGTTTGTTGTCAGTTCTGGTATTGTAACTGAGATGCTCTGCCAGGTAGCCTAAATAAAGGTGATTGCATTTCACACAAAAGTTAAACTTGTGTAAAACATGACTTCAGAAATTCAAAAAAACATAAAAAATGCCTTACACTTTACATTTCATATTTTAGTCGACTGAATTTAAAGTAGATTTCATCAACTAAAATGTCAAATTTCATCAACTGAAACTAGACTAAAATTAAAACTTTTCTATGGCTAAATATGACTAAAACTAAAATATATTTAAGGCAAAGACTAAAAAAAAAACTAAATTAAAATGTGCTGTCAAAATTAACACTGCAGTGCCGTGCTCATGGTGGATTCATGTTGGGTTTAGATGTAGGTATATGTATATATGTGTAAATGCATATACTGTATATGCCAGTGGTGAAGCTAGGATTTAAGGGGCCATATTTCTCAAAGAGGGCACAGGTGTTAGTCCAACATGCATGCAGTCGCATTTATGCACACCTAGTCACACCTTTTTCAAAGATTTTAATTAAAAAAGTGTAGACGTCAAAGTCATTTTTAATTTCAAGTTTGAGGATGTGAGCATCTTCATAGAAAATAAAATAGCATTCAAATATGTTCACAATTTCGTTTTCAAAAACATGCACTTTTTATCTTATATTTTATGTTTATTTAAATGATAGTCTTCTTCTTTCAGCTTTTTTGGTGGTGGACCTGCCTATTTGGCGCACTACTGCCACCAACGGTAGGGCACGGAATTGCACTGACCTGTAGTCTGATTGTCATTCTCTAGCAAAATGACAGATGAGTGACAGGACAGGGGCACTTCAGGGGGCCAATTAGATTTCAGATGGGGCCAATGCCCCTGTGGCCCCGCCCCTAGAACTGCCAGTATGGCTTCAGCCTGCTCTATTGTAAAGTGCCTTGAGATAACACTTGTTATGAACTGGTGTTATACAAATAAAGATTGACTGATAGATTGGAATGTGCTGAATTAATAAAGTTATTATGATTATTACTATTATTTGTCTTAAGAATGCCACCAGGTAATGACCCCTCCTCCAAAACGTCCCCCTCTGATTTCCTCCCCGGGGCTGAAACACGCTGTACCTACTTTCTGAGCACTGCGATCTCATTTTCCAGGCTCATCTCCTTCCCTTTCAGCGCTTTCTTCGGGATGCACTTGATTGCGACCATCTTCCCTGTGGCCTTCTCCTGAGCCATCACCACCTCTGAGAACGCACCCCTGCAAGAGAAAGAGGGACGGACATGTTGGCTTTCATGCACTTGGACAATATTGACACTGACAACCTACAGTGTGTATGTTTGGATATAGAGCACTCAGGCCTCAGCACACAAACAGCACATTGTGGATGTTTACTGAGAGCTGGTGAAGTCCCTGTCATTGACCTCCAGCCTCACGCTTGGTGCTTGTGTGCAGCCAAACGCACGACAAACACTTTTAAACCACTAAAAACACCCATTTAGAGCTGCGGATGGCGTGTCTTCCTCGACCATCTGTCTCCATACATGAGAGCTTTTAAAAACAAATACAGAATTAAGAGAATATTTGCTCAAGCAATCTGTATCTGTTGCTATGCTACAACAGTCAGTCCACCTTAATAAATCTCGCTGAGCAGGCAGCGTGATTGCTTTTTTTCTTCCTCCCCCCTGTCGTCTTGTTTTCATTACGCACCTTCACAGGAACCTTTTTCCCTTCATGCTCCCTCAGCACGGCTTCATGTGAAGGTTTAAAAGAAAAAAAAGGATTAATGATTGGAAACTCCCAGGGCCATGTTCACAGGAGCAAAACAACAAATATGATCTGAATAATCCTTGATCCACTCATGACCTCGTGTCTCTGATGAGTTCTTAATGTACAAAATAAAATAATAAACCAAGCCCGAGGCCATAATACTGAGATTTATTTAGAGCTGTTCTCCAAGCCAGTTCTTCTAAATTAAATATTCAGTCTAAAAAGCCATGTGTATTCCTCTATAACATTTTACATAACAGCTTTAGATGTTTTGATATGGTCTAGTAGCATGCTACTAAGCCTTTAAAAGCTCATACAGAGCAGCCTTTCCCCTCCAATTCATTTAGGTTGGTGGGCAACACAACCAATCACTGCTAAGAAAGGAAAGACTTTTTTTAAAGAGCTAATGATATTAAAAGGTTATGCCAACATGTTTTTTTTTTTTGTTTTCATGTCTTGCCTCACTACCGAGTCCATGACAACCAGATTGACACTATTCTTTCGACTGTGTAACAAAGAAGAGATGGGCTGAGCTCAACTACCGCTAATTAGCTTAGCTCGAACACTGGAAGTCAATGGGTAGTGTTAGCTTGCTGATTTTTTTTTTTTCCACATTGTGCTTGTATACTGTATTCACAGTTAATAGCATGTCACAATTCAACATTTATACTGACAACTATCTTATGATTGGTTGGTCTTTAGTTGAAAATGTGTGAAAATAATCAAAATCACAAAACCTAAAATGCATGGGCACACTTACACAGGGCATTCTGACCATGCCCAAGCAGATTTGAAGAATAATTTGTCATATTTTGTCAAAATCAACACACACCATTTATGTCTACATTGAGTCATTTTTGAGCATGGTGGGCAGGAGGGCTGCTTAATTATGGCAAAAATCTTTCACATGATTGTTTTATTGACACGATTATTAAAGGGATATGCCAACATTTTTTTTCTATCTGTGTCTTGCCTCACTCCCGAGTCCATGACAAGCAGATAGACACCATTCTTTTGACTGTGCGTGCAGTAACAAGGAAGAGACAGACAGAGCTCGCCCACCACTAATTATCTTAGCTCAAACACTGGGATTCAATGGGTAGTGTTAGCCTGCCTCTGCTTACAGCCATCAGATAAACTCTTGAGCAACTCTAAACAGTCCTGTGTGCTTGTTGTGACTTTTTTATTGTGTTATGTTACATGATCTATTTTTAGACTAAACTTAGTACTTTATGTAATTTTCAAAAGAAATACAAACAAAACTAAACCGCAGGGCACATGCACAAACCAACACGAACATGCTTGAAAGAAGGTCAACAAAACAAAGCATGTCCGGTTTAGTTTCAAGCCCCAAGAGATACCCCTTTCAGGTAATGGGACTCCCTTTTGCCTTCAGAACTGCCTTAGTTCTTTGAGGTGTAGATTCAACAAGGAGCTGAAAACATTTTGCAGAGATTTTGGTCCATAATGACATGCTAGCGTGACAGATTTGCCGGCTGAACATTTATGATGAAAATCTCCCACCACAGCACTGTCCCTCACTGGATACTTCCTCTTTTTTGAGACCATTTTCTGTAAAGCCTAAAAATGGTTCCGTGGGAAAATCTCAGTTTCTGAAATTCTCAGACCAGCCTGTCAAGCACTAACAGCCATGCAACGTTCAAAGTCACTTAAATCACCTTTAATTCCCAATTTGATGCTCGGTTTGGACTTCAGCAGGTCATCTTGACAAAGTCTATGAGTGACTGCATTGAATTGCTGCCATGTGATTGGCAGATAAGCTTTTTGGTGATGAATTGATGTATGAAACGTAATGGTGGATAAGTGTATATTGTACAATGTTCATTTAAACTCATGGCCAGTCCCAACTGTTGTTTGCAAAACCTGTCTTTATCTGTTTTCCATTTCTTTTTAAATTAAATGTACATGCTCCCAGATTTATCTTTGAGTTTAGGTATTTTTAAGGTAGCCTACAAAAACACAATTATATCTAGGTAGGTTTTGAGTTTGTTTAAAAAATAAACTCAAGACCTACCTTTTTAGTCTGGCTTTTACCTGAATTACCTTTTAGTGTTTATATTCTTATTACAGTTCCTTTTCATTATTATTTTATTTTTTATTTTATTTTATCTTTTACTTCATTTCAATTTATGTTTTATTTTATTTTATGATATACTTAAGTTTACACTTTAACCTTACCTCCAGTGTTTACTCATTTTAAACCTTTAAGATGGCGTTTCCTCGGTGTGTACTGGGTACAACAATGTTCCTGCTTTAGTATTGTCTTTTATTTATGATGCATTTTATCAACACTGTGATTGCGGGGTGGGTGGGTTCAGGGGCTGGTTGGAGTGGGTTTGGATCAAAATTCCTTTTATCTTATTTCAATTATCTGTTTGTAAAGCACTCTGTGCTACATTATTTTGTGTGAAAAGTGCTATATAAATAAAGTTTGATTGATTGGTTGATTGTTCTGAAGCAAAATGCTGTTTTATTGTCATTGCTGCTCTAGAAGAAATAAATAAAAATGTCAGAGATCTTTTTATAAGCAGGTTTCCCCTTCATTCTTTCATCCTCTTTTGATATAAACAGCTTTTTGGATGTTTCATTATTACTAAAAGTAAAACATGAAATCCCTCCAAGTTGATCCACTGCCCCACAAAAGTAAGGTGGCCTCCATCTTAAGGTCCATTATGTCCTCAGAGAGTAATCAGTTCCTCCCCACAGGCTCTAAAGTGAGTTCTGCTGGCTGCACTAAGTCCAACCGAGTCCATCAAATCCACGCTAATCCCTCACTCCAGCATCGCACAGCGGGGGGGAGGGTCAGACAGAGCCACTACACATACCACGTAAACACACCACAAGCTGGTCATAAAGCCAGCAGCAGGTGTGATCAGGTGGAACTAACAAACACAAGCAAGAGGGCTGATTCTGACCTCATTCACACAATATGGGACAGTTCAAATACTCAAGGGAGGAAGTTACTGTAATAAACTAGCTTTTTTTTAATACTTTATTTTATATTTTTGTTTTTTAACAAACATATAACAACAAACAGACAGGGTCATCACATAACAGACAGAATGTTTTGTCAGCACATAATATTGGGCTTAAACTACATATAAAATAAAATAAAACAAAAAAAATTACAAGTTTTAGTCTCCTTTTACAAGTCTAATAGTGTCCCTTGAGCTCAAAAGTCTCTGTTATTCCAGAACAAATTTCACAAAGGATAAAGGCATCACTTCAGGTTACAGTATGATTTCCAGTTTTTCTACTCACATGCCGCAGAGAGAATGTCAGTGTCCTGAATTATCTCCCTCCATTCAGTGATCATCGTAAGTTCCTTATTCAACTGTCTACTGGTAATTGCCTTTCTTCTACCAGCTAGTAGTATTTGTGTTAAAGTAGCTTTTTTGCGCACTTGTACTTTTTAGAGCAGTTTCTTGAATCTGTACTTACTTGAATAATTAATTCTGTGGTAAGTGTTTTACTTTAATTTTACACGTCTGAATAAAAAAGCCAAAATGATTCAAGCTGACCTCAAATAGTGCAGTCATGATTACAGATTTTTCACCTACATAGCACTGTTTGAAACTTGTTGATGCTCAGATTTCAGTTATATTTTAATGAAGAATCCCTGAAACATCAGAAATAATATCAAAGATGCACACAAAAGCATGAAAGGATTTTACAGGATCTACAAAATGAATCTCCCACGGGCTCAAAATCAAAAAAGTAGGCCTTAGAAATTAAGATCTCTTTTTTTCTAATAGAGTCCTTGGTTTTATTGTCTGGTGAATAGAGATGGGAATTGAAACAATTTTATCGATACCAATACCATTCAGAATCCTACTTATCAATCTGATTCTTTAACAATTCCTGCTGATCTTCTGTGTGGAAAGGAGTTGGCCAACATGAGTTTTGAGTGGCAGTACTGTCAAACATGACACTTTTGTGTCTTTTTGTCAAAAAGTAAGACACAATTTTGCCCATTTCTGCCCCTTGTCTGTTGTGGTTTTATCTTTTTTGTTGTTGTTTCCTGACGATTGCCTCTGATAAGAGTGTGACATCCTTCGCTTGCAAACATGCATTACATAGTGCAAGGAATTGATAAACAAATTGATACGCTAAATTACAATGATATCAATTCCTTGAGGGAGTTGTTACCAGTTCTGAACTGGAAATCCCATCCCTACTGATACGTTTGTAAAACACACTGTACTGCCTATGTACATCTCTGTGAGCACTATTATTGACTCATATTATGTATCAAACACATTATAAATCCACTCTCTGTTGCATGAGAACATTAGATTGTGTTTACTTTTTTATTTGCTATCTTAACATCACGGGCGGCACGGTGGCGCAGCAGGTAGTGCACGTGCCTCACAGCAAGAAGGTCACTGGTTTGATTCCCGGGTCGGGCAGGGCCTTTCTGTGTGAAGTTTGCATGTTCTTCCCGTGCATGCGTGGGTTCTCTCCGGGCACTCCGGCTTCCTCCCACAGACCAAAAAAAAACATGCTCATTAGGTTGAGGTATGAGTGTGAGCATGTAGGATTGTCTGTCTCTATATGTTGCCCTGCAATCGACTGGCGACCGGTTCAGGATGTACCCCGCCTCTCGCCTAATAACAGCTGGGATAGGCTCCAGCCCCCCGCAACCCCGGAAGGGATAGTCGGTATAGAAAATGAATGAAATGAATGAATCTTAACATCACTAGCGCAGGGAGCAAAAATGACAGCGGCATCAGATTAAAAATAGGAAAGACACCTGCGCTGCAGACTAAAATGTTTTGTGCTTATCATACAAAAGGCCTCAAGTGTAAAAATAATACATTACCCATTAAGTTGTATTAATTTTTATTTATAAAGGGAAAATATTAGTGATTACTGATCACTTTGATACACCTGTTCAACTGCTCTTTTTCAAGAATAGCTAATTAGTGACATAGCAGCAACTTAACACATGAAGATGTGTAAACATGGTCAAGGCGACCTGCTGAAGTTCAACAAAAGCATGAAATTGGAGAGGAAAGTTGATTAAAGTGTGTTTGATCATGGCATGGTTGTTGGTGCACGAATGGCTGGTCTGAGTATTTCAGAAAGTGCTGATCTACTGGGATTTTCACCAACAACCATCTCAAGAACAGGGGTCCAAAAAAGAGAAAATATCTATTGAGTAGGAGTCAAAATGACTTGTGGACACCAGGGATCACAGTAGAATGACCAGAGTGGTAGCAATGAAGTACGGAGAAGATCATTTCTGAACATAAATCAAGTTGAATCTGGCTACAGCAGAAGAGGACCACATCAGATGCCTCTACTGTCAGCTAAGAACAGGAAACTGAGGCTTCAGTTCATATGGGCTCACAAAATTACATATAAGACTGTTAAAATGTTGCCTGATGTGATGGGTCTAAATTTCTGCTGCATCATCCAGATGGTAGGGTCAGGATTGTGTGTAAACATGACAGCATGAATCCATCCTGCCTTGAATCAGCACTTCAGGCTGGTGGTGGTGTGATGGTGTGGAGGACATTTGCTTCAGACTTTAGGCCTCTAAGTGCCACTTAAGCACTGTATAAACCCACAGCTTAACTAAGCATTGTTGCTGACCATGTCCATCCTTTGTCCGTCTTCTTAGCTACCTCCATCAGGATAACACTCCACATCACAAACCACATATCATCTTAAACTGGTTTCTTAAACATGACATGAGTTCATTGTATGCCATTGGCCTCCACAGTCACCAGATCTCAATCCAACAGAACACTTTGAGATTTTGGTGTTCATGAGATTTGGTGAGATCATGAATGTGCAGCCGATAAATGTGCAGCAACTGTGTGATGCCATCTTGTCAATATGGGCCAAAATCTCTGATGAATGCTTCCATCACCATGTTGAATCTCTGCCATGAAGAATTAAAGCAGTTCAGAGGCAAAAGGAGGTCCTAGCCGGAACTAGCAAGGTGTACCTAATAAAGTGGCAGGAGGAAGTCAAAAGGGGATGTAATCCAGTACCAACAGAGGCTACTTAATGGAGTGTAATATTTGATATTCCTCATTTACTTGTCTGTGCAGTATTTTCACACTCTGCTGCTTGTTCCTCTACCTGCAGTCCTCCTCCAGCTCTATCTTCCTGCTGCAGCTGCTGCCGTGAGGACCATGAGCTTCATTTTCATTCAGAACATGTAACTGATTCTCACAGCTGTGTGGACTTAAGATGAGAATAAAATCCTCAGCGAGCAGAATGAGCCGTACATCTTTTGCACGTTTTCAGGGCGTGTATGTTTTTCTCTTTGCAGCAGTTGACACGCGGTGATGAAAACCACAGGAAACCTGTGAACTCACTGAGAGGGAGTTTAGACCAAGCAGCGCTGTTCCTGTGGCTCCTGCTTGCTGCTTTGACGAGCAGCAGCATCATTTCCTGTGAATGACAACATGACAGTCTGAGACTGTGACTTTCCTTGCTCTGTGAATGCATGAAGCATGAAAAACTGCTGCATCTCTGTTGGAGTTCAGTCTAATAATGTTGCATTCACAGGAAAGAAAATGTTTGATGTTTGCTTGAGACATAAATATGGTGAGGCCACAGCCCACATGTATCTGCACATACAGTCCTTAAATACATACACTGCATATGAAGCAGCATATGCACAGCAACCACACATAATCTTCAAGCTAAACCTCCACCAAGGTAGCTCACATATTGCAGCTTCACCTATAAGCAACAGTTCTGTGATGAGGAGCTCTCATAATGTGATTTCCGACCCTGAAAACCCACACCTAGCACTTTGAATCATCTTGAGTCGATGGACAGTTACTGTGCAAAAATGATTTGGATCGCCACCAAAATCAAATCATATTCAAGTTGGACTATTACCGACATCTCCTGAAATTTTCACCAAAATCCATGCAGCAGTTTTTGCAAAATCTTGCAAACAAACAAACAAAACAACAAACATTAAACACAGGTAATAACATAACCTCTTTGGCACAGGTAAATATGTGTCCTTACTTTAATGAGAATCTAAGTTAGCCGACAATCAGGTTGAATATATTTCAAGCAATAACTGATTTTTTACATATTGTGCTTGTATCCACGGTTAACAGCATCTCACAATCCAGCATTAATATTGGCAACTATCTTATGATTGGTTGGTCTTTAGTTGAAAATGAGTAAAAATAATTAAAAACAGATCTGAAGAATAATTTGTCATATCAGGTCAAAATCAGCAATTATCATTTATGTCTGCATTGGTCATTTTTGAGCATGGTGGGCAGGAGGGCTGCTAAATTATGGAAAAAATGTGAACACAATTATTTTGATTGAAACGATTCACTAAAAGGATACGCCAACATTTTTTTTCTTTCTGTGTCTGGCCTCACTCCCGAGTCCATGACAAGCAGATAGACACCATTCTTTTGGCTGTGCGTGCAGTAACAAGGAGGAGACAGACAGAGCTGGCCCACCACTAATTATCTTCGCTCAAACACTGGGATTCAATGGGTAGGGTTAGCCTGCCTCTGCTTACAGCCATCAGATAAACTCTTGAGCAACTCTAAACAGTCCTGTGTGCTTGTTGTGACTTTTTTTTTACCGTGTTATGTTGCGTTATCTATTCTTAGACAAAGATTAGCACTTTATGCAATTTTTGAAAGAACTACTGTACATACAAAACAAAACCGCAGGGCGTGTTTCTTCCTTGTTACTGTCAAGACATGAAAAGAAACAAAAGTTGGCGTATCCCTTTAAGAGACTGAACAATCACCTGAAGCAATAAAAACAAAAGATGCTTCATCATGAAACCATGTAGCCCAGCACACTAAATTTATCTCTGGAGTAATCCCAGATATGATCTGTAGAGACATTAAGTAATGAGAGAAAGCTCCTCCTCAGCTCCTCGCACTCTATTATGCAAGACAAATATGATTGTGTGGCTGCAA
Organism: Cetoscarus ocellatus; assembly: GCA_037902135.1. Classification (NCBI taxonomy): domain Eukaryota; kingdom Metazoa; phylum Chordata; class Actinopteri; order Labriformes; family Labridae; genus Cetoscarus; species Cetoscarus ocellatus. Next base: position 724,956 of record JBAMNC010001525.1, on the reverse strand, counting down.
AATGTTCTGACCCGGTGTCACAGACGGAACAATCAGAGCAGCATGCTGACTCACTGCTGGAATAATAACAGATGAATTTTAACTTCTCCAGAGACGCACAGATCCCTCTTCACAGCTCTGGGATGACAGAATGAGCCGTGTGTGTGTGTGTGTGTGTGTGTGTGTTTGTGATGATCCACACAGCACCACTACACTCGCAGGACTCTGAAGCCGAGCAGTCTGACTAATGTGAGCTGTGAATGTGGGCTGCTCTGAGGCTGAGCTGAGGCTGATGCTGCAGCTGCACAGCGAAGCCCAGTATCAATCAGAGAGCATTTTTTCAGGCTCTGACCTCCACTCGTTGCTCTTGGCGATTATGAAATTCAGGACACGGCTCATGGAAGTTTTTTCATATTTTGTTGGAGAAAGCGGAGGCGGGGTCTCACGACTTACTCTGGCTTCATAGCATGGACAGGTAGAGCATGCATGGAGGTTTGCTGAGTAATCACACTGAATCATCTTGTGTAAGATGCATTAAAGCAGGACGTTATGTAACATATGGGCTGGAAAAGTAGAGACCTGATAATCCAGGAAGAGCTACCGCCAAGGTAACCCGCTGCATTCAAAGTCACCTTTTAGAGTGGGCAATGACAGCCTCCAGCGGAGACGGGACAGATGGTGGGATCACTGAAGTGTGCAGAAAAGAATGCTAACTCTGTTATTAATCATGCAGATTCAGTGAAGTTCAGTCAAGAACTCTCTTATTGGTTTTACTTGGTGATGAAGGCTCTGCTTGAGAGATTCACCTCTTTGGATCTTTCCACAGAGCACAATGGTAAACCCACCCTACAATCTTATTCTGGAAGGAGAGGGCTGGGGGTGTAGGTAAAGCTTTCATACATGCAGCAGGATTCAGTAAGAAGGAAGCTGAACAAATCGCCTTGTTGTGAGACTGAGCAGTGATTGGATGAGTTTGGCAGACATTAGCTTGATGTCAGCTGACTTCACAACTTCATACCATTAGCAAAAAGTAGCTTATTCAAGTGTACGAAAAATATACTTATTTTATACTAAAACTGAGGCAGTATACTTGAAGTTTACTTTTTTTTTTTACTATATTTTATATAGCCTACTTAAGAATAGTGTAGTGAAGTATCCTTCGCTATGGAAGCTCTTCAGGGTCATGATTTTGCACATTTTTCTAACAATGTTTTCTCATGAAAACTAGTTAATTTCAGTCATTTTCTCGAGATCTTGTCTTATTTATGTCGTTATATCAGGATAACCAAGATTGTTTTCTTGAGATTTCAGTTTATGTCATAATCTTGAGATAACCAAGCTTGTTTTCCCAAGATAATGTTAAAGATCTTTCACATTTACTTGGAAAAACAAGCTTGGTTATCCCGAGATAATGACATAAATAAGTCGAGATCTCGAGAAAACAAGCTCGGTTATCCCAAGATAATGACATAAATAAGTCGAGATCTTGAGAAAAGGGATGAAATTAACTCGCTATAACGAGAAAACAGTGTTAAAAAATGTGCAAAATCATGTCCTTCAAGGGCTACCGTACTTGGCTTATACCGAAAAATATAAAGAAAACTCAGACTAATGGCCTTTTTCCATCAGCACGTCTTAGCCCTACTCTACTCGACTTTCCCCAACTCTACCCGGCTCTACTCTACTCGCATTGTGCTGCTTTTCCACCAGCCCGGTTCCCTACCCAGTGGGGGCGGGGTCGCCATACAACAGCTGGGCGACACTGCGTTCATGTCATTTTGAGCGCGACAAAACAATCAAAACAATGGAGGACTTGGAGGCAATAGTATACTTGCTGCTCGATCTGTGGCTTTTTGTCACAAACTGAATGAAAGAGGAAAGCAGAAGAAGGCTGCAGGCAGCGAGAAGAAATACCGAGGACGAGAGCAATCAAGCTGCAAAGAAAAGACGTATGAGTGTAAGCTAATGGTAGCTACCACTAGCATGTTAGCTAGCTCGTCGCGCTCATGACTCATCGGTGACGACTTTCTCTGACCGATCAGTAGCCGGCAGTCGGTCGACGTCACCTTTTAGTATTGACTCAGCTCGCTTAGAACCAGAGCAGAGAAGGTACTAAGAACTGGTTTGTTTTAGGAGGTACCGTGCCGGTGGAAACGCAACGAAAACCGGGTAGAGCCGAGTAGAGTAGAACAGAGTAGGGCCAAGGCGTGCAGGTGGAAAAGGGCCATAACTACATTAATACTAAGACTTACACTTATATGTAAATACTAAAACTTATACTTGTACCGTAGTATATGTTTTATTTCTTTTTGCCACAAATACTTAGTATATATTGATCCAAGCACAGAATAAGGTCAAGTCATTGTGCTTACATTTAATTTAGCAGAATAAAAATGTTTTCACTACAGAGGTATTACCCGTGTTGTAAATTTACACTTTCAAGATCATATAGTGCTGGAGTTTAAAAGTTTACAGTAAATAGTATGTGTGCTCTATTTTAGCTGCAGGTCACAAAGGTGAGCTTATGGAGTGTTAGAAAAGCCCTAAATAAGCTCAAGTCCATTTACTTATGGTATACTTTGAGTATACTTCCATAAACTAAAATGGGGACTAGAAGTATACACCTAGTACACTAGTAGTATATAGATAAGTGCACTTGTATACTTGAAAGTGTACTTTTGCAAACTTAAATGACATTATAAAGTAAACTTAAGGTATACTTTTATAAACTTAAAAATGTTCCAATTTAGTCTGAAGAAGTAATAAATTAATTTACTTTCTAGTACACTATAAATACATGGTCCTGCAGTATACTTGTTATACTTATAATGATACTCAATTATACTTAATAACTCATAGTCCACCTGCACAGCCTCACGTCCAGGCTGTGGCTTTGCTCCAACTGACGGCGAATATCCTCGCCCTGAGTATGTAAAGCGCTGTAGAGGGGGGCGCAGCTCTGGACGATGAAACACGGGATCGTAAAGCTTTTCCAGCAGGTGACTGGACCATCGTTGTGTCAATCAACATTTATTATGGAGCAGATGATGACTTTTGATGATGTGAACTGGAAACAACACTTTTAAACTGTCGGACGCACATTTCAGTTTGTGTTTCTCTCCTTACAATCAAACTCATCACACAACAGCGGTTGTTTTTATTCATCCTGTCACGTCTCCCTTTTCCTCGTTCGTGCTAGTCCCACAGGATGATGTCAACATCCTCCACTCTCGCCCTTACTTGGCCCACTCAGATTTTACAAGGACTAAACATGAGGGGGATGCAGCGAGGGTAAAGTTCTGAGTGGAAAAATTCATCTGTTTTTATTCACACATAAAGTCTGGAGAACTTCAGGTTGTGACTGACACCAGTTTGTCCTTTGAGCTGAAAATAGCGCAATTCACATGTGAGTACTGAACCATGAACTCACATGTGAGTACTGAACCATGAACAATGTATCAAACGCTATTTTATTCAGAACTGTTGCATCCCTAGCCAAAGGCATCCTTTTTATAATAGTATCATCTTAACATGTTTGATAGCCAACTAGTGTAATGACTAATAAAAACCAATATATCTAAGCAGAGTCAAAGCAGGCCGAGATGAAACCACAAGAGGAAGTGCCCCCATTTCCTTAAAAAATTACCTCAAGGTGAACAAATTTTCCCAGTTAAGAGCAGTCAGTAGACCTTCAGCAGCTGAAGTTTATCAGTCTTTCATTCTCAGTATTTAGACTTATTGTGGGAACTTAAGTTTTAAGTTAGCTTTGCAGTGCAGCTGGATCCACCTGATTCATTGTCTATAATACAAAGTGGCTCACATTTTGTACTTCACACCATAGCAGTAGTACTACATTTTCTGATTGGCCTGTAATGAATGTGATTGACAGAGTAATCACCAGCCAGAACTTCTTTTGAAAAGTTTTCTGCTCCCTAAACACTCTTGTAGGGGCTCATTCCCAGATGAACTGGTGAAATACATTGAACAGTTTATCTGGGGTGTCAGATTAGTTTTAGGTACGAGGGGATCAACCTGGAATTCTGTCTTGAAGTTGGAAGAGTTGGTTTTAGCAGGAAAGAACAAGGTTATTTTAAGCACTTGTAGCTCTTAAAGGCAGGGTTGGTAGCCACGGAAAACTAGCATGAATATGAATGTAGCATCTCCCTGCCCCCCCTCACATGCACGAGCGCCGCTGATTCGCAACCATATGTCTGATATTAAACCACAGACTCAAAACTGGTCCTCAGCACATTGTTTTTGCTTTGCACTACGCCAAGTCATGTCTCACTTAGCGGTAAGAAAACACCAAAACATTATCATAGTAAATGGCAAGTTAGTTGCTACTCACAACTGTCATGCTAGCATTAGCCACTTGTACCGGTGACACGACTCGCCTCTAGCATTGAGTCAGGGTCAGTGCATGCCGGCAATATGTACGCGCAGAAGGTGGGCTGAACAGCAGTACGGGATTTGATTGGTTTAATAAATTCGGTCCGAATTGCTGTGATTGGTTGGGGTTTTCCCTGTTTTACTCCTGCTGTAGACAGCGGCTATTTTTCGCTCTCTTTTAAGAACACATCATGCATTGATTTCCATGGGGACATAACGATCATTTTAACCGGTATAACAAAAAAGTGTATCTAAATCTGATTCCCAACCCTGCCTTTGAAAAGATGTATGAAGTGCATTTAAAAAAAAAAAGCTTGCATATTTCATTATCATTATTAGTCTCAGCTAAAATAAGATTGGAAATACAGACAAATCAGATATTTGCAAAAATCAATTATCATGCATCCCTAAGTTCAAACAGTTTTGGTGGTTTAAGTCTCCTGTTATCTGTTCTTCATGGTCATATCTTGTTGCCCCCTGGGAAGCAATTTTTTTAATGTTGCCATAATAAAAAAAATCAGCGATGGCTATCTTCCAGGAATGTCCATTTTGTTATGACTGGTCTGCTGATCAAAAACAAAAAAGAAGTCACTCATGATGCAGATAAGTGCTCCATCACAAAGATTGGAAAGTTATGTATCTCTGGAGGGGAATGCTGGCAGGAACCTGTCTGACTCCACCAGCAGCCCGTCAGAGAGAAGCTGAATTATTTTAATGAGGGTGATTATCGCCTCCTGTGCTCTGAAACAAGGCAGACTGCTGCACTTCAGCTCTGAGAGCGTGGCGAGGACAGCACAGCTCTGTGGACATTCACTGCAGCGAGAGGACAGGAATACAGATGGACGCAGAGAGAATGACCACAGAGATACAAACGATGCCTCATTTTAGTGAATTATTTGACCCTCCATCTTCTCGGTCAATGACAGAAGACCTCATCACAGGAGGGCAGTGGTTTTGTCTCCTCGGAGGGATCATCCAAGGACGCCCATCACCCACGTTGCCTAGCTGCCATTTTTACTGCATCAAGGACCAACGTCGTCAATATGCACAAACTGTGAAAATAATCAATGCAGAGCTAAAACCATTCCTGTTTAAGTATCACAGAGGAGTCAGAGCTACAGTCAGGAAAGTTATAGTAAAAAAATAACTGTTTATTCATCATTATCATCAACAAAGAGGATGATTTTACTTTTTGTGAGCAAAATGAGAGGCTTTAGCTGAACAGTTAGTGACCTGAATGAGTCAGCTGCTGCTAAACTCAGTATAGGCTGGGAGAGGGGAATAACAGAGAACAAGTTTAGCACATTAATATCAGAAAGTAACACATGACAAAGCACTGAGGGTGCAAATAGGAAGTATGATTGTGGCTGAGAAAAAAAAAACTCAGCACAATGCCTGCAAAACCTCAGAAAGATGCAGTAAATAAATGTGGATGCCCGATATTAGATTAGACTATATCTGATATGTATATATCTCTGAACTAATTAACACAGATAGTCCCCTCTTGATCAAAAATAACCTGTTCCTAGATCTCTGACATTTTTTTTTTTTTTAACGATGTGAAAAAAAACATCATTCCGTCATTCTCTAAAAGTGAAGATGAAGTGAAAATAAGGAGTTGCATTATAGCACATTCATAAATCATGCTAAAATAAGGGATATATACATGACTGATATCTCTGGCCCAAATATCAGCTGTAAATATTGGCAGAAATTCTCAATATCTGCAGATACTGATATTTATTTTTTTAAGCTAATATCTGCCGATATCAACATCATACTGGAAACATCCTGCACCCCTAAAACAAATACTTTAGATGGTGAACATATAATGCTGGGATATATGTTGGGATTTTAAAATAAATATCAGTATAATAAAGGTGATTAACAATGAAACAATATTTTTGTATCATAAGTTTTTATGTGAATTTGGAAAACAAAATACTTGGTGAAATGCTCAGTAAAAAGACTGTTTACAGGAGGAACCACTGATATTATCTCGCTTTTTCTCACAGGATAATCTATTTGAATTGTTCAAGTGAAATGATTGAAAAAGTTCATTGATTCTTTCTCATCTAAGACATTTTCTCACAAGGATTAGTTCATTTCTATGTCCTTATTAGGGCTGATATTGTGCCAGGCTATTGGTAAAAGTGAAACTTTGACATTTGGGCCTTGTAGATTTCACTTTGAACAAATTCTGCCAGATTCTGATCCTCTGCCTGTCACCTAACAAACTAAACATCAGGATCAACAACTAGCCCTGTGATGAAACCAACACTGTGCCAAGGACATGCGACAGCCATAAATCAACACGACAGGATCATTGGAAATTCTTTTGCTTCTCTAGCAAAGACAATCTGACCTGACGTCATCAGCGTTTACCCCAAATTTATCTGTTAGGGGTGGCAGCCTGGGTCCAGTGATGGGCTGGATGTTTGCTGTCAACCTGATTAGAAGTTCGGATGGATGGATTGATGGATGAAGGGCTGGATGTCTGCTGTCAACCCAAGTAGAAGTTTGGCTGGATTGTGTAAAGGACCTTGTGCTACATACTGTATGTTGTATGAAAAGTGCTGTACAAATAAAGTTTGATTGATTGATTTTAGACCATGAAGTGAAGAACAGATTTTAAACGAAGAAAACAAAACCTTAAAGCAGATATCCTCTGACCCGTAGGGGAGTAAGGGTTGTATTGTTGCACCTTCATTTATCAGTCACGCTTTACTGTGTTGGTTGAACCTAAAACTACATCCAACAAACAACTCAACACCCCCACTGTGAGTAACAACCCTCCTTTCCTTGTTTCAATAACAACACCGTCTCCACTGGGATCTGTGAAGGTGCTACGTGTGGTCAGGTTACTTAATTTGCTTCCACAGAGTATCAGCAGCTTAAGGCTCTGAAATTAGCCTGTGAGGCGAGTGGCAGTGAGGCAGGACGACTTCAGGCTTCAGAGGGGAAGATCTCATTAGCTCACAACAGCTAACCTAAGAAAACAAACAGGGAGGAAGTGTGGCCAAAGAATTAGTGACACTGCTGCAGGCGTCTTCTTCTCAAACTTCTGTCAGTATTCCGACAGGCTCCATGTGCTCTATGCTGCTTCAACCATCAACAGAAATGTCATCATTTAACATAAATTCATACTTTTACAAGAGTTAAACCCAATTTAATGGCAGTTCATCTAGATGCTGCTATATTAACATCAACATCATTCCTCTACAGATTATAGGTATTAATGTTAATACAGGACTGATCTCTCTATTCATGGTTGTATTAATTATACATCCATAGTAACTATCTTTACAACCACATAGACATGAGAATGCTCTTGAAAATGAGATGCCACATCTCTGGGGCTTACCTTTAATAAATTCATATTCAACAAATATGGTACTATACAAATAAGGATTGATTGAGTCAATATTCAGCAGAGACAAATGTGATTTTAGTCCCTTTGTCTCTGCCTGGATGAACACATCTCTGAATGTGTGTGTATATACAAATATATTTATTACATATATCAGTATATATGCATATATGTGTATCTATAATTTGAAGCGTTTGTCTTCAGCCTGCTCTATTGTAAAGTGCCTTGAGATAACACTTGTCATGAACTGGCACTAAACAAATAAAGACTGATTGATTGATAACTTTAAAACATTAAAACGGGTACGGTCTGACCTCTTTTCCTTTAATTCTCCGATCATTAAATGTACTTTTATCCAATATAACAAATTCTCATGACACACAAATCAAAATATCAGAGTTTATATAACTTAAGTCCTCCGAATCACAAAATCATTTCATCTCTGAAGTGTGACCATCAAGGTGTGCAGTAGTTGTGTAATATGTGTGTGAGTGCCAGCTAACTTCAGTCAAATCAGCAACAACATGATACTAAAAGACTCTTATGAAACAGGTGAGAGCATCATAACTGGTCATAAAAAAGCACTTTTGAAACGCAAAGTCCTTCAACAAGACTGAGGTAACCTGGCACACCAGATGGACCGGTCGGTATATTTCACAAGTCCATCTGGAAAAGAGCCCATAGAAAGTGTTTGGGGAGGGCAGAACCTTTCAGAGGCATGTGCAGCAGGTGGTTTAACAAATGTTCTGTCAGTCACATTCAGTACGGGCCAATAAGGAAATGCAGTAGGCAGGCGCTACTGCACTACAGAATGTTGGCCACTTCATAAAAAAAACATTCATCAAACATGTCGAAAGTGGAGCGAAAATATCCTTACTATAGAGAAGTTAGAAGTGTCAATATTTGTTTTTGTGGTTCAGAAATTTGGTTCAGATCTGATGAAACTGCTACTGAAGCTGTTAGAATCAATGCTAATCCCTGTATGAGCACTCACCTCCTGCTGTCATCTCACTCTTAGACATTAAATCAGGTGGATCCAGCTGCTGCGCAAGGTTAATGCTGAGGTCCTCCACTTTATAAATTACTGGGGCGACAAACTGTCCAACAGTTTCTCATCCTAAGTCCATAATATCATAGAAAATCAGAGAATCTGGAGAAGTCTCTGCGCATAAAAACTAACATTGAATGCCCGTGACCCTTCATCCTGATAGCAACATGTTATTACAACCTGGGTCCTAGAGAGTCACTGTATCTACAAGCAGAAGACAAGACTCATGAAGAACACAGAGGTTCTGCTGACTTTTTTTGGCCTCAAGTTTATCTGAGATGGACAGACCTGAAGTGCTCCGGGCGGGCTACACTGTGGTGCAGCAGGTAGTGCTAATGCCATGCAACAGCAACATGCATGGTTAGAACTCTGGTTGGGCTGTTCTCTTTATATATGTGTGGCTTGGGCCTTTCTTTGTGTGTTTTCTCTGGGTGCTCCAGTTTCCTCCCACAGACTAAAAACTAGGGCTGAAAGATATGGACAAATTTCATATCTCGATATTCATGCCAGATATCTCGATATCGATACGATACGATACGATATGACTACGGGTTCGGTGAAAACCAAGCATTTTTCAGAAAAATAAAAACATCATAATACAAAAGAATGTGGAAAGTGCAGTTTTAGTGCGGGGGAAATCTATATTGTTTATATCATGGCTTTTCGATATTAATATCTTGAATGTTCATATCTCGATACGATAACGATATATTGTTCAGCCCTACTGAAAACATGCTTGTTAGGATAACTGGTGAATCTAAATGGCCCTCATGTGTGAGTATTTGGCCCCAGATAGGCTCCAGCCTTGCAACACCAAAAGATAGAAATGGTACAGGCAGTGGATAGATGGATTAAGTAGTTCTACCTCTCCTATAGAGGTTGCTGATTCAATCCCCAGGTTGGGCAGGGCTTTTCTGCGAAGAGTTTGCATGTTCTTCTCGTGCGTGCGTGGGTTCTCTCCAGGCACCCCAGCTTCCCTCCCACAGACCAAAAACATGCTCACTGCGTCAATTGGTGTCCCCGAATTGCCCTTAGGTATGAGTGTGAGCTTGAATGGTTGTCTGTCTTTGTGTGGCCCTGCCATCGGCTGGCGACCTCACCTCTTGCCCAATGTTAGCTGAGACAGGCTCCAGCAAAAACTAAAACTAAATTAACTGACTTTTCCTCAACAATAAAACCTAGATGAAAATGTTTGACAGAGACTTAATCCAATCAGACCTAATTTCGCCATGTACAAAGTAGGAACAAGTTAAGAGTATATCCAATCACAGCTACTTCTGTTAAGAGGGACATCCAATCACAGCTGCCTTAGCATTGTGGTGGTGGGATAAGTTGTGGAGCGATCCAATCAGAGAAACTCTCTTTATGAATTGATATATTCATGTAGAGCAGGTTCACTGTTTGTTGTCAACTCTGGTATTGTAACTGAGATGCTCTGCCAGGTAGCCTAAATAAAGGCGATTGCATTTCACACAAAAGTTCAATTTGTTTCTGTTCATTTATACATTTAAACTTTACTAGAAGTTAATAAAAGGTTATTAGATGTTTCATTTTATCCAAGTATAAAACATCACTTCAGAAGTTTAAGGAAACATAAAAAATGCCTTGCACTTTACACTTCATATTTTAGTCGAATATATTTACAGTAGATTTCGTCGACTAAAATGTTGTGAAATGTCATCAACTAAAACTAGGCTAAAACTAAAACAATTTAGATGACTAAATTATGACTAAAACTAAAAGATGTTAAGGCAAAAGACAATAACTAACTGCATAAACTACACAAGTATTACTGTAACATTACTTCAGCTGTGGGGTGAATGACTTCTATTTGGCACAAACACCGAACAGAGGGGATGATCCCGAATTGGGAATCTAGACAAGGAGCCTTCATCTGAAAGGTGGAGCAGCAGCAGCAGGAGGAGGAGGAGGAGGAGGATAATCTATGTGTCCTCCTCCAACCAACAGTCCCTTCTTGTCCATTTTTAATCCTGGAGCAAAGCTGCAGGGCTGCAGGGCTTTTCTGTCCCAGGTGACCTGTTTGAACCTTGCTATGGAGAAACTAGGCTCTCCCTGAATAACACACTCAGGAGCTCATAAATGGGACTTACTCAAAGTCCATCAGCACACGTTGCACAGTGTCTAACAGAAACTGGGCCCTGAGATGTGGGCGAGGGATGTGCGTGTGAGTGTTCCTAACCTGGCCATTGTGTGGACAGTGGACCAGGATGATTCACTGGTGTTATTCACAGGCTCTCTCACACAGAAATGAAAACCTCGGGGAAATCAGAGCTGTCTCCAGGTAGGAGCGTCTGGCTGTTTAGAGCAACAGCTGAAGTGTCGATTGAGCTTTATGAATCACCCATCTGTAAGACACTTTTCTGATGCTGCTCGGCAGGACGAAGACACATCTGAAGTCATGTGGATCCAGGCTGTTTCACTGAATAAAAACTACTAAGACACCCATGAAGACGGGTTTGTTTGGACGAAAGACCGCAGAAAATATTGTACAATAACAGTTGAGTGACGTCAGCGGCTTGGTTATAGCTGCTTAGTGACGAGATGAACTCTGCTTGGCTTTTTTGGAAAGTTAGTATGATTTGTTGTGGTAACTCATGAAAATTGGGTCTAGATTTATCTCCAAGCAAACCAGACTTTGGTTCAGTGCAGATATGAGAGCATTCAGGACAGGACAGAACCAATAATAAGTGCACTGTGGATTTCATTTGGCTGAATATCATAACAGTAAACAAGCTAACTTGGTGTTAACTGATCATATCAAGCAGAGTGAGGCTAATGTTTGCACTGCAACCGGTGCCAGGCTTCGGTCCTCCTAACAGGTTTAACCTGGACAGCCTATGGTCACAAATTGCTTCAGATAATAAGCCAGCCTCAAAGCATGCTTGTCTTTAATTCATCATTCAAAATATTTCTGATCTGCTTCTAGCTAAAGTTTGTTATTCCTCAATACCCAGTTGGGAACTTCTGGGTCATGGTGCAATAACAGGCTGAATGACAGGAACTTCGACTACAGCTACAGCCCTGGCTCAAGGCAGATTGCTGCTTGACACAACATTTGTGTTTTGGTCAGGCTGACAAAGTGTAAAGTGAAAGCTAGGAATGTAATGATTACCGCGGTAAATTTTCAGATGGTTAGTATTACCGTTTCCTATTTTAATTACCGTTGAAACCTTGTTTTTTTACCTCACTTTGTCAGTAACTCACGGTGATACTGCTTATTGCCTGGAAAAGCAGAACTTTGTGTCTGGTCCTCGGCAAAGCAGAGAAAACGCTTAAAAAAAGTATCTGGGAAGGGAGGAAGGAAGAACCACGAACACCCCCACCAGAGGAACCAGAGAGGTGAGGAGGGTCAGGTTCTGACCACTGCAGCTCAATCTTAAATTCACATCATTTTTTAACTAAATAAAACTTTGTTAAATGATTTCAGTGTGTGTATAAGTACTTTTTGAACATTTTGAGCACATCACAATAACCGTGATATGAAATTTTCATACCGTTACATCCCTAGTGAAAGCTAACTAAACCAAATGCAAGTTGTGATAGTGGTGCAACTTCAACCCCAAGCTGAACAGAGTCCGCCAAACTTTATACATAAAAGTGGCCGGAGATGCTCAGTTGGAGCACCTGTTCCCCATGTAGGCAGGTGCGTTCTGACAGGCTGAAGTCGAGTCTGCAGTAATGGGTCAGTTCAGTGCCATGTATAAAGCTCTGCATTCTTTCTAGAGCCTATCATCTGCACTGGGCTTCTTTCCCTGAGCCTTTTGACCAGAGCTACTGATGCAACAGTGTTACGGTGTCACACTGGTAGGTCTATGATATACTAATGGGTGCTGGGGTTAAACTATAGGGTGTTCTAATGCTCCTAAAAGGGTCTAAAAGTCATCCATAAGCCAGACCCCTTCATCCCTTTCTTAACTAACTGAGCCTGCAGGGTGTTATAAACTGAAAAACAACGGGTCTCCCTCACATCTGTCTGTGAGTCAAGACTTGACTAAGGATCCCTATCTCTGCCACTGATTTGAGTAACCAAAAAAATAAAAGTAAGACCTGAGATAAATTTTCTGATTACCCTTGTGCCCTCGGACTCATCCAGCTGAGTTGTAAGTATATCTGACTTGGCGTGATGTATGTTACTAGAGGATGTCAGCAGCACATGAGAGAGCTCAGGCAGCACACAATTGTCTGATGTGGGTATGTAAACTACAAACATGGAGAAGATTCAGAGATCAACGCTAACCCCATCATCATCAATAATCAATAGAGACATCAGAAAGCACACAATCAGTGCCACATGCACATTATTCTTTATGATCTTCTCCTACAATTCAATTTGTCTTTGGACACTGGGTTCTGGTGTTATATTGTAATCAGTGTCCATGTTAACTGATAACTCTTGGCTAAGTGTGTTCGTAGATGTTGTTGCTACTGAGCTGAAAACATAAAGAGTACTTGTGAATGTTTCTTTGTTTAATTGTTCTTAATAATACCAGGATATTCTCACCTGGTAAGTGGTAAATGTAGAACGAAACACAGCAACAGTCATCAGTTTACACGGTCACTGGTTAAACTGATACACTGCTCTGGATTTCATGAGGTTTTTCAAAGACACAACATGAGGGATGGGAATTGATAAGATTTTTTTGATACCGATGTCATTATTGATTCTACTTGTCATTTATGGCCTATTTAAGGGATTTAAGCCCATGAGAGAAGGCGCAGGAAGTGGTCAGATGAAACACATATGCTTTGATAAAGAAAATGAAGGAGGGAGTAAAGTAATATTTATGCAAATTCATCTAATTTGGAAAAGAATATAATTAAGCCAGGAGATAAACCTCTAAATATGTATCCATATGTGTTGGTATGTATGTAGATATGTGTACAAATTAGGTTATTTAATAAAATGGGGGGGGGGGGGGGGGGGGGGGGATATAGACACTTGTGTCAAAGAGCTGCCTCTAGGTTTTTATGTGTGCATTTTTTATCATTATTATTATTATTATCATTGTTATTATTATTGTTATGCTTGTTTATTTTTGTAAGTACCACTTCTAGTGTGGTCTTTTGTGCTGTCAATATCTTTTGGCTGTTGTGTTGTTATTGATGCAAAAAAACATAAATAAAAAAATGAATTAAAAATTGATTCCCTTATCAAGTCCTACTGATTTTCAGTGTGGAAAATTGGCCTAGAGAGATTTAAATGGCAACAATGTCAAACACATCAGTGATATTTAATTCTGTGCTGCAGAAATGAATACCTCTGCACAGTTTTTTGTGTTTTCATCCACTAATGTTGTGAAATTAGCCTTATTTTGTGGAAAATAAAGACACAATTGTGACTAATTCCACCACTGTTTTGACCCCTGCTATGATTTTTTGATGTCCTTGTCATGTTTCTGCTGACTGTCTCTCATCAGAGAGTGACATCTTTTTGCAAGGCATGCAGGACAAAGTGGAAGGAATCGATGACAGAACTGATAGGCAAAAGGACGACTGATGTTGAATCTCTAAGGGAGTTGTTATCAAGTCTCATATATTTGTTTTTTGATTCCCATCCCTAGTTTAATGACCGATAAATTTCTGCTGAAAAATGTTGTTTTGACATGGACTGTGTTTGACCTCCAGTGCTTCAGCAGTCAGTCTCCGGGGACACTTGAGGAACTCCATTTTTTTGCACTTCTCCATTTTGCTCCGTTTTTCAACACTGCTTGGTTAAAGCATGATAAAGTGGCTGGCATTAAACCATCAGGCCAGAATATATCCTGTTTCTACAACAACATGGACTCCAGGCCCATTTTTCTGCTCAGCTTGACACCACTTCTCACAGTCCAAATTACAAAAACACAAACATATTTCCCCGGGGATGCTCCTCGCTGGACACTTCCCAGAATCTCAAACAATACAAACATCACCATATTGGATTCCTCGTGGTCCCGGGAGATTGCCCTGAGGGGACAGGGAGCGGCAGGAAAAGGAAAATATGCTCCATTAAATGTGTGATATGTGCAGCTGATGAGAAGATAGGCTGCTTGTTTTCTGTCATTACGGCCTGACCTGGCTGCAGGAAGGCCAGAGGAGATTATAGCATCAGAAGTTTAGAGGTGCTGAGCTCTGAAAGAAATTGTGACATAAAGAGTTACGAGCACGTTTCTAATCCTCCCACTAAGCCACTCATCTCATGAACAAAAGAAGTATCCTACTACAGTTTTTCTGGGCCTGAACTTTACCAGAAAATATGGGATAACATAGTTCAGTGTTGTGATGAAGGTAAGATTTGCATAAGAATATAAATAGTGCGTAAAGCTCCATAAATTAATCCAAAGGTGGCTCACGGTAGATTGGGCTATTAATTGAGTTTTAATCTCAATTACAATTACAGCCTTGTGCAGTTATTAAAACATTAAACATTACTGAGCCACATGACATGCTGAACTTGTTTTTTTCCGTTACTATTGTTGGCATTACTTGAGAAATACTGATAAGCTAAGTCCGGTAAGCATCTTAGCACTTAACATTTAATTGGAGCTTGTAAGGCTGATCTGAGGGACACACCTCTTTATATATTTCTGTAAAACAAATATGACATGCATCAGACATCGTCCTCACAGTACCTTCAATTAGATATGTCTTTATTCACTTGGGCCACATTTATTTAAAAAAAAAAAAGACTTAAAAGATTTAATTCCTGTCTCAGGGTTATTACTCTTGTTTCAAATGGGACAGAGCGTAGCTCAAACAGATTTGTCCTACTTGGTGAGCGTTACCAAGAAGGGAGGGTGGATTTTCATCAATGAGTCCTTATTCTGCTTTTTTAATGTAATAAGCCCTTTACTATGTTAAACATGTTTCCTCAGCTTAATAGAGCACTTTGTGAAGAAGACAAAAAGTCTGCAGCATTAAGACCTCTCCATATTTATTTTACCAACCACCGCCTAAAATGTCCCATTCCCCGGTCCTCCTGAACAGACCTACCAGTGTGACATCCTACCATTGTTTCATCATCAGTGTAAGCCCACTGTTACAACTGTACAGGAGCATAATCCAACCCATCCTGTTGTTTTGTTCCCCCAGTTTTTACATCATGCTGTCTCCAACAAAATCAACAAAACCTCAAAAACACACAAACACCCAACATCTCAGAATTCAATCAAAGAGCAATATCCCACACCGCCTCGCCTCGCCTCGCCTCGCCTCGCCTCGTCTCACCAGAACAATAGCCACAGACACTGAGCACCCCTCCACATCCACTTCAAGCTTCTGCCCTCTGGTCGCAGGTACAGGACACTGAGATGCTTTAACAAAAGCTTTGTACCATCTCCATCCTCGACAAAACAGCTCATTAATGTACCTTTCATTTCATTTTAAAAGTTTTCTGTTTCGTATGTTTGTTTATCTTTGTCTGACAGTCTGTGAAAGCAAATTACCTCTGGGGCAAATAAAGTCATAAATCAATCTTCAGAGCATACGTGTTGGAATGAATACAGAGTTATTGAAAATATGGTGACCAGCAGCGATGAACGGGCCAATCACCACGGAGTAGACCTGTGAACCAATCAGAGGAATTTTAAAAACTGAAGGTTGGCCTTTAACAGGAGTTTTAAATATAGCTGGGAAAATATATCTTAGTATAATCTTGACTAAAACAACCGGATATCATGGAAGTATACTTGAGAATATCTCTATTCCTCAATCACATGCACATAGCACACTGCGATACAGCAGAGATATTGAGGCCATGCCCCCCTACGTGCACTGTGCTCCTCCATCACGTGCACAGATTATTCTCGACCCCTGGACTAATGAAGCCACACATTTGAGCCTGTTGACGACATCAAGTAAAGTTGAAATTGATTGTTCTATAAGATCATTAAAGCTCCATAAGTTCTAACTACAAATAAATCCGTTGAAATGTTCTTTAATTGTATTATTTTGCAGGGATGTCTGCATATGACAAAAAAACTGTTTATATTCATGTTTGGATACGATACAGTTTGTTTAAATTACCCCCAATTTTCAGTAAATACCCATAAATTCTCATAATTTTTATGATTCCCATGAAAAGTTCCCAATTTGGAATATTGAAATATTTCCAAAATTGCCCAGCTTTACTTCCCACACAAAGTTTCTGGAAATTCACCTGAATTGTTCTGCCCCTTTGCATCCCTACTCATTATTAACCCTAAATGTGCCACAATCTGATCCTACACTATAATGAACATCACCATGTGAGCATAAGGAATAGGGATTAGAATCAATAACAAACTCCAGTCGAGGATCGATAACAATTCCTTCAGGGAACCTGTTTTTGCTCATCAATTCTTCCACTTGGTTCTGCATTCTTCGCAAATCAAAGACGTCACACTGTCGTCAGAGGCAGAGCTCAGAAATGATAAAGAAGTCAAAATTATGGCAGACAGAGGAGGTCAATCTTGTGGCTAAATTTTTGACAAAAAGATGCTTCCTGCTTTTCAGTAAATGGAAAGACCAACAACTTGGAGAAGTATTAATTTGTACAGCACGTCATTTATTATCAGGAGTGACGTGTTTGGCATTGTTACTACAGAAAACCTGTGTTTTTGCCCACACAGATAATCAACAGGAACTGATAAGGACATTGTTAAAGAATTAGGTCGATAGGCAGAATCGTAACCGACACTGGTATCAATAATAACTGATCACATCCCATCCCTAATAAGGTAAAATGCATTAAACCATTTGATTTAAAACATGGGCATGCATTGCTTTACACGCTTCAACACGATCACTCCAACATGAAATCTAAGTACTCTCATTTTCTGTCAATATTTACAAATTGAATGAGGCCCTTGAACCGCTTATTATCATTCAGGGGACACTGGAATGAGACCAAAGGGTGCTCCAGAACTCCTAAAAAGGGTCTGAACCGCCCACGAGCCAGGTCTCCTTTATCGGGGAAACTCTGATCTTGGGCCTTTTTTTCTGCGTCGTAACTTATTCAAAAAGGAAAACGACGTGAAGCCAAGCAGCACTAACAGCAGGACCAAAATAAACTCTGGAATTCGACTGCGCTGTGGTCCAAGGGCAGGAGAATAACTTAAACTGAAGTGGTCACATTACAAAACAAAACAGTGCAGATCAGCTCTCATAAAGAGGGTTTACTGTCCAAACAGTCTGTAAACCCAAACATAATGTTTCTCTGTTGAATCTGCTCCTCGTGTTTGAAGAACAGAGGCAGAGACTCAGCAGAGGAGAGCAGATCACAGATGGTGCCTCGATTTCAGAGCTCAGATTGTGTATGCAAATACACCCAAATGTTGCTTTTGTTAGAGTAGTAAGTAGTGTTGTGAAAAACGAGCACAAATAAATGTCAAATCTCTGAGTGTGGACTGATCTGCGGGAAGGTTAAAAAACACGCTGTTGTTGATGTAGCATCGCTGATGGATTCAGCATGGGGCAAATGTTCGAGGCCTCATGCTCTATAGGGGCCTCAGATATTATCTGTTAAAGGTGAGCGTCATACATGAGGTTTGAGTCTTAAAATACTTCCACTGTTTTTTTTGTTTTTTTTTAAATGTACCACACCCTCCACACTGCACACTACGCTGGAGGAGTTTAGACAAATAGAGAGAACTAGGAAGGGTTTCCCTCAGGTATGTGATTAATGAAGTGGGTGTGAGGTTCATTTCATCAGTAAAACTAGAAAAGCACTGAGAGAGTGCAAGCAGCTCAGTTCTGACAGGGGCTTTTCCACAACCCCTGTAAAAGATGCAATTATGAATCACCAGATCCAGAATAGTGCCAGGATCTGGACCAAACTCAGCACATACATGGAGGTTGTTATCCTGTATGAACATTGATTTTATATGAATTATTGAATGTCGTCAATGGGATTTCCCATTATAAAGTTCAATGTTTTGTTGTGACATCAATCTGTCTTGGATCCAGATGAAATTTACCTTGATGATTGAGACATGGACCCCATATTAACCTGTCAAATTGGAAGCAAATCCTTTAAAAAATGGCAGAGATGTGATTTTTTTTTTTTTTTTAAATTCTGCCCAATGTTAACTTATGGGATTTTTTTAATTTTGAGAACTTTTTGCATCCAGACAAATAATCACATCAACATCAAAATCTAATCATTCTTAAGTTGGGCCATTACCAACATCTCCTGAAAATTACAGCAAAGTCCATCCAGTAGGTTTTGCATAATCTTACAAACAAACAAATGCCGGCAAAACCACAGCCTCCTTGGCGGAGGTAAGCATGGGGTGCTTCTGCCAGCTCGGGTTTAAACCCAGCCTGTGGCCAGTTTGCAAAGCGTCCTCCCCCTACTCTCATATCTCATATCTGCAGGTACTGATATTCAGCTTTAGTCTGCTGTAACCGATATCGTACCATAAAACAGACTGTAACCCAGCCAAATTTTATTTTATACACATGCACACTATATCTATATTTATTATATCTGTATTTATCCTGTTAAAAAGTTCAGTGCCCATCTGTACAGCTCCTTCACCCCACCTTTTGTATATATTGTTGGGTTATTTTTTGTTCTTTTGCGCCTATTGTATATTTTGTACATTTGTAATATATATAGAAAAGTCAATTTGCAGTATTTTCTACCTATTTTATACTTTACTTTATTCCTCCTGAGTCTTTTTTTTTTATCTTATTCTACATATATGTTCATAGTTCTTGCACCAGTTTACCAAGTCAAATTCCTTGTATGTGCAAATGTACTTGGCACAGTGGTAGACAAAGTACTCAACTCCATTACTTGAGTGAAAGTATAGATACTCCTGGTCAAATATTACTCCAATACAAGTGAAAGTTGTTCAGTCAAATTTTTACTCAAGTTAAAGTATTCAAGTTTTGAAAATACTTATTAAAAGTACATTTTTGTTTTAATGATGATGTGTTACTGCTTTTTTTGCCACAGTGAATTTACAGAAATTACTGAAACAAGCTACTGAATGCATTGACCTGCTAATATAACCTGTAGAATAAAAAGATTGTAAAATATGCTACAAAGCCTATAGAAATGCCTGTTGAAACACAACTGAATTGGACTTCAGATATGTCCATGGGTGCTCTGGTGTGGAATCGTCGTCTGTATCTGCTGTAGCCATCATTACTGCCAAGACGAACCGTTATCTGAGCAACGTTAGCTCAACTTTTGCCTGCCTGATCTGAGCAGCACATGTACGCAGTGTTATTTTTGTTGGCTAATTACTTTCGTCGCAGATTTCATCAACAACCTTTTTTCCCCTGATTAAAAACTAGACGCAAATAATAAAAACAAGTGCACATGGACAAAAGCTAAAACTAAATTAACTGACATTTTCATCAACAAATAGAAACTAGATGAAAATGTTTGACAGAGACTTTATCCAATCAAACTTAATTTTGTCACGTAGAAAGTAGTGATAAGTTAGGAATATATCCAATCACAGCTACTTTGGTTGTGTGGAAAGGTTGGATGAGTTAAGAGGGACATCCAATCACAACTGCCTTAGCTTCATGGTGGTGGGATAAGTTGGGGAGTGATCCAATCAGAGCTCCTCTCTTTATGAATTGATATATTCATGTAGAGCAGGTTCACTGTTTGTTGTCAATTCTGGTATTGTAACTGAGATGCTCTGCCAGGTAGCCTAAATAAATGTGATTACATTTCACACTAAAGTTAAATTTGGTTCTGTTTATTTATATATTCAAACTGTACTAGCACTATTTAAAGGGTTATTAGATGTTTCATTTTATCCAAGTGTAAAACATGACTTCAGAAATTCAAGGAAACATAAAAAATGCCTTACACTTTACACTTCAAATTTTGGTCGACTAAATTTACAGTAGATTTGGTTGACTAAAACTAGACTAAAATTAAAACAATTTAGATGACTAAAACTAAAAGATATGTTAGGCAGAAGACTATAACTAAAACTGAATTAAAAAGTGCTGTCAAAATTAACACTGCATGTGCGAGGTACGGGTATGGCATCACCGCTTGAACAAATCACATGCAGATCGCATTTTAGAAGAGGAAAGAAATTTCATTCACTGACTTCAAAGCTTGACTACTCATAGAAATGTAGTGGAGTTAAAAGTACAATATTTGTCATTTCAAATGTAGAGGAGTAAAAGTCTTAAGTTTCCAAAAATAATAATACTCAAGTTAAGTACAGATACTCAAAAAATGTACTTAAGTACAGTACTCAAGTAAATCTACTTTGTTAGTGTCCTCCCTTGACTTGGCGATAAACACCACTTCTGATTCTGACTGCGGTGATATTGTGCATCCCTAACCCCCAAATTCCACATAACGCGACCGACAAAGCCCACTGGATGTGCCGAGCAGCACAGCCCCAAAGGGGGAGGGCTGATCCCTGGAGAGCCACAAGCTCTCGTGCGAATGGCGGTGTCACACGATAACAAAACATGTTATAAACTGAGAAAAGAAATAAACAACACCTCACTTCGCTTCTCTAAGGTGGGCAGTGGAATTGCTCTGATAGACTAGAGTGGGAGCGAAGTGCCCCGCAGTACGATTCAAGACGCTTTCGCGTTATGTGGAATTTGGGGGTAATATGTTTATGATAAGAGACAGGAGTTTAATATTCAGGCAGGTGTCTTTGGTTGTCTTGCAATGATTCAGCCTAAGAATACCAATAATGTGGCTGTCGCGGCCGTTTGGCTTTGTCAACTCCAAAACAACTAAAAATCTCAAAACAGCCACTGTGGCACAGGCAGAGTGGATCTTACACAGGATCAAAAAATGTCAAAGTCCAAGCTGCAAAATAAAGTTTCCTTTTGTTTGTTTGTTTGTTTTGATTGCAAACAAATTGGTGTTCTCATGCACTCTTGACTTCCACCCATCCAGTCTTATCTTCCCCTCTATATCCATATGACCCGGGGCCAAACAACCAAACCTATCGGAATAAAAGCCTAAATATATGCCCAAATATTCTAAATAATAAAACTGGCAATAATAAACATAATTCTCTACTCATATTTAAACAAGAAAACAACAACTAAACAAACAAATTTCAATTAGGCAATATCCTCGGCAATATCCTCGACTCGACATCATTGTAAATGAGGATGCCCCTCAATGTTTTCTCGAGTATAAATAAAGGTTGATTGATAGATTGATTGATTGATCGTGTGAATGGCTCCAGCAGTGGCTTTCATGGTGACCAGAGTCATGGAAAGAGAGAGTTACGTCATCTCCGTAGACGCCAATGTGCCATATATTTGACAGCAATGGCGGATCAATAGTTCCAAACAATGCGACCGAGGCAATAGGATTCCTATGGGGAGGGTATGTTTCTCGCATTTATCGAAGGTCAGTTGACAGGTAGGAAGCTACAGTTGGCATTTTAATGATGACCATTTTACAAGCACATTTGAATCAAATGAACGACGTAATTTAAAGCACAAAGCTCATCAATTTTAAACAAAATAATGATTTTAATGTGGTCACTGGTCTACTTCTTGTTGTTTCTTACATCCTTGATGAAAACTATTTTGCATTAGACCTGGGTGGCTAATCTGAAATCAACAGGACTGAATAAAATGTTTTTAAGAAATCATGTAAGACATTATTTTATTTCTTAATTTTCGTTCAATAGAATAAAGTATGGATAAGAAGTCCACCAGTAAAAAATAGCACATGGTTGGTTTTCCTCTTGTCCTCCTGCTACACACACAGATACATACAATAAATTAGATATTTTATACTTCACAAGACAGTTTCCTACATGTTTAAAGTTAATAAAGCTAAGTTACAGCATAGGCAATGTCCTTATACATATGAACATGTTTTCCTACTCAGGAGGATCACACAGGCTTTCTCCTTCTTCGTCTGTAATGTTACAACAAAATAAGTCAGTAATTTTCCAAATCACCAATGCTGATGTTATAAACAAGGAAATTTATTGACGTTATAGTGTCAAGCAATGCTTGCTAGTCAAGACCGTAAAGTAAAGCCAGTTTACTGTCCACATTCTTCCTTTTCAGAGGAACTTTCAGTAATTTTAAAAGTATTATCACAATAATAATGTTCCTACAGAAGCGCATATTGGTAAGTAATTACCAGAAACCGTGGCTAAGCAGTTCATTTAAATGACCTGCAAGCTTTGTTTGGTACTATACGGCTGCTACATGAACTATGCGACCCTCTGCGTTCTGACCCCTCAATGACGCCCCTCACCGCTTTGATGGTGACCAAAGCTGCTCACCCCGGTCTAAACCCCCAGTCACACATTCCCATTTCTCATGGCGATTGTGCACGACTGTACGCGATTGGCAAGGCTGGTTTGATCCGGCACAGTACGGGAAGAAATGACTGTCTCCCCGGACACAACCCATACATACACCGTCAGTAACGCCTCTAGAGCGCTTCGGGGTCATTCATCCTGCTTCAATTAGGTCAATACAACAATACGACGAGGATTCCATGAATTTCCATCCCGCTGACATGACATCAGCACCGTTTGAGCCCAGTTTGCGTCATGTAAGCCCCGATTGAGCCCCGTCTCTTGCGTTTTTGTCACGTTCACTTCCCGTACGAGATACGTAAGAACAACGTTCAGAAAGGGTCACATGATGCTTTCTGAGGATCTATAAACACAAATCACAAACACAGGCTTTATCATTACAGTCGTGACACAATCGGTTACGTCCTTGTCAATCGTCCTCAGAAAGCTTTCTGGATTGAGCCACGATCAGCCCGATTGAGCCTTGTACATGCCACGCTAATACCGTTCGCCTTAGGACTGCATTAGGCTTCCACCCCGCTATACTGAGAGCGGCGATTCTCCATGACAGTTTTGAACAGTTCAGAACAATTGGGACCCTTCCCCGTTCCCCGGCGTTCGTCCACGACTATACAACGCAGATCCAGATCAAGTAGTGCATGCACAACGACCAAAGCACGTTTCATCAGGATTATGACAATCGTGCACAATCGCCATGAGAAACGGGAAGGTGTGACTGGGGCATAAGCCCTGACCCTCAGAATGAGTAAAGCCGGCCCTGTGCAGCTTCTGAATGAACTGAAATGGTGATATGACAGAAGACTGAGGCTCCTGAATGAACTGAACATAATGTCATTTCTCTTAAAGATAATTCACCTCAGTTAATCCTATTAATGTGTGTTTTCAGGCCCTGTCTCTGTCCCCATCGAGCATGTCTCTGAGGACAGAGTGAATATTCAACAGCTGTCTGTCTTCATTTCCGTCAGACATCCACAATCAGCCTTTGTCAGCGGTCTGCACTCAAACTTTGTGGCCGCCTGCACGGCTCTGTGATCGGGTTACTCACGTCCCAAGGACTTCCTTGAAGTCAAACAACATCTTGATGTCCTCGACGTGCTTCTTCCAGGACCCGTCGCCGTTTTCTTTCGCCATGTCGCACCAGGAGGTGGGCAGGAGCGGATCAGGGGAGGAGGACGCCGCCGTGGATCCTCGGTCAGGCAGAAAGAAGAAAAGAGCAGAAAAGTCTCTGCTCCTGGTTTTTTGGGGCTTCTGGTGTGTTTGTCAGCGCAGACTGAGCTCCGTCCTCAGCCCCATGCAGCCAGCAGAGAGCTCTGTCCGTCTGTCCGTCCTGCCCACAGAGGTGATTTCACTAATCTGTTTGACGTAGCGGATGAGTCTGAGCCTCCCCGCTGTTCAGATCACCGTGACGGGGAAACACTGGCTCTCCCTCCGCCTCCTCCTCCTCCTCCTCCGCCTCCTCTGTCCTTCCTCAGCCGGGGTTCAGACGCTGTCGGGCGGGGAGGCGGTGAGCACAGGTCGGGCTGCTGTGGAGGAAGACACCTGGTAGTGAGTCTGCTCGGAGCATCGAGTCACAGACGGACGGACAGACAGACCGCCCTGTGGTTGTTATAGCGATAGGAGGAGTGGGAGGTTGCTGCTCCCGCCTTTCTATCTGACAGCAGAACAATCAACCTTAAAGAGTTCGCATTGCACCAAAACGACCGGAACAGGCTGATATCTGACAAAGTCCAGCTCTTTATCTTCATCTCTAAACTTGGTCTGATGTTGTGCATGTTACTAATGAATGCTGACATTTGCATGTGTGTGAAAGTGTAATGACAGGGGCGAAGCTAGAACAGAGGGGGCCCGCGAACAGCAGGTGACACTTGGCCCTCTTTGTTTTCCTACATTTTTTTATTTAATATATTTGTTAATTCAGTAATGTTTGTTTCTCTGTTTTATAATATTTGGAGAAAATGCCCTTGCCAATTAAAAAAAGAAACCTGTTATTATTTGTCATGTCTGTAGGGATTAAAGTGGAAATAAAAACATTTTGACTGAAAAAAAATTAAAAGTTGCAGAAGAGCTCCATACATGTGTTTTAAGTAATGATTTGCTTCACCAAGGAGGTTGTGTTTTTGCTGACGTTTGTCAAACTGCTTGTCAGTCTGTTATCAAGAAAACTCAAAAGATTATAAACAATATTTTTTTAATTTTGTACCAAAATGACTAGAATTGGCTGATATCTGACAAACTCCATCTCTTTATCTTCATCTTGGTCTGATGTTGTTCATGTTACAAATGAATGCTGGTATTTAAATGTGTTGAAATGTAATGACAGGGGCGAAGCTAGAACAGAGGGGGCCCGCAAACAGCAGGTGACACTTGGCCCCCTCTCTGCTTTCCTCTATTTTGTATTTCATTTTTTGTTGATTGAGTTCTGTTTGTTTCTATGATATTTGGAGAAAAAAAAATCCATCGACAATGTAAAGTAAGACTTTTTATTTTTTTTAACACCTTTCATTCAAACAAATCTCAGAGCTGGGGCACACCGTGATTTTGTGATCCGGGGGAAATCATGTTCGTAGGGATTAAAGTGGAAAAAAACCCCATTTTGACTGAAAAAAATTAAAAGAAAGAATAGTTGCAGAAGAGCTCCCTACATGTGTTTTAAGTAATTATTTGCTCCACCAAGGAGGTTGTGTTTTTGCTGATTTTTGTCTGTCTGTTTGTCAGTCTGTTAACAAGAAAACTCAAAAGGTTATAAACATTTTTTTTTGAGAAATTCTGGGGAATGTTGGTCATAGCTCAAGAAAAAAAGTGATAAGATTTTGGTAGTGAGTGGTGACCCTAATTTAAATACAGATTTTTTAAGGATTTTCTTAACATCATGAATCACTGCAGTTATACTAATTACTCAAATAGATCTCTCTGATTATCTTGACCTCAAAAATTATCTTTTAGAAAATATATATTTATAATATTAGATTAGATATTTATTTTACTCACACAAATCAAAGACACAAGATTCCTCATGACATTGTGCAATGGTGCGAGTTAATAGAGTGGACAATGAGAAGGTTAAAGGTGTCAGAGAAAAACAAACAAAACTGTTGAAATGTTTAGAAGACAAAGTATACGAAAAGAAAACTTGTATGTATTTACATACACACAAATAATATTATTAATAACAGAATAATATAAAACGGCCAAGCAAAACAGGATACATTTTATATGTGACATTAAATGATCACATACAGTGGTTATATAAAAAATA
This sequence comes from Cetoscarus ocellatus, assembly GCA_037902135.1. Classification (NCBI taxonomy): domain Eukaryota; kingdom Metazoa; phylum Chordata; class Actinopteri; order Labriformes; family Labridae; genus Cetoscarus; species Cetoscarus ocellatus. Next base: position 698,635 of record JBAMNC010001525.1, on the reverse strand, counting down.
ATTAAATTAAGAACAAATTGAACTAATTAAAAAAAAACATACAAGACAAGAAAAGGAGACAAGACATACAGAAAAAAGTTAAGAAAAACCTGTAATTAGATAATCCATGTTTAATTAAAAACTTTAAAGTTCCTTAAAAGAGGGCATTACATGGGAAAACATTTTAAAGCAAGTGCAGATGGGGATCTGTGTTGGCCACCACAAAGGAAAGTTTTGGTTAATGTAGAGCACAGATGAAGCTTTTTGAGGGCATGTTAAGATTAAGGGCTCTAATTTTGCAGACCAGGCGCAGGCGCTGCGCACCTGCCCTGCGCTGCACCGAGTGCATTTTGCAAGTTTCCTGCACGGCATAGTCCAGTGAGGCGCACCCAAGCCTGCGTCCTTCCAATCGGCGCAAGTGGCAGAGAGGGAGGAAAGAAGGCGTGAGTGGGTTTAACACAGCGGAGTGTAATCTTCACCAATCAAACTAACGCCTCTCCTCGCCCTTGAATGCGCTGCAGGCGAGGCACAGTGACAATTTCACCTTGGTGGCGAAGAAGGTCAGAGCTGCTGTCACTTTTACAGCAACTGGGAGAGCGCAGGGGACGCGGGGCTGCGCATCGGAGGCCACGATGTGCGTCACCGTGTGGACCACCACACAGATGTAATCTGTTCCTGTGTCATGAATAGGAGTACAAAATTAAGTGATAATTACATGTAAACACAGCAGCAGGTTAATTTATTCATCATGCTTGTGAGCCACCTGCTTTCCTGGTCTGTCATCGCCAAATAGCAGAACCTTTGGTTCTGCCATCAGGTTGAGTTTCCATTATGAAAAACCTCTCTGATCTGATATCAGATGTGACGGGACAATTAATATATACTCAACAAAAATATAAATGCACAAACTCAAAAGGTTAAGTTAAAATGACCTTTCCCTTAACATGCCCAAAAATATTATTTGTCGTGTACAGATTGCTTTGCTTTGCTCAAATACATAGATACAAATGTATGTGCTGGTTCAGACGGTTACATTTAATAGTGGTTGCTGTGATTGTTTATTGCATTGAAATGTGCCTGACACTCCAGATACCTGCCTGTGAGGTTTTGGTGATGTGTGCGCACTGTGTACTGTCAGCCAAATTACCACCGCACCGGGTGCGCTTCGCCTGCGATGAGAATAGACCAAGTTGGAGCTGGCAAGCTTTCAGCGTACCTTCCGCGCAGTTTTTTGGCGCAAAATTGTCACTGCGCCATGCTGAATCTGTCGACACCTCCCCCTGGTGCGCCGCCACACCCATCTCGGCGCAGTCGGTCTACCAAATGTGCCAAATTGGCTGCGCACGGTGGTGCGCTGGACAAAATTACCACTGCGCGGGGTGTGCCAGGCTCCACCACCCTGGGCTGCATCAGGAAATTAGGGCCCTAGATGAGAAAAGAAAACTGTTTTGATGCTAAAAAAGTAAGTGAAGCATCAATAAAGTAGAACACAACCCTCCATCACTGCGTCTCTGGAGCTGTTTGTCTAACAATATAAGAAAATCCTTTAAAAAAATCATCCTGGATCAGCATCCAGATTCATATTTCCACCGAAATCTCATCTTTTTTTACTTGTGCCTGAAATTTTATTAAAGGCCAATCGTAACTTTTGCAGTTATCTTGCTGACTGACAGAGAAATGCCGGCAAAAACAAAACCTCCTCGGCAGAAGTACGAACAAAAGGTTACAGGTACTTTTCAGGGAAGCAAAAATTAGTTAAACTACAACTTAAAAATAAAGTCTAAAGTTTTTCACTGTGCTGAAAATACTTTAGTAAAAAAAACAATAAGGTCCGACAGATTTTGTTGATATTTTCTGGGAATGTTGGAAGAAATAATGGTGATCTGAGTCTGGGTGCAGATCCATTTTTTTTTAAGGATTTGTTAACGCAGCACAATTTGGCAGTTTTCCACATTTTCTGTCATAACTCTGCTAATGATGTCAGAAAAGCTTCAGCAGAGGTTTGTGCTCTCTTCTTGTTCATTATAAAACAGACGGACATCCCCAGGCCTTGGCTGTTTCTGTTACACAGATATAAAAGAGAAGCTACTGGAAATATTCTCAAAAGTGACTCCAGTTTTAAAAAAAGAATAATGTGCTTGTATCATCTGATCAAATCATAGAAGGTGATGTTTTCAAAAACAGATGTACAGTATCTCTCTGTAAAGGTCTTCCAGTTCCGTGCTGATTTGCAGTAAATGTTATTTCAGTCAGCAGATTTCCTGATCGCTCTGTGATCTCATATTGTGGTTTTGATTCTGGCAATGGTAGAGTAAGATTAAATCTCAGAGCTACACAAAATGTCCAGATGGTTCATGATGTTTAGAAGAAGACAGCAGTGATTTGTAAGAGTCGATAATCCAAAAAATAAATAAATAAATAAAATAAAATGGGGAAAGAAATTCAGATGTCTGGGCCAAACTAAGATCACTATCCAGACAGGAGTGAATATTCAGTGAGATATTTCTGTTCGAGACAAAGGACAAGTTTGAGGAACAGAAACCTCAACAAGTGAGCAGCAGGAGAAGTGGAGCAACTCTTGAGCAGGAAACACTTTAGTCTCGCTGTTGTGAGTGTTTGTTGCAAAAACAGATGCTGTTGTTTGAATATCAGAATGAATAATCCAGGCCTGTGTAGTTAAAGATATTGAAGTGCAGTCAATGAAGGGTGTTCAGTTTTAAATACAACAAAAGTTTACATCAGAGACGTCATGTTTGAACGTTGTCTTTCATTCATTTATTCGTCCAAATCTTGTGGACAGTTAATCAATCTTTGCTCTGACTGGGGGGCAACTTTGATAGCAAAGAGGGCCTCATAAAACCCTTTCTAAGAGCCAGAGGGCCTCACAGTTACAGATACTCTCAATGGGGGAAAAACAAATACTAATGAACAAAAATAGAAAATATAGAGCTTTCATAAAAGAAATGATTACACATTTATGAGGTCAGGAGTCATAGGACAAGGTCATGGAGCCTCATGTTCATCCTTCCCTTGTAAATACAAGTTCCCAACAATGCTTTAGGTCGTTTCTGTCAAACTTTATAAAAATGTCCACTCTGGTTTAGGAACCAGCTCATTAGATTTTGGATGTGAAAGGCCAAAAGTCAGGGTCATGGAGCCCCATGAACATTCCTCTCTTCTAAGTGCAACACCCTGAGTAATGACATGAGAGATTTTCTTCAACCGTTACAGAAATGTCCACAAAGATAAGCTTATTAGATTGAGACGGTCCTGGGTCAAAGGTCAAGGTAATGGGATCCCCATGATCATCCCATGCAAATGAAATTATCTCAAAATACCTCAAACTTTAGACCACTTTGACTCAAGGATGAAGACGTCAGATTTTGGAGGACATAGAGGGCAGGTCATGGTCATAGATCCTCATCTTCACATCTTGCTTGTGTCACAAGAACTCTTTGAGAAACTTTATTATTTCTTTGCATAATTTGCCACTCTGGTTTAAAGATAAAGTTATTTGATTTTAGAGGTCATGGAGCAAGGTCATGGTCACCAAGCCTCATGTTCACCTCTTTCTTGTGTCACAAGAACTCTTTGAGGAACTTTCTTCAAACCTTGAAAAATAGCCCACCCTAGTTTTAAGGATGAACTCGAGAGTGTTGAGGTCATAGGTCAGTGGTCAAGGTCATAAAGCCTCTAGTCATTCCTTGCTTTTGAAAGCAGCATCTTTAGAACACTGTGAGGAACTTTTTCCAAACCTTGCACAAACTTTGACTTTGACTCAAGAACAAACTCATTGAATTTTGGACGTCAGAGGTCAAGGTCATGAAGCCTCATCTTCATCCCTTGCTTCAGAATATATTCTCAAAAGATCTCTGAGGAACTTAATTCAAATAAATAAAAATAAACTCTTATTTGAGGATGATCTGCTTAAATTTTGAATTTCAATGATCAATATCTTTTAAGGTCTCATTCACCCATTGCTTGTGAAATTTTGTTAAATCACACTTTTACTGAATTCACCACAATCCTTTTTGACAGATAACTACGTTTTTAATATCAGGAACTTGTAAAACTTTCATATGCAATAAATCAGGCTACAGGTTGTAGCTTTACTATGCCCTATAATATAATATAATACCTAAATTTTGAGTGTGTCAGTTCTTATTGAAATAAAATTTAAAAAAAAAAAGACAAAAGGAATACATGATACATAAAATTCAAAATAGATTTATTTGAAAATATTTCATTTGAATACTCTATTTTGGTTTTATTTACATTAACCCTTTAATGCTATCATTCTTCAATTCAAGTCTTGTTTAAACCGTAATTAAATAATAAAAATCAAGAACCTCTTCTTGTAAATTTGCACAATGAAATTTCCAAAAACATCAAACTCAAGCTTGTGTTAAGAATCAACAGTTAACGTGGTAACAAATCCATTTGGTTAGTTCAGAAATCCAGTTGTCAGTACTCACATTCTTCTTAAAAACATTTGGACTGTCAAATCCCCGCCACTCTGGACTCTTCAGCAACCCAAAACCAGAAACATGCTCAAATAAATCATCAGTTTTCACTGATTATTCTGTTTTAAACAAAACAAAAATGAACCAGTCAAGCATGAGATTGTCAAATCATGTTGTCCTGAAATGTGGAGCTCTTACAGGCTGATGCATGAACAAATGCAAACACAACTGCATCTTCACTACAATCACACTGTAAACATGATCACTAAGGCCTCAAGTATAAAACCAAAGAAGAAGATTCAAAATTAATGCGACTGAACTCATGGAGGATAAAGCAGTGAATGAGAAAAAGAATAGGACAGATCAGACCTTTCCTTCATACCATGACAGAGTCTCTAAAACCAGTTTGACTATGAAAATATACATGAAAATATCAAAACTATTTCCTTTTCCAGCACTTAATTTTTTTCTTTGTATTACTGACCATTCTACTTAAAAAACTGAACAACCACCTCATCTAAAGGTCCCGAGAGTCTGCAACAGCCCTGAATGTTCAATCCACTGCCCTCCCGTGGTGGGAGAACACTGCAGAAACAGAATGTAGTGTAGAGAAGATGTTTGTGTTCTGGTTTATCTGGTTCCCCTCTGGTGCTGTGTTAGGAGAAGGTGGCGGTAAGAATAGCCTCTTGTTGCTGTTGATGGAGGGTCCCAATGCCGACAGCAGGAGCAGGCAGAGCGGGTCGGCTCACTAAGTGAAGCTGAGGAAGATAGAGGACATGGTTCAGTACAGAGATGGGCCACGTTCATTCACAGGAGGGCCACGTTAAAATCGCCATCGCTGTCAGGGGGCAGTATATGTACTGTCACTGTCATAAGATATTATTCAACATTTCATGTCGTATTTATTTTATTTATTTATTTATTTTTTAGATGAATTTTTGGGCATTTTGTGCCTTTATTGATAGGAGAGAGAGTGACAGTGGATAGGCTTGTGAAAGGGGGCAAGAGAGAGTAGGGGAAGACACTCTGCAAACTGGCTGGATTTGAACCTGGGCCGGCAGAAGAAAGCTTACAACTCCGCCAAACCAGAACCCCCACATTTCATGTTCATTTAAATTCAAGCAGCAAAATATTAACCCCACACACCTGATGGACTGTATAATATACTTCACAAGCCCATAGAAAGAGTTTGGGGAGGACAGAACCTTTAAAAGCACATCCAACACATGATTGGACGATTGTTCTGTCAATCACATTAATGACAGGCCAGTCAGATAATTTAAGTAGGAGGGCACTACTGCGGCAGTGTAAAGTACAAAATGTGCCCCACTACGTAAAACAAAGTCTCAGCAAAACATGTCAGAGGTGGAGCAAAAAAATCCTTTCTAACAAGAAGTTTTTGGTGTTGTTTTTCATTTAATAAAGAAATGTGGTCCAGATCGGATAAAACTGCAACTGAAACTGTTAGCATCTATGCTAATCTCTGTACGAGTAGTCACTTCCTGCTGTTGTCTCGCTCGTAGCTCCTACGTTTCCCTGCTCCAAAGGACTCTGATTGGGCAGTCCCACTTTGGGCTGCTCACAATCGTTGTAGATTGGAGCTTGGCAAGATGGACCTTCCTAATTGTTGACATTAAATCAGGTGGATCTGTCTACCATGCAAGGTTAGCAAAATATACTGAATAAACACTTAAGTAAAGCTAGTTTCAGCCATTTTTGACAAAAAAAACAAACAAAGCAAAAACTATTTTTTTGAGAATATTTCACACATTTTTGTTTCTCTATCAACAAATGCTTAAAAGGGAGTTTCGTGGAAATAATTGCTGCTCTGTTTTCTTTTTAATAATGCTACTTTTATTGTATAAATGTTTCAATATTTTGAACTGGCATGCGGGCTGCATCGAGGAAGTGGAATGGCCGCATGTGGCCCTTGGGCCGCCACTTTCTTATCCCTGGTTTAATATTTTAGATATTATAGGGATGAACAATATGGACCAGGAGTCATAGTTTGAAAGTTTGATATGTTTTTAGCCTACTCATGATTCATGGTATATATCTTGATTCTTTCTTTGTCTGTGAAGGAACAACAAATGTGAAAATACCTGAATTATAAACTTCTTGTTAAAATTGAATATCAAAATTTGTTCGATACAATGGCAACAGTAACAGAAGCCCTGGACACCTAATAAAGAGCGATGTTTCTTTTTAATAAAACAAATTGCAGACAAACTCCAACACAAGAGAAACTGTAGAAAACACTGGCAATATTCCCGTATCTGATTTTGCCAGAAGAGGGCGTCAAGGTGGGGCAGCAGGTAGTGCGTGTGCCTCAGAGCGAGGAGGTTGCTGGTTTAATTCCCGTGTCAGTCGGCTGCTCTGTGTGGGAAATGCATGCTCTCCCTGTGCGTTCATGGGTTCTCACAGACCAAAAACATGCTCATTAGGTTGATTGGTGACTCAAAAATTGCCCTTAGGTATGAGTGTGAAAGTGAATGGTTGTCCATCTCTCTATGTGGCCCTGCCATTGCCTGATGACCATTTCAGGGCGTACCCCACCTCTCATCCAAAGTCAGCTGGGCCAGGCTCCAGCGTCCCTGCGACCCAGAACACTTGTATGGTGCATGTCTACTTTGTGGTACCAGCTGAACTTGTCTCAATTCTGCTTTCATTAAATTTTCCATGAGACACTGTTCCTGATACTTTCTTCATATTCTGGGAAAGAGTACAAGGCTACAAGGCTTCAGCGGTGGGATGTCTGACCCAAGAATCAAACGACGCCCCTCTCGAGTATAACTCCTCAAACTTTAATGAACTGTTAGTGGTGGTTTTTCTCACAGCTTGCCACCAAGTCTGACACAAAACTTGTCTCCTTACTTTGACAAAAAGCCACAGACTGACATTATTATCTTGCTTTTTTGTTTGTTTGTTTTTTAACGCATGACTATGGTTAACACTGCTCACCTTACAGGCCAGCTGCTTCTCAAACCTTGGAGCGACAAACGACCAGGGGCCCATGTTCTGAGGCTCCTCCTGACTCCAAATGAACTCTGTGGAGAAAATATTCAAATTTATCATCACAAGTAAAAAAAAAAATCAGGATTTTGTTATTGTCAGCCCTCTGATCCAGTTCCTACTAAAGCCTAAAACTAATGAAATAAAGAATGCTAAAATGTAAAAACAAATGAAACATGTTAACTGAAAACAAAATTAAAAAAAAAACAAGTGACTGAAGCATCATTGTGTGTTTGCAAGACGAAGAAAATACAATCACTCCCCCAACGTCCATACCTTTTGTCTTTGACATAATCATAGTTCACAGCATTAAGGGTGTTTCAACATCACAATCTGAGCGTGCTTGTGTGCAAGAGCCGCACTGCAGGACATGCAGTGTCAGTCATGTGTCTCAGAGCACGTCGTACTGCCATACGTGGGTTGTTTCATGGAAACCAGAATGCTGATCTACAGTAAGAGTCCATCTGATAACACCATTATCGGGTCACTCAGAGCTGACCACAGTGCAGTTTGTGTGATTCTGGCACATAAAATGTACAAGCTACAGACACACTCATCACAGATACAAGTTTAATAAGTTTCTAAGACCTCTTACAAGTAAAGACTATTTGAGCATCTACTAACCTGACACATCAGATGGATCATTCAATATATTTCACTAGTCCATCTGGGAAAGACTCCATAGAAAGTGTTTGGAAATGGGCAGGACCTTTCAGAAGCATATCCAAGAGGTGATTGGGCAATCATGCTGTCAATCACATTCATTATGGGCTAGGTAATGAAGCAGGCAGTACAAAGTACAAAGTACAAAATGTGCCCCACTACGTAAAACAAAGTCTCAGCAAAACATTGTTGACTAATTATTTTCGTCATAGTTTTCATCAACAACCTTTTTTGCCCTGACAAAAACTAGACAGTAACTAATAAAAACAAGTGCACATGGACAAAAATTAAAACATAATTAACTGACATTTTCTTCAACAAATAAAAACTAGACTAAATGTTTGACAGAGACTTAATCCAATCAGACCTAATTTGGTCATGTAGAAAGCAGGGACAAGTTAGGAATATATCCAATCACAGCTACTTTGGTTGTATGGAGAGGTTGGATGAGTTAAGAGGAACATCCAGTCACAACTGCCTTAGCTTGGTGGTGGGATAAGTTGGGGAGCGATCCAATCAGAGCTCCTCTCTTTATGAGTTGTTATATTCATGTAGAGCAGGTTCACTGTTTGTTGTCAATTCTGGTATTGTAACTGAGATGCTCTGCCAGGTAGACAAAATAAATGTGATTACATTTCACACTAAAGTTAAACTTGTTTCTGTTAATTTATACATTCAAACTTTACTAGCATTCAATAAAGGGTTATTAGATGTTTCATTTTATCAGTGTAAAACATGACTTCAGAAATTCAAGGAAACATAAAAAATGCCTTACACTTTACACTTCATATTTTAGTCGACTAAATTTACAGTAGATTTCGTCGACTAAAATGTTGTGAAATTTCATCAAGTAAAACTAGACTAGAATTAAAACAATTTAGATGATTAAATTATGACTAAAATTAAAAGATATTTTAGACAAAAGACTGAAACTAAATTAAAAAGTGCTGTCAAAATTAACACTGAAGTGGAGCAAAAATATCTTTCTTTTAGAATTTAGTAATGTTGTTATTCTTTTTTACATCTGATAAAGAAATGCAGCCCAGATCTAATAAAACTGCTGCTAAAGCTGTTAGCATCTATGCTAATTTCTGTATGAGCAGTCACTTCCTGTCGTCTCACTTGTAGCTCCCACCTCTTCCTGTTTTAAAGGACTCTGATTGGTCTGTGCCACTTTGGGCTGTTCACAAAGCTTGGTGAGACGGATCTGCCTGATCACAAACAGTAAGTCAGGCGGATCCATCTACAAGGATCTAAAGGACCACTTCTTAAATCAAGTAAGATTAAAAGACTTCACATTTATGTTTTTATGACAGAATAATGACAGAAACTTTGATAAAAGTTTGCACCGAGTCACTGAACCAAATGTTTCTTCATCACTCGTGGGGAACATCCACAGAATCTGAGCTCTTTTATAAAAACGCTCCTGATTCTCCCTTTTTTGATTTTTCCTGTCAAGCCTACATTTCTAAGAAAATCAAAACCCTGCTCCCAAATGATCTTCAAAACCCACAAACACAAATGTTTCACATTTGATGAGAAGGACGTCGGTGCTGAAGGCAGCAGTTCCTCGTTCTTCAAAAGTTTTGCATAACAACATGAAGCAATCACAGCAGAAGTGTGGATTGACACTCATTTTGTTCACACTCTGTAGCTGAATAACAAACCACTTCTGCGGTCGCCCTGCAGTGAATTTCAATCTGCTGAGGCTCATACTTCAGATGTCTGTGTGTCAGAAGAACAAATGCGTAAACTTGTTTCTCTAAAGATGTGGAAAGTTGAGCTGAGGCCTCAAGAATCCGAGCTGTGCCTGTCAGGCTGCTATTGAAGTTTAAAGACGCAGCAGAGTATTCAGCTCTCTGTGACTCACGTCTGCAGCTGCTTTTCTAATTGTTTTATCTAGACGACATTCAGAGTGAGATTGATGTGTCTCTGAAGAAGAAAAATCCTTTTCCTACAAAGTAAACAAGGATGAAACTAAAATAACACACTCCTGTCAGTAAAGGTTAGAGCTCACAGTGAATCATTTTACTAAAGACCAAAAGAAAAACAAGACCAAATTGAAGATTTAAAGGTCGCTAATTAAACTATGAACATCTCAAAATGTAGTTATGCACAAAGAAGAGAATCACAAAGAAAAAAATCAATGTTAGATGGCTTGAAGGAAAAACACGGCGTCATTTTGTTTCTATGAGGAACATTTCATTTCACACTTTTTAAAAAAAACTGTTGTAGCAATCTCAACGTTTTTTTTGCTTTTACTACATCTTAGTGTTTCTACATTTTTTTCCTATGACGACACCTCCCCTCAAAGTTAGTAGTTTTTCAAGCCCCTTCCTTCCACATCCTCTCCCTCACCACTCAATGCTTCATGTATTCAGTAAGCACATTTAAACATGTAAAAACTTATCAATCCAATTCTTTATTGATTCCTCCTGATTTTTGGTTTGTTGGCCTGTTTAGGTTTTCAATGGCAACACTGTCAAACACGTCACTCCTAATATTCATTGCTGTGCTGATGTATGCCTCTCTAATACCACTTTCACACTAAAATCAGCGAGTCAACGTGGGTTTTTTCAATGCGGGTTAACCCGCGAGTGACTCCTTTCCCACTGCCAGCAGACCCGGGTCTAATCGGCAGCAGACGAGCTGCGTGGCTGTCTGTTTTTTTTCCTCTGGCGCATTAAGCTGATGTCATCATGTTGATGACATCGTCAGCGCGACAAAACACGACCACGTAAACAATGGAAAGGAGCATGGACGCCGTGGACACGGTTTTCTGTACTTCGTACTTTTGTCCCTCTTTAAAAATGTATAAACTCGGCGCTGATGATACAAAGGTGGATGGAATTTGTTGCTGAGACGGCAAAGAGTCACGTAAGTTACAGACAGAGGGGACGGGCGTGAGGTTATGCCATGAGCACGTAACGCCGACGTCATCTGTAAGTTAGCGGGTTGACCCAGGGTGTGATGTTCTCACCGAAGCCGACTGGAGACGAGCCGATAAAAACCTGTGTTGCTTGCAGGGTAAGTCGACCCGGGCTGAAACGCCGATTAGACCCTTTCAAACTGCAGACAGGAGCCGATTGTTGGCGGATTTACACGGGTTTTTTGGTCAGTCTGAAAGGGGTATAAGTTGCTGGTATTTTGACCCTCTTTAACATTCTACAGGAAGTCTTTTTGTCATAAAAATAAGTCACAATTTTGACCACTTCTGCCCCCTGTCTGCCTTGATCACATTTAGATTTCTTTGTCATTTCTGCTGACTGCCTCTAACGAGGGCCTGATGTCCTTGATTTTCAAAGCATGCAGAACAAAGTGGAAGAAATGATAAGCAAAAAGACTCTTGATATCGATTCATAGAGGGAGTTGTCATTGATTATTAACTAGAATTGTTTTTATTCCCATTCCTGGTAAACACATAATTAGTGTATTAATTTGCCCTTGATTTATTCACATAACATTATTTGCATTATTTATAAATGTACAGTTCTTAACAAATTTATTAGACCATTACTCAATATAAGATTTATGCCACAACTGCCCTAAATGAACAGCACATGTAATTACTAAAATCATTTTTATGTTTCTGTTAATACACCAGTATGTATAAACTCTTTAACTGAGATGATATTTTCAATGCTCAAATACTTTTTATATTGTTATCCATGAAATTGTACTTATTTACTTGCATTCCTGAACAGAAAAAATTGTTTTAGTGGTTAAACGTTTTGCTTGATTAATTTCTGACTTCTCAGAGAAGCCCAGTGAGTGGCTCAGATTTGAGTATAAAAAGAAAAATTCAGTTTGAAATTCCTCTTTTCTGTTCAAAATATGTGTCTAATAAAAAAAGAGCATTTTCAGTTTTAAACCAGTTTTTGAAAGATTTCAGAGATATGAATATTTTCTCATTTTATGACAGGCGGTCTAATAAATTTGTGAATCACTGTACCTAAGGCTACTTTTAAGGGCTTCAAATAAAAAATAAACAATACAAAATAATGCAGGGACCCATATCATCAAGCAAATCAGTTTGACAGAAACAAAAGTGAAACTCTCTCCAACAAAGTTAAAAGAAATAAAAACATCTTGGCTGTAAGATTAATGAGTATCTTTCACGTGCTGCTGAAAATAACATGTTTTCTTATTTTGTTTTTGCAAATCTTTTTTTAACTCATGAATTAACAGCCACAAACAAAACCAAAAATATACTTTGTACGTAAAAGCAGTTATTTTATGAAGTGAAAAACATTCCATGCTTTTGCATTTTCATGGTTTTTGTTGTGGTCTTGTCCTCTTCTGTGATTTCATAGTGAAGAATGATGTTACTGGAGGTGCTCCAACAGGAATAACCTTTGCCAAAGCTTTTCTGACAGTCTTACCTGTTTTATTATCCAAAAGGTGGAAAACTGGACTACTGGGCAAAGTTAACAAATCCTTTAAGAAATTCCTGGATCCACATCCTGATTCAGATCACTACCTAAATTTAATTTACTCCTTCCTTGTGCCATTACCAACATTCCCTGAAAATGTCATGAAAATCTGTTGGGAATTTTTTTTGTTGCTGTTTGGTTGCTCACAGACAGACGGACAGACAGACAAATGCCGGTGAAAATGAAACCTCCTTGAAGGAGGTCATAAATCAGCTTTTTATTGTGGGTGTAGAAGAGTCTTCATTTGAAAATGTGACTGAATTAAAAAGCAAAATGTGACTTTCTGAGTGTTTGTTCTCCTGTTAAAAGCTCTGGTCTTTGGTCATAAAAGAGCCAGAGAGGGAAGTGCCTGTTTAAAATGTAAGGAAATCAACTTTTTAATAAGGCGGGACAGTAAATGTTAAAATATTAGCATGTCTGGAAAAAAATGTGTATGCATTTTTTTTTTTATTATTACCTGTTATTTATTTATCTAACTATTCCTTCTTTCTGTTCACTCTTTAATTGTGAGTAACCAGATAGTTTGCATTGGTTTGTGAATATCATACATTCACTCTGATATGCCTGAAGCATGAGCTAGATTGGCACTTGTATTTACTTCATATGAACGGATGCTCCAAACCTCTTGTAGCAAAGAATAAGTGCTACTGTTATTGAAAGATCATTAAAACTTTGGGCTGCATTGTGTCAGCTTTGGTGATCTGTTTGTCCAAATGTACTTTTCCTGATGTAAAAGGCAAAATTTCAGAACCATGCAGTGACAAACGAAAGTAAGAAACAATGAGGGAACAAACACTCGGCATGCACAAGTGCAGCAGGGGGAGGTCCCACTCGTACCTTTGGCGTTGGTGTATTTGTTGAGCTCCTGTTGCAGAGCCTCCAGAGGAAAGGGACACAGCTCCTCCACTCTGATCAGTGCAGTGTTCTGATTGGCTCCTGACGTCTCCCTCTGCTTCAACAAGGCGTAATAATGCTTCCCAGAGCACAGCACCACTTTCTGGACACTGTGTGGAACAACAAAAATAAAAAGAATGGGTCATTTACTTTATCATTATGGATGTCTATGATAAGAGGGAGCCATGGAGGGTTAATAAAAGTTAAAGTAAAAGGTGTTTTAGTTTTAGATAAAGATTAAAACACTTAGGCAGGGGTCATCAACTACATTCATACAAAGGCCAATTTTTTGCTTGACAGATGTCATGGGGCCAGATTTGAAAAACTATAAATATAAATATTTTGATTTAACGAACACATTAATGTTCAGTGTTTTTTTCTCCCCAATTCTCATGTTTCTTAGCGTTAAGAGGAGAGATCAGTCCCTATCACTGCTGCGATGGGACATGGAGCAATTAAGATACTTTGGCTTCTTCTTTCTGGGGCTGTCGTGTTTCCATCACTTGATTTGTCTCTCAATATACTCATTACCTGGTTAAATACTGGCTAAAAATGGCTGTCATATGAAACATGAAGTCATACTTGATAAAACTGTTTTAATCCCCATTGTTATGGTGGCTGTGTTCATAGTTATAAGGATGAAAGGAGAAAAAGAGACTCTTCAAAGTATGACAGAAATTTCTCCCTCACATTTCCAGACTCTACTGATATTCTGGGGGCCAGATTGGAAGCTTTGAAGGGCCTGATGTGGCCCCCAGGCCCCCTGATGATGATCACTGCACCAAAGATTATCACTTGACAACAAGTACTCAGGGAAGTTTCAAAACTTTAAACATTTTGTATTCAGTAGTGACTCAGAGTATATTGCAAAATATTGTCCTTTTAATACCTTTCTGCTGTGACGGAGGGATCACCGATCACAGGTCTGAAAGACGTTCCTGGTGCAAGTTCAGCCAGACTGGACGCTGCACCCTGAAAAAACAAAAACAAAAATCATCTAGTAAAGAGAGATAGAGAGATTTACGAACACACTAAGGGCATATCACATGTTCTCATTTTCTAGTATATGTTTCAATGTAGTGCAAAACTCTGACTGAAGTTAAATGTTTCTCAACAATGGCAGCTGATCACATTCGTCACAGCTCAATGACTATAACCACTTATGTGAAAATGAAAATCATTCTAATTGACACATCTTAATAATTCAGTTTTTTTCTCCTAAATAGGACAGCTCTTTGATTGGCTATGAAAACTCAGGAACAATCAGCATCTTGAGCATGTCAACAAGAGAGAATTACAGATTTGAAAATCACTAAAGCAGGAAGTTTGAACAGCATGTGCCATCGAAAATCCAGGATTAGGGCTCATCAATTTAAAAATATCTTTGGACTAATCTTTATGTTAACCTTTATCTCTAACTAATTGACCTTGTTTGGATCCATCATCCCCCTGGAGTTTTTCTCAAACTGCAACTCTCAGACTATGTGCTGTCTTTTATTATTATTATTATTTCAATTAAGATTACATTCATCCTTTATCAATCCATTTCTGGGATGCAGGTGGCTGAAGCCTATCCCAACTGTCTGATTCAGATTAGTCTGAGGAGGTTCTCAGTCATCCAGGTCATGGTTTTCTGATGTTGATCAAAGTGGCAACTGGACTGATTCAGCACTGAAGAAGCCTTTTGGAGAAGAGGCGAGACGTCTTCGAGAATCTGAACTAGTCCAGTTGTCACTTTGATCAGCGCTGGATTCAGATTAGAAATATTTAAAATTCATGACCATTATTTTTAGGGTCCTCACCAGAGAGGGAGGCCTTCTCTAACAAAGGAGCCCATTCCTGAGGTCAAGGACCCTATTGCCTTTCGTCTGCTTCTTTCTCCTTCTTCTTATTTCTTTTACAGCACTTTAAAACTTAATTTCAAACCCTAAACATGTTAAAAAAAACTCACCAAAATTGGCACACACCTCAGATCCAGAGAAATATTTGATAAAATGCCATATGTGCTCTCTAGTGTCACCTGGGCACACTAAAATGGCCTTCACAGCCAGTAGGAATGGCCTAGAGAGATCAAACTAATGCCGAAACTTAAACCAAACCAATGCTTCAAGTATTTTGAGGCAATACAAGCCCAAAGAGGGGATGGGTTTGCTGACTCTCTCAATTCAAAATAACTGATATTTCTCTGTATGTCTGCATACATGCTGGATCCTCACAGAGCAGCAGGCACATACATCAGTCTAACTTTTTTTCTTCACAAAATGGCAACTGGACTGGTTCAGAGCTGATGAAGCCTTTTGGAGAAGAGGCGAGACATCTTCAATTATCTGAACCAGTCCAGCTGCCACTTTGATCAGCGCTGGATTCACATTGGTAATATCTAAAATTCATGACCACTGTTTTTGATTTACTATGTGCTTACAGAGAATCGGAGCAGAGTCTTTGGTCCGACCACGATGAGTGGTTTTCGGAAGTTTCGGATCATCTGTCTCCTGAGCAGGTGGAAGTACTGGGCAGATGTGGTTGGATTGACCACAGCCATGTTCACAGTGTCACTGTCCACGCCCTCCACTTTACTGTCGCACATCTGCAGGACAAGGAAAAAAAAAGATCATTGACAGTGCAAGTAATGCGTAACACCACAGAGAGCAGGGACAAGCAGTTAAAACAGGTGCAGACTTGTAAATGTGGAGTCAGGGATGAAAACAATCATGTTTGCTCTGACAGAATAGACATTATGTTGCTTGTTTACAATATTTCTTCAAACAGGCATGTGCCGGTCTGTCAGGAGAAAGAAATCTGCAAATATGGAGCGCAGACTGGGACTAAACATAGTTGTTTATGCTTTTCTGGATAAAGACAAGATGTCTACATCTATAAACTGCAAAATCAAACACTTTTAGGGCTGTCAAATGATCACATTTTCAATTAATTATGACTAACTGTGATTGCAGGTTTAGGTGTAAAGAACCATATTTTTCATTTATAACATTTGTAAGTCAATATGAATCATTATTTGACCTGATTCCTGACTTGTTAATCAAATGACAGCAATAGCATTGATCTTTTGATTTTGTATAATTCAATTAGATTCTGCACCAACTTAGATGGAGAAGGCAGTTTTATATTGAAGTGCTCATGCTGTGAAAAACTATCAAACACTCACTAGTGCATGAACAAAAAGGATCTCCCTTCAGGTGACAGCAATTTCTCTTTTCACCAGTTCAAGTATTTTAGAACTTTAAATTGGAAATCAAATCTCAAGTATTATTTCCTAAAAGTGATTTCTCAGTTATTTATTGTGGTTTCTCCACAGCAGTTTCCATCAAAACATTACAGGATGTCACAGATTAGTCAAAGACAATAGTGGGCTAAGAGGCATTGGTTTCTGCATTTGAGCAATAAAATCTTTTCATGTCATGAAAAACAACTAAAACCTATTAACTTTAACCTCTGCACTGACTGGGGTTAAACATTAAACTTACATGAAACTCATCAGGTGGTTTTAGTGCAACATTGAGCAACAGACAAGAAACATTAAGGACTAAAGAGGGAAACTATGTGCCACTCAGGACTCATGTATAACGTGTTTGCTCACATCATCTGACTGCTGAAGGGTCAAGACTACTAAGTGTTTACCACACGGGAACGATACTTATAGTGTTTGTAATTTATGGCATCTGCTCAATTCGACTCAGCTGCATGGTTTCGGTAACCTTGTGCAGCAGCTGGACCAGCCTGATTCAATGTCTGTAATAATGTGCTCAGCCCAAAAGCAGCACCACCCAATCAGAGTCTTTTAGAGCAGGACGAGGTGAGAGACAAGCGGGACGACAGTAGAGTCACTGCACCTACAGGGATTAGCATGGATGCTAAAATAGCACAGATACTTCTACAAAATGAAGGAGGAAACAGAAGGGACAGAACTGAAGGCCCCTTTGTGTCTTTTTCTAACAGTTAGAAGATGATTTTGGTTCCAAAGGTGGTCACACGCAACAAAACAACATGCTATTTACACCCTGTTTACACAACAACGTCTCACCAGAAATGGAGAGGTTTTTCCTTTGCGTTTTCAAAAGATGGAGGAGTTTCTTGTCCGGACAACAAATGTGTCTGGATATTTTTGTCTGGATAACAAACCAAGCACAGAAAGCAGCACACACATGTTGCTCGGTAGATGGCTGAAGCTGTTGTTATTGTTGCTGTTCCTAGGATGGGCGCGCAACCTTTATTTGAAGGGGTACTGCGCATATGCCGCATGTCAGCATTTCCAGGGAAAATGCTGATTCGCGTTTACACGAGGACGGATACAAAACATTTTCAAAACTTTTCACTCTGGACTCTGGTTTCAAAAGTTTGTGGATTAAGGCACTCCAGGCGCAGTTTTTGTGTAAACTGGGCCTTATGCAGACAAGAGTTTGGAAAGTCATGCAGCCTCCTAGAGCCGACAATGGGAGCTGTGTCATTTCTGCATAAATACCCCTAAATTCTGGCAATACTCTGACCATTCAGAGGTCTCCACATCTTGCTTAGACTTGCCTCAGCTCACTTGGAACCCTGCTGGAGGTGATACAACAGACTGTGCCGGGCACTGGGTACAATCCCTACTGGAAAATGAAAACAACCGAGTAAAGTCGATCAGAGTCGAGCTGATACCACATAGGGGGAAAGCTCCATCTTGGTGTATTTATGGCAGTCAAAGTTTAAAAGCTAAACTTTTTTAACTGTATATAATCACTATTGTGAGCACAAGTATGTGAAAGAAAAAGAAAAGTATGTGGAGGGTCCCTCCAGTGGATTCACTGATTGGGTTCTAATGTCTCAGGTTTTCACTGAAGCTTTCCGTTTCTTGATATTTTTCTGAAATTACATGCTGCCAGTGCTGTTCCGTACATGTAGTTTAGAATCATCATTGATGTTTGTCATCATCAGCGAGCATCACATGTGTGTTGCTTGTGTGAAGAAAAAAAAAAGCTGAGCAGGAGCCAAGACCTAAACCTGTACTTATTTCAAACTCAAAGACAACTTCAGTCTGAGATGGATGTGACATTACAGACCTGCAGGAAGCGCTCCATACGACAGGACGAGTGTTCAGGTCCAGCTCCATCGTAGCCGTGAGGCAGCAGGATCACCATCCCACACTGCAGCAGCCACTTGGCTTCACCTGAAGACAGAGCCGTTTTATTCTCATGTTAAAGGACTTTTAAAGGGATACACCAATTTTTTTCCTTTTCCTACTTTTTTTTTTTCTCCTCGTGTCTAATTAGCTTAGCTGGGAGTCAATGGGAAGTGTTAGCCTGTCTCTGCCTACAGTCATCAGATAACCTCTTGAGCAACTCTAAACAGTCCTATGTGCTTGTTGCGAGTGTTTTTTTTTAAGATTATTTTTTGAGCATTTTTAGAAGAGAGTAGGGGAAGACCCTCTGCAAACAGGCTACAGGCTGTATTCGCACCCAGACTGGCAGAAGCATGTATATGGGTTGTGCCTGGTTGCTTAGCACTCCGCCAAAACAGCAACCTATGACTTGTTTTTTTTTTTTACTGCGTTATGTTACGTTATCTTCATTGTATTGTATTTTCATTGTATTTTCTTCTTCTACTCATAAACAGAGGCTTTATTTTGTTGACCTACTTCCATTGTTTTTTTGCTAAAGCTGTGACATTTGCGAACGAGTCGAGTCTTTTGAACAGATCTTTTAAGTAAACAATGAGAACTGATTCGCAGTTGTGAGTGAGCCGTTCGTTTGCGAGCCATTCTTTAATGACAATTTAAGATCTGTTAAAAAGACCTGAATCGTTCAGAAACATCAAATCTCTAGCGTAGGCAGAGGCAGGCTAACACTACCCATAGACTCCCAGTGTTTGAGCTAAGCTAATTAGCGATAGACGAGCATTGCCCGTCTTTTCCTTGTTACTGCACGCACAGTCAAAAGAATGGTGTCTATCTGCTTGTCAAGGACTCGGAGTGAGGTGAGACACGAAAAGAAAAAAAATTGGTGTATTCCATTAAATCATTTCTAACACAACAGTGAGGCCTTGAGAATCTACTGATTGAGTCAAAGAGGTCAACATGTTACCTCCAGAGATGAATGTATCAAAGATGATCTGTGCCCCGTTGAAGAAATCTCCAAACTGAGCCTCCCAGATGGGCAGCAGCTTTGGTTGTGCGATGCTCATACCATATTCAAACCCAAGAACGGCCTCCTCTGACAGCGGGCTGTTGCACACCTAAAACACCACAACAGGCCGTGTCATGTATCTTCACATGCCAGGATTCAGGCAGATAATGCTCATACTGATGTGCTGTTTGGATTTTACCTCCAGGAAGCCGGTCTGTTGAGGGCTGATGTGGTTCAGAGGGATGTACATGTCGTTAGTGTCTTGACAAACCACCATGGCATGTCGCTGACTGAATGTTCCTCTTCCAACGTCCTGACCGCTGATTCTGATATTGAAGCCTAAAACCACAAAAAAACATAAATAATCCATTGAAAAAAATCCAACCAATCATACAACTATATGATTTAAAGGTTCTTGAAGCCCCTGTGATGACTTTCTTATTCAAATTAAAACTGATGCCTCTTCATGACTTTTAAGTAAATAAGACCATAAGAGACAAAATATAAATTAAAGTTCATGATTTTGACTGCCTGTGGTGGAGAAAACATTATTTTTGCACTTTTCTGAGCTACAGTGTATTTCTTCAAACTATCAACTACCAGCATGGTATATTTCCCAAGAAGAGAAAATATCTTTGCAGTGGTTTAAACTGTCACTCGTTAATTTAAAACAGATCATACGGCGTTGACAGTGCATTTTCTCTCACGGTTTATAAGTCTGAGCTGATCTGAAGTTACTCTTGATAACTGATGGTTATTATGTCAGTTCTGATCCCTGAATTTTCTCTATGACTGGAATTTAAAACTCACATATCAGGTAGTTGTTTACAGCCTGAGCTCTCCCTTTCATAGGGATACGCCAGCGTTTTTTATTTTTTTGTCTTGCCTCACTCCTGAGTCCATGACAAGCAGACAGACACCATTCTTTTCACTGTTCGTACAGTAACAAGGAAGAGACGGGTAGAGCTCGCCCACTGCTAATTAGCTTAGCTCAAACACTGGGAGTCAATGGGTAGTGTTAGCCTGCCTCTGCCTACAGTCATAAGATGAACTCTTCAGCAGTGTTATGTCGTTACCTTAGGTTGCGTTATCTATTTTTAGACTAAGATTAGCACTTTATGTAATTTTCAAAATAAATAAATACGAAACTAAACAGCAGGGCCAATGTGAAACCACTGCAGGTGCTTTGTTTTGTTGACCTTCTTACCAGCACATCCGTGGTGGTTTGCACATGCGCCCTGTGGTTTAGTTTCGTATTTCTTTCAAAAATTACATAACGTGCAAATCTTAGTCTAAAACTAGATAACATAAGATAACACAGATAACAAAAATAAGTCACAACAAGCACACAGAACTGTTTAAAGTTGCTGAAGAGTTTATCTTATGACTGTAGGCAGAGGCAGGCTAACGCTACCCATTGACTCCCAGTTTTGAGCTAAGCTAATTCATGGTGGGCGAGCTTTGCCCATCTCCTCCTTGTTACTGTACGCACAGCCGAAAGAATGGTGTCTATCTGCTTGTCATTAACCTTGTCACTCAAGAGTGAGGCAAGACAAGAAAACAAAAAAAATGTTGGTGTATCTCTTAAAGCCCGGGACAATCCCCCAGTAATGCAAGGGTCAGACTACACCTTTTTTTTTTTTTTTAGTTTATTTCAGTCGCTTTTTAAAGCTTATTAGATTATTTGACAGGGGCCACGCACAACGCAACTGCTGAGGCAGAGTTAGCTATAAAGCTAATTTACATCCATGGTTCCAGGGCAGGAAGTCTTAAACATACAATACAACCAATTAAAACAGTGTGAAAACAAGTAAAACAATGTAGACTTAAAAAACACCAACAGGTTTGTCTTGGGCCATGGTTTCAGGTTTTTTTTAAGAACATTAAAAACATTGCCTCAGATATGGTGGGAACTGAGTTCCACTTTTTTGCAGCTCTGACTAAAAACGCTGGTGTTTCGAAAGCAGTTTTCTTAAATTTAGAAAAAAAAAGTCACCTCTTGCTGAAGCCATGGTCTCACTAGCACTGTCTCTGCAGAGTGAGTTATTTTCTTCTCAAAAAAGCTCACTTTTCATCAGTTCTTTACCTAACGCATACATAAAGGACTGGTTAAAACGATGTCAGATTTCTGAGGTTAACTTGGTTACTGCACAATTTACAAACAAAAACTAGTTTTTCCTATGACTAATCTTTTGGTTTTTATCATTAAGTTGTACTTTTTTAAGTTTGACGTATATTGTTACTCTACCTTAAAGCTACTTTGAAAAGAATATATGTATTTCTTTTTCATTGACACACTGCATGTACTTCAATACTTCATTAATTCCAGTACTGTTGAAAATTTAGGCACTTTAGAGCACCATGTCCTAAATTCAAGCACTTTCCAAATCTGAAAATGCAACAGTATAATTCAAGCACTTTCAAGGATTTAAGTCACCCGTATGAACCCTGTAGATGTTACAGGCATAGAATCCTGTCAATGTTCAAAATAAAGGACCTTACAGACTCAGCTGGTCGTATTGGGAGATAAAATTGATTATTTTTTTATTTCTATTTTGCCCCAAATCAAGGGTTTACTGCCTGATAATAGTCCCGATGTTTTGGGACCCTTAAAATAGAGGACTGAAAGTAAAGCCTATGCATGTGCAGGCAAGATACATATAATAAGGTGCGCTGCTTTGCCCATAGGAGGTGAAAAAACAACTAATGTAACTGAATATGATGCACTCTGACCCTGAGAGAGTAGAGAGCCAAAAGCCAACGCCTCTGCAGTGGACCAGTCCAGTTTGGTTCCCTCTTCCAGCTTCTGTAAACGAGCCTGAGTTAACAAAGAGAAAAATAATAATTAAGTAGCTGCACTGTAAACAAAAATGATTCAACAGAAACAGCAGAGAGGATGTCTGACCTGTACGTGAGTCTTTCCCAGGTGGCTGTGGACCTGGATCTCCTCTGGGATGTCAACAGATTTTGCTCCTACAAACTGCAGCAGGGGGATGGGGACCCCCGTGTCCCAGGTGGTGACTCTGTTCTGGGGCTCCACCAGGTCCCCCCAGCGGCCTTGCAGGTTTGTGGGTGGAGGGCTGTATAGGGTCATATTGGCCAGCTTTTCATTTAGCATGCTGTAGTACTTGGACTTGATCTCATCTCGCTCTGCTTCTGTCATCAGGCCCTCAGAGATCAGCTGGTCCGAGTATGAGTCAGGGACGCTCTTTCTGGACCTGGATGGAGGAGACAATCAGGTATTTTCTGTTTTACTGACTAAAATACAGTGTAAGTACAGAAGGGGTTTATTAAACTTTATAAATGAAAACAACAAAAGGTTCAGATGGTTTTAATTTGTTCAAACTGAGGCTGTCAGCAGGTAGGGGCCCCCAAACGTGGGTCTGTGCCTGAGGGCCACACTGTTGCATATTGTTGGGCACTCTCAATGAGGAATAAATATATAAATAAACAAAAAATATCAATTATAAAGCTTCAAAAAAGGATTACAGCACAAAAATATATATTTTAACTCAAACACAATTAAAATTCATGATTTAATGAGCATGGCACATAACTAAAGCCAATTTAAGCTTCTTATAATGCAATAAAAGAATGAATGTAGATCTGTTTTTAAAGCACAAATATATATCACCTTTACAAGTGTTTCCAGATACAATTATGACTAATAACATGTATTATACTGAAGTGCCTAATAAAAGATATTTAGAGACACAATCATAGAAAAGTGAGTTCTTTAATGACTTGTAAAAAACAAAGCATGTCAATAACTGTAAGGTTAAGTGAAATATTTCATCACCTATCCTAACCATCGCCAGTTACTGTAGAGTTTCCAACTTGTTTTCATCTACAGACCCCCTGACAGGGTTGGACAATACATCGATTAAACTAATTAATTTTTACTATTTTCTGCATAAGATTTAAGAATTTAAAATCAAGATTTTTTTTTCTTGACTTACTCTTACTCATTTTTTAATTTGTTGCAATGTTTGAAAATACAAGTACTGATTGCAAAAGGTGAATTTGGATTTATCTCAAGCAGGTGTTTCGAAAATCATACTGGATGCTTATAAATCAGAGCTAAGTTGCAAAGTTATTTCTAAATTCTATACAGCATAAGAGGATCTAAAAGAGGGCGCCACAGAACATGTGAGAGAAAGATGGGAAAAGGAAGCAAATATTGTGATCTGCGAGGATTGGGTGTTTTTAAGTGCATATCAATGGAAAACAACAAATTCTTTGTTTTGGAGGGAGTATGGATGGAAGAACATAATAAGGTTTTTCCTGACTCCTGCACAGAGAAAATATGCAGATACAAAATGTTGGAGGTCTTGTGGTGCGCTATGAGCAGATCATTTCCACATTTTTTGAGAGAATCATGAGATTCATGCTGTTGGCCAGCAAAAAGGCAATCACCAGGAGATGGTGAACTGAGTCAGTGCCTAAGGTGATGAATGGGTGGATGTTATGCTCAGTATATAAAACATAGAGAAAATTTCTGCATCTGTTAAGCTGCAAATGGACAAATTTAGAAACATATGGAAAGGATGGCTACAGTACAAAAGACAATATAGATCAGACTTTGTATAAGGGGTGTTGAAACTGTCCTAGCAGTATTGCACTCTTGTCTCTTTTATTTATTATTTATCTTTGCTTGGCATTTTTGGACTGGGTACATTCTTAGCATAAGAGATGGGCAATTAGAAACTTGGTTTGGAGCCATTTGTGAATTGTCTTTTGTAAATGCTATTGTATCATGTAAAAATTGTATCCTTTGTAACTGAAATAAAATACAAATTAAACAAAAAAAAGAAAAGAAAATACAAATACTGAAATGTAAAGTTTTCATGACAAGAGGCCTTGTCAGGTTTTTCACAAACACACGTTTAGGCTGGTAATTGTTATTTAAATGAGATTAAATATTCATCAGAGAGTTCATGTTGATATCTGTGAAAATAGCTCAGCTTTTGGTGTTTATGTAGACAAACCTACCTACGTAAAAACTGATTCATTTGGAAGACATTTATTTTCAGATAGTCTTACTCTAAGTTATTTTCTACAGGAACCGACATGTTATACATGAGTCATTCTCTGTGTCTGAGCTCCACGCCCTAGAAGTGGTGTTACCAACACTCACCACATCACCTGCCAGGCTTGCCACACCACACCAATTAGTTTGTCCTCGAGCAGAGAGGCAAGGTTTGTTTGTTTAAAAAGATGACATACTTCTTCGCTGTTTAAGTCTCGGGATCACATTCAGGTCTTAAGCTTATTACAAAGAGAGTAGTTGCTGTTTGAGCCATCTGCACCCCTGGCAGGTAAAGTGAGGTGTTATGCTAACAACTTCTTCATGATTGAATGTTGCAGGATTGTATGATAAAGGACTTTACTGTCTCTGTACAAACACCAAACAGATTTTTTTTATAAAGCAGAAGAAAAAAAGAACAAAAAAAACAGGAAAAACAGAAAATGCAAGGTGATAAAGGGAAAAAGAAAATCTGACCTGATGATCTTGTACATGGCCGGGTTGGTAAAGAAAGGCTCATCCAGCTCATTGTGACCCCACTGACGGTAACAGATCAGGTCCAGGATGACGTCTTTTCTGAAGAACCGCTGGTAGTCCACAGCCAGCCGAGAGGCCCGCAGCACTTCCTCGGCATCATCACCGTTCACATGGATCACGGCACAGTTCACCATCTTGCCTGAGACACACGTGTGACAGTCAGGTTACTGTTTGGATAATCCTCCACACATGTTTGTGTAGTTTTCTGTCACCACGTTTTGTTAATGCCAAACTGATGCTGCCTAAATATTTAACCCACCAACATCACTGCAGTACAGAGAGGACCTCCCTCTCTCAGATGGAGTGGTATAACCCACTTGGTTGTTCACGATGAGGTGGATACTCCCACCCACTCTGTAGTGAGGGAGATTGGATAAGGTCAGGGTTTCTGGGACGATCCCTTGGCCTGTGAAAGAGCCGTCACCGTGAATCTGAGATGACAAAGAAGAAAAAGAGACTTAAAAAGAGCAAGGAAGTTAGGGGGATGCTGGTTTGGCGGAGTGGTTAGCAACCAGGCACGACCCATATATATTCTTTGGCTGACCTGAGCTTGAATCCAGCCCGTGGCCAGTTTGCAGAGTGTCCTCCCCCTACTCTCTCACCCCCTTCCACAGGCCTATCCACTGTTACTCTCTAATATCAATGCCCAAAAAAATCATCTTTAAAAAATAAAAATAAAACTAAAAAAGCACTCAGAGAGCGCAGAACTCCGCCAAGCAGCTCCGTTCCGGCAGTGGCTTTTCCACAACCCCTGTAAAAGATCCAAATCTGGATCACCAGATCCAGAATAGTGCCAGGATCTGGACCAAAGTCAGCACACACATGGAGGTTGTTATCCTGTATGAACACAACAAGTTTTGGGAACATCACTGAAAACATTGATTTTATATGAATTATTGAATGCCATCAATGGGACTTCCCATTATAAAGTTCAATGTTTTTTTATGACGTCCGTCTGGATCGGATCCAAATGCAATTTACCTTGATGATAGAGACATGGACCCCATATTATAATGTGAAATTTGAAGTGAAATTGTTAAAAAATGGCAGAGATATGATTTTTTAAAATTCCACCCAATGTTAACTTATGTTTTTTTTGGAAAATTTTGGATTTTTTTTTGCATCCAGACTAATATACATATCACCACCAAAATCTAATCATTTCTAAGATGGACCATTACCAACATCTCCTGAAATTTCAACAAAATCTGTCAAGTAGTTTTTTTGTAATCTTGCTAACAAACGAATAGACAAACAAACAAACATAACCTCCTCGGCAGAGGTAAAAAGAAAAGGGAAGTTTGCTGTAAACCAGAGAAGAAACTTTTTATAAGACGAAGGCCTGAGGGGTTTATCGACTTTACCTCCTGCAGAGTTTGAGCCCTGGATCAGGAACAAAAAATCCTCCACATGACATATGGTTAAGGTCTACAGCTTCAGAGAAACACTGTCTGTGGGCACAATTATATCTCTGTGCCACTTTTAGCAGCAAACATGATGATTACGTTGATTTACGATTTATCTAAAAAGTGGAATATAAATGTGTTTCTCATCAATCAAGATTAAATAAAGAGACCTCAACTGACAAATTACCCCATTTGCAGCAGATCTTTATAATCACAATCAGTCTGAAATAAGAAAATATTAAGAAAAAGGGCCTGCAATAATCGGCTAAAAAGATTATATCACATAGTTACGATTAGTGGTAAAATGCCCCTTGTTATGGTTTATTTATACACATTTTAAAGTCACCCTATTAAAATGCTCAACCCCAAAGCAAAGACACGGTGACATTACATGAATTCAAAATAGGCTTGATGACTCCTTCACCAACTCTGAACATCATGTGACTTTGCTCTGGGGTTTAATATTTCTATCAAAAGGTAATGAACACCTTGAGGCTCTGCTTTCTGGAAGAAGAAACAGTCACAACCAGTTTATTCTGTCCTTCTAAAAAAAAGTGAAAAGGCAATCCATTAACCAAACAGTGTTTGTAAAATTCAATGCACTGGATGTGAAATAAACTGATTTCTTAAACATATTTTATTGTTTTTTGCCTTTATTGATAGACAGAGAGACAGAGGAAAGGTTGTCCTCCTGTTTTTAAAAATAATCCAGTCCACTAGGTGCATTTTTTTTTTAAATCCTTTCCATATGAAAACGCATAATTGCACAATTAACTGCTTTCATTACCTTGTAACTACATCCATGATGTGCATTTTTTTTAGCAATTAGTAAGAAAAATCAGTTTCATTTTCACATCTATTCCATTGCCAGCATATTTGTTCATCTTAGGCATCGTGCACTTTTTGGTTTATTTACAAAGAAATTAACAAAAAACCAAGTACGTGGTTACATATTATTTCCTTTTTTCACTGAAACATCAAACAAATAAATAAATGAAAGAAAAGAAAAAGCCCATCCTACTAGAATTAAGGACACATCTATTTATTTATAGAATAAAATGTAAAAGCTAGGTACCACTTGGCTATATATGTAAGCCTTATGCAGAAGCATGTCCATATGACAGTGCAATATAAACACTTAATTTGTATCACAGATTGTCTAGAACCTGAAAGGCGTACACAAGAACAGTCAAGATGCTGGGAGAAATGCGATGGAGAAAACATGAACATTTCAAATCCAATCCCCTCCATCTCTGGACTATTTTGTACTTTTGGAATTGAAAAACAAGAAATTAACCTTCACAGTGTGCTTGGGCCTTGCGTTATTCCTCCCATGGTATTCTAAATACATCAGTATTATTAGATTTAAAAAGAATTAAACTAAGTTTAGAAATCTGGGATTGTGACAACCCTAACAATACCTGAAAATGCTGTAAAACAACCTAAATCTTAATCTCTATGTTTACTGTCAGTCTTTCTTTTGCCACTATCAAATAAAAGCAAGAATATTTCCTTCTTTTAACTCATACTTTAGCTTATTATTTATTTTGAATGTGTACCTGCAGACAGACAACTTGGTCCCCGGGCTGTGCTTCCTCTTCAGGTGAGTAATCTCCCTCCCTCCTCAGCTGCTGCCTGGCTCGGGCTTTCCCCTGAGCTACGGGGTTGATGGCCTCCAGGTGAGATGGGTTTGGCAGCATGGTGACGTGAAGAGGGTGTGCAGCTCCGAAATCCAACTCCACCGAGGAGGTGAGGTGGGAGAGGACGTCCCCGATGGACGGCGAGGTGTCGGGGAACTCGCTGAGGCCACGCATCTTACGGAACATCAACTGAAGAGAAAGATTATGGTTTATGTGAACTTCTGTTTGCTCATGCTGCTGATCACATTAGTGCAAAACAAAATGTGTCACATTTTAATGTCGATAATCAAATAAAATCCACGTCTAATTTGCTGATTAAAGGGATACACCAACACTTTTTTTTGT
Source organism: Cetoscarus ocellatus (assembly GCA_037902135.1). Taxonomy (NCBI): domain Eukaryota; kingdom Metazoa; phylum Chordata; class Actinopteri; order Labriformes; family Labridae; genus Cetoscarus; species Cetoscarus ocellatus. The sequence continues at coordinate 670,118 of JBAMNC010001525.1, read as the reverse complement.
TTTCATGTCTTGCTTCACTCCCAAGTCCATGACAAACAGATACACACCATTCTTTTGACTGTGTGTGCAGTAACAAGGAAGGGACGGGCAAAGCTTGCCCATCGCTAATTAGCTTAGCTCAAACACTGGGAGTCAATGGGTAGTGTTAGCCTGCCTCTGCCTACAGTCATCAGTTAAACTCTTCAGCAACTCTAAAAGGTCTTGTGTGCTTGTTGTGACTCTTTTTTACTGTTATGTTATGTTATCTATTTTATTACTAAGAGTAGCACTTTATGTAATTTTTGAAAGAAATACATACAAAACTAAACCGCAACATGCATTTGCAAACCACCACAGACATGCTAGTAAGTAGGTCAATAAAACAAAGCCTCTACGAGTAGAAGAAGATAATACAATGTTAGTAGAAGATAATGTAACATAACGCAGTAAAAAAAGAGTCACAACAAGTACACAGGACTGTTTAGAGCTGCTGAAGAGTTTAACTGATGGCTGTAGGCAGAGGCAGGCTAACACTATCCATTGACTCCCAGTGTTTGAGCTAAGCTAATTAGCGATGGGCAAGCTTTGGCCGTCTCTTCTTTGTTACTGCACGCACAGTCAAAAGAATGGTGTCCATCTGCTTGTCATGGACTCGGAGCGAGGCAAGACATGGAAACAAAAAAATTTTGGTGTGTCCGTCTGACCTCTGGTGGGAACTTCAGCAGGCCCGTGAGGAGGTTGAGGCGGCCTCTGTGTGGCATGCCGATGACGATGTCGGTGACCCCGCTGTGGGAAAACTGGTGAAAAAGCTCATGGAAAAATCCCATCATGCTCTCTGCTCCTTCTCCTCCATAACGTTTCACAGTAGCAAACTTTGTGGCCAGAAAATGGTCAAATTCCTGCAACATGTGAGAGAAAATGAAAGAAACTGATTTATTGAAACAAAATTACAAATGGTATTTAATGATATTATCCTGCTCCTTCTTTTCTCACTGACCTGAGACTCCAGCATGATCTTTGCCAGCTGCTTCCTCTCCTCAGCAGAGAAACTTGTCTTCTTTAGCTCCTCAAAGCGGTCGGCGAACCACTCTCTCTCCTCCAGGCTGCTCAAGTGACTGGTCTCCACTGACAGGGGGCCACAGTATGCCTCCTTCAGGTAAGCCTCCACCTCCTCGACTGAAGCCTCTGCTTTGCCGAAGTGACGTAAACCTGCAGGAGAAAGATGTTGATGTGTGAAGGACTCTTCTGTTTTCTGCTGTCCTGCTCGTCATGACTGTAGATGCTGATGATTTTGAAGCTTAGCTGATCTTTTCCTGCTGATGCTGTTACTTCAGGTATCATGTAATAATATTGATTTAATAGCCTAAATTTCGTTTTGCCATTTTTTATTATTTCATTTTGACACCATTGTTTTGAGTTTTTATATTTTAATCCTTGATTTTCATTATTTTATCTACTCATATTTTATGGCCAAGTATGCATAAGTTACCAAGTACATTTTTACTTCATCTCCTATGTTTGAATTTGTTCACAAACAAGGTAGAAAGAAGACAAATCATTTTTCAGGACAATTCAAGCTTTTCCAGGACATTTTACTTTTTTCCTCATTTTCCGTGTTTTCCATAACTGGAAAATCGGTCAATCATTTTCCAAGTTTTCCAGGACGTGTGGGAAGTCAACCTTGGGTGTCAGCTTCACTTACCTGTGGTGTTGAACGTTCCACTGAAGGTGCCAGACAGCATTTCTATCTCCGGGACACTGTCAGCTACAGGCTTTTGAGGTAGCAGTGGATTAATTTTAGCAGCTTTGTGTCCATGTGCTCTGTATGCGTCCACCAGACGGGAAAGACCATGATCTGGGAAAATGAGAGGAGAAATTAATAAGAAAAGGAGCACCCTGCGGAGTTAACCCTTGGGTCTCTATGTAGCTTTTTTTCTGCCACAAAGGGGTGATATTAAGAACTAATTGACCATAACTTTCACGATATTTAAGAGAGTGAAAAAATATTTGGTGAGGAAACTTAATTCTACATAAATTTTGAAAATGTGATTTCAACAATTTTAGAAGGTCAAAAATACGCTGTGGGCAAATTTACTACCCTTTCGTCCCGTTATGGCTGGTTACAAGCCACAAACTTTAGCTGCTGTAAAAACACATTGGTTAATTATTTTTTTTTTATTACTTTTTTTCCAAAATTTCTTCATCAAGATCAGTCCTGACCAAAACTATTTTTTTTGGATTTTAACCCTTTAAATGACAGTTTCATAGGTGATTTCACTGCAGTGTCACAGCTGCATTCATAAAATGTGGTTATAATGGGAGTCAATGGGGAGTAAAACTTAAAATCTGATGCGGCGCAAAAGATAATAATGCACCAATGCATTTACTAATGTTTGACAAATTCAAGAGTGTGATAGCAAGTAGGAAATATCCAGCCTGTGCTCATTTTTTTAGTATCGAAAATCAGTCATTTTGTGTGGTTTTTTTTCACCAAATCAGTGACATCTCCTATGAAATTGGCATTTAAAGGTATAATCCATAAATTTTTTAACATTTTTAAATAGTTTTGATCAGGGTTGAGCTTGATGAAGAGATCTGAGTAAAAAATGGAAAATATATTTATCTGTTATGTTTTTACAGCAGCTAAAGTTGTGGCTTGTCAACAGCCAAAGCAGGACGAAAGGATGTTTTAATACAGTACCCAAGGGTTAATGTCTGCTGCCTGGAAGGAGCCACTTCAGCTTGGACACATTTCTGCACATTCACAGTGAACTTAGGACAACTTCTGTGCACATGAGGTGAGTTTAAGGAGACTAAAAATACTAGCTCACAGTTAATTCAAATTGGAAAGCAATGAAAGTGTTCTCATGCGTTCTTAACTGGTTGGTACAGTGAATTAAGTCCATCCTGACCTTGGTTGAGCGCTGTAATGTGCTCTCTCTGTAACTTGTGCTGGCTGTCGGTCTGTTTGGGTCTGTATCCGTACACTCCTCTCTCTGTGTGATAACAGCAGCTGACAACCTGCCGGAACACACTCGGAGGCAGTCTGCTCACCGACTGTTTCAGGAATAACAAGGCCGACATGTTTCTACAGAGTGAAGTTTGATTCTAAGAGCTGCTAACAACAACAACAGCTAACAGACGGCGGCCATACTGCCGAGGGGACGGACTGGGAGGAGACGCCGCTCCCGCAGCTCATTGGTCCACTTTTAACTTTGAGGAGGAATTAAGTATGTGTTTGAATAGTGTGAATAACCCTCACAGTTTAGAGAAAGAAAGTAAATGTAAATACACAAAGATGTCACGTAGAGTTTGAGCTAGCAAAAATGCTATCAAGTAACTGAAATAACGGCCGTGACGTCATGCAACAAGTGTCAAGATTTGTGTTGCGTTCATGGGCTCCTTGTTAATTACAAACTCACTAACGTTTTGACAGCCCTTGTTTTCGATGTGCAAGTTTGGGGCAAAGGTGTGGATAAAATATGAAAACGAGTCTTCAGAAATGTTCGTATTCACACAATAGAAAGTACAAATTTAATTAGAACAAAAGACAAATACTTTGCCCACATAAAGTTCAATTTGATTGGTGGGTGAACCTTCGGGATGCTGGATGACGACAAGCGGATGGGTCCTGAAGTAGACTGATGCATTCAGATAGCATGGCCCCAACTGTCAACTGACCCCATTTTATAAACCACTACTTTTTAAAGTTGTTACAGTTGAAAAACAGATTTTAAAACATGCCTGACACATTATTTGGGTAAAGAAGCACTCTTTGAAAATATCTGAGAAAAGTGTAAAGAAGTACTTCATGCAAAATGTACTCAAATGTATTTGAGTGCACCTGTCTGAGCCTTCCAAAAAGACAAGAGCTGGTGTGTATTTTATTAAGCATTCATTTGTTTCTGTATATAATATCTAATAATAATATATCCATCCATTATCCACCCCGCTTATCACTGTCGGGGTTGTGGGGAGCTGGAGCCATACAGAGAGCATGTTTTTGGTCTGTGGGAGGAGGACCCACGCATGCACAGGGAGATCATGCAAACTCCACACAAAACAGCCCTGATAGATATGGGTATCAAACTAGCAACCTTCTTGCTGTGAAGCACATACACTACCTGCTGTGCCACCATGCTGCCCCATAAAAATATATTAAATATACATGATATAAAATAATCAAATATAATCACTTTTCACCACAGACCTTCGCTCTCACAGCTTGTGGGCAGTGTTCATTCATTCATTCAGATGCCATCGCCTTATAACTGTCAACATATCTGATCTAAGTAGCTTCTCCATCACTGTCAACAAACTACTGCAGTTAAATAAAACATATTTCATGCTTTAAACATGTTTATGATTGAGAAGCTCTTCAGATTATGTGTACCTTTCATGTAGTCTTTTTCTTTTCATGAGTTATATTTTTGCTTTCACTGGAGAATGTTCTGTGGTTGTATTGAACTTTTTTTGTTTTACATTTGTCATAGCATCTGAGTACTGAGCACAATTAGTGAAAAATATAAGATGCTCAAGGTTTTCCACAATCAAGTGTTGTCATGATAACAAGACTGATACCAACATTAGTATGAAGATACGCTATTCTAGATTAAATTGAATGGTTTAGAGAAGATGTCCTCGAGGGTTGGGGACATTTAGGAACTAACTATCTGCAAAGAAAATTAAACATAAAACATACATTCAAAATTAAGTTTAAGTATTTTGAAGTATTTAATTGTGTGTGTTTGGTAAACTATATTTATTTAGTCACAAACTGTGATTTTGCAAAACTATGACTCACAGAATGAACAAAAACATCATGATTTCTAATTTTATATGCCAGGGCATTTTGCTACTTTGTGGTTAAATCTTTGGTGTCAAATGATACATTTATATATTATATTTCATTATCCTGCTTTAGTAGATTTTAATCTGCATTTGGTGTTTGGCTATCTTATATAAGATATATCTCCTCTTAATGTCTTTGTGTGTGTGCTGTATGTGGATCGCCAGGGTGGGTGGGGTCTTGTATTTTCTTTGTATTAAGTCTTCTACTTTTTATTTTATTTCTTTTCTTTTTATGTAAAACACTTAGTGCTACAAGACTTTGTATGAAAAGTGCTATAGAAATAAAGTTTGATTGATTGATTGATTGATTTGACACTATTCTGTTAAAATAAACAAGGAACTGGTTCACTCATTAAACACAAATTATTCAGTGCTCTAAGTATATTTTTACTTTTACTTGAGTAGAGTCAAGGAGCGCGACTTTTACAAATAATAAAGAAAAAAAAATCAAAGTAACTGTACTTGTACTTGAGTACGTTTGTGAACCCTTTCCACCCTCATGAAGACCAGGCAGTGAGTTTGTAGTTTATTCTTGATGCCCAGAATCTTCTAGAACTTCCACTGGGTGGAGACATTTTACTGCCCTTCATGAGAGTCTTGAATCATACTCTGGGATATTTGAGCTTTAAATAAGGCTGAAAAGCTTCTTATAACATATACGATTATCTATAATTGTATTTGTACTTTAACAGATAGCTTTTAAAATAAGCATGATTTTTCTTGAGTATATTTTTAGTTCACTTCTATAAATTTATCATTGCATATAGAGCTCAGTGGAAAATCAACTTGGTGAATAAAAAAGCAGAAGAGGAGACGCATTAAAGCTGTTAATTCAGTAAAATTCAAAACACTTTATTGGCATGAATGTGGGGTTTTATTGCCAAAGCATTTTATTGAAAATAATGACAACAAAGACAATTCCATAACAATAATCAAAATATAACATAGATTAAAAATGGAAGGAATATGATTAATTTATTATGAACATGAATGAAAAACTTGTTATATCATAAAATTAAAGGCAGAAAGATAGTGAAAAAGTTACAATTTTAATTTATATTAAAAATGAAAATGGAAATAAATATGTGTGCTGTGGTTGTGTTCAGGTTCCACTGATTGTCGTCAGGAACTTTGGATTTGTTTGGCTATTGCGATCATACCAGTGTGCATTAAATGATTTCATATTACAAACAAAATTTGCAGTTACAGTGCATTATTAAAAAGATGTTTCTTTAACAGAATCTTATTTCCCTGTTCCTTTTGAACTCAAATGAAGAAAAAAAATCATTATTTACATCTCTAAATTAACTTCTCAGTAGAGCAGAATTATAACCCTGTAGTTTATTTAAGTAAACAAATTAAGTAAACATTAAACATGGGCACAATGTTCTTGTACCCTGGTCTTTCTATTGTTCACAAAAGTTAGAAACTACTTTATACAGCTTCAACTTCATCAACCTGGGGAAGGATATTCCTGAGTATTTTTTTCTTTTCTTTTTTCCACATTAAAGTTATAACTAATGAGAAAACATGTGCAAAAGGAAATTTTGCTATTGTATTCATAGACTGACATAAAAATCCAAGAGTCCTGAAGGTAGTACTTTAAGAGCTGGGCTCAGTAAGTGGGTTATATGTTGGTGTCGAGGTGTTTTCTTTTACCTTTTGCCATAAACTTTAATTGTTATGTAATAACAATTAGGTGATCTTTAATTTACTTTAGTGAATAATTAACTTTTTTTTTCATTTTCATAACTAAAAACGCTTAAATAACTTTGATTACGTCCCCTTTAATGATCAGTTAAAACGTTATGTTTTATCATAAGACTGTTTAAAGTCTTTGACAGGGTTAAACTCCATGTCCGTAAATTAGCTGAATAAAATCATGATGCAACAGCGACTTAAAATATTTAAAATCTAAATGAAACAGCAGAAGGATGACAACAGTCAAAAGGTGTCATTACCTGAAAACAGAGCAGTGTGACAGATCTTTCTTTGTCCAGATAATTTTATTAAATTGTACTTTTCTGGTGCACTGAAACTTTATCATTTGACTATTTGGTGTCAGTCAGGTTTATTATGAGGATTTGCTGTATCTTATAGATTCTGGTTTTCACCCTCAGCTCCTGCAGTCAAATTACCTCAAGCCCTTGGGCAATACACTCCAACAGCTCTCTCTGCTGTCAGTGACATGGAAGTCTGCATAAATGAGCCTTTCAGGAATTCTCCTTTCCACTCCATCATGGTTTCATCAGCTGTTCTTACCAGTGACATGTTCCTGGTGTTGACGAGCTCTCTTCAGCTCTCCCGGTCTTCTTGCTCCCGTCCAAGCTGCTCATGAAGCTTGTTACTGACATCCAAACCACAATGTGCGTACATTTCCACCAAATATTAAAAGTAATCACCAGTTTAAGGGTAAAACTTTGTCATTTCTGATTTAATTGTAGTTTTCAGAAATCCAGGACTTTTGGCTTTTCCATTTTCATTATTTTTTAAAAAATTCATCTGCATGTTTTATATAATTTACTTTTACTGACTAAAACAATCACACTTCAGCTGCTGACCTATAAGATAGAAGAGTTTATTCTGAATACTCAGGACTTTAGTCGTTTTAAATAGAATACATTTACAAAGAGCAGATTTTTAACTTTCACTTGAGTCAAACTTTATCAAAGGAGCTGCACTTTAACTGAAGTTTTGTCCGCCTCTGGTTATTGGTATGAAGATTAATAATCAATATTTCCAGTTAAGAAAGTTGAAATTTCTCATTATTCAAGATCATCTTCTATTATTTCTTCTTTGTAATGTAGAACTAAATTCCCTTATTCATGTGAACCTTCAGTTCAGCTTCACAGGAGGACATGAGACTCTGTTTAACACTACAGGAGTCAGATTTTCATTCCTCTACGTTTGGTTAGTTCGCCTGTCAGATTCAAAACCCTCATCCCTGATGATAAATACCTTCTGTTATAAGAATTACTTTTGTTGGTATATCTTTATGGAGTGTTATTAAGTGTTTCAGTCATTTCATCCCCTTGAAAAATAAAGTATCACAAATCCAAAGGGATGATTTAACATGTGCAGCAAACCATAAAATAAACACTCCAGCATTTTTTTCATTAATCATTCCACTTCATTCAGAGCAGATGAAACACACCTAATTAGTCATAAATCAGATATATTTACATTTGATTACCAACTATAATAAAATGCCTTAAAAGTCATTCAAACAGCCTGGTTTTATAGATTATTCTGACAAAGCAGATTTGGCATTTTCAGCATCACCACTTTGAGCATGACTTTTATTTATTTTGACTTATATTTTTACTGTGAACCCTGCAGTGCAGTTATCGTGAACTCTTATCAAACACTCCAAGTTTAGTCGGTCACAGTCCCCTTTAATAACATTTTTGTGCAAAGAGCTTCTCAACACCAAGCCTACACCCAAGAAAAAATTTTACAAGCTTATCGAAAGCAACCAAAAGTAACATACTCCATTTAAGCTGCTCTCATTGATTTATATTAATTTTAATTGGCTAAATGTGTGCAGTCATAATATGGCACATGGCTGTTCACGGTTCAACGATCGTTTCCTTTGTCTTCAAGTAACATGTACACATAATATTAAACTGAAATAGATTTTAATTCAGTAACCAGGAGCACTGCTAGCTTTTACCCAAAGATTAAATGAGAAGACTAAAAATTACCATCGTGACATCTCTAGTGTTTTTAAGTTCAGCTGCTTTTGAGTTGTAGACACTAAATTAAGTTTAACTGGTTTTAACAGGGTGTGATTTGTATTAACTAATTCTATCTTGTTTGAACTGGTATTTCCAGTTTTAACTCATGAAATGGTTTTAACTGAGTCAAATGCCGCTAAAATCATTAAATCGTTGTGTAAACTGATTTAGACTTGGATTTTAACTGGATTTAAACTGGATCCAGCTAGTTTAACCGATTTTAAGTAGTTTTATGGTTTGATGGATTAAGCTGGGATTAAACTGTGTGTTACTGATTGTATCAGGGTTTAACTGCTTTGATTGGAATAACTGGTTTTAACTCTGGTTTTACATACTGTGGGTTTCTATGGTTTCACAGAGATTTAATGAATTTTAAAAGGTTTAAACAAGGATTAATTTGTTTTAGTTGGTTTCTAACTCTAAAACTAAACTTAATGCTTGAAACTGGGTTCAACAAGGTTTAACAAAGAACTATTTGGAGCTTTTTTTCTGCGTTTAACTGAATTAAATGTATTTACTTTACTTCAACTTATCTGGTTTTAATCTAAATCTTATTTAAGTAAACTGGATTGGATAAGGTTTAACTACATCTAATCATTTTGCTGTTTTCTTCCACAATGTCAGTCTTGTTATAAGGTTTAATTTAGGTTTGACTGGGTTTTAATTGATTAAAACTTAGTTTAATTAAATACATTTGATTTGACTGATTTTTTACAGGGATTAACCCGGTTTGTCTTGTTGTAACTTGGCTGAAGTGGTATTAAATGGGTTTTATCTGGTTTTTACTGTGTAAACTGGGCTTTATTTACCTATTGCCTCCACCAGGGAGGCTGTCTTTACCAGCGTTTGACTGAGAGATCACTCGTAAAGTTAAGAAAAAAATCACCTTTTCACTTATTCGTAGACATTTTGTATTGAATTCTTGTTGCTGTAAATTCTGATATTTGACTGTTCGTGTCTGTTTTCATGACATATTTGGTTTTAAAAGTGATATTTAAGTTTGTTTAAAGGTTTATTTCAAAAAACAAACGGACACATATATGTAACTATAAAAAAATTAAAAACCCAGACATCTATGACTGTTGAAAATTAAGCAAAGAGAAGCACAACAAAGATAAACGAGTTAGCCAGACGTGACACACGGGGGGAGGGAGGGGTGGTCTGCAAAATGTCTTTACAACACTGGACAAGCACGACGCACAAAGACACACAACAGTCCATATTAGGGGATATGGTTTAATTTGGAGACAGAGGCAAAGAAACACACCACACATGAACAAACACTGACCAAAAAAAGAACACAGAGTCTTTCGGCTACACACTCCTCTATGGGAAAATGAACAGAAACGAGAAAACAAAAGTCTACACAGGTAAAAAGCAAGGCTCGAACTAAACAGAGTTAACTTTTGAACTAAGACAATTATCCACACAAGTTGTCAAAATCCCGATGACCATTAAACTATGTTGTGGACAGCACGAGTACTAACATGAAACTTACCACGAGATTAGAGGATCCCAACCCCCCCCGTAACTCAAGTGAGGAACGTGTAGAGAAATCAAAATCAGGCATCTTTTGAGACAACAAAAACGACAACCAAAAAAAAATTGCTTGACACCACCAAGAGGCCGAACTCGAGACCTGGTCAAGGCAAGGCCACATTGAGAGGCCAGACAATTTTTTTTTTCCAATATAGATTTTTTTTCTTTAATTTCCAATATAAAAAGCTCCACTGGTACAAAATACATATGAACAACCAGTTGTAGAAATTGGAAAGCCTGTTTTTTCTGTTTTTTTTTTTTTTTTTTTTACTTTTTCAAAGCCCACCCGGTTTCAAAAATGATATCGCCTGAACAGAAAAAACTGTATGTATAATACAGATCACATCAAGATGCACCCACTTTGGCTTTCAAGACAAGGAAAAACATCCATTAAATTATTGGTGGAACATGAACAAAGTCTTAACGATTATCAGACAAGAAAATAACACCAGAATATTTTTTTTTCGCTCCTCACTTTTCTTTTTGGATCAAGACAATATCTATAGAGATGCAAAGCTACCACACGGTCAAAAAAAAAAGCACTTCAGAATATGAAAGAAAACACGAGAACAAACAGAGAGTGATTGTTAGAGCTCAGACAGGATTTGTGATGGAAGCCCCTGAAGTGAGTCAAAGTTCCTGTTGGGACCAATGTGGACTGTACATTGTGCTTTTTTTTTATTTTTTATTTTATTTTTCTATTTTATTTTTCATTCACAGTAACACTTCACCATACTTATTTGACCCCTAACCAGCCCTCATTTCAGTGTTTAGACACAATAAGATCTTAACAACATGGAACTCAAGTTATCTTTTTCTGTATTTGAGCTTTTAGCTTCTTTGTGGCTTTTTTATGTTCAATAGAGCGGTGCAGTAACGTGTCCTGAAACGCAGATGTGAGTTAGCATTTTAGCACAGCCAGCACCATTCTCTCAAAGTCTGAAGGGTTGTTGAATTGTTTAAGTACGTAGATGCTTTAAATCAGGTCTGCTGTGAACACAAGCTTAATATTTTCTTTCTTTGACTGTGCACCCCAAAGTGTGGATCACAGCCCCCTAGTGGATGTCAGAGGTACTACAGGTAATTTACAATAAATTAAAATCAAAACTACAACTCTTAAGACATGAGTTTGTTAAAAGAAAAGCAAAATATTTTAAAAAGCTAAAGGTGGATTTATACTTCTGCACCGCCAAAACCATAATCTATGCTCTAGATCCTTCTTGGGTCTTCTGTACAGCATCAGATGATTGATGGGCTACAAGTTCATCTCTGGCTTGATTTTGTGTGCTATAATATGATGGCAGAGCAGATAACTAAACACACGAAATGTACTTTCAAATATATCAGCAGCAGATTTGCTTTATTGTGTCTCATTTAGTGGCAAATTGAGCACCGAAAGTTCCCCAGCCTTAATTTATGTTCCTTTTATACTTCAACAATATACGCTCTGTTTCAGTCGCCATAGTTTCTTGTATACAAACAAGCAGAAGATGTGTTAGGATCAGAATACTAATTACCCCACCAACTAGGCTCTACAGCACAGGTGGACTGTGGCCTTGATGCAGAAGTACGAATCAGGCCTTGAACTTGCATATCACATTTTCTCTTACTTCAGTGCACACTCACACCAGGACCTGTTGGCCTTTATGTGCCATTCCCGGTTCACAATCTCCTCCTGACCTGCTCTTACTCTGCTTCAGAGGCAACAGGGCCTGAGCACAATTACATCAGCGCATTGTGAAACAACATAAGTATTTCACAACACATCACAATAACATGTGCCTATGCCTGTGCCCATGCATGAGCAAGCTTACAGTGCTAAACCACAACCCACACCCAAGAGTGCCGGGGAGAGGAAAGTGAGCCATGCTCATGTAAGCATGGAGCATTAACGCTAAACAAACTGGACTTTAGGTGAAACGTGCTTGACTATGGTACAAAATACTTGGTGTAAATGTGCTGTTACTGTAATGTAGAGATCCAGAACTTTCTCTCTTGTGTTTTTTGTCTCTTAAATGTGCTGAGGTTGCATTTAAGGACTACACATGTAAGGGTAAATTTTTTGTGTTGAAATATAAGCTGTGGGTGCATCTTCTAGAGTCTCAAACTCGCACTGGTTCGGTCTGAGAAGACTTGGTTTCAAAATTGCAGTTTCAAATCCATTAAATACACTGGGAAATGTGCCATATGCGAGTTTTTAAAACAGTTTGTTGGGGGTATAAAATATCGTTTTTGATTGTCTTTGAAAGAACAAAAACAAAAAGTAAGACTCAAGATTTACTGAGATACGTCACTGAGTTTCTACCCAGGAAGTCAGACATCAGGTACCCTGACTTTACCAGCTCGTAACTGGAATGCGTTTTACTGGGATGGGATGTAATTCCCAGTTCCCACATCCGAGGTAACTGGAACACACCATTAGTGGCGGTGAAACTAAAGTCTGACGGTCATGCTTCTAAAAATCAAAGTAGGGTTCGCTTTCACAGAATATAATTTTAAGTGCTAAATGTAGTCACCACAGACCTTATTTTTTGCAACAATCCAAAAACCCTTTAGAAAAAGCCTCTCTGATATTGAACCCCACACAATGCTAACTGAGGCCTACAAAATGACACCATTCCTGCACCGCTCTATAAATTCTCTTCACACAATCGTTGATACAGCAAAGTGTTACAGTTCACACTGAGAAAGACCTTCAAATGTATAGGGAAGTTTATTGTTTATCTACAATTTCTTGAAACAACGGTTCAAATCGAGTACATCACAATACACATTTACCAAAAACTCAACACACAAAGTGGGAGGGGGAGAGAAAAAGGGGAGCAAGGTGACAAGAGCTTTCATGACACTGGCATAAATAGACAAAATAAAAAGGCTAACTGCAGCAATCTCTAAACCAAGGCCTAATAAGGATGTGTAGGCAGTTTCTAGACGTATATATGGCACTTTGAATATTGTATTGCATTTGGATAGAAAAAACACACTGTAAAAAGCACATGCCCGTATTAAAAAGTGGAATCAGTGGTACCTTGCAAGTTTTTTTGGGATAACAAATCACACACAACATTCTGCAAAAGTGATTAGCTCCCACAACTGTGCTTACTTATTGTTTCTCTTACAAAACTACAACACTTTTTCCTCGAGCACGGATTCAAATTTGGTACCTTTTTTCTTTTTTTTTGGATTATTTATATGTATTTTGAGAAAAGAAAAATAATAAAATCCAAACATAAAAAGGTCAAATGGTGACAAATTGTGCATTGTGTCATAATCCCGTGTGAGCGTCGAGTTTCACACACAAAAAAAGCCCCTGAGTTGACAACTCTTTAGCGCCATCAGGTACGCAGCTTTAGGGAACCCTTCTTTAAGGTGGGGAAGAGAGAGGGGTGAAGTGGTTTTTATTTTGTAGTACAAACAGACAAAATACCACCCCAGTAAAAAAACAGTGTAAACTTTGTGCTGAAAAAATGGAATGTATTTGTAAACCAACACTATTGTGGTGATTTTAGTCGCTTTAATGTGCTGTGCATCGTGTACTGCTGAAGAATGAGATTAAAAAAGAATCAGCGAAACGTAAAAAAGAAAGCAACTGTGAGTGTGTTTAGAAATGTGCAGAGACCCACGGGTCGTGTGTGTGTGTCAGAGTGATCTCTTCTTCAGGGGCTCCCACATTTGCAATCACAGAAAAGTGTTTATTTGTGTGCTGCAGTGTGTGTTTTTGTGTGCATGTGTAGAAAAAAACTAGGTTAATATTACAGGAAACTATCATGTGAAGTCAAAAAACACTGAGTTTGACACATGGGCACTTTAACAACAAATTAAACAAAAGAAGAAAACATTGTCTGGCATCTGTATGATTAACAGACATTGTAAGTCGTCATTTTTCAACATGAGGCATTCAAAATTAAACTAGAAGCTGCCTTTCCACCAAGCAGTCTGGTTCAGTTCGGTACACAAGAATAGTTGTTTCCACTCAAATATAAGGAAAGGCCATCCCACTTTTTGGCACCAGCCAGCTGTGTTGCCAAGCTTACTGAGCTAGTCCCGATGGGTGGAGCTAAAAACGCTGCAGTCTGTTGATTGGTTGCAAGAATTGGCACTTCCCGTGCGAAGGCATGGTTTTAACTTCTCTACAACCTTTGCCAAAATATGTCTGCGTGGAACATCGCTGCAGGAGTGCAACCATTCCTCACCACTGGTGATGAGGGCGAAGTTCAGAGGGAGTTGGATGAAGCTGGCGCGACCCTCATCTTCACAGCTGGCAGTGGAAACGCACGTGAGATTAGGGTTTACTAAGGATGCTCGATATTATTGGGATGATATTGGCAGATAATGGACTAAAAAATGGTGGCCGATGTTGGAATTTTTGCCTTATTTACAGCCAGTGTACTGAACATACATCATCTGTAATATCAGAAAAATACAGAAATGCACCAAAATGCTTCACCTCATCATTCATGGGGACCATTTAAAGTTTATTTTTTTCATGAGGGAAATATTGTCTATCTTGTTTTACATTGTTACTCGCACAAATATACTGCCACATTGAAAGAAACAAGAAAAAATTCATGAGACTTTGAGCTCTTGATGAATATTGGAAAAATCCAATATCGTGCATCCCTAGGGTTTACCGTTCCGAACCATACTGAACCAAACCAGATCGCTCAGTGCAAACGCAGCTAAAGTGAAACATCCATTAATTAAATTATTCATGAGAAATTCACAGAAAGTCTACAAGACGTACCGTGGAAGTTGAACACTTAAGTTTCTTAAACACAGGAAAGAAAAAACCCACACACTGTGACCCTCAAAAATAAAAAAAGTACTTTTTAATCCCAAAATTACAATTAATGTAGAGGAAATTCGACTGAAAGTGTTTTAATCGACTAGAAATGCGGTCACCAAGATCAAACTGACTTTTTTTAGTCCTCTTTAAAAATGTAATACACTGAAGACCCCCCGACACAGATGACATTACAACATAATCTACAAAAAACCCAAAGTTTTGCCTGGGTTCTGTTAGTTAAATTCTATAGATTCAATGGTATAAAATATAGGTAATCTAAGTGTGCATTTAAACCACAGATTGTCTATTTGTGAATCAGTTCTAAAAAAGTTGACTCATGTAGGTAGTCATTTCTCCAAACAGAGCAAATGTACCTTTTATTGTGCCATCGATAGTTCAAAAAAAGGTAAATACACTGGATATTTTCCTAAATGAAAAGAAAATAGATTTTTTAAATAGCCTTGGTGTAAATCTTCACACTGCCCGCAAAATGTAGAGATCATTACAGAGCACTGAGAGGGCTTTTACTGGTCAGACTTTCAAAAGTGTTGGAAAGTGGTCTGTTTTTTTTTTTCTTTTAAGAAGCCACCATATTGCTAATGGCACCAAATAGCACAGCTGTGTGCCGATCCCTGTATTCAACTTTCAAGTGAACTTTACTGAGAGAGGTAAAAAGAAAGCAACTTAAAAAACAAAGCTAAATTAAAAATAAGAAATCCCACAGGTTTTTAAAACATTCTCAAAGAACAAAAGAAGAAAAGATCTCTTAAATGAACTTAAGTTTTCACATTGATTTGCTTGACCTCTCTCCCACCTGTCACATTTCTATACAAGAAACAAAAATGATCAAAAAAAAAAAAAAAGAATATACATGCAGAAAAAATCAGGTTGAGCTAAGGACAAAAGGGTCAGTGGGTGGCCAGGTATTGGTCAGGCGAGCTTAGAGAGACATCACAGACAATGGTGGGATGATGAGGCCAGGAGTTTGGCTTGGCTTTCAACATCATGAAGACATGCTAGGCTAATGATGAGCAAACAGGCATGGAGATTTGTTCTAAAAAAGGAACAAAAACGTGAAAGGAAGAGAGAAAGAGAGAGAGACAGAGAGAGAGAGAGAGAGACAAAGAGGAGAGAAGAGAAAGTTAGGGGCACAGCACAAGAATCGTTTAAGCCATGAGGCACAACAAAAACAACAAAAACAAATCACCACGTACAAATAACGGACAGCGTGATAAACATTTCCCCCGCTTTGCTAACCCCACACACAAAAAAACGATACACAGATTTAAGGAAAAGTGACACCACCAGGACGTATGGCAGAGACTCCGACATGCACAAACTGTATACTTGGCACCCAAAGAGATCCATCTAGAGCCAGTCCCTTGTGGGAGACTTGGAGGATGGATGGAATGACTTGAAGAGGTTGTTAATAGAGAAGAAGAAGAAGAAGAAGAGAGAGGTAGCCTAGCTGGACATGGCTTACGTAATGACAGTGAGAAAGAGAGGAAGACGGAGAGGGGAGAGATGGAGAGGGAGGAGGAGGACTCAGAGTGCAAAAAGGTTTTTCACATTGAAGTATGAGGGAAACGGATGAGACGGACTACATGGAGGAAGCCAAACGCAGGTTGAAGCTCTGGGCTCAGGGAGAACTTGGCCTGGCTGCAGCCCTTCAACACAAACAGCTGATCCTTAGTCAACCTGTCTCACTTGACCTGAAGGCAATGAAATGGTATGGAAACACGCCTGATGCTCTCCACGACTTACAGTGACACAAAATACCTCCAGCGAACACTGACTCCAGTGATAGTCATAAATAATCATATACATTAAAATATTTCATCAGACTCAAATTACATGAGAAAACCGCAGGAATGAAATACAGCAAACTGTGGAAAGATCATTGCAACCACTTGTTTTTTGTTTTGTTTTTTTAAATTCAGGAATAGAGCGAGTCTCCCTCCTGCTGTGGGCTCCTTTCCCCCTGCCCCCCCTGAGTCTCTGCTGTGTTGACCTTGGCTGAGGGGTGAACTTACCCTAGCAGTGCTAGCATTAGAGCTGGGGAGGGGGGAGGCCCCGGGGCTAGGATCAGTAGGGTTTGCTGTCGTTCTTGGAGCGCTTCAGCTGAACCTTCAGCCTCTTCATTCCGATCTGGAACCCGTTCATGGCCTGGATGGCAGCTTGGGCTGAGACAGGATTGTCGTAGCTGACGAAACCTGAAAGCAAAACATGGGGGACTAAGTTAACAACAAAAAAGAATAACTGTATAACTGCTTTCATAAGTCACATATCCTTAACCCTTTGACTTCCAAACTAAGAAATACATTTGCAACAAATTATATGTTGGTAAAATTGTGTTCCTTCCTCTCGAATTAACAACATTTCAGGTTTTATTTACCCATTTCAGAACCAGATATGCTGGTTAATTTGCTGGTTGGCTTGCCCGTTAAGGGTTATCTTGGGCATGAATGGATTTCTTTCATTTCTGCAATAATATTTTTATTTTCGTATGAAAACATCACAAAGAGCAAATTTAGATATTTAGCTTTTAACACAGTTTTCAGAGGAATCATAGATTCTTTTTTTATCTTCAAATTTATTTCCTTCAACTAAATTACGATTGTTAGAGGATCTGGAAAGATGTGAAAAGATTTTTTCTTACTAAGATGTTTTCTCTTACTATTAGATTTCTGGGGAGCTATGCAGCAACAATTCACTTCTGATTTTTTCTAGTTCTCTAACAATTACATTGATGTACAGCAGCATCACTCATTGGACAAATATTGGTGTTACAAACACTATTAAGAGAGGTGAATAAGGAAAAACAGACAAAATTGGGCTTTCAAATTTTTCAATACAGTGGTGGCAACAAGTCAACCACACAGTTACAATGCCAGTCAAAGGGTTAACTGATTACATCCTACTTTTTACCATGCATCACTGAAGAAAGGATATAAATTGTGATCATAGTGTAAAGCTCTGCCCTGCCGCTGTATTATGAACACTGACTTCAGTCACATATTTTCAATGCTGAATCCTTCTGACCGGCACCTTTAATCTTGAAATAAACACAAAATTCCAGCATTGTCAAAGACTCAACAAACCAGCAGGAAACTTGAGTGTCAAATGTAAATGAAAACAGGATGCAATGATTTGCAAAAACTGAGTCGAGGAATGTCACTCACCAAATAATGTGATTTCATTTAAAATCCAACAACACGTTTCAAGCATTTATACAGGGGTAAATTCTTTACTTCATTGAAGATCTGTTTGAAAAACTTGAGACCATATTGATTTTGTGCTCAGTTTGTCTTTCAACTTTCTTTTGGAATCTGCTTTTGTGCTCAAACATCTTCCTTGAGCTAAGATTTGCTCTGTTTCTGCTCAGATCGTCTGCTTTCTCAAATTTCCCTTGTGATGCTCGAACCGTTCTCCTCTCTCTCTCAGCTCATTTCTGCTTTGAGATCTTTCTCTGATGATCACATGCTATTGATGTAGGGCTTCTTTCATTTGTGGTTGTCAGGGAGAAAAATAGAACTTGTCACACCACCGGGGGCTGATTCCTATTTTTACACGACTTCAAGGAGAGAGCTGCAAAAAATAGCATTAGGGTCACATTGACGTGTACTTTCAATGACACGGAGAAAGAGGCAAGACAACTAACTCACTCATGTCTATGGACAAAACATCATTTTTCTCTTTTCCGATAAGAAAGATGAATACTTCAAACTCAGACTTCACATGATTGACCAGATAATTAAGTCCACAGCACTCAATACGTCAATTCAAAACGTGATTTTAGTCTTATGTGTCATGAGATAACCACCATAGAGTAGTTTCTTCATAGATTTTATCTAACATAGAAATAAATATGTTGCTTGCTGTTGGTAGATATTGCTCACAGGTGGAATATGCAACATTTTAAACATCAATAAAGCAGACAGCAGATACAAACTCAGTATATTGTTGAGTACTTTCTTCCTAAAAGTTGGTGAAATTAACTTCTTCTGGGGTTGTTGCTCTCAGCTCAGTGTTCACAATGACAGGACAGTTCTTCCTACAGCTTGTTTGTCTTTGTCTTGAGACTCCCTATCTCTGTCAGCCTGCCACCACCTCGCCCTAAATGTTAATTAGTAAGATCTCTTCATAAAAAGCAAGCACTTGTAGCTAAATGGCTGGCCAGCAAACCACATGTAAAAGACTTTGTTGCCGGCTTGAGATTGGGTCAAGGTTTGGGCTCTTTCCTGCATCTACCCCCCCCATTTCTCCCCGCTTTCTACTCAATCCACTGTCCTCTCGAAAATGAAATAAAGGCAGAAAACCCCCCAAAATAATCTTAAAAAGATGTTAAAATGAAAGGGCATCCAATTAATTTTCCAAAAGGAAGAAAGGCACTTTTTTTCTGCAACACTTCAAAGGAATCAGCTGAACAAACTCTGGGTTACAGATCTGAATCTACATCAGGTCTAAAAACAGCTGCACTCACACTGGTGGGACAGGGGGGAGGGGACACAGTGCTATAGGAGGAAGGGGAATTATGGCCAAAATTAAAAAAAAATGAAGTCCAACTTTTACTTGACATCGCCTCTCCATTTGCATATTAAAAATCTGAATTTCACATAAACCAGGGTCTTGTAGTGTAAAGACACTCACCGAAGCACTTGCTCAGGTTGGTCTGTTTGTCGATGAAGACTTTGGCAGAGACCACATTTCCAAAAGGCATAAACATCTGCAGAAGATCCTGGTCCCCAAACTCCTGGGGCAGGTGGTAGATGAACAGGTTGGCGCCCTCTGGCCCTACTCCATTTGGTAAGAAAATCAGGAACTCAAGTTAGATGAATGTAAAATGTCAGGCTAATGTTTTTCAAAATGTGGGGTGAAATGAGGTGGAAGAAGACGGAGGAAAAAAGGACGAATGTGATGAAGTGATGCAGGACGTTTGTGCGTGCTGAGGAACTTCTCACCTTCCTTCTGGCTGCCAGCGATGCTCTGCTGCAGGAGAGACTGGCCGTAGAGGGAGGGCAGGGCGGAGGCGGTGTACTGCTGCATCCCTGAGTAGGCCTGAGTCAGAGCATCCATGGAGCTGGCTGCTGACCCGTTGGCCATAGAGGCTCCCAAGCCCCCATTCATGCCTCCCATCCCTGAAAACAACAACATTAATATGTAGCACACGATGAGCTCAAACATACAGATTGGTACATGAGGTTGTAGTAAATGTTTGTGGACGACAGGGGGCAGAAAGTTACCATTTACAAACTTAAAGTTTCAACTGCATTGAACTTCAGTTGATGCAAAATACACATCTATGTAATCGGTCTGTTGGGATGTAGGAAAATATCAACACGCCAACATATTTAGATATCTTGTGGTGCAATACTGCATTGATATTTTAGTGCAATATCATGATATTTTATTATTCAATAGTTTACAGAAATGTGGGACATTTGTTCATCCATTTGACTCTTTGTCTCTCTGTAACAATTCATTGCAATGATTTCCAACACTGACACACAAAATAGAGTTAATTAACATTGCACAGGCCCTGACTTATATAAAGAACACTGATTAGAAACTGGATCTTTAAAGCATACCATCTTGGGGTTCTTAAATCAATAACAAAAAATATTTCAAAAGGCTTTTTAGTAAAAAGATATATTTCCCTGTATGGAGTATTGCTATGTATCGTGATATATTACATCTTTAACCATGTATTGTAATATGATTACATCGACGGATTCTTGCTAATACAGACTTCAAATAGACACACAGCTACTGCAAAACTTAGAAATCAATACTTAGAAATAAGGGATACATGGTATAGGATTTTTGCCAGCATCAAAACCGATGTATTGATGATGTGTCAAGAGCTCAAAGTCTCTACTGAACTAAAATTGACCTGTTCCTTTCATGGTCAAAGTCCAATTGTCTTAGAAACAGATGTGAAGGAAGAAAAACAACATTTTAATCCCTAATAAGTGATAACTCTGATTTATAAAAGTATACACTTAGTGATGTTATGAATAATCACGGTACATTATACATTCTGTCAATATTAAAGGCAAAATTTGGTTTATTTATGGACAATCTGTATGGCGTGAATATCAGCACAAATGTTCATATTGGCCGATACCGATATTAGTCTGATGATATCATGCATCCCTATTAAAAAAACTCAGCTGATTCAAGAAAATTCAAGTTTCAGCTGTTTCATTTACACATGAAGCAAAGTCCAGAAATAAAATGATCGTGCAAATGATTATTGGCAAAAATACTGTCACAATGGAGCTTAAATACCTGAACCAAAAGTGTCTAAATTCAGTAAGGTATTGTTTAAGAAAGTACAAATATTTAAATATTCGTACTATAATGTCTGCAATGAACAAAAGCAACGTGTGTATGAACAGACATGCTTGTATGTGTGTGCAGACTCAAATAATGGATAATAGAAGAATTCATGATTAAGCACACTGACTGAAGTAATGTCTAAAGCAATAAATAAATGTGCATAAACTGTTAAAAGGATGAATAGATATATGAACAGGAGTTTGTTTGTGTACATGGCCTGGAGTAATGGTGCATATTTTGAATTATCTTCAGCGTTTGGTCAGATGAAAGGCATTTTTATTTACTGGTTTGATAAACCTTTGACTGATACCAACGGATCATTAATACTTTGTCTATTTCAAAACCAGAAGCAAACAGACAAAGGAACCCAATGTCCTTGGTTTAGCTGTGCAGAAAAAGTTGCCATGGTGATCGAGCCAGGTAAAGAGACAGGCAGCTCTGCGACACTGAGAACACTCACATTAGGTACAAACCGGCTCCACAAACAATTTTTCCTTCAGTAATACGTTTATAACACCCTCTGGTCTTTGTGTTTTTGTAGCTCTCAAATTGAATGCTCACATGGCTTCTTGGTAACCTATGTGCTTTCTGCAGACAACCACAGGGACTTCTGCAGACCACAACACCACGTGCAGACCCTATATCCTGTTTCTTCAGGTTCATAAATAGAAGCAACAACTGAACCTAAAGCTCTGCTCAAGTATGGTGTGACATACTGCAAGCTGCAAGCCCGATAATGAATTTGTTGTCAAATCAATACCTCTAAAAATCAGTTTGTATGTAAAGACAAACTGGTCCATCTTTAATCAGTCTTTCTTAAAGGACATTCTTACCACTGACGCTGTTGGTGAGAGCATTCAGATTGAGGCCCACAGAGGTTCCTGTGAGACCCTGCAGGGTGCCCAGAGATGCCAAGGTGTTCATGGCAGCACCCGCGCTGGACCCTGCTGTTGAACCGGCTGTTCAAAGGGACAATAAAAAAAAAAGACATATGGGTTACCACAGGGGGGACTTCCTCTTATTCTAAATGGCCTGTGTTCATCTAAGTGTCTGGCATCTTTACCACAAATTGTTATGGTTATGAGAGGATGACGCGGCGGAGAGAGGGGCAGTTTGAAATCTGTCTCCTAATGAGGAGGGGCCATTACTGCTACAGCAATATGCTAAACTCAGGGAGATGGAGCCAATGTATATTTACACAGATTAAAGGGAAACGGGGGCTCTCATAAAATTTTATACGAGGGTGATTAACTCCCATAAAATAAATGAGGGATGGCTGAGGGCCGTTAGGCAAATAGCGGGGGAGGGAGGTTTTCGGAGCAGTAAGTACCATCACAGCAGCAGGAGGGCTTACTGTGCAAAAGTATGTTCATTTTTACTCCGATTTTTATTAATGTTATATGATCAGATAACTTTACATGGAAGACTATTAAACCACAAATCTCCACAACTATTCTTCTAAAACTCCCATGATCTTGACTAACCTGTGCAGCTTCTACTCTAATAATAACTTTATTTGTATAGCACCTTTAAAAACAGAGGTTTACAAAGTGCTTTGGCAAACAGACAAGAAACACAGACCGCAATTACAAGAGCTCCAGCACAAAAGGAAATAAAAACAAAAAACAAAACAAAAAGCCCATTTTAAATCAAGGCACTGTTACAGAAAAACACGTTTTGTCATAAGAACCCAGACAATAGAAGAACCATGCAACGTAAAATGAGACCATGAGGACTGAAATAAAAGCTGAAAAACATAAAACCAGTAAGAAAAGGAAAAAGGGGGTGAAAAAAAGTAAAAAGGGTATGAAAAGGACTCTACATGATGTTGTTTATTACCTGGACTGGCCAAGGCCCCCAGAGCTCCACTGTTTGTAGAGAGAGCGTTGGTGGAAGTCGGGCTGGCAGAACTCTGAGCTGCAGCCGCAGCAGCAGCCAATGTGGCCAAGTTCTGCAGCTGAAGGGGATTGACACCCGCTGGGAAAACAGAAGCAGAGGTGATTATCAACGGCTTACAAAAGATTAAACAAACTTCTACAGGGTCTATCTGCAACGTTTTGAATGTTTTGTTTTCCTTTTCTGCTTTTTAGTCCTTTTACATAACACCAATGTTTTAAATGATTGTCCAGAGGAATTGTAATGTTCCTCCTGAGCGATAGTTTTCAAACTTTTTCTCCTCAAGGTGCACCTATTACCAAGCCAGAGTCTCAGGGCACGCCATATTTAAAATAAAGCAAAATGGCTCCTTTAACATGGATTCTAATATCTTATTGGTCTTCCTCTTCAGACGGTAACTCTTAGACTAATATGGCATTCTCTAAAAGACTTTTAAGGCACACTCGACTTTAACTCCAATTTCCCCGAACAGTGTTTAAGCACAACCGTCCCACCCTGCAGACCCACCTTTCTAAATTTGCATCGCTCTTACCCCTGTGGATGTCAATATCATCATGTGGTTGTAAGACATACAGTGTCCAATAACTGCTTTCTCAAAACCAGCATATCACAGAGAACATGACAATGACTTCACTCACTTTTTCACAAATTTCAATGGGTCAGATTTGTTCCTCTAAAGTAACACCAGTGTTTTAAATGATTGTCCAGAGGAACTGTAATGCTGCATTCCCTTTGAGTGTTGATTTCCATCTTTTTCTCCTCATGGCACACCCTATTATCAAGCCAGAGTCTCAGGGCACACCATATTCAAAATAAAGCAAAATAGCCCCTTTGACATGGATTCTAATATCTTATTGGTCTGGACAATTTTATCCTGATAGTGTCTAATCAAACCAGACAGAAAACTGTATCAATTTTAAAATACTTATCCAAAACAAAAGCAGGAATTAATGAGAAAATGTGGTAAAATTCCAAATTTCAGCTGATAGAAACTGAGTGAGAGAGAGTAGGGAATGACATGCAGGTAAAACACATCTGGATTTGGACCCCAGCTGTTTAATGACAACAGCCTGTGAACATGGGGCACGTGGTCATCACAACTGGGCGGTCAACACACCATGTTTAATTATTTCAGAAAATATATCTGACCTTTCATTGCAAAAACTCTAGATAGTGTACCTTGAAGTCATCAGGTTACAGTCATATTCAGATTCTGAATTCTTTCTGTTCTGTGGCATCTTTTAAAACAGGGGTGGGCAACTGGTGGACCAGGGACCACATTCGGCCCTCCACCTCACTAAAAGCGACTTGCCAGTCATTTCCAAAAGTCATCAAATTGTAAACATGAAGAAAAGTCAGATATCTAATAGAATTATTTCTATGTAATCTAGCTTGATATTTTCATTGTTTTTTGCAATTAATTGAAGAAATAACTTTACTTTAATAGTTTCTCTAAATCTCTTCCATTAATTATTACAACATTAAATCAAGTATTACTCAATATCATATTTAGAAAATGGTCGCGATAAGATATTTGTGCTCTAAACATTGGAAAAATGGCTTTAATGGATATAATTCTGTGGTAAGGTCATTTAACTATACATGATAAAGTGTATCTGAGTTATAAAATATGAATATTGGTGTATTATTTATGACTACTCTATATTAGCTTATCAAGCATTTTTTTCCCCTATCAAGAGTAACCGAAAATTTGTAACAATGTGGCCCTCAGGTTAAGAAATATGGTTTTATGCGTCCCTCTTGGCAATTAAAGTTGCCCATCCCTGTTAAAACATTTTTATGTTTTCTAATTAATTTCAATAGTCACACTTTATTTCCAGGACATCCTTTTAAAAACAGAATTGCTCTAAATGTGCAGCAATGAATTACACAAAATGGTAATTGATTTGCCACACACACACACACACACACCACAGGCCGTGTACTAATGGAGCCTGCCTTTTATTCTGTAAACCATCATTCTTTTTCTGAGCAGGTTCACTGCTTTTAAATCGACCAGGTCATAGTAATGTGCCATGTGTTTGCCTTGAATAAAAGCTCAGATTATTACTGTGACACTGCTCTATACAGTGATGTGATTTACTGCAGTAAGAACCATGTGGGTGTGCAGCACTGAGTCACGAGGCTGGTGGCATAAAAAAGGTCAGCTTGTAAAGGAGATGACTTGAGAGCTGTGGTCTCCACAAATAAAGGCACAACTCACCTCCTAGCCTCTGGATACCATTGAAACTGCTCTGGTTACTGGTGGATGTGGCCTGCTGGAGCAGCTGTGAGGTCAAGAGGAGAAGGAGGAATTTTAGGATCACACAGGGAATCACCTTACATGACATTCGTCGACACTTCATAGGTCTTATCTAATTTAAGAGCTCCATTTAAAATCCACTTTCAATTTAGTGCTGCAGTTTTAGAGTAAAAACAAGAGTGACTATCTTAAGATCTTGGCTTAGGTGTGATTATCTTTTTATTCTTCAAGTAAGGTTTATGGGATTTGTTTACCTAATTGACATCTGTTATGACTTTGCACCTTTTCACTTGACACGTTCATGCAGTAAATGTCAATACACTTTATAATATTTGGTAAAGTCTAGAGCAGAGGTGGGCAACTAGCAGTCCTGGGCCCACATGCGGCCCCTCCTACTCCCTCAGTGTGGCCCTCATGTCAATTTAAAATATCCAAACATCCACATAAGTGAAGTAAATGTGAAAAAATGTACCATAAAAACATTAAATACAGCAAAAATCCCAAGAATAGAGCTATACTTGGCTTCAAAATTGGCTTTCAAAGTAAAAAACAAAACGGTTAAACATACTTCAATGCCCATTAAATACTCTGAAAGTTGAAAGTATATCATTCACATTTTGACTAGGTCTAGAGGATATTTTCCATCTGGCAGTTTAGTGGCATTGATTTGATTAGCCAAGAACAACTGATAATGCAACAACAAAAAGTTGTTGAGGGTTAGTGGACTTGTCTTTGTCAAAAAGGCTGACATGAAATTGAATATTAAATCAGCACCATTTTCAGAAACTTTCTCCTGACAGAGCTCCATGAGTGTAGGAGTGATGGAGACGTGTGTGCAAAAACAAGACCCTTTAAGTACCAAAGACAACGCTTTAAGTCAGGGGGGTTTAAATCAGGTCTTAAATCAAATCAGGGGATAAGGTTTATATAGATTCTTCATATCAATACATTAGTTTGGTCTGAAAATACAACCCAAAGACGTCAGTCCTCAGTCCTGTATTCAAATGTATGTAAATTTTATTGTTACTGCAGCCCAGCCGGTTTTAAATAAACACCAACAGACTGAGTATTGTTGGTTTAAGTCACCTGCTTGCTGGCTCAGTATCAGAGAGGCACATGCAGGTCACATGCTGGTGTCCTTGTGCCAGAACACAAACTGAGAAAGAATAGATATTTCCTGCCACAGCTAAGACAAACAGTTCATGGCTCATGTTTGAAAACAATGTTTTTATTCACTCATCCTCCAGTTTATTCCATTTCTTACCTTTATCCTTGCCTTATAATATTCTAACAATACATTTCCTAACATCAATTCCAAAGTACTGAAAAGCTGCTTGCATACAAAAAAGTGAGAGCTGCTGTCCTGTGACCATCACCGTCACCATCAAACAAAGAGAGAATATTCCTCAGTAAAGGTTTAAGTTTTGTGTTTTGAACAGCTGGTCTGTTTGTACATGACTCTTTAACAGCAATCTGATTCACCAAACTTAAGTGTGTTTCACATCAAGTGGTCCAGTCCAATTTGGACCTCAATCCTTTGCGTTTCTGAAATTAGAAGCTGGGAGGGGTACGAAAATATTCAACCCTTTGAACACTGAAGTTTGGGTGCCAAGCGTATCTATCTGACCCTAAAGACTGAAGCTAAACACACTGAAGACTATCAGGTAAGACTACAGTTGGTAACGCAAGCCAAATCAAAGCTTTCTGTACCAGGGATGGCATCTCTAATAAGATTTTACTGATAAAAAATGCCATTGTTGATTCTTCTTACTGATCCAATCCAATTCCCTTTTTGATTCTTGATTTTTAGAGTGGTACGCCGACAAAAATTATTCTGTGTTAGTAAATGACACAAAGACATTGCACATAGCTCTGTTGGCGTCATATTGAGTAAAAATTAAATACCACTTTAAAACATTTCTGTCCCCTTCCTCCATAATTGCTTTTAAGATTACTTTGTTGTCTGTGCTGACTGCCTCTCATTGGAGCATATTGGTCTTTTGTGAGGCACATACAAGTGGAGGGCAAATGAAACAGATGCTTTAAGCTAGCTGAAATCACCTCTGAGATTCTAGTTTCCATGCCTTATCACAAACAAAGACTTCCACAGTGATGGTTGAAGATTTCTATTTGTATTGTAACTGACTGGTCTGTGTGTTTACGCACTTCAACAACTTGTGTGGTAAAAATCAATATCCCACACCCAAGCACATTCTCACAAATAAACAGTAGTTCACCTTATTTTATCAAGATCCAGCAACTTGAAATCCTAAAAACATGGATCTCAAACTTAAATGTGCTTCCTGTACATGAGGCTGAAATTCAAATACGTGTCACAAACCCTGATGCATATTAAAGTAAATCTGTAATTACACAGCTCAGCGGGGCTGCATCTTTAAGAAACACTTACTGCCAGGTACTGTGGTGTTAGGGTCCCCAAGCCGGCCAGGTTTCCCCAGGTAGAGGCGCTGTTGAGCTGCTGGATCTGCTGTACTAGCTGCTGCTGAAGACGCCTCTGCTCCTTATCTCTCTGTGTGTCTGCAAACTTCACCACCAAAGGTGAGGAACAGCCCTGGAGCAGCGAAGAGGTCAGAGATGTCAGAACAATCCAGAAGCAATGTGAAGAATTCAAAGTTTATCTGCTGATGCAGGGACACAGTCATTGTTGGGATTTTTTTTTTAAATAAAAAGGGGGAAGGGGGTATCATCTACGCCTCGAGACATTTCCTCTTTATCCCTGTTGCATTCATATCAAAGCTAACACACAGAGGACATCTGCCATGCATAGCTGAGCCAGGCCACATTCCAGAGAGGGGCACAGGATAATGCTGCGGACAGTGAATCTCTTTAGCACTCTGAGGAGCTGAATGGAGTCTACAGACAAGCAGACAACAGATGGAGACAACACTGAAAACATGACATTCGTATGAAGATACGTCAGCAGACATCAACAAGAAAAATGCATTACAATAAACGCTCACACAAACAATCTCACAAACAGTCACATACTGTTCGGACAGACGCATGGACACGAGGCATGCGGTGCAAAAGTCTTATTGAGAGTTGAGAGCCAGACAGGGACCAGGCCGGACAGGGAAAATGGCTTCTGCACCTCCTTTAGCAGAGAATTCAGGAGGTTGTGACAGCACAGTAAATAGGTGGCACCACCACTGGGGCTGAATTTAATCTGGTAGGAGGAGTGTTATGTTTGGTTGGGCTGTTAATTAGACTTGGTCTGATGCTTCACTAGGGAGCCTCTGACCTGTTAGCTGTCGAATTACTGCTGCTCCACTTCCACTAAGACTCCATTGGCTACACAATGACATGGACCCAGTTTTGGGAGAAATCTCTTCGGATAGCTAGCTGCACCAGTCTGGGTTAATTGATTGTTAACCTATTTTTGATGATGTGAACTATTTTCCCTGTGCTCCAAAATGTAGATTGATACTGGCAGACCGTAGTGGCTAGGCCCCAAAATATGATCATCTTAAATAAAGATAACTCAAAAGTAACTTTAACACTTTTGGTACATACTTTTATATTTGGGGAATGTTCTTTGGATCTAAGTCTTTGGTCTAAGGTGACCAAGTGTCTTGAAAATATCCTTTAATTTCTAATTCCTTACAGTGCTTCTCTACTGTTTCTGAACGATGACTTTGTCTTCACGGACAAAACTAGTCTGATCTCCAGAAAATTTTACAGGCTCAAAGGCCAAAAAAAGACAATTCACTCCTGATTCCTCCAGTGACAAAAAAAGATTCAATTACTTTAGAGGTGTCGCTCTTATAGAGGGTATGCACTGACGTCACAATTCGTGCATCAGACTGCAAGTTCCACCCACTGAGTGGCAGGGAGTGACGTCTAGTAGTTGATTCGGTGGTAAAAGACACCTAAATGCTTTAAACCACCTGATAAGTGCAGTGTTTTTCATTTTTTTCAGAACATCTTCATATTTTTGATGATGTTCATTATTTAAAGTTTAGATTCTAGGTTTAATTCACCTGAATTTCCCCAAGATGATGAATAAAGTATCTATCCATTGATCTGATGGATGTCTAACATTTCTCTGTGCATACAGCTTCAGCATTCGATTGGCCGTCATTGCCTCTAATTTATTTTTAATGTGACACTAAAACCACTCAGAAACCTTCATTTTGTGAATATGCAAAACAAGCCAATAATCAGCCAAACGGAAGTCACATTAAATAAATAATTTCAGCAATTTGAGGTAAAGTCTTTGGACTTGATTATCTTTGAAATTGTTCGTCAAATCAGCCGTTGTAATCAGATTTTTATGGGTTTCAACAAGCATGAAAACAATCTAATGTCCTTAGTGCTCGTCACATATTGAAGTGTGATTTTATGAATGTTCTGCTGAAATTTACTGTCTTAATTTTTCTTTATAGAAAATCTAGGGGAGAGATTGCTGTAAAAACAACACTTCGTCTTCGTTATAAACCCGACGTTATGGCTCCCATTTTACAACATTAGCTGAGGATCTTCACTGCCTGCGGTGAACATTATCAAACAACAAAAACTGAAAACTGAAACTTTTCTGATGAATTTAAGTGTTTGACTGCAGACTTTCCATTGATTGCTCTTGTAGTTCAGTGGCTGACACAGTGACAATGTCATGTGCAACCCCCCATGTAGAAATCATTGGCTGTTATTAACAAGGCCCCGGCATCCACTGTTACTATTAAAAGTTACTATTTAAAACCTACTTTTTCTTGAACAATTGCAACCACTAGCTTGTTGTGAACTGGACCCTAGACACATCTTTTTTTAAATATATGTTTGTGCACGCATGTATGTGTATATACACCTGTATGAGTGTGTGCATCTGATGCATATGTACGGATTAGTGTGTTTGTTTATGTGTTTATTTTTATTAAAATCGAACAAGCACAGACATCACACATTACTCTGTTAGTGTTATTTTGTGCAAAATAAAGAAACAAAATAAGCAAAATAAGTCTTCACTTAACTAAAATATACCTGGCCCTTCATGGTGACAGTTTGTGTTTGAAACAAACTTAAAGCAATGATTTATAAAAGTTGACATTCAGTTACGATTAGGTAAATATTCTGGTATATTTTGAAATTCGGCAAATATATGAGCCAATATATATTACTGATTTATGTGGCCATAACACTAGCTGTAAGTAAAAGCAAAATTTGTCATATATGCCAACACTGATCATCAATTTTATAGACAATTCTGTGCCAATGTAGATACTGCTCTGATATTGTGGATCCAAAATCACTATTACCGTTATTTATCTGTTTATTTCTTTATTGATAACCGTTACGCATTTTTCAACCATAAAAAGATTCTTTAGTTCAGGCCAAAGAAGAGTTGACAGTATTCCTCTTTGCAGCTAAATGAAAGTAAATGTTTCAAGTTTTATCATTACTCTGCAGACGACAATATAATCTTGTAATTGGCATGAGTGGTTTTTGGGAATGGCTCATGCTCTGTGATGAATGGTCGCCATCTGCTTGGGCATCTTCTTCGTCTTACCAACACAAGGGGGCAGCAGAATGTATGAGAGGGGGAAGGAGGGGGAAATGAGAAATAGGTGCTAAGGGGTACAGTACCTCCATAGTCTGAGAGTGATGCATGGTTTTGATTGCATTCTGTGCCATTGCCCTGGTAGCAAATGTGACAAACGCACAGCCTGTAGGGGGGGAACAATAGGAGAGGGGGAAGGGGGAGGAGGGAGGGACAAGAAGAAACAAAACAAGACAAAAGGTTTGGACAACTCGTTATGAACCCCAAAAAAACACATTACAGTACAGAAAATGGCAACTCCCAAGCACACAGAATCACCCTCACTGGTTAGCACACAGAGAAAGAACACAACAAGGAGAACAGTAACACGTGTCACATGAGCACAGTGATCGACGGATTAAATTGCCACCCAAAGAGGCTCGACTACGTGGTGAAACAGTCAATGTGATTATAAAGACATAAAATGCACACATAAATACACACTGAAAGGCTTTGATTTGCTAAAATATGTACAATCTGCAAACATCACAGGGGTACTATGGTCAAATCATCCATATATAGTGTACCTTTACTTTAAAATAAGCAGAATTTTCAAGGCAACAATCTGTGCTATGAGGATTAATCACATATATCAACACGAGCGCCTCGTGCTGCCTGCTGTCTGAGACTGTGCAGTGAAGAGGTATGTAGGAGATGCAGCGACAGGCTAATTCCAGCCTTTGTCGAGTGTGATGAAGGAGGCGGTAAAGGAGGAGCTGAGCTGAGCCGAGCCGCCTGCCAGCTGAGCCCACGAACACCGGCAACCTACGATTACCATGGCAACGGGCCGTTGTGCCGGACAGCGAGCGCGGTGGCCCTTAACTCGTGAGATGCGGAGGCCGAGTGTAGCGGTGACGGAGGGGAAGGACTGTGGGGATGGGATGGGTGCCACTGGAGGTGAATAGCACTTGATTTGGGGCTGGAGGGGGGCTGATGTGGAGTAGGGAGGGGGGGGTTTGTGTGGATATGTACTCGAGCTAAGCTAAAGGCGGCAGGGCTGTGAGGCCGAGAGCGCATGTGCCTGTGCCGGGAGCACACCTACCTCTGCTCTGACCGTCTGGTCCCCGGAGGATTCGGCACTCTTCGATCTGACCGAAAGACGAGAACATCATTCGGATCTCGTTCTCGCCGTATTTCTTTGAAACCATCCCGATGAAGAGTTTTCTGTCCTCTACAGCTGCACGTAGATGAGAGGGGAAGAGCAGTTCAGTTATATCCAAACGATTACAGAGCTGAAAAAATAGGCAGTCAAATCAAGTGTTAAATCATGCAGATCTTTTTTTACGCTGCTCTCACTCAAGGTGCCAGTCTCCAACACAAATCTCCAACACCAGCAGCTTTGTTTGCCCGAGTGTCAACTTCTCCAGACAGATGACTGTATCATCCATTTACGCTGTCCTCCAGATCCTCTATACCTGCTCTACTCCTCTCCCCTTGGTGCCTTTTAAAGCCCTTAATCCTTCTAACCCCTGACTCTATATAGAAAATTGTGTGTTGCTGTGCATTTCCTGAACCCGGGCTTTCTTACTGCATTCTGGAGATATAAAATCCGCCCCCCTCTTTCTTTCAAATTCACACAACCAGTTGTCAAGTCTAAATCTTGCCTTCATGTATTTCCTACACACATCATCTCTTAACCTTCCCTTCACGGGTGTCAATGCAAATTTCACATGAAGCAACTTACCGCTTGTTTTCTCACTGTCAGCGGGTTTCATCTGGATAGGATGATGCATCTGTGAAAAAAAAGGCTTATGTAAGACTTGTACCCTTTATTTCCTACACAAGTACTTATCTGTCTTTATAAGAGCTTTAAATCTTCACACACAACCGAACAACCTCATTAAGAAGCACTTCCTCTGCCCCTTGTTTTGTTCTCTCTCTGGAACAATCTTCACTCATCACAGCCAGATTATGGAGGAAGCGTCTTTGAGTTGATGGCATGGATCAAGTTGCACAGGATCTAATTTCACTTCTAGCTGTACTGTATGCTTGTGCTTGCAATGCAAGTCTTCTCGCTAACATCACTCATCTTCAATAAAGCAATTTTACAAGCCGGGTTGGCGGGCAAGTCAGTGTCGTACGCGGCAAATTGGGGCCACACTTGAAAATTATGAAGGATGTGTTCATTTCTTAAAGGATTATACAAGAATGCAAACGAACAATTTTCAAGTTAAAGTCTTTAACTTGATAGGTTTTTCTTTCCAAGTATCCGCAGTCTTAAATTTCAACTTCAAGACTACAAGTTTTTATAATGAATCTGCCTTGTGCATGCCAGTTCATGATGGACAAAATGAATCACCATGTCCAAATCAGTGTGTGGTTTTCCTCTAAATAGATCCAATATGCAGCCCTGACTCTTCAAGGTCCAGATGGTGGTGTTAATGTGATAATTGTGGGCTGAAACCAGAAGTATTTCCTTCCGACGCATACAGTCAGAGTGAAATGTATGCCATGATCTGGCTCTCAACAGCAGGATGGCAAAATGCTTCATAAAACATGAATTTCTTCTAAGCACAAGGTTATTTTAAACTTTATGATGCCAACATTTTTGAGTTTGCTTTGTCATAAACTTTGGGCTCTCTCTGATTTTAAAAGTATGTTTTCAACTTTTTACACTTGGATAAACTAGATTTTTTTTCAGGGTACTCATGGATCATTTCTTATTTTTATGAGTGTCCTTAACATGCTGTTTCAGTTTTGTATCCTGAGACATGAATCAGTTTTTCTTTCCTCTACAGCGTTGGTTCCAGACATGGGGTCCAGATGGGGTGTAAGGCTCTGTCTGCCATGAGGTTTTCAAAATTAGATCTTTACGTAGTGGATAAAATCAAGATACCTCGCATGTTTAAAGCTTTACATGAAGGTTTTTGGTAAGAACAAATGTGTGAAAGTACACAGCCATCAGTCCAATTATGCAGGTAAACAGTGTGGGGCTGATTATCTTCAACTCCGTTTAGCATCAGTTTTACTGTACAAATTGTGGTTATGCTTGTTTGAGCAAGTGGTCATAATCTCAAAGTGTTTTCTGAACAGCTCAGTACCTCCAAGAAGGTATAGATGCTTTCTGTTAGATCAATGGTGTTCATTTAACCTCCTTTTTTTACAATTAGGTTAGAGGGGTGGGCAGCAGCCATGAGGTGAAACACAGTGGTTACTACTTCCAGACTTACACTTAAAACACAGCAATAGACTGATTTTGTGCTTCATCTGATTGAAATTCAACAATTACTTCAACAAACTTAATATTAAGTGCTTACTATTTTGCTGTTGATATTTAACTGTTATACCCCACCCCGCATCCCCTTGTCCTGAGGAGGCTCTGCTTGTCCTCAGGTGCTTTTCCTTTATGAGGTGAAGTCTCGACTCAACTCTTTTTTTCCAATAGGGGTGTAGCTCGTGCTTTTTTTGTATCACCTCTGGCGAGATTCCAAGAGAGCAGAGAGGATACTAAAGCATTACGTCAACTCAAGGCACTGCCAATGAGATGGTGAGAGAGGGCCGCCGCTAAGAGCTTTGCAAGCGAGATGTCAGGAAATATATGTTTGAGACTAAACATCGGCTGTTGTCGGATTTTTATGCAGTTTAACTTACCAAACTCTCCTCTACTTTCAATAGTATGTTGTAGAGAATCAAGATATTGGATTCATACAGAAATCTGATATGCTGATAATTTCAAACCCATTAGTACCTATACCAATACAGATATCAATTAGGGCTGCTCTACTATGGCAATCTGCCAAAATGCCCTTAACACTATTATTTTGGACATGAGAAATAGGCTATACATAAGGATATATATAAAAATCTTAATAGCAAAAAATTGTAGATGGAAA
The DNA here is from genome assembly GCA_037902135.1 of Cetoscarus ocellatus. Classification (NCBI taxonomy): domain Eukaryota; kingdom Metazoa; phylum Chordata; class Actinopteri; order Labriformes; family Labridae; genus Cetoscarus; species Cetoscarus ocellatus. The sequence goes on along the minus strand of JBAMNC010001525.1, from coordinate 635,338 downwards.
AAAGACATCTTTTAAACTGAATTAATCATTTTTCATAATTGTTAAGTGTTGGAGGAGGTAACTGTCATTGAAACTCATTAATTGCACAGCTCAACTGCTGATGTATACCCATGTTTTTGTCGATGGAGACTGATGTGAGGACGTTTAACTCCTTTAATCATCAGTGTAGAGGATGAAATACACAGAGAGACACGAAGGTTTAGGACGCAGTAGCATAACAGCAGCTACTGTTGCAATGCTACGATTACACTCTACAGCCGCTGTTTGATGAAGCTGCTCCATCAAAGATAGAAGAGGAGTAGGAAGACTTACTCCACTGAATAATCCACTCAAGAAAACACTTTAACGTGCGCGCATTACACTAAAAACATGGGATGATGTAATTTAACAACTTTCAGTGATAAAAACCATCACTGATCATCAATTTCGTTGAATTTTGTCAATAATGTCAACAATTTGTTGCATCCCTACTGTATGCACAGATGATCAACTTTTTAGGCTTTTATCTGTCGACATGGATGTTGTGCTGATAATATCAAGCGTTCTTTAAATGTTGTTTTGCTGCTTGCAAGAATCTCCGCAACAAAATCATCTTGCTGTGTCAAAAGGCCACAGACCAGAGGGCAAACTGTATGATTCCCTCTTTCCTCCTTTAATGTAGATCTGGACGTGTGCAAACTCACACAGCAGAGGATAAAATGTTCAGGAGGTACTATCAAAGTATATGATTATTGAAAATTAAAGCCAGCAGTACCAATACTAGGGCTGAACAATATTGCTGTTGCACTGTGCACACATGCAATAATCACAGCGAAGGGTGAACAACTTCAGCCACATGAGCAAAAGCACACCATGCTGCCATTTGTGTGTTTAATGGACAACAAATTATACTGACTATATTTGAATAAACATCTTTTTGATATCACCATCGGTGGGTAGGGATGGGAACCGATAAGATTTTACTAATACCAACGCCGTTATCTATTCCACCTATCGATCCATCCCTTCGTCAATTCCTTCATTGATTCCTGTGACAGGTCACTCCTATTTAACGCTGTTCAGGGAAGACAAATGCTTCAGAAGGTTTCTACTGTTTTCACCCTCACTAAAATCACAAGCACTGGATTTTGTACAGTTTGCTTCATAGAGACATCCAGGTTGATTCTTTGGATAAGTTGTTATTGATTCTCATTTAGAAGGATCTTTCTACATGTTGAAAGTACGACATACAGACGCCTGTCACTGATACAGTAGTTTCACAGTTGATCCAGTGACTGTGTTAAATGGAGACTTTCAGCTAAGTTTTTTCTTTTATTCTTTTTAATCATACTTCTAAAAATATTTATTTTACTGTTGTGTCTTTAGTTGGGCCCTATAAAAACTCTTTTTCTTCCCCCAAATTCTGTCTTAGTTTTTCTCTTATTTCATTCTCTTTATCTTAATGTTTTGAAAATTCAGTTTTTAGTGTTTTACACAAATTTAACCCCAGACACTGTGTAAATTTATTAAATATAATCACTCACTCTTCAGGTGGTCCTCACATGTATCTTTACAGGTCCAGCCAACAGTATGTTGACAAAATCTGCAGAACATTTATTCCTGACACATAATTGTTGGGAAACTGCTCTGCCCTGTACTTTGGAGTTAACCAGGAGTTTCGTAGCTTCTTTGCCAACTTAGCCGGTGTCTCAGGCGGGCGCTTCGATATGTTTGCATTGTTAAGGAGGGGAGGAGGAGAGGCTTTTACGTAAAATGTCAGCCATTTCTGTGATATTCTGCATTTATATTGAAGTCTGCTTTTATTGTCCAATTCCGTGATTCTGTCCGCAATTCCGTGATTGTGGATTTTATAGGGCCCTACTCTAGTAAACATCTACTCTAAGACATTTTTGTAGATGTTTACACTTATAAAGTCACTTTAAATAATCTCTTTAAATACAAGAGCAGAACAAAATCATACAATATCATTTCTACCCATAACTGTTCTGCCCCAAAAGAGTGGAGTTGGTCTGGTACCTCTTAGAGACAAAGAGGAAAAAGGTAAAACATGTCTTCGCTTGTCTCTTGCAAATAACGTCACAAACAGAACTGTGTGAAAAATCTGAGCAGTGATGAATCCCATTTGAGTCTGCCAAAAATCAGAATGTGACAACACTTCTGCTTTATTTAGTGAGAAACGACTGCAGAATGAGTGCTTCTTTCTTTTGGTGCCATTGTTTCAACATTTCTGCCCAAATCAGCTCGAAGAACTTCAAGTGAATATATTTTTAGCACATTTACCTGCCACGCTACATAAGAGAGAAGAGAAAAAAAACAACAGATGAAATGCCTGAGCAGGTTGTACTTATGAAAAAGTGCTCAGTTTGTTTTTGACAAGCACTAAAGACGAACAGACAGATGGCCCGCTCAGTATGGGCACTGGCTAACGCTGCTGACCGAGGCGAGCGAGGCACAGAAGGGAGAGGAAAAACTGGAACAGGGAGACGAGCTTTTGTACTGTCACGCAAACCAAACTCAGTCACCTGCAGTCAAAGCCAGTAACAGTACGACCGGGGGATTGGGATGCGAGAGCTGAGCTGTTCGGCCACTCTTTATTTGAAATGTCTGCCTGATGGATCGTCCTCCACTGTATACTCGGCCTGATACACTCATTTATCACCCAGTTCAATATGTACCTGTAACCTCACTGACAACGGCTCCTTTTCCAATAGACTGGGCTATTGATTTAATCGACAGCGGGAGTTGTTTGGTATGGATTTAATTGATTGGAAGGGAGAGTAATTTAGAGCGCTCCATGGGCAGGGAAGATTTGTAGAGGTTTAACAAGCAATTGCGTTTATTCCAGCTGGCTGGGCTTTAATCTCTCTGGATAAATCAGGTAGGGAATTAGGAGCCTGCAGACTGCATTGTTGAAATATCTTAAACTTGCTTCTTTTATGAGCCCAACTTTAAGAAAAAAAAATGTAGACTTGCATCAATGATTCATGTAGACAAGCATTAATAATTTGTTCCACTTTGTGACAATGGAGTCCTGCGCCTGGGAGAATAACCTGCTGCCAGGTCAGGGCACGATTTACTGAACACCTGCAGGACTGTGTGCAGGGTCAGCCGGCCTATTGTTCACAGTGTTTGGGGTTCAGGGCAGTCCTCTGTGTTGTGTTAGTGCAGAGCAGGGATGCTGTAACTCTCACTATAACGTTAGTACAGCATTCACAGCTTGTGAACTGCAGTATACTGGGTCTGAAAATAACCAACTCTCATGAATAATGAGGCTTTCAATGCAAATCGAAGCCTTTTTGGGACATTTTAAACCAAAACTGTGAAAATGAAGACCATTTTTCAGCTGCGGAGCAAACTGCAATCAACATGGGCGTGGAATTCGTGCATATTCATTTCATTACACACCAAATGCTCTTTTGTTGAAGTCTTTCCCTGAATATAAAAAGTCAGGGTTACACAAATGTATTTAATAACAGAATATCAAAGCACATTGCTCAAGACAACAGGACAAACACCAAGTATGTTGCTGCTGAGGTATGTTTTTGCTGGCATTTGTCTGTTTGTGTGTTGATTTATTATGTCTGTGAGCAAGATGCCTCAAAAAGTTCTTGGTGGATTTTGATGAAAATTTCAGGGAATGTTGGTCGTGGCAGGAGGAGGAAGTAGTTACATTTTGGTGGTGATCCAAATCTCAATGTTGATCAAGGAATCTTTTGAAGGATTTGTTTACTTTGCGTGATACAGATTTTAATCAATACCTTGAAAACTCTGACAGCTTTTGATGAAAAAAAGACACTCACTGCCCATTTTATTAGGTACACCTGTTAAAATGCTCTTACGTGCAAATAACTAATAAGCCAATCAGAGCATTAGGCATGTACACATAGACCTGCTGTAGTTCAAACTGTGCATCAGAATGGAGAGAAATGTTGATTGAATTGATTTTGAATGTGACATAGTTGTTGCTGTGACTTCGATTTTCTTGCATGAACATCTCTATGCTTTCCAGAGAATAGCCCAACAAATGTATACAGAAGACCATTCATGAATGCACAGCACGTTATATATTGAAGCACATGGGATATAGTAGATAACACCAGGTGCCACTCCAGGCAGGTAAAAACAGGAAACTGAGGCAACAACTTGCACTGACTATTTTTAAAGAATGTTGCCTGGTCTGATGAGTCTTCATTTCTGCAGCGACATTCAGATGGTGGAGTCAGACAACATGAAAGTATGGATCCATTCTGCCTTGTAATAACAGTTCAGATTGGTTAGTTAAGACGTATTTATTCTGTTCCCCAATTATAGTTATCGAAATAAATAAAATAGTTTAGGGCTGCCATGGTTAAGAGTCACTTTGTCTTTTGAAGACCTATTGTCTTTAAGGTCATGTTGGTTCATCTATATCAGTGTAAAAGACACTACGATTGTTTGTCAATTTTCTTTTGCCTAAAATTATCAAAAAACTGAAGTTCTGAATTGAAATGGAAACGCACCACTTCAGAACACTTTAAAATTCCTAAAAAACGGCAAAGGATGGGGCACCTTTAAAAGACAGTCATACTGATCGGACCGTGATGAAAGAAACGCGGTCTGAACTGAGCCATGGGTTAACTGTATTGTTGCATCCCTTCTGCCTGGTCAAGCACAATTTACCGGATACCTGCATGACTGTGCACAAGGTCAGCCGACCTATCGGCCCACTGTGTTTAGGGTTCAGGGCAGTCCTCTGTGTTGTGTTGGTGCTTAGTGGGGGCAGAGATATTTTTCAGGCCAGACGTGCAGTTCAGTGAGCCGAGAGCTCATTATCGGCCGGCACACAGCTCACAGCCTGCACCGGGGATGTAGAAGGGCTCAAGCAGCTAAAAGCAGACCGTACTGCGCTTACTCACCCCACTTAAAGTCTTTATGTTGTGCAGTGCATTCTGGGCCTCCAGTGCAGCTTTTCTTGTATAAAAAGTTACAAAACAGCATCCTGCAGAGAGAGAAACAGGGACAGAGAATGGGCGGGGGGAAGGAGACAAAAACAGCATTAAAATGGCAGTGCATACAGACAGTAAATGTAATCCTACGGCTGCTGCAGAGCAGGAAGAAGCTAAATGGATGAGGGTATGCTCTCTGCATATGATAACAGAAACATGTGACAGGATATTCTTAGAACAGTGGTGCACACAGCTCGTGTAGGAGCTTGCAGCGAGGGCACAGGAGTAATAAGATAGTTGAAGGCTGTTGTGTGACAAGGCTATAGAGATGACCACAGGGCTGGGTAGCTGTCAGGAGCCAGTGATGCACTGTCCGCAGGTCAACAGAGCCCCGGCGTGCCAAGGCGCTGTACCAACACATCAACATATCAGAGAGAGCCCTGCCTCATTACATAAGAATCAGATTCACATAGACAGATATATACAGGAAGCATGGAGCCAGCACAAAGACACAGAAGGAGCAGGAGCGGGAGCAAGGAAATGAAATCATGGGAGGAGGGAGGTGGTGGGGGAGGGGGATGAAGAAAGAGGAGCAGAGGAGGGGCAGAAAAAAGCCTCTCATCCTTCCATCCCAGCAGACCGCCAGTGGCGTTCCAGCCTGTCAGTTTCACTGGGCTGAGGAAGTGGAGCACTGCAGCGTCTCTGACCTACATAGTGTGTATTATGCCGTTACTGGAGCTCCCAGGCCGTGGGGAGGGCTGTTGAACTCTAATATGCATCGAGCTGCTCTCTTCTTTCTCTCACAACCAGCTGAGCTCCCTTTCTCTGCTGCTTAGCCCTGCCTCCGATTTACTGGGGCTAAATAAACCATCCAGAGAGGCGTGATAGTTATCAGATGATTTTTTCATGACCTGCGGTGGAAGTGACCTAAAAAAAGGGACAGCAAATCTGATGGCCCCTCAATAGATCCCTGGCAAAGTAAACATCCAAAGTGCAATGGGATTATGGCACTTCCAGCGACAAAACACACAAAGAAAGATGACAGAGGGAGTGGGCATACTTTGTTTTAACTCCCATGCAAATAAGTATAAGCTAAGTTTCATAAAGACCACTTTTACTGGGAAATCAATGGATGTGGGGGAAGCTTCTGCAACAGATTCACCTCACGGGGCAGAGCAAGCCAGAGACTGATGTGATCAGGCCTGATTATCTATTAGAATACATTAACATTGCATTAACATGTCAATAGGCTATCACAGCTGACACTCCACACAGAACAGAGGAGGGTTCTGCTTTAAAAAAAGGGGGTCTTTGAACCCTGCCTTTACAGTGAGCTGCACAGCGTAGGCTGTATATCTTTATATACACACAGCATGAGAAGCACCCTGGAGGTTTGCTGGTATACCTTCAAACAGACTCGGAGTATCGTTTGATGTGTGCACTTGTAAAAAGATCAGGTGGATCAAACTCTGGCTTGGTGACACCATGTGTTGTCATTAGGGCTCTGACACATCAGTGAGTCTTTGACCAAAGGGCACAGCGAGGTGACGAGGGCTCAAAACATGTCAACAAAGAAGGCCGAGAATAAATCCTCTCCTTTTGGCAAGTGCGAAGACAAGGAAAAGTATATTTGGAAGTCATTACAAGGAAAATGTGTGCTGAAAAACAAAATGATACTTGACCAGACAACACATTGTAATCGTGTTTGCTTGATTGTACCGCTGGACATCTGAGATTTAAATAAATGCTGGGTAAAAAGGAGGAAGGCTACATGTCTGTCTCCCAGTGGCAGATTTGCATGCCTTCCACGTTGGTGCACAGAGCAAAAAGACAAAAAGGTTGCCCTAAATCAGAAAAACAGGGTGTAGACAGAAATCTGAGGTTAATTTATTACTTTATGACCCTTTTCAAGACCCCAGTCACTAATTGGTTATGTAATTTTACAAATTTACAGGTACCGATAGTAGATCAGCATACAGAAACAGTCTTGGCATGTTATATCTCCTTATCAGTAGGAACATAGCAAAAGAATATTAGCCGAGTAACTTACCTGATGCAAGATTTTTGCTAGCTAACAAGCATCAAACTGTTAAAGATAAATAATATGAGATTTAACTCTGAAAATATTTATGATGCACACAATTCCTTACAACATATGAACACAGTTAAATTAATGCTGCAAGAGGCAGAAGGGAATATTGAAACTGAAAGAAAGCTGCAGAATCTGTTAACCTTAACTTTTCATGGCCTTCAGTTTTGCTTTCATTTTTAAAGACCTTGCGACAACAGTGAAACCATAAATTTACTGGGCCAAAATAAATAAATAAATAAATAAATAAATAAATACTCCAAGGAGGGTCTCCCCTAAGAGTAACAAAATCAATATCATAATACATCTTTGTTCAGAAAGATTTCAGACTTAGACTTGCTTTATTGTCATTCAATAAACACACTGTCAGTGCACATATTGGACAAAATTTCGTTACCATGGCTCACAGTACTTGCACCGCAAAATATCAGATAAGTTGAAGTACATATATCTTAATTAAAAAATATATATATATATAAAATACATATAAAAATAGAAAGTAACTAAGAATAGTATATATGCAATACAACTATCAATGCGGTGGTATCAGGCTTTAATATTTAATTTTTTATTAATATGGTGCTTTGTTTAGAGTTTTAAAAACTTAAGCTGAATTTGTCCGTCAAAATTCTTCTGCATTTGTTTCATGACTTAATTGTTAGAGGTGTTTCAACACTAATTTGCTTTTACAGATGTGCACTGTTAATTAAATTTAGAAAATTTAAAACATTTACATTGTTTTATCTTAATTTTATTCAAATACTTATTTTTTCCACTTACTTTATAAGAGCTGTTTGATATTTAGCGATTTATCAGACATTTCTGATATATTTTTGTGATCAATTGATTATTGCATTATTGTTACACATCGTGTAGTATTGGGATTCCCAGCCCTAGTCCTCTCAAATGATTTTACAGACTCGATTAACAATAGAGCTTTTTATCTGATCTCATGAGACCAAAGGCTCTGGACACACCTCACGGAGCGGCAGTCGCTCAGTCTGAATGACTTGGGTTGGGAACCAGAGGGTGGCCGGATCAAGTCACTATTGACCTTGCCTGGAAGTTGGTCTGGTAGCTGGAGAGGTACCAGCAGACTTCCAAGGCCCCAGATCTCCCAAAAACCTGCACAGCCAGCACTTTTGTGAGGGCAGAAAAGCTTCACTCTGACACCTCTCGGCCCGTGCATGTTCATAAGACCTGTTTGTGCATGAGTACTCCAGCATGCCTTAACAACATGGTATAAAAACACAAGTTTCCTTGAAAGGAATTATTAAAGTATGTGCTCTCTCTTCAGTAAAGGTAAGGGTTGGCAACAACTCTGAAAATCAGCTTGTGACATCATGGTGTGCTAATTAAAGCCCACTACACCTTTCTGATCAAGTTTTTGCTTCAAAATCTACTTTCAAACCATGAAGAGACTTCAGAGCTGCAGCAGATCCACCAGAGAAGCTTCAACAGGTAAAATGTCACATTTTATTCTGCATCTTCTCATCAGAGAGCTAATTCTGTGAAAGGAGTAAAATCTAAGAATTCACTACATGACTTGCAAACTTCACTTTCAAGAGGGCTACCAAATCTTGATAAATGTAGGAACAGACCTGCACTCATGTCTGATTTTCTGAGGCTTTGTCATTGCTAAATGTGGTTATCGTTACGTGTCATAACCAGGTTTCCTTAGTCTTGCTCCCCTTTCATTCACAGTTGATTTTTTTTATTGTAACAAAAGCCCTTCATGGGACAGGTGTTGCACATCTGCATTGAATATGAATGAAGTGACACTGTTTTCAATCTTCATTAACACATTGAAAATAGATGTGAATTAAGGTTTCAAAATTGATCACTCTTGAGTTTGTGTGTTCATGCTTTACTTAAATATTAAGTTAATATTAAATGAAGCAAGCAGGATACACCAACAACAAAACGGGTTGCTGTTTAACAGAGGTGGTCAAATGTCTCCTAAATGATTATACACACGAGCAAATATTACAAATGTAAACAAACTCTGTGCACAAAGTAAAAGGGCTTTTTACACCTGCCATTGTGTACAGCAGACCACAGAAGAACCAGATAGCATGGTAACACATTACGCTGAAACACCTGTAGAAGTGTACGCGGAGAACTGATGCAGAAAAGTCGAAAGCAGCTTTTAAAGAATAAATTCTCTTGCTTGAATGAGTTGAACTAAATTATGAGAACTAAACAAGTTATTGAATCAGTCGATGTTGTCGAGTCGAGTGTGATGATCTGCAATGGAAACTGTGAGTGAGGTTAACCTGGCGTTTTCTTCGTGGTAGGCTGTGCCTGTGCATAAAGGATATAATTCTTTGTACAGCCTGGTTGCCTGGAGGCCACACTAGGTGGCCATACTATCATTATCACTTCTACTGATGCTGCCTTCACTACTACAGCAGTGTGATGAGTAAACTTGTCCCTTTGTTTGTGTTGGTTGCTGAGTCGATTGTGTCCTCACTGCAATTCAACAAGTGAAAGCGAGCTGAGACCACCCATTTCAGGCGAGCTTGGTGCGATTTTTGTACCACAACAGGGATCGATCATAAATATTCAAATGGACCACAGCAAACAAGGAACACCCATTTATATCAGAACTACACTGCCAAACAATCTGGGAGTGAAAACAACCTTTAATGCATGTCAGTCGGTCTTTGTTGAGTCTACACGACCAAACCAATCCAGATGAAGACATCCAAGGCCACCTATTGTGGCATACACGGGTCAATACCAAGCATAAAACACAAGTTGTTGCCCTGAACAGATGAGAATACATCTTAATGCACGGAATGAAAAGGCTGCATGAGATGGCTTTTCACATTAAGTGCACGGATACTGTATTGCACTTGTCCCTTGCAAATAAAGGTAGGAAATACATTCCAGCTTCCATTCAGACACAAAATCCCACATCAGACGTAGTCCTGCCACATTAAACCCCCTGAGAGGATTAACACCTTTAACCACAGAGTCATCAAACTATCAGGGGAATTGAAATTTGGCCGATGTCGTAAACCCCAGACAGTAACATCAGGGAAAATGCTGTTTACTTTATTTACCTGCAGTTAGTTACGGGAGACTGAGCACTTGCAGTGGCACTTTGCAGCTCTCTGCAGACAGCAGGCTTTCACTTCACTGTCTCCTCTAATTGCAGTGTTAACTGAATTGCCAAACCAGAGCACTGTTTCTAAGTTGAGTGACTCAATAGTGTTAATGGGAGATTGCAGCTGAGTAAAATTTCCTTTATACGATGGTGCTTTTATCCAGTATTGTAAAAAAGAGTGAAAATGTTTAATCCACTGAGCAGCGTTATGAAAAATACACTCATCTGGCAGCACAACAACTGCTTTTCCTGTACTGACAAGTAATTCTGTGCAATACCCAAGAGGATTGAACTGAAATGTGATGGAAGATGGAGCAATAACAGGGTTTGTGTTTGCTGTTCTTGACCACTAAAAATCAAGAACAAGTAAAAGTCAATGCACCTCTTTTTTATTTGTGGCACCTGAACAATAATCAACAAGCATTTATTAAAGCAGCAAGTACAGCAAGGGATGAGAATAGATACGATTTTATTGATGTCAACGAGGGATGCACAATATTGGATTTTTGCCGATATCCGATATACTGGTATTTTTTAAATCATTATCGTAGATACCTATACCGATATTTCTGGTCAAGAGCTGAAGCTCTGTACTTCACAAAAATGGACTTATTTCTTTCAGTGTTACAGTATATTTTTTATGAAGAACAGATGTAAAACAAGGAAAACAGCATTTAACTCTTGCAAAAATGAAACTCTTGATTTTTTTCAATGTACCCATGCAGTGATGAGAAGCTGCATCAATGTTGTACATTTGTGTAATTTGCCCATATTCCATATCTGAAAAAATTTCAATAGCGGCAGATACAGATACTTTACTTTTTATACCGATATCAAACCGCTAATATTGTGCATCCCTAATGTCAATTATCAACTGAGCCAGTACAATGCTTCACCAGTTCTGTTGATTTGTCTGGACTCTGCGAAAACAAGAGGGCCACGTAGGTTGTCTGTGTCAACAATGTCAAACTTGTGACACTCCTGATGCCATGTTGTGTCGACAAAAGTTTCATCATAGTGTTGGAGTGTCCAACCTTACTTGAAAACTTTACAGCCATGGATATTAAATTTTGCGCTGTCTCTATCATACTACGTTTATTTCAGCAAAATCCAGTGTATAAATTCACATTTTAATACCTATTTTTCATATAATTACTTGGCTATAGCTAATAAACTGCTGCAAACGTCATACCGCTATAAATGCCCTGACATCTACTCTTATTAATGCAAAAGAAGGAGCAACAATCACACCTCTTAGCACAACCTGGCTGATGCCATTGAAGATTAGCTTCTAGTCATTGTAGGTGATCAGATGAGGAGGCATTTCTGCTCAAAATGTGCTGAGAAACTCCACACACTGGCCGTCTCTCACAGACCAAAAACATTCTAGTTAGGTGAATTCTAAATTGCCCTAAAGTATGAGTGAAAGCTCTCTATGTGGCCCTGTGATCGCCTAAGGACTGATTCAGGGTGTACCCCACCTCTCGCCTAATGCCAACTGGGACCCAGGAAGGGATGGCGGTATAAATAATGGATGAATGGATGGATGGATAACAAAATTAGTATATTGAAAGGCAGTTACAACCCCCTTTCCCTCTAGGAGACCAATAAAATTAGACCGTGGCTTGTATATCAGTGCAATTTATATTGCATTTTGACGCTAAGCCACACTTGCGTCAGCTTCTGTGTCTGCCATGATAAATTCCTCATTCCTCCTTCACTGGTAAAAACTCTTCCTGGTAAGAGTCTAAAATATAGTTTTCCAAGGTAAGCGTTAAGCATAAAGACAAGATATCCATGCCTCTAAAAAGATGTTATGAGATGGTACTGTGAATTGAAATTTATTTTCAATCAGCAGCCCTGTGTATAAATAAGCTGAGCGTTTGCTCTGTTGGGCTAAAAAAACATGTCCCGTGATATGTTATGAAGCCCTACTACTTTTTTAAAAAAGTCTCTGCACAATTAGTATTAGATATAAATACACTTGTACAGACCACTCAGCTTTAGCAAAGCATAGTAGCAGGGCCATTGAGTTAATATCAATATGGTGAGCCTTAAGATTTAGGCTTGATTTTATTTTAAGTGTGCCTTGGGCAATAAATGATTGAAAACCACTATGTCAAGCATTCATCAGTCTGTGTGAACTCACCTTTGCTCTGAGGGGGATTCTGGGTACGATCACGGAGAATGTTGATCTGGTGCACAGCTCCGAAGGGCTCAAAAAGCTCTCTGAGTTCGGTTTCTGACCAGGACCGGGGAATCTGACCCACGAACATCTTGATGGAGTCTGGGTCTGGCTGATCCAGGTGCTCCAGCGACCCGTTCATTTTGTTGCCGTTGCCGTTGCTGAGGGAGAAAAAAAATAAAAGGATATTGAGTTTTTGTCTCTAAATTCAGTTCAAAGTTCAATCTGGTGGTCACATTAACTGAAGGGAAACTAGAGTTACTCTTGAATTTGAGAACTATCCAAGCATAAGGTCACATGCCACTGGATAAACTAATGTCTCAAATGTAGATGAGACAGTTGCAGTAGGAGAGGCGACTTGTTAAAATGTCTAAAATGTAATTACAAGGCAACCTGTAAAAACAAAAAGGACTGATTCAGCCTCACGCGTCTGCCTGGAAAAGATCTTCATGGTAATTGTGATAATTATAAGAAAGAGGAGTTTCACTTCATCTGAAAGTGTGAGGCTGAAAGTCATTGGTCTGTCAGTTTGTCTGCAAACCGCAGTGTGTAACAAAGTTATTAGATAAAGAGGTGATAGGATATGCAAAACCAGTTCTGCTCCAAGAAGGAACAAGACTATTTGCCTTAAGCATTGAGCACGAGGTAAAAGAAAGTCAAAGAGCTTCAACATTTTACAGGATGGAAAAGTAGGGATATGTTTATACAGCAATCTACAAAACTTAATGTTTTCTCATCACATTTTGGCACCAGAATTACAAATATATTTGAATGTTTTTTTTGTTTTCCAGTAAGTTAACTGTGCTGGAACCAGACAGTTTTATTATTACCTTAAACGTTGTTCAGCGGCACCTAAGCCAAGACCATAACGTGACTTGAGACTCTACTGTCATCAACTATCAACTGGCATCAATTTATCTATGTATCTATAAATCTATCATCCATTTATTTTTTTATTGTCTCCTTATCATTACAGATAAAATACCTTCTTTACAAATGTTCTTCATATGTACATGCTGACATATTACTGTACTAATTTAGTATAATTCTATAGTATTTCAGCTGTTTCAAGTTTACCATTTTCTTTCCTTTTGTTGCTTTATTTTACATAAACCTCTGTGCCTTTCTGTCTGACCCTTTTGGTCTCTATTTGACCTGACTGTTGATTTGTTGTACCCAGAGTTCTGCCTTTTTTTGCCATTGTTTTGTCTGTTAAAGCACCTTGTAAACATGTGTTTTTAAAAGTGCTATATAAATAAAGTTATTATTATTATTACTGACCCCTGAATGGCCAAAAATACATCACCACCACACAAGGTTGTTTGTCACAAAAATAAAACACCTCCTCTGTTTCTGATAGTGTGGCATTTAGCTGCTTGTGAACCACTGGCGCAAAACATGTTTCCTTTTTCAAACAAAAAGCCACAAACTAAGGGCATGCTCCTCCTTTATTGTTGTGAGGATGTCAGTTTTGCGCAGACACACTATGGCGACCCAGCCTATGTAAGAAAACACCATGAAAGCCTACACACCCATCAGGCATTACGTTATGACCACTGACAGGTGGAGTAAATAACACAGATTATCTCTTTATCGTGGCACCTGTTAGAGGGGAAATGTAAGGATTTGAGAGTTTGACAAGGGCCAAAAGGGTCACAGTGTGATGGCACTATTAAATCTGTTTTTTCACAAATTCAGTTTTCATTTTTCCCATTTCTGTTCTAATTTTTTCACGATTCAGTTTTTAGTATTTTATGCTAATTAAGCCCCAAGACACTGTTTAAAGGAATGAAATATAATCACTAACTCTTAAGGGGGTCCTCACACGAGTCTTTACGGGTCCAGTCAACTGTATGTTGACAAATAAGCAGAAAATTTGATCGCCTGACATGTAATAATCATTGGGAAATTGCTCTGTCCCGTACGTTGGAGTTAGTAGGGAGTTTCGTAGCTTCTTTGCCAACTTAGCCGGGTGTCTTAGGCGGCCGCTTCGACATGTTTGCATTGTTAATGAGGGAAGGAGGAGGGGGAGAGGAAGTGAAGCGTGCATTGTCCCCATCATTAGTGACCCCCTCGGAGCATTTTCCCAAGAGAAGTGTTCCTTTTTACTTCGAAAAAAAAAAAAGCTTTTACGTAAAATATCAACCATTTATACTGAATTCCACTTTTTAAAGGCCAATTCCGTGATTGCAGATATTATCGGGCCTTGCATGTGGTCCAACAGACAAGCTACTGTTGCTCAAACTGCTAAAGAGGTGAATGCTGGTTCTGACAGAAAGATATCCGAGTACACATGGCATCACAGTTTGTTGTGTATGGGGCTGCTTATTGTTCCAACAAAATATTAGGCACCACCACATGAAGATAAATGAAAAATAGTCTTCAAATTCCCTTACCAGATAAATTCAGCATTTCTGATTCTAAATGAAGATGTCTATTTGATAAATTGTTCCTGGATTTTGAGAAATGAATTTAATCCATAATGTAGTTTAACATATTTGTACATTGAAGTAAAACAATATCTTGTTCACTGGAATGGACAGCTCTGAATTGCAAGGCAAACAAGAAACAAACAATGTGGGTGGTTGGGGTAGTGGGGGGATGATGGAGAACAGTGAAATGCTAAATCGTGCCATTTTCCTCTGAGACAAGCCTCAGGGACAGAGAATCAATACACACTAGTGTACCTATGTCTACAGCACCACCGCCTCACTCACACAAGATCGAGCACACAAACACTTCCTGACAGGGGCTGGGGCCATGAGAACCAAGAGAGAGGCGGGGGATACAGTTACCCAAAAAGAAAATCATGTTAAAAATTCAGTTTTCAAACACAAGTCAGGGTTTGAAAAATGACCATGATGGGTCAAGGATCAAATGTGCAATACAACAATATGTAGCTTTCTGACTTGAGATGCTAGACTAGCACATGCTGAGTGCCACAATTGCAACAATAACAATGTAAAACAAAATCAAGAGTGACAAAGGATATGCTGAAGTAAGAACAATTTAACACACAGACCTTTGGACGCGAGCCATCCATCTCTTACAAATTGAGCCCAGCCGTTCTGCAGAAACACCAAACTCCTTCAGGGACTTAAATGACATGCTAACAAATCACACTTCAGCTCCTCCTTCAAAAATCCAACTCCACACCACAGATTGAGTGGTTTTCTTTTCCTGGAGGCCGTCAATACATCTGAGTAATGATATACAAACAGGAAAAAAAAGCTCCTGTGAAACAACAGTCTCTCTCCACCAAATATGGGGTGAGTACACCCCTCCCACCAGCTCTGACAGCTAAATGAAAACAGCACTGCGGAGCTGTAAACCTCCAAAAATCGCTGGTTACCAGACTGAGACTTTGCGCTGCATGTCTTCCTGAGGCACTTGGCGATGGTACAGAGAGTAACCTACAGCTTCTTCACCACAGCAGGGGAACAATCGCATATTGTTCCCCCCTGCTGGAGAACACTATTCACCGTTGCTCCACAGCACAATGGGCCGAGTCAGAGTGATGCTTTGGAGCACATCGGAGGCTACGTCTGCTGAGGCCACAGCACTGGTGGGTGACACCATTTATCCAGTTTAGCCCGTGGCACTCCTGACGCCATTTTACTGAGGGCTCTTTGGTGAAATCACGCTGTGGAGAGCAGCAAATCACACTTGAAACACTGAGTTTGTGTCAAAGTATTCAGAACAGATGAAGGTGCAGAATGAATTTCAATGAGGTGTCATTTTTACATTCTTGTGACTCCCAGACACCCTGCAGCTGAGCATTGTTCCAGTAGCAAAAAGACAACTGATGAGAAAATGTAACAGAGCACATTCTGGAGCCTTAAAATCCATCACTGAAAAACAAGATGACATAATGAATGTCTGTATATCAAATATTTGTATTGCTGTTGTGTTTTGAGTCAAAATGATGTAAACAAGAAAGGGTCAAATAACAATCTCAATGTATCTCTATCTGTGGTTGTTATTGATTATACCTCCATAATAAAAACCTTTGCAACCATATAGACATAAGGACCCTCTTGAAAACAAGGCGTCACATCTTAAGGGGCTAACCTCAAAAACATTTACATACAGCAGAGACAAATATGAGGACAGATTTGTGATCTTGGCGTCCATGAGTTTGCTGCCATCATAAATTCTTATAGTCCCTTGTATAAGTATCGAGAAAATGAAAAGTATGGCTTAGGCCTGCTCTTTTGTAAAGATAACACTTGTTATGAACTGGAACTACACAAATAAAGATTGATTGATACTAGTAAGGGGCATTAACTCTAGGCATGCCGTAGCGTGCACAAGGAAATTTCACTCCAAAGTTTAGTTTGTAAGCAAACGCACTATACTGAGCTCAAGCATGATGAACCTTCCCTGACTTGACAGGCTTACACACAATTTCCACATTCTGCACATGCTGTCCAGCTTCTTCATTGGAAATACAAGGTGTGTCTGTTTTGATAGACAGGTGATTTCAAAATACAGCACTCTCTGTAAATTCTATTGACGCAGACAGCAAGTTCATTTCAGGCAGGTAATATAGCCTGTTTTATTCACACTACCCTTCCTGTTTTTCTTGTGATCATGCAATAACCTTGTGAAGTTCAGTGCTGCGCCCCTCTGTGCAACAACTTAAATCTGCTTCCAATAGTTTGGTCAATGATATCGATGGTTGGGGGTTAGAGGTGTGCTTCAGCATGGTATATTTGCTCCTGCACAAGTACAGGTGCCACAGTGCATGTGACAAGAACTGCTTTTCCAGTGATGTCCCCTACGCTAACTGAACAGCATGTGCTGGTTACAACACCTTGATGCAGTCGTGCTCAGGCCTGGTTGTTGCTGGGGCAGTGTGACTGCAGGCCACCAAGGGGCTGGGGAGGGGAGTGTTTATCAAGCATGGTGACAGGGCAGCTACTCTAAGACACCCTGTAAGATGTGATATTTCCTGTTAAAATTAAAGCTTTGACGTGTGTCACACAGACAGATCACCTGCTGTGATAACAGAATATTGAGAACAGCTTTTAGAAACTTACGTATTATTTGAACCTCTAAATAGAATTTCTGCTTCTGAATGCTCTCAAAGAGGAAGAAACTCACCAAATTTAACTGCAATGTGAAAGCAGTCTGGAAAAATCCCCCTGGCAAATCTTCCATTTTGCAGTGAACATGGCATGTTGCACAATGCAGATATTTTATTATGTGAGGTAGTTTTTCAATAAGTGTATATGAGCTTTTAGCAACACCTTGTCCTCATGCTTGTTACCACCATGATCTCATATTCAGCCTATTAATGATGCAACCAGGCTACTGACTTCTCCATTTGCAGGTGTAAGCTGTCTTACAGCTAAACAGACTATAAACCAGTCAATAAAGACGCTGAGAGCTTCAGGAGGTTGTGGAAGCACTTTTTTTATGTGTTTGTGCAGTAAGAACTAATGAATGTGCTGCAACTGCCAACTGTCTGTCATCTTTGGCTGTGCTTGATATGCAAATACTTCACAGGCCTTCGGATGTTTCTGTTAGTCAAAGTTTTTTCAGTGCTTTTATTATTGCTGTTGAATTAGTAAAAACTCTGACAATAAAAATCAAAGTCAAAAAAAGGTCCCAAGTCTGAAGACACTCTAAGTGCAGTGCTGTTTCAGCTCACTCAAGTGTCCATTTTAGGAAACCAGGTCTCACTCTAAGTTAGATGTGGATAAATAGAATTAGTATGTGTTAAATATGAGGTATAAGCTTGCATCAACACAAGAAACAGATGGTAACAGCTGGCCTGGCCTCATCCAAAGTTTACAATATTCACCCATCACATGCTCCAAAGCTCTCTAAGAGAGTTGCTTAACTGACCTAGAAAATTTCAGCCTTCTCACTCTCAGTAGAAAACCAGAGAAGCCTATAACCTAAATGCTGTTCCTTCTGAGAGCTATCACAAAGGTTATGTGACAGCTGCATATTAGGATCTGTATCTGCCAGGAGCAGATCAGTTTGAAGTTTCACCTGCTTACATGAAGATCTATCATTAGGCCTTGAGTGACAACCCTTAAAGCGGCGTATTATGTCAGCGGAGGATTTATGCCAATTTAAAGCTGCTGGTGTATGCCTGAAACAACATACTGTCAACCAATTAAACAAAGACATTTCATCAAAAGTTAGCATAAAACAGCTCATACACAGTTCAGACAATTTACAAGTAAAGCATCGTTACATAACGCTGAGATCACATTAAAAATGTGCTTATTTAGACTAAAAAGATGTATGTCAGTGTTACCTTTCATCTCCTGGTGGAAAATAAATTTAATGAGAGGCGTTGACGGTGTTTACATGGACTCTAGTGTCCTGGATCTGAGCCGTGTCCTGGTTTTCATCATATTCAGGCTATGGTGTTTGCATGTACACAGAGAAACCTGGTTACTGTTTTTCCTTTATTCATGACTGATACTCGTATCCTTGTTTCTGATCAAAGCATCTTATTTATGCACGTGCCTGTTGCAGAAAGCTGTCAGAAACCGGGTTATGGTGCGGACACTTCAGACTATCCCACTGGCATGATATGAGGCTCTGTTAGCTTTGACGTTGTCATAATTTGGAATACATTAGGGCTGTGTATCTTCACTAGTCTCATGATTCAATTCAACTCTATTCGATATCACAACGCAACAGAGTGGGTAGAATCCTTGATTTTCCATATTACTGCACCAGTAATGTGAACTTTTATTAATTAGAAATGACTTTCAAAGTCAATTTCAGCAAAAAAAATCTTTTCATCGTGAACCAAAATAAATGCATTTCACAGGTCTCATCTACCTATACTTGCTTTTCTTCCTCATCAGAAACAAAACTGATACTGCAGTATAAAAGCAGCTTAACAAGACTAAAATGATTATTTCCTGTGCCTGCATAGATGCAGAATCATTTATTTCCTCATCACCATGCACTGATTAAAAGGACTATGGTTGATAACTCTAGTATACATTTATCAACTAAAACAATGATTTGCACACTAAGGAAACTATCTTCAAATATTTTCACATGTATAGGCCCATTTTATACTGATTTTATTGCTGAAAATAATTTAATTTATATTTTGCAAAGCAGCGAATCCCATTGCTCCTCTTAGGTACAGGGGTGGCGCTGCAATAAAACAAGTTGGGAACCACTGTTACATGAACCTTGCAGTGCAGATGGATCAGCCTAATTTACTGTCTGTAATCAAGCAGATCCATCATGGCAAACTCTAATCTACAACTGTAAACTGCCCAGAACGCCCTGCCCTTCATCTTATCAGTAATTGCCTAAAAAAACAGTATTGTGTATTATAGTAAGAAATGCTGCCGTTCTTGTTTTACATCTGTGTCTCACACAAGCAAGTGGATGTAAAATATAAACTGTCACAGTTAAAGGAACAGGTCAATAATATGGAGTGGAGACAGTGAACATTTTAGACCAAAAAATATCTGCATCTACAATAATGAGCTCAGAAATATCAGCTTATCATATATCATTTAAAGTCCGGTACTGTGCATCCATAATTTAACGTGCAATACAGAATAATGTCTCGAGAGTCAGTTATGTTAAGAAATTGTTCAATACCATAGAGTGAGAGTACAACTTCAGCAGAGAAAGCTTCAGTCTCTCATGGCCTCTTCAGCATCAGTTTTCTTCACTCTACATTAATGATGAAACTTTTGATCAGCCTGACTGTGAACCACATTCATACACTACCTAATTATTTCAGTTTCATACAAATATAGACATGAAAGAAAGCATTAGACCTGTAACATTTCCTAGGGGAGAACTCGCACAGTTTCTATTTTGTAACACATGAAATCCAAAACAGGCACATGCGTGTAATAAGAGACATATCCTTTCATTTACTGCACATAAGAATTCCTAATGTTGCTTGTACAACAGTTTGGTTAAACCAGTATGTCAACAACACATGCATGTGATCACGGCGAGACTGGAAAAACCCTTAAAACTTCCTCTTAGACATAATTTACATCACAATAACAATGAATTGAACCATGAACAAATATTTTGTTAAGTGTGTTTCCTACAGACAAAAAAATACTGAAGCTAAACATGCTCAAGAACTTATTACTTACTTAAAATTATAGTTTATCAAATCCCCTTCAAGTTTTTTTCCTTCCATCATTTTCACATTAATTGACTTTCAGTGTATGCGTAGGGATATGTGAATGTCTGTATATATATATATGTAAATTAATTATTGTATAGATTTATATTGATAAGGAAGCCAAATAATATTTAATGGATAAAGGGTGGGATTAAATACTTCTTCCCACTCCTTTTCAGATATGGAAATAATATTTCTCTTTCTGATATTTTGTCAGTTTTGCATTGTATTGTTACGTTTGGCCACTATTGCACTGTATGTATGTACTTATTTTTCCTTCCTTTTTTTACGTCTCAACATAAACTACCAAACTAACTAAAACTAAACTAATTTATTCACCTCCTTTCCCCTCATCTTTTACTGCATTTATGTCAAACAAGACTTTCCTGATTCTTCTGCCTAAAGGAAATGCTGTTTCAGACATGTTTAAACAAAGCAATGACACTGTAATACTTCTCATATTGCTACTCTCTTCATCAAAACTTAAGGTGATAAATTTCAGGGCCAGCTGAAGCATAACCAAACTTTACATACATGTCTTCATAGATGTATTTTCTCAGATACTGGCTGAAAACTCTGTATAAAATTCCTCCATATGTCAAACTCTGCTCCCTACAGCAGGCAGCAGCACTGTCACAGACTGTAATGATGAAGTCTTTGCCTGAGCCTCCACAAACAGCCGGGCGATGTGGCAGCTCCTCGTGCTCCGAGACGCCCTGAAGCAGCTGACGAGTCGTTCAGCGCCAGAGCAGCGACAGTTGCATGCTTACTGCTGCACCGCCCATAAAAGCAGGTGATTTATCTGGAGCATGTGTCTGCCCTGTTGGCCGGCTCTGACCGGAGAAGTATGCCAGCGACACCTTTGCTGTGCCCGTAATAGAAAGCCAGCCAAATATGCCCAGTAATGCACATGATTTTGAAAGCTCAGCATTGTTGATTGGACATTAGTCATCCCTAAGCCATAAGGAGCCCCGGCAGAACCACATGGCACTTTTATGTTACTGCTGCTGCTGGAAAGCAGCCTCACATTAGTCCTTTCTTTCATATTAAATAATTTTAAAAAAAAAATCACTGACTTAATGACAATTAGCTGTCCATGAAAGACATGTTACCCTTCTGTCAAACAAATAATAAAAACGTTACTTCAAATACAACAATGATCAGGCAACTATCCATAAAACAGTGGACAAATTACACAAAATCATAAAATAAATCCAAACATAGAAGCTTTTGGACGATAACCCCATCAAATTATTACAAGAGCAAAAAACAGGACTACATGCTATTAAAATACTCGAGTACTTAAGGAAGTCTTGAAATGTAAGAGTGCGGTCAAGAATAGGGAGCCAACTCCATCCAGAGGGGGGGGTGTGCTATCCCAGCTGACACTGGGCAAGAAGCAGGGTATACCCAGATCCGGTAACCAGCCGACTGCAGGGCCACATAGAGAGACGGACAACCATTCACGCTCACATTCTTACCTATGGGCATTTTTTAGAGTAATCAATTAACCTAATGAGCATATTTTTTGGCCTGTGGGAGACCCCACGCATACACAGAGAGAACATGCAAACTCCACACAGAAAGAAGCTGACTGACCCGGTGACTGAATCGACTATGCAGTCAAATCCTGGAAAAAAAAACACAAAAAAAAAACGACCAGCACCCAAATAAATAAATAAATAAATAAATAAATAAATAAATATATATAATAGAAGCCCTAAAATCCCAGTCAGAGGCTCTGTCTAAAAAGTTACGCAGGTCCCTGTCACAAGTGAGCACTGTCATTTCCTTAATTTCTGCTCCTTCGGCAACCAAAATGCCCAAAAACCTGAATGTAAATAAAGGACTTTGAATGGACGCTATGAAACAAACACAATGGTATCATCTCACAGGGAAAGCGAGTACTGATATTAAGTTGTATGTAGGTTTTGCCTGGTTATATTTGCATACAACTGCTCGACCAAAGCAGCTAATGACCTCATCTAGCACAGAAATTAGTTTGTTTCTATATCAAAACAAAGGGACATTTACGAGGACTCACTGTTTTTATTACCTGCTGAACAATGTAATTTCAAATTTAGTGGCCTGAAAGTCACCAGTTGACACAGAAACTAATTTAACTGCTACATCTTCCAAATGAAGAGGAAATGCTCTAGGAAAGGCACGCGTTGCTAACAGGGTGTGGGCTTTGTCCATGCATTACTCTCTCAAAATAATACACCCTTCAGTCTCTGTTACTAAAAAAAGAGCAATTAATTATTTCAATGTCACTACAGCCTGATACCAGATGATCTATGGTATGATAGTCTGACCTCTGCCCTGGAGTACAGGAATTTAGAATGTTGACAGGAAGAAGCCACAGAGAAGAAACATTTACAATGGCATACCATGCTTAATTTTTATATTTTATTATATCGGTAAAGGCAATGTTAGGGGAGAAAACCAATGCAGGTATTCTGTCTTGTATACACAGAGGTACTTCATCACACAGGAGACATGCAGATCACACCAAGGGGTGCATTAAACTCAAAAATGAATAAAATGGGCTCTTTAATGTGAGGCACTGCACCACAGTCTGTGAATTTAGGTGACTGGATGTTTCTCTTGTGCACTCAGACATTGGTGATACACACATTTCTAATAGAAAAGAAAACCTCTGGTAAATACGCATGGGTAGCCTCTCCAAATGTGGAAAATTCTGCCATCATTTTAACGTCAGGGAGAGAAAGATACGCAACCTCACAAAAAATAAGTAAAGATGTTCAAAAGCAACAGTGCACAAGTAAATTAATAGTCCACATTCCTCTTGAAGACAACTCTCCTCCTGTTTTCAGTGATAAACTAAAAGACTCCATTGCCTCAGGCTGTTTTGGCTAACAGCAGCACACTGCCGTCATCCTTTATTGGGGATTAAAACTAAGTCAAAGTTCACTTGGACACTTGTAGTGTCTCTACAGAGAGTGAAAAAAATCAGTCAACTAGAACAGCTGTTTGCTGGTAAAACCTTCAAAAAAATAAAATCCTAAGTTGTTTTTTTCTTTCAGGAAACCAACAGCCCTATAAGCTGATTCAACGAGACACTGAGTTCCTCTAATGCTTCGGTAATATCTTTGACAGCTGTCAAGTGAAACATGAAGGCCCGCTCTTCTTCATGCTTCTATTTTCTCCACAACCACAAAAAAAATACATGACATGTTAAATAACGTTTCATAAGCTTGGGATAAAAATATCTCTGTGACAAGCTTGAAGATTTAACTTTAAAACAGTCAAATGAAAAAGCAGGAGGATTTACAGGCCACTTGCAGGAGGGCTGTCGAGCAAGATCCACTCCAACTCGAGGCCCACGATGGAAAAAAACAAACAGTAATGACGACCAAGGAGGAACAACGCTTGAGGCCTGAAGACACTTTACAGGAGAACGTGTGTTATATGATTTTCATACAGAGTGTTACGACCCTAATCAGCATATTGTGGCTCTGATGAGAAGATATTAAAAGATTCCCCCACCAGAATTAACTCCAATTCAGCTCAATATGGCCTGATTTCATTGTCATATCTCCCCTGATGAAGACAGACGTGTTCAATCAGCCTCTGAATAGACCGCATGTTAACAGACGGCCAGCATCTGATGACAAGGCCCGCCCCATTAGCTCCATAATCACACCAAGAGTCCCTGGCGGTTATGGATGACGTTGCTCAAGTAAAGCTGGTGTGGAGAAACAGTGAAACATTTGACTGAGTAAACTCTGCTAATGTCTGTGTCGGATTGAGCGTGAATTTCAATGTTCAGGTGGAGCTCACCGGAACAGGCAGCCTCCTCACCGCTGCATCTCAAATGAGGAGACAAACAGAACGCTGAAAGCAGCAATTAGACTTGATTACTTTGACAAAGTGTGCTTACTTTTCCAGCTTTCTGAGTCATCCATTATCCAAATCTGCAATAGGCAGAGCAGCTCCAACAAATACATCCACTACATCCATTTTTTTTTATTTTCACTTTACGCTGTCGTCTGGGTTAGAAATGACACCTTATGTCCTCAAATCACAGGCAGCAAACATTTTTTTTGATTGATTAATGTGTTGTTCAAGATAAATGGTCTGTGAAATGCTTAAGAAAATGTGAAAAGCAGCACATTATCCCAGAACTGTAATATCTTAAAATTGCCTCTTTTTAAATTAATCTGAAAGTCAAAGTCCTGATTACAATGAAGAAAACCATCAGCTCTTGACATTTAGAAAGTTGAAAACAGCATTAAATACACTGACATGATGGCTGAGTAATTCAAACAAGTGCGAGACAGAAATAAGATTCTGACTCTTCTTTAAAAGAAGTATAACAGTAATATCGTGGAGACTAGCCTGTGCTGTATCATACCTGTGTAACATAACACGTGATAAAATGTCACATCCCGATACCAATGGTATACAACAAGACATTTTGAGCCATTTAAAGTAAAAGTACAATTTTTAAGTATTTTTTTGTTTTTGCACAGCCTGACCCGGGCAAACGATGTACACATTTGGTTAAATGCAAAATTGCAGCTTAAACTCTGCTGGCCTCTGACTGATGACATGCACGAGAGGTAAAGGAACAGTAAATAAAGACGATATGCCAAATAAATCTTCTAAGACAGCACGCTGCAGAGAAGAGAAAGGCCAGAGCTGATCTTTATCATGTGGGACCTTAAAGTGACGCACTGAAGTGAGTTTTAAGTGATATATTTACACACACACACATCTATATATATATATATATATATATATATGTATAGACCTCACGAAGCTTTTTGACTTCCTGGCAGAATTCAATACTTAGGTCTGACATGCAGACATTTTATTTATCCATGTATTAATTTGTAACATAATAACAAAATAAGCAAAATGCCAAAAAAACGTATAGTTCAATGAATAACCTATATATATAAAACGAACATATGCCATAAAGAATCTGTCTATACATAAAGTCAGATAGATATGGGCAATATGTAAGCCTACATTTGAAAGCTGTAATCTTTGACCAGAATTTAAATCTGCCGTTATCAATAACTAACACTTTAAGCTGATATCTCCTAATACCAGTGTTGGACCAATAACACTGCATATTCTTAATTAATTTGAATATGTGCAAAAAATATTTTTACAGTATTGCACCATAACAGATTGGTGGATCAGTATTTCCCTACACTGCAACTTTAAAGATAAAATAAACTGATAAACCTTGAATGAAGGACATTTAATCTAACCCCTCCCCAGAGCTCTCATTGACACTTATTTATTTTTAGCTAGGTATCGCTTCTTTCTAACCACAGAAAGACGTGAGAAACATTTACAGTCATGTTTCTCAGCAACTAATTTAACAGAGAGAAATGAATAAAATTCTCACTCAGAATCTAAACACCTAATGGAGGAGCTGATACTGTTTTATTGGAGACTATATTGCATTTAATAAGAATTTCATAAGGCCTGCTATCAGAAGCTTTCAGCTTAAGAAGGCATCATTCAAAGGAGGGCCTCTCTTATTTGTGACATCCTCTCAATCCAGTCCATTACTGCGACTCTTGACTTGTCCACTCAAGAAGAGCTTTTCAACCAAACAGCTGATTGCACTTAATGTGGTCTACAGTGTCTGGCTGAGCTGAACAATACATCAGTTTTAATGATTACTGCCAATAATGTCTATTGACAGAGAACTTAAGCTGTATGATAGCTTGGGTTACATCTTTAAAATATCTGCTGAGCTGACTTTGTTGGCAATGTTGACACACAGGAACAGCATTAATGAGTTTATAAAAAGAAACTATAACTTGCTACACATATATCTTTGATGACATAAACTCTGATAAAAAACCTATGTTAATTTTAGAAACAGACGAAATGAGAGAAAAGCCCCATTCACATTAATGTTTTAAGCCGCAATATTCACACCCCTGTGATGTTTCACCTCCACCGTGAATGTATAAGACATCAAATAGGAAGGAGGAGAGGTGTTATATTGGTGAGGGATGCACGTGGACTCTGTGGGGGAGAGTAATGCATGAGTATGTGCCTGCTAGGGCTGCACAATTAATCGTGATAATATCCTTATTGCCCTATGAGCACATTAATGCAAATTTATGGCTGGAGGTGGTTTGTTTCACAATGTGATGCAGTCAGATGAAGTTAAAGCTGGGCAAATTCTTTTTTGGGGCCAATTTAGCAAAAAAAAAAAGAAAAAAGTGTTTTGTTATTTCCGTTAGATTAAAAAATAAACATGTTGCAGTTACAAGTGTTGCATAAAATAAACAGCACAAGCTTGGGAAATTTAAGTTGCATTCTTCTTTTGTTAGTTTATCGCAAATTATTTTTTTTGCAATAATGAACAATTCTATCCCCTATTTTTCTACCGCAGGCCAAGTGTCTGCTTCTGTATGAAACTGAAACACACTCCGTCATGCTCTCTCTCTCTCTCTTGCGCATTTCTTAGTTAATTTCTAGAAATTATCCAGGTAATCTACCTGGACAATCTGCTTGATCTGCTTGTTCACACTTGGTCCCTCACCGCTGGAAGATTCCCTGCAATCTGCATGTAGCCCATTGGAGGTGTGGGTGAAGGGGAAAATACGAGGGGGCAGCAGGTAAATTTCGGGGGGGGGGGGGAAGCCTGCTATTTTGCATTCACACATGCAGCTCAACAGGTAATTTCAGGTAATTACAGGGTTTTTTTCTCTGCAAATGTATGTGGGGTTCATATGAAGACATCTCAAGGTGTCATGATGACAAAGCTTTATTGTGGCCCAGTTGCAAAAATGCGTGGTGAATAGGGCTTTTAATGTAGGAGATGGGCTATCGTTCTTCAATATCCTTGATATTTTTGTTGTTTGAGTAGAAATGTGTTTGTTTTCCAGCAATATAAAATACATAGAAAAGTGCTTTAAGAAACACACTGTCCCATCTACTCACCAAATAATAGAAAAGTATCAACAGTGGTGTATGTAAAGGATCAATTATATATTTCAAACTCTCATCAAATTAATAATTCAAGGCAAGAAAAAAACTATTTAAAAGATCTGTCTGTATGTCCATTAGTTTATTAAAGTAATCAAAGTATTAATGGGTCACTTAAATGAGAGAACTACAGTTCAATGAATTAGACAATTTAAGTAATGATGTTAATTAAAGCAAAGAAAAAAAGACTGAAAGTGATGACTGAACTTGAGGCAATTTGTTTAAAACTGGAAATAAAAAAATGTTTGAGGTTTTGTCAACTAAAACTAAAGTAAAGGGAAAAAATGTTTTGCGTAAACTTAACAGATTCAGATTTCTTTTATTGTCATTGCACATGTCACAGGTACAGTGCAATGAAATTTCACCGTTTCATGTAAAGACAATCACTGAATCTGACACGTCTTCCAGAAACAACACTGCACAGCTCGAACTATACCATGGACACCGTGTGCATGTGTCTTATGTAACTCTGTCCTACCGTATCTTTTGTTTGCAAAGCTCACAGAGGAATTTGCTCAACCTTCGATCACACCACTGCAAATACAGGATGTGGTTATGAGGCTTCCAGGGCCTGACATGTGGCTCCAGGACAGACAGTCTTGTAATTAAAATCTCGCCAAGCCAGCAGCATGAGTGCAGAAACAGGTGACTGTCCAGATCAGAGCCCTCATGCTCTCCTGGGTTTCAACAGCTGGCCGCATGGCACTCGCAGTCCGCCACCTTCGTCGCCTCCCTCACAGCGAGGTGAGAGAATCAAACAGCTGGCTCGAGCAGCCCCTCTAGACCCTGTGCCAAGATACTACACTTTGCGCAGATCAACAGCTCACCGGCCACAACAAAGGGGATCACTGTGACGCTCGGCTTACTGACAAAGCACTACGGCTGTGTTGGCTGCCAATGGATCACACTTAAGCCCTGATAGTCACTCGTACTGTCAACAAACCCGGGGAAAAAAATCAATCAAATACAGCTGGGAACAGACAATCACCACTGTCCCCAAGGAGCTCCGATGAGATGTGCTTCAAACAAAATCACTCAGTGAAGACATTTTATGAAAAAATGAACTGTGCATAGGCCAAAATGCTCCATTAATCTCAGAGGCTTTGATGAGTTTGGGTTTATCATTTTAATCAAGTAATATTCAACTACTTGTTTTATTTGTTTAACTGACTGGGTTTGCAAAATGATCCAGAGTATTGAAAAGCATCTATCATAATTTGCTTTAACCCAAGGTTATATTCTCAAAGTGCAGATGCCTCCTGAACATAAATCAGTGTTTCTCACAGACATACGATACTCTGGCATGGCCTCCTGGGTTCATCTATGGCCTTTTTTTGTGATGATAATGCTATCACAACTGCAAACGTGTGCAAGAAAGGGAGGCTTCTTATCACTGCCAACTCAAGGTGTGATATCTGCACTTTTTTTACTTCAGTGTATGGACATCACAGCAGCATAATGAGGGACAAGTTGATCCCCCCTCTGGGCCATCTTTGCAGGTAGTAACAAAAGAGGAAAGAAAGGTGAGAATGTATGCAGAGCTGTGTGTGTGCATGTGGAGCTCTTGTTATGCATCTCTCTCTCATTGCCATAGCATGTTGTGATCGGATGCCAACAAAACACTGTTGTGAAATCAATCTGAATGTTTTGTGGCCTAAAGAAAACAGAGAAACCCTGTGAAAAGGGTTGGAGAGAAATTTCCCCATATAATCAATCTAATTAACTTATAGACTAGTGTCATGTCATATTTTATCAGGCATTTGTAGATAAAAATGAATATGAATACAGACTAATAAAATACTATAACACATGAAAAAGAAGCTGTTTTGCATGGGTTTGGTGTGCTTGGAGATTTTGGCTTGTTTTTTTGGAGTGCCTTGGGAAAAGTACGTTTTAAAACTGCTGATTTAGGGAATGAGAGGCTCTCTAATTTTTACCACAAGCTACATGTACAACATCGACAAAGTATGCAAGAAAATAAAAAAAGGAAAGCCATATATTCTAACTCCATTGCTGCTGCTGCTGAGAGCTTTGTTGTTTCCTGTTTAAGACAGATTGAGAGTTATTTGTTGTGTACATATTGTGTCCATCTTGTTTGTTAAAACTGAGTGTTTTCTGCTCTGTCTTGTAAATTTTAATCTGTTTTTTCCTTTCTGTGTAATTATCTGCCTTAGGACAATAGATGAAATGTAACTATTGAGCTAATTCCAGCACATTTACATTGACACATATTGCGAAAATGTTGATAGATGTGCGCTGTCCTAATCAAATAAATAAATAAAAATAAAACTTTAGCATGACAAATGTATGTCCATGTCTGTAGAATGTCACTGACATGATAAACAAGCACAGTTATACTTCCTGACAGTGCTTTAGAAAGTGATGGCCTGGTCTGAAGTTTTCCTGGGTCTGTTAAACAATGAATAAACTCACTTAAAGGGACATTTGTCGTCGTTTCTACTTCTTCTTCTACACAATGTCTCATGTTTAACTAGGGCTCCTAGTGCCTTTGTTTAAATTGTTTGCTTCAGCTTTCCAGAGCTCTAAATTTAGCCTATTGTCATAATTAAGACTACAGACACGTGCATCATCAAATATGACAACAGAATATCTGGTCAAACACTTAAAAGTAGTTGTCATTAATTCAGTTGGTGAATATTGTAAAAACCGAATGTTTACTATCACTTTGGCTTCATCTGTAAATCTCTATATATATATATATATATAATACTGCAATTTGAACATCCAGTATGAGGTACATATTACTGTTATATTTGCACTACCTCCCAATCCAAGGTACTCTCTTTGCCCCACTGATTCCTAATTCCACTACTTCTATTGTTACTGTAACCATACCAGCACAACTTTGCACTTTATCAGATATTTTTTGCACTGACCTTCCTCCTCCTCTCACCGTGTTGAGAATGTGTCTCACAAACAAGTCATGACCTACCTCTGAATGTTGTTATGAACTGTTTAAATCTGTTTTGTTCATTGATGGAAGCAAAAACACCATTTCAGTGACTCCATATGTCATGCACGTACGGAAAACAGACAAATAAAAGCCTTAAATCTTTGAGACACACAAAAACGAAGCTTCTTATTGAGGTGTGGCATGAGAAGATGTAGTAAGGGGAGAAGTCATTTTGTGTATAGACAGGAAAATACGAAAGTGCAGTTTCAAGTACTTTGCACTTTAAAAACTGTGTACAAGTCCTGGAGACTAGTGTGTTTTTCACTGTTTTCACCTCTGATATGTGTTAATACTTGTAAATAAGCAAACATAACATACTGCACAAAACCCAGTTAAATGTGTTCTGCTGTCATACAGTGCCATCATGTTTATATATTCATTTTGTAAATATTGCTAATGTCAATAGTGTAAATTCCTTGGCCACGTTCATAGCCTCACTTTACTTATTTTATTTTTCTTTCATAAGGAAGTTGAAGTGTAGCTTAGCTAATTCTGCATGTTGAAACCTGTTTTCTTGTTTTTTTGTTTTTTACTTAATTTTCATGCTCATCTCTGTTTCAATTTCTTTTGATATTCCTACTGCTATATTATGTATAAGAGCGACTGAAACAATGGAATTTCCCCTTGGAGATTAATAAAGTATCACTGATTCAGATCTGATTATGTTACAATAACAATATGCTTTTCTAACATATGTCAATACAATTTATGTGGATATACGACCCTTACAATTTCATAACAATATAAAAACACCCACATTTGATCACTCAGACTTGGCAGTTATTTTCATTTGAGTTCCTGATCATACATTTTTCTTATGGTGAATTGTTTCACCACCCGTAAGGCGAGATAAGAGGCACAAGAGGGAAACACTGATAAAAACTGGCTTTGCAGCTATTCATGCCTTCCACACCTACTCAATTTTCGTGACAAAACCACTCAAAGAAACCCCCTTAAAAGAACGAGATAGCCTGTGACAATTTCCCTGAGTGCTAGACCATGAAATCACAGGGCCACAGCCATTTTGCTGAAATGTAAAGATAGCACTGCTTAAAGTGCAACACTAAAAATTTTAACAGCCTTAAAAATGCAGGCGGTGGTGCTGGGAATGTTTTTGTCGGACAGGATTAGCTGTTCTGTCGAGGCACGGTTACACCATGCACTCCTGTGCTTGGTGAATGTCTTTCCCTCTCTCTTGTTTACATGTCCTGTCACAAGGTTTCCATTAATGGCTCAATAATGTAGCAAACCACGTGTTTTCTGCCGTTAAGTAAGCTCTCTACACTCAACATGGACGAGGGCACGGCTGCCTGTGAGCAGCGGCTGAAGCTAACCGCGTTAGCTGCGAACAGAGGGAGGCAGGGGGGGTCAGGGAGTCCAGCCAAGCCGGGCCCATGGACCCGTGTGCAACCTGCAAACACGGTTCACTTGTCTTGCCGAAAAACACTGACAAAACCCAATGATACCAGACCAAGAACCTAAATGAATGAGGACAACCGTGACAACAGCTTAGCACACTTTTCAACGTGTTTCCCTTCGACCCTGGTGAAGTATTTCAGTCGATAAATGATCGAAAACTCCCACATTTGCTGAAGTGAAGCTCTGTGCAGACAATAACAAGGCAGACGGTCAAAGCTTATAATGTAAGACTTTAAAACATCACTACATTTATATTATACATCTATGTCTTGTTTTCTAATTTCTTGCAAGCATATTTGTGTGTTTTAAACGCCATGGCGCTTTTCTTGCTCGTTGACAAGCTGGAGAAACATCAAAATATCCCAGTTTGTGATCAAAAGGTACATCAATCTGTCCACCTACTGATCAACAAAAGCTGAGCTTCAGTATCTCTATTCGGAATTACATGCCTTTGCTGCAATACATACATCCATTGGGGCTGGGCAATTAGTTGTGTTTCAGTTCTTTTTACAATTACAGTTTCCCCCAATTATGAAAACTGAATTATCAAAATTAGAGATTACAGGGACACATTACTACAACAGTTATTTCTTCCTTCCTCCATTTAACATTATATTGGGTATTTGTATTTTTCATGAACAAATATGTTCTTTAATGATCAGAATGCACGTTAGAAGCGTTTAATGAAAACAGTAATCATGTTTTGTAATTATGATCCCAATTTCCATCAAAATAATTGATTATAATTTTTTGCCACAATCAAAAAATCCTACTATCTGTACAGATATGAGATTCACAGTAATAGAAACTGTTCCCATATCTGATATGCCAACACATTAAACTCAGCATACCAATACTGATATATACAGGATTCAAAGTCAGTCTGTGAGTTAAGCTACAAGTTTCATATCTGCCAAAACTAAAAACCAAACTTTTCAGCCATGATCTGCAGATATAGTACAGATAATATTGTACACCCCTAATTAGGATGAAAACATTAACTTTCTCTGAGGCAGGTTTTTTGATTCCGCTTAAAATTATACAAATTTGTTAGATTAGAGCATATTGTCACAATATTAACAACGTAGTTATTGACATTTATATTAGCATTAATATTAATATCTGATATTATTTTTATCAGTTATATTCTTAAGATAAAGGATGTCCAAAATAATCCTTGAAATGACGCATTGTGATGGGGCCTTAAATAAAGGTGCAACAAATCATCTAACCAGTTTAAGCCTCTGGGTTCAGGCAGGCGCTATAGAGTCCTTCAGGCAACTAGAAATGCTTTTAACAAAGTAATTCATCCCATTAAAACCAAAAAGAGGTGTTTTTTCTGTTTTAGTGTGTATACTTAGCTGCTCAGTATGTTTCTTTTTACTGATTGCATAAGTGTATTATGCTGATATTTAAATCTGATAAAAGACTTCTATTATATTTTTTAATGCAGTGACAGCAAATAATGTGCAGAGGCTGATGCTAGACTATCGTATCAGTTTTGTTACTGAGGAGAAAAAAAGTATCTGAAAATGTTACCTATAATATGTATTTATTTTGGTATACAATGAAAATACATTTTTGCTGAAATGTATTTAATAAAAGGAGTATATATGACTCGTATTGTTTCATTTTAAAAGTAGCTTGGTGCAGTAATACTGAAAATTGAGGACACTACTCATTATGTTTCATCATATTAAATTGAAATGAATCATGATGCTGGTGAAGATGCACAGCCCTACTGACGATGCTGGTAATGGCAATAATTCCAGAGTAATTCCTTCGCCTTTGTCCTTGTTGGATTATATTTTTGTTATTGTTGAGTTACTGGCTGTAAATATAAAACTTTAAGAAACTGTATGCCTTTACCTTGCTTAAAATTTCAGTGCATCCCTTACAGGTGTTTAAAAAACGTGATTTTAACACCTTTTACTTTTATTGGCCATGTTTTTGAATGTATTTTTACATACCTAAAGGGCAAAGTTCCCTTATATATATCTACTTTAACAGAGAAACGTATACTTTTACATGTACACATGCTATTCTTATATGAAAATATTACGTTTTAGTTTCTAACTGATAAAACTCTAGATATGTTTGTTAGTTTACTTCTGTTTTCTTACGTTAGTTTGCTTAGCCCACGTAAACGTGTCTTTCTCCATATGAACATCGTTAAGCCAGCCGCTACAAGTCAACGTAAACTTGTTCAACTTGTACTGACCGGCTAGAGCCCCGAGCAGTAAAATGGCGTTTGTGCGTGTACGTTAACATAGGGTGACTCCTTAAAAAGCTGTTTTTTCGGCCTTATCGATGCTGTTTTTCTGTCCTGATGCTGAAAAGTGTGATCTCTCCGGAAGCACATGTGACTAATGTCGCGCGCACTGAACACGATACCAACGGTAGCTTTTTCACTTCTAGTTTCTTCGACTGCAATGGAGAAGAAAACAGGGTGTGTACTCCGTCTTTTATTGAGTGCTAAACATCTTAACAGACTCCCCTGAGTGTTTAAATGCCTTCTTCTTCAAGTTAGACAAACTACTTCAACTCCAGGTGAGCGTACCGTCACAGCTCGTCATGATTAGCAACGTTAGCATGCCTAAGCTAACGCAAGCTAACTCCCAACTCGCCGAACTGTGTTGTTCACCTCCTTTAAACACCAAACAAACGCTTTCTGTGCCGAAGAGGAAAGACTGAAACGCAGCCCTGTTTTGTTACTTACATTGTGTCTCCCGTGGTTAACAACCGACTGTCGGTTAAAGGGTGGAAATCCAGGTTGTACGTCGAAGTCATGCTCCAAACAGCGTCGAGCTAATCTAACAATGAACAGCAGCGTCCGCTCACTCCAGCGGCGAGACGGCGACCACAAGACGGAGCAGAACAGGTGCAGGGAGGGGGGTGTCCTTCTTCAAAACTGCATGAGAGTGAGAGAGGGCATCAATATCCGCCTGATTTCTTCCTGCTGATTTCTCTCTCTCGTCCCCCGGACTGAAATGTCTGTGAGGCGAGCCCAGCTGCTGTCACACGGAGCTGCAGTGAACCAGAGGCGTGGCTTCCTCAACAAAACCCTGAGACCATGCTGCCTCCCTCCCAGCGCCGCGAAACTCACGGTAAAAGTACCGTAATGTACCTAAAGGACCGGCACAGGGAAGCTAACTGAGAGGTTGTTGTGTTTATTTAGGACATATATGTTGATAATGACCAGTTTTCATAATTCACCCAAACAGGGGCGATTCCAGGAATTGTAGGCAGGGCCGGCCATGGATACGGCTGGGCCCCTGAGAGGCACCAGAAATGGACCATGGATTGATTGTTTCAGGTCTACACATGTTCATCACTGACCCAAAACTTAAGCTGAACACATCTGCCATATTTGCCATATTTTTACGAGCTTTCACCACCTAATGGGGCCACACGACAGTGGCAGAGAGCATCTCTACCTCCACCAAGGAGGTTATATTTTTGGTCCCTTGTGTTTGTTTGTTAGCAAGATTACCCAAAAACTACTGCAAGGATTTTGCTCACATTTTCAGGAGATGTTGGTAATGGCCCGACTTAAAAATGATTAGGTTTTGGTGGTGATCTGGATATTTGTTTGGATGAAACAAAAATCCCAAAGTGTCAAAAATAAAAAATCCCATAATGGGCTGAAATTAAAAAAAAAAAATCATATCTCTGCCATTTCACAACGGATCCACTTCCAGTTTTATAGGATAATTTGAGGTCCTCTACCATCAAGGGATATTTCATCTGGATCTGATCCAGACTGACATAACAAAAAACATTGCACTTTATAACGGGAAATCCCATTCATCTCTCCTCGGCTGCTGTAAGGGTTTCACCTTATTTACGTCGTTATAGTAATAGTAGTTTATTTGCAATCTAACATCAACATTTTTTAGGCCTTTGTAACTCCATTTATCAGCTTCCCTTGCAATGCCGGCGGAGGAGCTCTCCACATGCAGAGACATGAGTGGAGACTCTGTCGTCCAATTGGAGCGTGTGGTTATCCAGAATTATATCTTTCACATTGGTTGTGGAAAAGTCACTGCCGTAATTGAGAAACTGCCCTAACTGGAAAGCATCTAGCTGGGATGTGGCTTAATTCCCGTTACCCTCCTCCCAGTCCTGATGTAAATTGAATGCACCATCAGCTTAAAAAATGAAATATTAGTATTGGCAGGTGTCAACCTTTCTGGCGATGTTTACAGACAATATTTTGGCCATACATGTTAGCCATCTCGAAAAGAAATGTAGTAATTCAGGATGGACAGTATCTTTGCTAACATCCATAGACCCCTCCATGACTCTGGGTCCCAGAAAGCCCTGGCCTTTATAGGCAGCCTTTATTGTGGGGGTGTATGAAAAGGTGTCCGAGTGGTCCCCCATCAGCATTACAGTCAAAGTAGACCTTGCACAATCACTCTAAACCAAGGATGTCCAAACTGTGGCTTAGGTACCAACTGCGGCCTTTGGTCAACTTCTAGCTGGCTTTCAACAAGATCCAAAAATTAACAGAAATCTGTAACACACTGTAAAGTTTGTTCATTTTGTGCAGTTTGCTCTTGTTTTGAGTCTGAAAGTGGAATGAGCCATCAGCATCTCCACTTTGCTGCTCATATGGTCAGTTTTATCTTAAGTCCTGTTTCCACCAAGTTGTCCAGTATGGATCGGCACAGCTTGGCTCAGGCTGGATCGGTAAAGCCTGATCCTGGTTGCGTTTCCACAGCCAGCCATACCCTACTTGGTAGGCAGTGTGTAAGCCAGATGCCGATAGCGTGACATCATAGCAGCGCGACACAGTGTACCCGGCTATTAAATACAACGAAGAAGAAAACGCAACACAGTGAACAAAGAGCAACGATTCTCCTCACTGAGAATACTGAGGAAGGTCTGCACCTCCACAGTAGACCATGGGATGCTCGATCTTGATGCCATTTTCCAAACAAAAAAGCCTTGAGAGTTATCGAAGACGAGTGGAGATTTAAACATGGTGGGGCTGTGTTGTTCTTTATTACCGCTGTCGCGCGGGAAGTGACGTCTCCTTCGACCAATCAACGGGCTGCAGTGTTTCTAGCTCAAACTTCTGGGGTCGGATCGGTATGCTTGGCACCCCAACAGAAGGGTCCCAAAAAGTAGGACAGTACAGTTCGCTTATAAGGGGTCCTGTCCCGGTTTTAGGCTATGGAAACGCCACAAAAAGCGAGCCGTACCGAGACGAACGGAACTGAACCCTCTGGTGGAAACAAGGCTTTAGTCAGGGGCCCATCCAGTAGTAACCAGGGCCATGAAATCAACTGGTACCCCAAATTCACAATGAGTGACTGTTTGCTTTGTTAGGCCATTTGAGTTGATAAAAGCTGTTTTAGCATTTCAAAGATTTCTTAACATGTACATGTACTGATTTTACTAACCAAAATACAAGGTACATATATCATTGTGGCAACGTCAACCTTACATTTTGTTGTATTTGGCCTTTGGTTTAAAAAGCTTGGACCCTCTTGCTTGAAGCACACCTCCTTTTTTACACAACAAAACAAGAAACAAAGAAAAATAGCAATGCTAAGTATAATGTTTTTAGGACCCTGTCAGTCAATGACCCTTTGATCAGTCGTAACTTTTTCTCCCATACTGTACTCCTGTCTCCAAAAACAGGAAAATAAGGTCCTATTTGGCTTGATTGTCAAAGGAATAGTTGAGCCATGTAGCTTGAAGAAATCCTGTAGCTCAAAGGAACACTGAAGACACAGATTTTATGAGGTTAACATGAGTGTCTGTTAAGTTTATGTTTCATAAAGTGTTTACTCTACCAGTCTTTGGAGTGCTGGCCCTCTGCCCTTGTGCAACTTCCCTACTTAAGAGAAGCCAGAAAAACTAAATTTAGTCTGTTTAGTTACTATTATTAACTTGTTTTATTTCAATAGAGAATGATTTGAAATCAGAGGTAAGATTTAATCTTTGACACAATCATACAGGCAGACTCTTTTCCTCTTTGGTTTGTTTAGAAGTGCCAGGACATACATTTTGGCTG
The DNA here is from genome assembly GCA_037902135.1 of Cetoscarus ocellatus. Taxonomy (NCBI): domain Eukaryota; kingdom Metazoa; phylum Chordata; class Actinopteri; order Labriformes; family Labridae; genus Cetoscarus; species Cetoscarus ocellatus. The sequence goes on along the minus strand of JBAMNC010001525.1, from coordinate 597,476 downwards.
AGCCTCTTTCATAGAGAAGACACCAGTGAAAAGATAGTATTCTGAAACTTTATGCCAGCATTTGTTAACCCTCTGACTTTTAATATTTTGAAATAACAGACTTATGGATGCAGTTAACCAGAACATCTATTTTGAAATGTTTGCAATGGAAATGTACTTCTAAAAACAAGACAAAAGAGCTATTATGGCTTTATTTGTGGCATCACTTCAGACTTAGTGTTCAGTTCGCCACCATTAGTTGCATTTCAGTGATTTTATAAAGAATGTAATGCAGCTTTACTCCTGCGTCCTGTTCTTATGCGGTAATTTATTATTTTTACAACCTAATTTTACTTCATTCTTCACATTATTAAGATATAAACTGCATACTACTTCATATGAACAGATTCTTTCATTCACTCCTCAAAGGAAATTCCCAGATTGTTCAATTATTGGCTGATATTGTGTAGCTGATTCCTGGGATAAATAAAATAATAATTGTTAAGAGCATGATAATTTCTGGTATATTTTCATCTGATTTTGTCAGCTAGTATATAGCGGCTCAGGGGGCTCGCAGCCATTTCTCAGTCTGAAAATGGCCTAGTTAATTTCAAATATCTAAAGATTGTAAACATGATGAAAATTGAAATATTTCTATGACAATCTTTAGTTACTGGACTACATTTAGTCACTTGTAAGTGTGTAATTAATTCCTTGTCCTTAAAAACTGCATCTCCAAATGTATGTGTAAATAAAAAAAGACCTGTAAGTAATTATATTGGGGAAAAAAATGTAAATATGATGTGTTTGGCATTGAAAAAGCAGTTTCAATTGGTGTTGATTCTTTGTTTAGCTCATTTAATAAAATACCACCAGTTGTTTTCTAACTTAAAACGTGAGTGTTGGTATAGTTATTTTTAAGTAATGCTGTTTTTTTTTACCAAGTAAGCATTTTGTGCCAAATAATAAATATTGTGCAGTTGTGTTGTGGCCCTTCAACTGTATGGAAAACTTTAAGGTGGCTCCCATTCCTGGTTTACACTGTGATCAGTGATCAAAACCGATTCATTATTCTGGCAGCACTAAAAAAAAAAAAAGGGGAAAAAAATTAAACATGCATTGATAGTGATATGGAGACTGCTCTGTTTATTATGTTGAGAAGTGGCATAAATTGTCTTTAATTCTTTGTTTGGCTCATTAAATTGAGTGGCACTGCTTGCACCTAACTGTGAAAGTCTGGAGGAAACTGTGTTGCTGTTATAAATGATCCTGACAGTTACACATTTGGCTTTTCTTTAAATCATAGGTAATTATTCTTGTTTACTGTCACAGCTATTTGTTACAGCTTGCCTTCTTGCTGTGAAAATAAAAAAAGATGTCCCTCTTTGTAACCAAGTCATTGCACATCCTTGATTTAAAGTGTTTAAAAATAGTTTTCTTTCCATAACCATCAAGATTAATTACGCCGCTCCCTTTTCCATCAGGAGTCCAAATTAGGCACCTTCCTTTTATATAAATTTGATTAGGCACATAAATGAGTCTATTTACTGCTTGTTTATTGCCTCTATTTAGAGAAGTCTGTAAATCTCATCCCATCCGAAGTGAGATGATTAAACTGCAGTTATTCTTGCTGTGTTTCTTTTTCCCCGGGGTCGTAGGCCACATTCCCCTTTGTGCAGGGCTGCTATTCCCCTGGGGGAGGGGGGAGCCTATCTTCTTTTGTTGTGCTGGACTTGCTGGGCGAGGCCTCTACACTTGGAGGGGGAGCGCTGAAGGTAGGGGGGAGAGGGGGGAGAGAGCTGTTGTCAAGTGTTGTTTGCCATAGCAGAGAGGCGAGGGGAAGGGAGGGGGGATAGCCTAATTATCAAACCAATTCATTATTACCCCAGCAGCTGCAGGATCCAAAAATATTATTCATAGCGAGTGTTTAGAAACATCCTTTTCATGAGATCCAACATAATCCTTGTATCCATGGCAATTTTAACTTGGCTCCAGTGCAGAGTGTGCTCGATTAAACACTGCCTAAAAGAGGCTTGTATGCATAATGTCATATGCGACCTATTTTGCCATACATGCAGACAAGCCCACTTTGCAACATGCATTAGCATTAAGCTTGGGGGGCTGCTATAAAAAGCTAGTCTAAACCTCTCTGGAGAATCAGGTTTCATTAAGATGGAGGAAAAACACAATAATGTCATCCCATCCGTGGCATCCACATCTTTCCTTTGACTCAGTTAGATCTCTGGGGATTTTACTGAATAGATTTGACGTAAGAGGAGCTGGATTCTTGTGCAGAGAAGCTCCTCTTTTCTTGTGGGTATGTACAGCACAAACAGTACAGATTTAGTTTATTTTTTACCATCTGGCTCTGCACCATCTTTGTTTTTCTACGATGTCTTTATTGAAGTTAGTTCCAGGGGCTGATGCCTAGTTGCTGGCACCTTCTAATGCTAGCCGTCTATTCTTAATCTGAGATTATCACTACTGTAATCCTATCATAATCCTCCCGTGTACCATGCTTTTGTTGTTTACATTAAATGTTTTCTCCCTCATGTAGTGGAACTTAGATCATTCTCGACCATCATCTTCTTCATCCAATATTTAAATTTTCACCCTTTTCATGACAAACAGTGCAGCCTAAAAATAGGCCAGCTCCAATCCAAATGGGCCACATCCTTTCTTCTTAAGCGTGTCGCCTTGAACTTGGAGGCTCACCTCTCCTCGGCTCAGCCTTTTGAGAAATCATTTGCAGAATGGCGACCAAGTAAAAGGCTCTCAAAATGGAGAGAACTTCTGCTGTGTCAAGATGTACTGAGCACTCATGATAACATCGCCTTATCAGGGAACACTTCCTTCAAATTAATGCAAATTTTGTGGTAGATGAAAACACTCTTGAAGATGGAGGATACCTCTTGTCTCAGGGGATTCAGTAAGGCCAGGGGTAGCTTCAGTTTGTGTTTATCAGTGGTATCTACTATTCAGAGGCAAACAGCTGCATTATTAACACATTCATCTCTCTCCTCTCCTCCTTCATTCAAGCATGAAAGTCCTCATGAAACTTTGAAATGAAGAAGAAGGTAAATGACATCTGAACCCGTAAGATATTGATTGTTGTGCTTTGATACAATTTGGAACAAGTCCAGCTCACTGAATTATTTCTGTCAGGTGATGATAGTATTTATACAAACATCCATATTCATTAGATCCAAATAGACAGTTTCTGGGATGCTTGGATAAAGAGCCTGTGGGGACAGCAGAGGAACACCACCCTGCCCACACTCACACAGTCACAGCATGGGAGAACGCCTAGACTGGAAACAATACATCCAATCACAATATTCAGCCCAGACAAAGAAGCAGTCCAAATACGGGCTGCTCCACAAAAGCTAGCCCAGATTTGAATGAGGGGCCAACCTCAACGTACCTCATAGGCAGGTCCTCATTCCTGACAGAGATCCCGGCCGCAGAGGGGGGACAGCGCATGCTGTTGGCATACAAACTCTGCACCAGAGCCAGCTCAGAAGAATGTTCCAACATCGGTGCTCTGGAAAAATCCACCCGGTGTAATGGACACTTTCTTCTCTTTCCCTCTTTCCTCTATCTGTTTCTCTTCCTTTCTCTTGTCTCCCGCCCACTCTTCTCCTCGGTTTAGTGCAGCAGAGCGGCACCCACCCCCTTCGCTGACTGGCGTGGCTGAAATAATCCTCTCTGACAGCTCATCGTGCGCTAATGCATTGTGCTGCCTGCGGCATCCCAGTTTGCAGGCTGTAAAATTGTGGCCACAGTAGCCCTCTTGCACTAATTGACACCCTTATTAGAAAAACTTCAGGAAATTGGACATGGGTGATTTATTCCCACAGGCAGATTGGGGAAAATTAGGGGAGAGGACGACACAGTTAACACAAGATCTCATCCACAAGTCCTGGTTCAGTGGCACGCTTCTGTTCGTGTTGGCATGGATCTGAATCAGGGAAGTGCTCCAGATAAGGTGCACCCCAGGGAGTCTGCTGGACTAAAAACCAGCTCATTATAACTATTTTTAAAACTTACCTGTCTGCTCACCATTAAGCACCTGTACATACAGAGAGGGGGAAATATTTCAGCCCGTGGGGACGTTGGTGTCACCGTCCCTCACTGAGCCAGCTGATAATGAACAAGGTGGAGACAGGTGGACAGATTTCTTTGACAGCTTTATGCCATTACTGCTTTGGAGAAGATGTGCTTGGATATGCACTAACATCATATCATATTGTCTTTAAAGACACGTTATTGTACAGGCCACATTGTTTCCCATCAGACTGCAGCTCAGAGGTGATTCTGAGCCACAGTTAGGTGAGCTGAAGCACCCCTTACTTATACCCCAGCACCCTAAAATATCAGGAACAAGAACACTCATCTAACCAGCTTATTTCAAACTTGACAGAAACTTTGATAAAGATGTGCAGTAGTAATCAATACAGTGTACATTTAAAGAATTGTCATTTAGTCAGGTCATTGAGATTTTGAATTAACTTTAGTAAAATGAGTTAATATGTACATGTAGAGACACACTGTTGCATGTACAAGTCCTCATTCAAAGTTTTGATCATGTAACAGTATATCAAAGTAGAAGGTGGGCTTGACAATGAGTAGATTTTTTTTATCATACAGGTCACAAGAAAATTGTAATTCAGAGTAGTTTTGCAAAACACTGAATATTTATCATCCTTCCTTTTCCTACAAGGTCATCTATCCTGTGGTGTTAAACTTATTACTACATGCTACCGTTATCCTGGTGAATACAGAAATCTAACACAAAAGAAAGATGTATGATGTTCAGTCAAATGAAGTACTTAGAATGAAGACTGGTTACTTTAACCAGAAGGTCAGCATGCCACAGTTTCATGCCACTGGCCTCTTGGTGGCAGAGCAAAGACTGCAGAAAAACTGCAGAGTTGTGGAAAACATAGCGATGGGCTGACCAATTACCACAGAGTAGACCAGTCAACCGTTCAGAGCAGACTGGGCCCACGTGGGGAGGGGGTCAATAAGAGAATACAGGTGGATCAAGCGTACTCAGTATGGGAAAACTAGAAGGTTTGTTTAAACATTAGCAAATGTAAATGTGCTCAAAAGTCATTAAAACAGAAAATATGAACTCAAATCTGGCTAAAAAAGATGACTTTAAATCACCTTAAAAAACGGCGTTACTCATAAAATGATCACAGCCATAAGCACCTATTTGATCAGGTCACACTAAGAGCAAAGACTTTATAAAACAGGTCAGAGCACGAAATACAAGTTGGAGCTTGGTAGTAACGACATTTAAGTCATTTCACCATGATGTAGTTCCATTGTAGAGCTGCATTTTGTTTTTACTTTCTCAGATAACGTTTCCTCTCCAAAAATGATGAAAGCAGAGTTTTTTGTTCCAACAGCCCTTATTAATTATCAACAAAAATCCTTAAAAATTCAGAAAACTTTTTTGCAAAGGGAAGTAGAGCAATGCTAACTTCCCAGTCGGCCTATGAAAATGTACCACTCAATTGTTGCACCAAAATCAAGAAACCAAACATATGACAACCTAGGGCTGCATGTTTGTGCAGCAGGTAGTGCTTGGGCCTCACAGCAAGACACTTGCTTTTTCAACTGTAAGTCAGGACCTTGTTGTATGGAGTTTGCATGTTCTCCCAGAGCATGTGTGTGTTTTGCCCCCTTGGTTCTCCCGTCCCAGGGGGGTTAATTGGTGTCTCTAAATTTCCCTTTAGAGTGAGTGAGTACAACCCCAAAAAGAAAGAGCAGTATGGATAAAAGATGGAATTAAATAATAACAATTAAGAACATATCTTGGCTTTCATTTGCTTAAAATAAAGAGTCCATCTATCTATCTATCTATCTATCTATCTATCTATCTATCTATCTATCTATCTATCAATCTATCTATCTATCTATCTATCTATCTATCTATCTATCTATCTATCTATCTGTCTATCTATCTATCTATCTTGAACAGGCTGAAGACCTAGTTGAATCAAAGACTCCTGTTTTGAGTTAATTTGCACTGAACAAAACTAATTTGCCTATTTTTCTGGGGCACTTAAGCTGGGAACATAAAAAAGTTCAATCATTTCCAAGCTGCTGAACATCACAAAACACATTCTCTTATCTAACACTTGAAGCAAATCACCCTGTTCTTACACAACCCAATTTAAAATTAAAAGTATCTTGTCACAATACTCCTTGCACCGAACCCAGGAGACGTTATATCTAGGCCTCATTCTCCCGTAGGTGTTGCGTCCTGTTAGAGAGACATGACATTAAGCATGAAAGTCGTCTAAAACAGGGTCACATCAGTGTGTGCGGGTATCGTAGCTAAGAAGAGCAGCAGAAAGGGGCTGGGCTTCCTCTGATCGTTGTGCAAAAATCCTCTTCATTTCAGCGCGACTCTCACTTCTGACATGAATATTTTAAATACTGATGTGGAAATCCAGTTTTTTATGTTGAGGTGCTGCTTAGTATGACTGTCAGAGCCACAGGCGTCACGCAGAGCCTCTCCTCCTGCTCTGATCTCATGAAGACAGCAAAGAAAATATGCTCAGTATGATCATGTGGGGACGTGCATTAATGCTTCATAACTAAAACCTTGTGCAGCAAAGGATCCAGGTATGACTGAGTGGAGCAGTAAATAGTTCTATAACTCAGAATTGGAGAAGCACTCTTCCTGTCCAAAAGATGACACTACAGTTTCAACAAAAAATGCACTCATGAGCCATGCAGCCAGTCAAATAAGTGTTCATGTTTACAGCACTGCAGGTGGCCTCATGATGAGTGAAAGCTGCCACCAACGTTCCCTTTTTACTGCTTTCAACCGCTTGTGAGCCCCCTCGGGACAGATAGAGCACAAACAAATACTGTCTGTGTTTCTATGATTAAGAACTGAAACCGTCACAGCTCAGTGAACAATCATGTTTTTTTAGCGCACAATGTGAGGCAGAGATGGGTACCCATGGTTGTCAAGAGGGCTACATTAATTGTACTCTCATTGCCAGAGTGCTAATTTGTTACAAATTATAGGGCTGTGTTAATTAGACAATTATTTCTTTTCACAATTTAATGAAAAAAACAAAAAAATGAAGCTTCATCAAAATTCAAACAGCTAAATGGAATTTAAGGACAACTTTTTAGATGCACTGGACATGGTACTTACCTTTTAAAAGCGTATATTTTACTTGTATTATTCTCTTTTCTAAAAGATGTTTGATTATGCAGATTGGGCATTTTACTGAACACAATTAAAAGTTATTTTACACAAGTTATTTTTTACATTCTTGGCCAAGTTATCAGCAAAAATGTGGAAAACTTCCACATTCTTGGGATGGTAACAAATCCTTCGAAAAAATCCTGGATCCACATCCAGATTTAACCTTGCACAGCAGCTGGATCAGCCTGAATCAATGTCTGTTAGGTCTGGGCAATATATTGATTAACTTGATTAATGCAAATTATTTTCTGCAGGAGATTTTAAAATTAAAATCAAGCTTTTTTTTCTTGACTTACTCCAATTGTAACTTCATGATGGTAGGCCTTGTTAGGTTTTGCACAAGCACTTTTATAGGCTTGTATTTGATTATTAAATGAGATTAAATATTGTTTAGAGAGTTTTATGTTAATACACTGTGAAAATACCCCGGCCTTGGAAGAAAAACCTGCCTACATTTGAACTACATAATCAGCAATTTATGACACATACTCTAACTTTAAGAGGGAAAAGTCTGTTTGGTTTGGGAATATTAGGACAACATAAAGGCAAAACTTGATTTGTGACATTTTTGTGTCACAGGGAGTTTTTTTTTTTTTTTTTGAGAGGGACAAAAATCAATTAAAATCGTAAATCCAGTGTTGTGGAAAAAAGCTGTGATTTTATTTCAGGCCATATCGCCCGGCCCTAATGTCTGTAATTATGCAGGTCCATCTTGTCAAGCTCCAATCTACGATGATTGTGAGCAGCCCAGACCAGGACGGTCCAATCAGCGTCCTCCAGAGCAGGACGAGGAACAAGCGAGACTGCTCGTACAGGGATTAGCAGAGATGCTAACAGCTTCAGTAGCAGTTTTATCAGATCAGGGCTGCATTTATTAAATGAAAAACAGATATCAACACTACAGACTCCTCTATAGTATAGATATTTTCACTCCACTTCTGACAGACAGCAGTAGCCTCCACCTACTTAATTATCTGATTGGCCCATAATAAATGTTGATTAATGGAACAATCGTCCAACCGCCTGCTGGATATGCTTCTGAAAGGTTTAGCCCTCCCCAAACACTTTCTATGGGCTGTTTCCCAGATGGATTAGTGAAATATATTGAATGATCCATCTGGTGTGCCGGGTTGATTCAGATTTGAATGATCACCAAAATGTTATCACGTCACAACCAACTTTCCATGAAAATGTAATCACAATCCATTCATGCTTTTTGAGTTTTGAGACACATGCCAGCAAAACCATAACCTCCATGGCAGAGTCAATTACAGTCAATTATATCGAGAGATTTTTTTTTCCAGAAAAAAAAATGCATGCTAAAATGGAAATAATTATATTTTCAAAAATGGCAAATGACTATCCAGATTTTAAACAGACAAATTTCTTTGTAAAAAAGGCACTCTTAGACTGAAAGTCCAAGACTCTCCGATGCAGTTAAAAATCCTGTATCTAAGAGGAACATGTCAACACTCTTCATCAGAACATGATTAACAATGAGTCACATTTTAAAACAATGAGGGTGTCACATGACCAGTCACCTGATTCTCAACAACAGACCCCTGAAAAAAACACAACAAACTACCTAAAATTCACATGACAACAAAGTTGTATAAACATAACCACTTTGTAATGCGCAGTTTTCTTTGGAAATAAGGCCTAGCACTCTGTATGTAACCAATTAAACAGGGCCCAAAGTGGATCCTTGTGGAATACCAAAGCATGAGACTGATGTAAATGAGGAGCAACAAAGGGTCCAGTGTAGACCCTGTGGAACTCTGGGCTTCACCTAAGAGAAGTAAAATGCTGTAAAGAATCTTAATGCAGTGACTAGTCAAGCCAACATAGTTTTTTGTTTAGTTTTGCCCTAAAAGTGGGGAAGTTATGAGGTTTGGTTGCATTATTACCTCCGGCAATTAGGTTATGTTTTTGCCTGCTTATGTTTGTTTGTTTGTCAGCAAGATTGCACAAATACTACTGGACAGATTTTGCTGAAAAGTTCAGGAGATGTTGGTAATGGCCCAACTTGAAATGATCAGATTTTGGTGGTGATCCAGATAATCACCATTAGCGAATGATCATTTTTGCTCTATAACTGTCTAATTAATAATGGTATCAACATGATTACAAGTGCTAGGCGTGTGTTTTCAGGGTCAAGGAATCATATCATGATGGTAACTTTATCAGGGAGCTATTGCTTATAGATGTAACAGCAATATGTGAACTACCTTGGCAGAGGTTTGTGCTTTCTGAGTGCTTTCTAGTTTGCTATGTATAGCCTAGCATTATTACTCGACTAGCTCCCCGCAGGGACAAAGTCATGTCTACTAGTGCCGTAGGCCTCGAGGAACCCCACCTCAAAAAACCCAAACTATCCCTCTAAGTTGGCAAAACTTGGCACCAACAAACTGTCTCCTGCTTGACAAACTTGCGTTAAATTTGAAGAACCCTGTGACTTTAAACGAAGCCCATATAGACATCTTATTTTGAGGAAAAATAAAATAAGGCCTAAGTCACTTGGAATAAGCAGTCATTTAAATCTGTCAGTAAAACAAGCCCATTGATCCTGTCTTGAAACTTGATATTCTTTTAAACAGTGAACTAAAATGTTTTCTTGCACCACTGGCAGATTTTTATACCTATTAAAGAAAATCATACTTTATTTTTTTTAATGCTAAATCTCAAAACAGGATGCTTATCTGGACCTGGCGGGATAGTGAGGCCTGCATCACGTATGATGAGATATTTTTTTGACCAGAAATGGAGCTGCCACACCAGTTCAGATCTGACAGTCTGCAGTGTAGAGCTGGATAAGGTGAGAACATTTGAACCTAATAAGAAATAAAGATGTAGTCATTTTCTCTGCATACCTGCCAGAGCTCTCTCTTAACCAGCACATGTCATAGAAATTTATGATCCAACAGATGCCGGCAACAAGCTCTGACTGTAAGCGACCTGACACCAGCATGTGTGGCTGAAGAGGACTGACACAGCGAGGGGACCATGGGTGGAGTTAGCACATTGCTCTCAGCTCAGCAGGGGATACTGCTATCTATGTCTGCCTTGACATTTTAATTCACACAAAGTCCAATCTCTTTCACTGCTGCAATCCTTTTTACTTTAAATGGTCAAATAACTCATCACCACTGCACTTCATTGCAGAGTTAACAGACTTTATGCCTCCTTCTAATTCTTTCTGTGCCAGGTCGACTGCATTTCACATGAAAAAGAGCTAAACCACCATGAAATGTCAGCTTGTTTTGCATGGACAGGAGTCATTTTACTTCCTCTTTACCAGTGCTGGGCACGCTTCACTTCTTCCACTTCCTCTTTGAATTGATGTCATCGGAAGACAGAAGATTTCCATCGTTACCATCACGGGAGTGGACACTCAAACAGAGGATGAGAGATGATTAAAGAATAGGGACATTTTTAGGAGTGAATAAGTCAGGTGTGGTTTGAGCTCTCAATAAGAGGTTGGCAGCTTGAGTTGATGAGAGGGACGGTTTGTTTTAGGGCTTTTATTCTCACTGCCAGAGGACGACATTTTTTTACAACTGTGGTGTGCTCTGGATATAACAATTATAGAATCAGAATCAGAAATACTTTATTAATCCCCAAGGGGAAATTCGGTTCTTTCAGTTGCTCATATACAGGGTATAGCAGTAGGAAATATCAAATTAAGACATTAAAATAGATAGAGCATAATTTCAAGGCAGGTTGCGAACAAGAGAGTCTTCAAGCAATATCATCTTCCTTATGAAGGAAAAAATAAGTAAGTTAGAGTTGCTGAAAAGTTTATCTGATGGCTACAGGCAGAGTCAGGCTAACACTTCCCATTAACCCCCAGTGTTTGAGCTAAGCTAATTAGCTGTGGCAAGCTCTGCCTGTTTCTTCCTTGTTATTGCACGGACAGTTGAAAAAATGGTGTCTATCTGACACCAAAACAAAATATATATTTACTGGCATATCCCTTTAACAAGTGTGTATTGGGTTTGTGGGAGGAAACAAGTACCAGCAGAGAACTCTGTGTTATGTCCTCTCCTTGGACATTCCTGGTCCACATTCAGGCTGTGTTCTCCTTCATGTCACTCTCCTCCCTCTTCCACTTTCCATCAACTGCCCTCCCTTCATCAACATAAGGCTTAAGCACCCAAAATAAGCTGAAATAAACACTTAACATCAGGCTTAGATTCTGTAAACATGTGGAGTTACTGATATTTTATCTTAACCCAACATGCCAGGAAGACAGAGCATCAACACTTCCTGTCCTCAGTCTGCAAAAACCACAGGAAAACTCTCCATGGTCTGAATAGCAGATTTTTTTTTTCTTTTTTCCTTTCTTAGAATTTATATGTATTGGTTTTTTTTTTTTAAAAGGTAAAGAACACAGTACAAACAGATAAAGGAAATTAAACCTCCCCCTCAACCCAAAACATAAAAAAACATGAACAGGATCGGCTCATCGTGTAAAGAAATGAGGAAATAATGAGGGCCACAGTCATGACAAAAAACTAAACATACATTACAAAAAATAAATAAAGAACAATCTGTACAATGTGAAAAGTAAAATGCAAATACACATAGCAAGGTGTTACACAGTGATCAACACGTTAGTCACTTTGTTGAAACAGTTGCAGCACAGAGTCCCACGTCTTTTTAAACATGTCTTCCCTGTCTTCATTATGGAGTCTCAGTCTCTCCAAGTGAAGCATATTTGCCATTTCTCTCAACCACAGATCGTACGTGGGCGCAGTGTCGGACTTCCATGCACGGAGGAGTAATTTCTTTGCAATCACAGTTCCAAATAAGATAGCCTTTGTCTCATATTTGTTGGCATGAGAGAAAGGGGTAGTTACCCAAAGAATGGCTACAAGCGGATCAGGCCCCCAACATTTCCCATAAATCAAAGAGAAGCTATGAAAAATGCTTTTCCAATATGTGTACAATTTACTGCAAAACCAAGAAGAATGTATTAAGGTACCAGTTGTAGACTTGCACATGTTGCACATGGGTGAAACATCGGGAAAGAAACTGTGCAGTTTTTTTCTAGAGTAAAAGAATCTATGTAAAGTCTTAACCCTTAATGCCTGAAAACACAAATTATAGCCAAAAAATTCTACTTTTTTGGAGCTGAAATGTTTATGTCACTTACTACTGAGATCCTAAAAAAAACAAAATATCCATATATATTTTTTGTATCTCAGTTGATACATTAGGTGTTTTTGGCAACTGGTAATCCATTTAAGGACATTTTTATCATTTATCTGATTGTATTCAGATGTTTTTTTAGTAATTTGTCGATCATATTGATTAGATAGAGGTATCATAAAAGTATGTATCAAATATGATACAACAGGCGCTAAAGCATGAATAGCAGAAATTTGAGTTGTCTCCAACATGCTGTGCAATTCAGACCATGCAGGAGTTTAATGATGGATTAATATCTCTTGTCTCCTGTCTTAGATGTCGTTATTAAAGGCTAAGCACCAACTGAACCTACAATTTGATGGGAGAATTAAGACAGCAAAGTTGAAAATATGGAATCAAAATATATCTGAAAATTTTAAAGTGCTGGGTGCCAGTGGCATGGGTGTGCCCCACGTGCAAGGGCTTGTGTCCTGGGGAAGGCCCGCTTGGGTTGGTGTTGTTCCCAATTCTCTCACCCCAGGTTGCATCTAACTATTGCATCCTAATGCATAAAGGCAAAACCCTCAAATTATGAATTAAAAATAAAATATCTGAAGTATTAAAATGTTTAAAATCTAAACAAGAATCTGATACTGTACAGCAGCTCAGTCCTAATTAGACCAACAACTATGTTAGCCTGCTGTAACTTTGAAATATTTTATGTTGCTAAGAGATGAAAAAAAATCAATATTTTACCCTAAGTACACTGCGTGACTGTTATGAGCCTGTACATGCAAAGCTGCAGCTCATTCAGATCTCTGCTGCTCTGCACACCACTCCTCCATCAAAGAATTGATTTTAAAGCACTGCTGCTCTTCATAAATCATTTAATGGTTTTGCACCAAAATACACGTCTGACACACAGGAATATGAACCAGCCAGACTTCTGCTGGTAGCTTCAACTTGTACTTAAATGCTGCTTGAAATAAAAAGATCATAAAATCCTAAAAAAACAGCCAGCCCTGTTTTGAGTTCACTGTCTTCATGGGCAATAAAACGCCCTGTTACACTGAAGTGCTTTCCCCTGAAACCTTTCCCCGTAGCATTGTACTTCAAAGGATGGAAAAAGACGGCAGATCAGACGTGCAAAAACCTGCACCATAAAAATGATAGTCCACTGACACACTTTACAGCCTCGGCGTGCATTCTTCTCAACGGAAAGTCTTCACAGTGTTTGATGCACATCGTGTTTCCACTGCAGAGATCTACAGGTTCTTTCATGAAGGAAGGCACATGTGGGTTTTACCTAAAGAATAATTTACATGAAGACGTGGAAAGTGACAATTTATGCATTCACTCATGTTGGTGTGAGTAACTAAGGACTTCTAGGTGGTTTTGAAATCAACAAAAGCAACAAAATGTAATTTTATCAATTTGAAATGGTTGTTTCACAGTTAATCTAAACCTATGTGAGCTTGTTTTTCCCCTTTCTAACTTCTTAGCTTCATCTGCCTCCGTCCTCGATCATCTGTCTCTCTGCCATAATTCAAGTTATACCAAACTGGGCTAACTGGCTTCTTGTTAGCTGAAGCATGGTGTGTGAAAGTCCGTAAGTAAGTTGTGGTAAAGACTTCCTGTTTTTCACAGTTAAAGTTACATTTCTATTATATACAGGAAAAATACTTCTATGTGGTTATTTTGAATTATTTGCATCAAATGCTGGTGAATACTTTATTATTACTAGGGATGGGAATTGTTAAGATTTTATTGATACTCTGATGCCACGAACGATTCAGCCTTTTGATTTAATTCTTTAATGTGGACAAAAGTTGGCCTTCACAGGTTTCAGTGAACAAAATGTAAAAGACAAGACATTCCTGATATTCAGTGCTGTGCTGCATAAATAAATGCTTCTGCAAGTTGCTGGTCGTGACACTTACTGAAAGTTTTGCAGTAACCGTCTTTTTGTTGGAAATTAAGGCACAGTTTTGACCCCTTCTGCTTCCTGTCTGACGTGGTTTTTGACTTCTCTGTTGTCATTTCTGCTGATTGATGAGAGTATTTGAAGGAAACAAGGGTGAAGGAATTGATGAGCAAAATGACTAATGATATTGAGTCCCATTCGCAAAAAGTAGTATACTTGAAGTTCATTTTATTAAGTATACTTGAGTATAAGTATACTTGTAACAAGAATATTACAGACCATGTACTACAGTGTACTAGAAAATATACAAATGTAATACTTCTTTGGACCAAATTGGAACAATTGTAAGTTTATAAAAGTATATGTTAAGTATACAACAAGTACACTTATCTATATACTACTGGTATACTAGGTACATATACTTCTAGTCAACATTTTAGTTTATTGAAGTATACTTAAGGTATACCCCAAATCCTTATGAAAGGGACTAGAACTTGATCAATAAAGTCAAGTCAAATGTTTCTCTCAGTATGATTTTAAACCCTTTAAACTTTTAAACTCCAGCACTATATGATCTTGAACATGTCAGTACAACAGAGGTAACACCTCAAAGCAAATGTATGTAGTGAAAAACTTTTTTATTCTGCTTTTAATTAAATGTAAGCACAAGTCAGTGGTTTTACCTTATTCTGTACGTGGATCATGATATACTATGTGTCAGTACTTTGTGGCTGAAAGAAGAAAAAGTATACTAAAGTACAAGTATAGGTTTTAGTGTTAAAGTATAAGTGTAAGTCTTAGTATTAATGTACTTAGTCTTATACTTTTCAGTATAAGTCAAGTATACTTCACTATACTATTCTTAAGTATATAAAATATAGTATATAAAAGTAAACTTCAAGTATACTGCCTCAGTTTTAGTATAAAATAATTATACTCTTAGTACACTTGAATAAACTACTTTATGCTAAGGGTTAACTCGAATTGTTTTCTGATTCTGATACCTAATTATAATATAACAGTTGATTCATTAAACTCCAGCTGTTGGCCTTTTTGCATGACCCAATAATGTACTCAAAATACTTCAAACTTTGAGTAAGAATGAAGTAATTTTTATCTTGTATAGTCATAGAGTTGTACTTTCACTTTGTCATGTATAACATTATTTTAAAGTAACTGTACTTTAGTTGAGTACAATATTTTTGAACTCTCTTCATTCCTGTTTACAGGACAAGTATTCATATGCATCATCGATGAGGCACTGGTTTTGTCTCTGCATTTGTAATGTGGGGAAATGTTTTTGTGTCTCATCCTGTCATGGTGTCTGTTCACTTCCTGTCCTGAACAGAGCAGCAGAGTTTGTGTATAAATAATGACACCATGTGGTCAAAGAGGGGAGAGCAAGAACAGCTCTGCTGCAGAGGGGGAAGAGACTTTATTCTGGAGAGATCATTGGGTCTTTATAAGCAAAACAACTGCAGTGACACACACATGTCCCGTAAAGAGCTCAGTGATCGTCCTCTGGACTCAAATACCAAACTCACTGAGGAGAGGATCGAAACTCAATCTTAGTCACGATAACATGCATGAAAAAAAATTCAGTTTCTAAAATGTGTCTGTTACAGTGTTAGGACTGCTGCCTTTATTCTGAATCATTTTATACATATATATGTGTGTGTGTGTGTGTGTGTGTGTGTGTGTGTGTGTGTGTGTGTTTATTATTATTATTTTATTTATTTATATATTTTTTTAATTTAATACTTCTTATTTGTATTACTATAAATTAATTTAATTATTGTGCTTTTTTATTCTTATTTCTGTTATTATTATTTTTTTTATTTTTTTTTTTGGCCCTATCTTCTGGTTGATATCGATCCTTGTTAAAAAGATATGTTTTATAAACGACAAGTGAATTCATATGACTGATTGATTCCAAAAGTGACAAAAAATAAAAAGTGATCTTTCATGTTAAGTCATTTGGAATAATAGTTTCATGTATTTCATGTTTTGTAAGTGATAAGGAGTTTTTTTTTTTTTTTTTTTCAAAACAGTCACTTTAATGGTAAATAACCTATTTTGTATTAACTTATCCAACTTAAGTTTTTTGTTGTTGCTGTTTTTGTTGAAAAAAAAAGTGTTTTTAAGATACACTGAAAAGTGATACAATGACACCTTTCAATAAAAAGAGAATAATAAAATAAAAAAAAAAGTCAAATTCAGATTAAACCTTGTAGCTTTGAGGCTTTTTGGCTCTCATGTAGGACTCAATGGCTTAAAAAATAAGGCTGTCACAGTTAACGTCTTTTTTACTGTGCTAAAAGTGTACTTTATATTCTGAAATCAGTTGAACTTCTTTAAGTACACATCATCTTGGACATTGGTATTTGTTCGTTTACAAACCCATTCTTGACAAAATTCCTGACTATCTCTCCTCTTTATTAATCCTGAAGCGTTGATTACACAACCTGGGATCACTGAGCTTTGTGCAGTTTGTTGTTCCCAGACTACGAACTGAATTGGGAAAGAAGGCCTGTAGGTCCTCTGCACCTTTTGCTTGGAATAATCTGTAGACTGAGTTTAAGCTGCAAAACCTGGTGTCTCTAAATGTTTTTAAATCTGCAGTGAAAACTTTGGAAGCCAGACTTTCTGAATTTCACTGTTTTAATTGATGACTTATTTACAATTGTTTCTTCACTTTATTTGTACTTTATGAGTCTGAGAGACTGTTTGATAAAACTGTGTTTTGCTGCCATTCTTGGTCAGGTCTCCCTTGAAAACAGATCTGTTGATGGGACAAACCTGGTTAAGTAAAGGTTAAATAAAACAACCTGAAATCAAATGGAGGGAAAATGAAAACGAAGCCAAACTTTACAGCAGTGTGTGGCTACTACAGCAGCAGAAATTCTGAAGACTGCATTAAAGTGATGTCCACGGATGTTGTTTTGAAAATTTAGTTTTTAGGGGGGTGGGGGTCATAAAAGGCTAATTTTTGTTGACAGCAGAGAGGCAGTCTTTTGAAAAAAAACTGTATTATTGTGATTTTTTTTGCCATAATTATGAGGTGAAAATCTAACATTGTGACAGTCCTAGTCCCAAGTTTAAAAGCTAAAATAGAGATAATAGTGTGCACCCCTAATTTAAATTGATCAGAAATAAAGATGAAATCATGTTCCTACAAAAGTTCTCTTTACCTGCACAAAGATGGAAAATTAATGAGCAAACAGACACTTTAATTTCCACTGTCACAGGTTCTAATGCTTTTATATCTTAAAAGTTGAACATTATTGGTATTTTTGATCAAAAAGACAGATTTACTGGTTGAAATTGCATTTTATCATCCTGTTTCCTCCTCACTTCCATCTGCAGTTGCTACTCTGTCACTGAAGCTGCCAAAACTGCAGAGAAACTTGTTTCTTGTTTTGTTTAGGTGTCTGCTAATGGAGATTTAAATAAATGATACATGAAATATTTTTAACTACCTGTTCTTACAGCGTTTTTGATGGCATATTCAGACATGTTGCAGTCAAACAGCAGGTATAAGGATGATATAAGTCAAAGTCCGCAGGCCAAAGCTGATCTATGCTTTCTTTTGATATATTTGTGACAGTGGAGGAAAAGTTTCTTGGATTTCTTTTAGATTCAGAAAAAGTATGTTGTAGCTTCAACTGTGTAAAACAGGGAGAACATCATAAGCCAGGACACAAAGAGATAGTTTTTATCCGCGGGTCATCAGACTTTTCATTTTCATTTCCTGAGAGTGGCCGCAGATGAGCAATAGTGCAATATCTCTATATATCTATTTAGATTCATAATTTTAAAGAGTTTGACGAGTGTGTAATGTATTCTTTTCTGAATGTGTTTCAAATGTTTCTTTTATTTGTTCTGAACTGATGGTAAAACTCTCAGATTTCATTGTATGTATGGCATTCAATGACAATAAATGCTTCTCTTTTCTAAACAGATTAAATGCACTGTCTTTTAATCTACATATTATTAGTGCACACTGCCTAATGCCAATCATTTTCAACCATCTTAAAGCACCAATACTCCTCTGGAGTGGGTCAGGTTTTTGCAGTTTGTTCTTGTTTTGTATCTAAATGTGGAGATGAACTGTCTGCCGTCTCTGCTGCGTCATTCTCCCCCTGACCAGTCATGTGGTTTCAGGGCCCACTGAAAACTAAGTGGCCATCCCAAAGTCCTCAACTTTGATACTGTAGGTAAGGTAGGTGTATTTTTCTGTCTGGTGGCCCTTGACGAAAAAAGTTAGGCACCTCTGTTTAAAACATCCCTTGAAGATCTTAAAGACAAGGTAGTTTGGTCTTTATCTGACACACAGGATGGATCTCTTCTTCAGTGAGGAACAGTGGGCTTTTTCCAGTGGGAGAAGGGATTTTGGCACTTCTTGGGGCGCTACCCACGTTAAGCTGTGTGACTAATCAGGATTTCCAACATTATAAAAAATAATACCAATTAGTTTTATTAAAGGGGAGAAATAATCGACTGAAGTAACATTTCCAAACCTTTTTTTAAGGGTTATATATTCAAAACACCCGCTTGTATCAGAACAACTCTCCCCAATGATCCAGTGTTAATTTTGTTGTCTTATTATTTTCGTCATAGTTTTCGTCAACAACCTTTTGTCCCCTGACGAAAACTAGACAGTAACTAATAAAAACAAGTGCACATGGACAAAAACTTAACATAATTAACTGACATTTTCATCAACAAATAAACACTAGACGAAAATGTTTGACAGAGACTTAATCCAATCAGACTTAATTTCGTCATGTAGAAAGTAGAGACAAGTTAGTAATATATCCAATCACAGCTACTTTGGTTGTGTGGAAAGGTTGGATAAGTTGGGGAGCGATCCAATCAGAGCTACTCTCTTTATGAATTGATATATTCACGTAGAGCAGGTTCACTGTTAGTTGTCAGTTCTGGTATTGTAACTAAGATGCTCTGCCAGGTAGCCTAAATAAAGGTGACTACATTTCACACTAAAGTTCAATTTGTTTCTGTTCATTTATACATTCAAACTTTACTAGCATTCAGTAAAGGGTTATTAGATGTTTCATTTTATCCAAGTGTGAAACATGACTTCAGAAATTCAAGGAAACATAAAAAGTGCCTTACACTTTACACTTCATATTTTAATCGACTAAGTTTACAGTAGATTTCATCGACTAAAACTAGACTAAAATTAAAACAATATAGATGACTAAAACTAAAAGATATTTTAGGCAAAAGGCTAGAACTAAAACTAAATTAAAAAGTGCTGTCAAAATTAACACTGAAGTGATCAAGGCTTCTACAAGTCATTTAAGGATCTGCAGGAGGCCTGAATATTTCTTAATGGTAAGCAAACCTCCCTGAAACCAGATGAAAAAAAGATTATCAGTGGGATACATTCATAGGTGTGCCCAGATGTACGTGAAAGAAATGTCAGTTCAGTTTTGATGATCATGAGATTGACGTCTTAAAGTCTGTGAGCGCACAGACTGTTCATCTTTAATATTGAAATATCAGCGAAATTAATCACAATACAAGCACAGCTACAGTATGACTCCAGGACAAATCCATATGAAGAAGAAAAATAAAAATACAAACTTTAAATTTAAAAAATGTACAGAAATTACAGAAAATCATTCGAGTTAAAAACCAATATTTGAAAATGGGTTTCAGTCAGAATCCTAAGAACAAAATGCACTTGGCTTGGAGGTTGGTATTGACACATTTATACACGCCTGAAGCCATCCTCGTTATGTACATGACAATTCAATGATACTGCAGAAAAGTGGGGAAAGGTCGCAGCTTCTTCCTTCTGTGATGGCACAGAGGAAATAGAAATAAAGTCGACTGATGTTAGTTGTTCTCTGATTCCGCTTCGCTGAGCTCCCATCTTCAACTCCTTGTAATGGTCTCTTCATACAAACATAATAATGATTTCCTACGAGTGGAAACAAGCAAATTATTTCATGTGTAAAAGGGAAAACCTCAGAGCTCAACACGAGAGCTCAGGCTGGATATGTGCTGGTTAAAGCATGTTTTTTTTCATACTCACAAATCATCATGGCTGACATCATTACAAAAATCATCCGTGTTAGCATCAGCCACAGTTTTAAACTTTTTTTTATTTTACAGCAGTGCCACAAGTGTTCAGTGATGGCTTTAAGTCCAAAAACAGTCTAAAGTATGTGCTTTTTTTTGCATAGTCTCAGTGTGGTTTGTGTTTCCTCTTCTTGTGTTTTTTGTCCTTCTTCTTGTTGGAGCATTTCCCACAAAACCACGACTGGTCCTCAGGAGGGGCCGTGAGGATCCCCACACAGGGCCTGAGCGGAGAAAGAGAAAGAAGTTCAGAGAGGGGAGAAAAAGGTAAAACATCATATAAAATAATAATATTATTTAAATCTTTGTCCCTCAGGCCATCAGAATGTACAACTCCTCACTCGGGGGGAGGAGGAGTAACAGGAAGACAGAGGATGGGAAGCAGCAGAAGCCATATTTTTATTTATATTTTTATTTATATCTGCATATTGTTTTTACTTTTTGATATCTTGTGTTCTTTTTTACCCTGTGCACTATACAATGCTGCTGGAAACCTTATTTCCCTGAAGGAGTCTTCCCAAGGGTTAATCTAATCTAATCTAATAGAATACCTGATGATGAACGCTGTGAGCTTACTACTCATACTTCGGAGGAAAAAATAAGGCACAAAATGTAGTGATGCTCTAATTACACAAATCGAACCCAATATAATGTTGGAAATAACAGTTAAGCTGATATGGGTGTTTTCTTATTTACTTTTTTGGTGTAATTCTCCTTTAAAACCAACATTTTCTCATGTTTGATAAAGAAAACACATCCGTTTGTCGAAGAGGAAAATTTTCCTCTGATCAGTGAAAAAATATCTTCTCAAAATCAGCAGTAATGAGTGCCAGACATCAGAATTAAAGAGGTCACATTCAGCTTCTGTCAGTTTTTAAATACCCAAAGTGTGTTTTACACGTCTACTACGCACAAGACAAAAAGTCTGCAGCTTTGGGAATTCTCGAGTCCTGTTTCAGTGCCAGTAGCTGCCTAAAATGTCTCGTTCCTTGGCCACCTGAATAGACCGGAGATGCTCTGCCAGGTAGCCTAAATAAAGGTGACTGCATTTCACACAAAAGTTCAATTTGTTTCTGTTCATTTATACATTCAGACTTCACTAGCATTCAATAAAGGGTTATTAGATGTTTCATTTTATCCAAGAGTGAAACATGACTTCAGAAATTCAAGGAAACATAAAAAGTGCCTTACACTTTACACTTCATATTTTAGTCGACTGAATTTACAGTAGATTTCATCGACTAAAATTAAAACAATTTAGATGACTAAATTATGACTAAAACTAAAAGGTATTTTAGGCAAAGGAATATAACTACAACTACATTAAAAAGTGCTGTCAAAATGAACTTTGTTCTGAAGTACTTCTGTATGCCGCAGTTGCCCGTGCATCCACAGTAAAAGGAACATTGTTGTCACTTCTCGAGTCAAAATCACTCATATTTGGATCAGTATTAGTTTCCTGTTGACCTGAGAAATCATAGAAGCACGAAGGAAATCAGTCTGTGGTACTGCTGAGGTGTTATGATGCCCATGTTGATTTAATAGCAGCCCTCAGCTCGTCTGTACTGTTGGCCCTTGTGTCTCTAATCTCCCTCTTGACAATACTCCATAAATTCTCTGACGGGGTCAGGCCAGGTGAGCTGGCTGGCCAATCAAGCACAATAAAACTATGATCAACAAATCACTTTATGGTAGTTTTGGCTCTAAACGCAGGTGCAAAGTCCTGCCGAAGAAGGAAACCAGTATCTCCATGAAGCCTCTTACCAGAAGGAAGCATGAGGAGCCCTGAATTCTGCTGGTAGACGGCTGTGTTGACTCTGGACTTGGTAAAGCACAGTGGGACAACCCCAGCAGAGGACATGGCACTCCAAACATCACTGACCGATGAAACTGCACTCTGGACCTAAAGCAACTTGGATTTCTAGCCTCTCAGATTTTCCTTTCTCTGGTGCCTTAATTTCCAAATGGAAACAGGACTTTGGGCCATTGAGGTACCAAACAGAACATTTTCTCCTACGCTCAGGTGAGGTGCTCGTGAAGTTTTCTGGTTCAGGAGTGACTTTACAACACTTTTAAGCCCATTTCCTGGACACGTCTGCCAATGGTGGCTCCAGCCTCAGTCCACTCCTTGTGTAGATCCCTGAAGTTCCTGAATCTTCTTTGTTTGACAACTCTCTGAAGGCTATGGTCATCCCTGATGCTTAGGGCTGGGCAATTTATCGATTAATTCTAATTATTTTCTGCTAAAAATAAAAAATCGAGAGTTTTTCTTAAATTACTCCAACTGTAAGTTGTTGCATTGTCTGAAAGTATAAATACTGAAAAAGTACAGTTTTTATGATGGAGGGCCCTGTCAGGTTTTGAACAAGCACATTTAGGCTAATATTTGTTTTTTAAATGAGATTAAATATTGATCAGAGAGTTCTATGTTAATACAGTGAAGACAGCTCAGCTTTCAGTGTACACGTAGACAAACCTGCCTACGCTTGAACTACAGAATCAACATTTTACGACATGTACTTTAACTTTAAGAGGGAAATTCTGTTTGGTTTGGGAATGTATTTTGACAACATGAAGGCAAAATGTGATTGTCATTTTGTGTCACTTGGAGTCTTCTTCTTTTATTTTTAAAGGGGGAAAAAATTATAATAAAATCGTAAATTGAGTATTGAGGAAATAAAATCAGTTTCTTTTTTATTTTCGAGTCAACGCTCCATGACTATGTTTTGACAGATCACTCTGAGAACAGACTGCCCTTTCAGCATTAAGGGGGGAGGGTGTTAATGATTGTCTTCTGGACAACTGCTGAGTCAAAGTCTCCCTGTGGTTTCGGTTGTGTGTACTGAACCAAAACCAGACACTGAAGGGTCAGAAAACCGGTGCGGGTGTTCTGAGTTAATCAGCCGAAAAAGCTCTTGTCAACTGTTTTCCACTTTAAATGAGTCATAAGTCACAATCCTCATGACTAAAAAAGTTTCAGATACTTCCTTCTATGTGTGATAAATGTAGGGTGTGGCTCAGCAGTTGCTCAGTCTAGAAATTTGCTCCACCATCAGAAGGTCGAGGGTTTGAGCCCAGATCTGGTTGTCACATGTTGTTGTGTTCTTGGGTAAGACACTGAGCCCCAAGTTGCACCCACTGGTAAGTTTGCGGCGTGCAAATTGGTATAAGTGGGAATAGGTTGGGTAATACTGAAAGACAACCTAGAAAGAAACTTGAACCATCAGTGAGTGAATGTGAAAGTGAAAGGGTGTGAAAGGGTAGACGTGACCTGCAGGATAAAAATGAGGAGTGAGAACGATTAGAAAGCACTCTCCAGGCTCAAGTCCACTCACTATTTACTTTTTAAATGGAGCTGTATTACGAAATAAATGAACTTTTTTGTGTTATTCTAGTTTTTGAGATGTGCTTGTATTTAACATCAGATGTTACAGATAGATGTCAAAAACAGGCTTTTCCTTTGACAGACTGAGAAGGCAATCAATTTAGCAATCATATTGTCTACAGACTTACTCTTCACCTTACTCATTATACTGTAGACAAACATTATTTGGTGGACTCCAGTTGAGTTCATTCAAACTAACAGGAGGAAGTTGCACAGCCTCAGGACAAACATAGGACTTTCTGCATTTACATAACTTCTCAAAAGTTGTCATTTTCTGGTTTCAGGTGGCGATAGACTCACTGTCAACATACATATCATAATATGTTACATATATATATATATATATATATATATATATATTTGTGTGTGTGTATGTGTATAAATATATATTTGTTGATTCTTTTTTATTTTACTTGTATATTTATTTATAGTTTTGTTTAGATATAGTTTTGCTTAGATATATCTTTTTTTATATATACTTGAATCAGTAATACTGAACTGCTTTGGAATCTGAATTTCCCTGAGGTAGGTTTTCCAAGGGGATTAATAAAGTAATATCTAATCTAATCTAACTACCCGGACACATAACTGCTGCATGTCTCTTGCATCTGATCAGCATGTCCACATGTACTGCTGTGCACATCCTCCAGAATAAATGGGACACATATAAAGGCTGAAAGATTTATCGTTTTCAGATCGAAATGGCAATTTCAGACAACGCTATAGTGATCGCCAAAGCTGCAATTTTTTGCAGCGCTCCTGACTGCTGTGTCAACTATTTTACACAAACTATTTTACAAATTTGCAGACAATTTGCTTTACGGAAGTGCTGGTAAGCAGGTCAACAATACAAAGCCTCTGTTAGGAGTAGAAGTTGGAGTATCCCTTAAATAATGAAAACAGACTATTTATCATCAATATTAGATGATGAATAATGTGTTGTGTGCTTTTGATCATTGATTTCCTTAAAAAAATCCTTTCCTTAGTAAAATGTGAATCTAATTGAAGTCACAATATCTGCCAGAAAAATGGGGATTAGATGCCCAAATGCACATGAACAGTAGGATCAGTGTAGAGGCAGTGAGTAGTCAATATGACAGCAGGACAACAGAAAGTTTTGAATAAAAAAAAATAAAAAATTGGTCACAAAGATGCCTATTTTTCATGTGCCACTGTCATAATGTCAAACATGTTAGCTGGACGAGTCAACAGATAAATTCTGTTTCAGGAATCTAGGTTTAAACTATTGAGCTAGTAAAACTAATGAAAATAGGTTCATTCAACCCTCATTACGCAGCCGAACAAAAACGCAAATAAAAGGACAAAAAGCAAGTTTATCTCTGTCCCAGATGGTTGTGCGAGGTGAATTTACTTACTACTAATTTACTACTCTTCAACAATCACTGACACGTAACTATCACGGATGAAAAAAGATCTGAATCCCTGGCGTGACTTGGTTGAGTAGTGAGCGTGATGAAGTTGAAAATACTACCAAGGCTACTCTGGCAAACACAAATGCTCCAGAAATTCTTATTTTAAAGAGACCATGTTCAGCTTTTTCAAGTTTTGCATGGTACTTCTTGTGTTTAACATGTCTTTTCTGTGTGATAGAGTACTTCTCTGCAAAAGACAAAAGTCTGCAGCATCTAAACTTCTCCCTCTCCCCATGTTTACGGCGTCAGTAGCTGCCTGAAAGGGCTCATTCCCCCAGCACCCTCTAAAATACCTACCAGTGTGACATCACAACTTTGTTTCATCTGGAGTTTTAGTTCATTTAAGGCTGGCAAACCAAGTGCAGAGCAGAGATGGTATAATGAATGAAAGGTTGTGAACTACACGGCACAAGGCATTGCTGAACTGACCAATTACTCCAAAGTGGACCAATCAACCAATCAGAGTGGACTGGATCCATATAGGGTCCACTTCAGCTGTTTCACTGACATTTATGCCAATCATACCATCACACATTCTATCTCTCTACAGGTGACCAACCGATGAAGGCAAAAGGCCAAAAAATGATCTTGAAGGAAAACTCGTACTTTTGAAATCGTGACAACACAGGTGAAAGGCATGGATGAAAAATGAGGCTGAAATAAAGCCTTTTCTATAATAAGACATCCATGGCAGACATTATTTATGGTTGTATACTTCATGTCTTCACAGCAAATACCGATCACAGGTTTGGCTCACCCATTACAAAAATGTCAAATTACACATGAAAAAGTGAACAGACTTTCCACCTGAAAACAACCTTGTGAAAAATGAATAAACAGAATAAACTCCTCTTTTCAGTAATTTATTCCCTTTTCTGTTTATTTTCCCTGAAAACAAACTGCCTTTAATGACAATCCTTTAAGATAGGGAAACATCCTTCACTGTTTATTACAATGAGGTAGGGCAGTTGAAAAGCAAAAGCAGGTAAACTTCTACACAAACAAAAACTGGAACAAACTTCAATAAATTTTTACAGCCAGCAGTTAAAGGCTGAATGAACATCTTTCCCTTTACTGAATGTCTTTGCAGATACAAACAACTGAGTCCTCAAGTTGGTACAACAACAAAATATTTGTTCACTCTTTTAACTAATCATCAGGAGACAATTCAGTGACCAATAAGCTGTTCTAACTGCTATACTATAAACTTAAAACAGCAAAGCTAATGTACTTCTTCAAACTGAATCTCCGTTTAAAATCTTTTTTTACAAACAGGAACAACCACAGAACACTGAACCTCAGCTTTGATAGGCAGGAATAACTCTCAAACTCAACTGCCAACTGTGCAAAACTCAAAATGACAGAAAACTGGAACAATAAGCTAAAAAATAAAGTAAAAACAAAGAAATGAATCCCTTACCAATGATACCAATCATCGCAGTCATCACATCCTATCATGAGACTGCCGTCATCGGGTTTATTGCATCCAGGACAAATCCAGATCTTGTTTCCCCATTCATCTCGGATCTGAAAGAAGACGTCAGAGGAATTATTAGTGATGTAAAGCTGCTGAATTTTCAACAGATGAGTGACAACAGTGGCAAAAAATGTACATAATTAAGCACAGAGTATGCTTTATAATCATATGATCTAACTAGACAGAGAATTAACATCATCTTTGTTTTTAAAAGCAAAAAAATCCCAATTCCAAATAAGTTAAGACGTTGTGTAACATGCCAATAAAAACAGAGTTTACTGACTGCAAATCCTTTTCAAACACAACAGTGAAGCGTTTCTCACCGTTCACTTAACCGCAGACGTGCTTGTGAGTAGGTCAACAAAACAAAACCTCTGTTTACAAGTAGAAGATAACATGATGACAGTAGAAGATAACGTAACATAACAGTGAAAAAACAAGTTACAGCAAGCACACAGGACCGTTCAGAGTTGCTAAAGAGTTTATCTGATGACTGTAGGCAGAGGCAGGCTAACACTACCCACTGACTCCCAGTGTTTGTGCTAAGCTATTTAGCAGTGGGTGAGCCTTGCCGTCTCTTCCTTGTTACTGCATGCACAGTCAAAAGAATGGTGTCTATCTGTAGGGGTGTCCCAATACAACGTTTCACCTCCGATATCAGCAGGAATCATATATATTTTTATTACTTATTTTGTAGTATGGACTGTAAAAAAAGGTTTGATCAAATGAGATTACTCAAACAGAGAACAGTAGTCAGAAATAGTAGGTATGAGAAAAACTGATCACATTGTTATTAACCAATGGGTTAAATAAATTTTAACCTTAAACATAAGAATGTACTCCAATTTAATAAAACAAAATTAAAAAATAATTAGAAGACCCTGAAAAGTAACATCAATAAATCCAATAAAAACAAAAACATATATATTTAAATTACAAAATAACCCCTGTCTTTAACTTAAGCATAAGCATATTCTACAACTGAATTAAATAAATAAAAAATTAGAATGGAGTGCTTATATTGGAGATTGTAGATGCAGGCCGGTATAATCCGATATTTGTTTTTTGCTGATATCGGACCGATATCAGATATCAATATCGGATCGGGACACCCCTATCTATCTGCTTGTCATGGAAGTCAACAAATTCCTCGCGATAGCACACTGAAAAATGAAAGTCCTAAACTGTTAACCTGCAGTGTTTCACACAGAGGAGCACCTTCACTGATTTTGAACAACTGAGACTTTCAGCAGTGCTTTTCTTATACCCATGTTTTAGTGCTGTCACCATCTGAAAGTAACACCCTCATATGTGTTAAGTTTCTGATTTCCTGACCCAACTATTTTTGGAACGCGCTGCAAGCGTAAAAATCAGAATGTATAAATATTTCCAAAAATTACAAAACTGAATCTGTCTAAACTCGAGCTGTCAAAGTTAACGCAATAAAAATGCTTAGGCAGCAGGAGCTCAGTCCAAAGTGACTGAAGGGTGGCTGGTTCAATTCCCTACTGTTTGGAAGTTTGTTTGGTAGGGGGAGAGATGCCACTGCTGAAGTGCCCTTGAGCAAGGCATTGAACTCCAAAACTGCTCTCAGAAGCAGCAAGCCATCACTCTGACATCTCTCCATCAGTGCATGATCATAGGACCTGTTTGTGTTTTTGCATTTCAATCTATGCACGTGCAGCATGTCTCAACAACAGCATGTCAGGAGTTGAATTTCTTCATGATTAATAAAGTCTGTCTCTTTCTTCTTTTAAATATGAATAACACAGCGTCCAAACTCTATTTGGATTGGGATTTGTATATCATCTTTGCTCAAAGATTAAACACTTTATAAAAACAGTTCTGTATTGTAAAAATATGAAAAAGGAATAAAAGTGGTGAGTCGACACTCACTACGTAGTTACTGACGGTCTCTGTAACGACGCTTCGGACTGGTGTTTTGAAGGATCCGGCGGGGGACAGCATGGGTGCAGGAGAGAGCAGCGCTGGGGCAGGAGCTGGCGGAAGAGGAGCGGCAGGCACAGGCAGAGTGGGGATCACCGGGGCGAGGATTGGAGGTGGCGGAGGCGTCCGAGGGCGATTTCCAGGTCCAGACTTGGCAGCTGGAGTCTTGGGTGCCGGCGTCTTGGGTTCTGAATTTGGAACAACCTTGCTGATTACACTGGAGAGGAATGGAGACGGATGTTAGTGAACTCAAAAGCAAAAGCAGCATATTTTAGACATTCTAAGGTAGGTAACATGTACATACGCTATAACCTGACTAACGAGAACAGCGTCACGTCTTGAACATGGTATCATACTTTTTAACGGAGTATATTGCTAAATCAGATAATGCTGACTCTCAGTACACAGCATAGTGAAACATGTCCTGAAATAAGCACCTTTCATAATAAAAAAGGAATGAATTGTAAATCAATTTGAATGTGAACAAAAAGGTTTAGATTGATGATAAACCTCAGTAACTGAATCAAATTACGACACTCATACAGTTTATAAAGTTACATTTTCACAAATCACATGAATAAAGACAAAGCATGCTGACCAGTACGATACAATGGATTCTCAATCATTAACTAAGCAGCAAAAAAGCTTCCTTCATTTAATTTCAAGTTCACTTCCAGCTCTGACCACACTGTCACTGACTAATCAAGAGGGACCACTCTGCAGGGACAAGGGCGCCGCCATATGTCCAATTCATGCCAGAAGTCCCAGGCGGAAGTTGGACGTCTTTCTGTATATTATTACTTATTTGGCGCTGTGTTCAAATGGTAGATCAAAGAGAAAATACGTTCAGAACAAAACAAAGCCTCTGTTTTTGAGTAGAGGATAAAAAAATGAGTCACAAGCACACAGGACCATTTAGAGTTGCTGAGGAGTTTATCTGACGACTGTAGGTACAGGCAGGCTAAAGCCGCCTACACACCGAACGCGACTTCGGCGACCACTCTCCATGTAAAGTCAATGTACAGCCACGATGGGGAGGGGTTAACCCTCACGCGATGCAACAGACGTGCTCTGGGTGACAGCGTCGCTCATCGCTTTGTCGCCAAAGTTGAAAAGTTTGAACTCTTCAGGTGACATCGTGCGTGGCTGTGCAGCAACAGCCAATCAGCACTGTGTGGGTGTGCGACGGTACCTGTGACAGCCGGTTTTATTCCGGTTCACAGAGTGACAATCCATGTCCATGTGGGAAACACGAGTTAGTGAGTACATTAGTTCCGCCTAGACGGACCGCAGAGAACTCACAGACGATGCTGCTGCAGAGCCACCAGCTGCAGTGTTTTGTGGTTGGCAGGTGAGTGAAAAGGATACAGTTGGAATAATGTCAGCTAATACGTCCCATTATATGATTTATGATATGTGATACGATTGTGGTGAAACTCGAGCGGACGTGACATCACTGAGCGATGGCGGCCAAAATTAGGTATTTATGGACAGGCACAAAGTCGCGTTACCCAATGACTCCTAGTGTTTGAGCTAAGCTACTTAGTGGTGGGCAAGCTCTGCTCACGAAAGAATGGAGTCTATCTGCTTGACATGGACTTGGGAGTGAGGTGAGACACGAAAACAAAAAAAAATGTGGGCATATCCATTTGAGCACAGGCCTGGCCTTCACATGTGTACCTTTTAATGGAAATAGTTAATATTTTGTAGTAAAAAACCCCATCAAAATCAATTGCAGCCTGTTTCATAACTGGCTATGAACTTCCCACATTGGCTTTAGATGACAGAAATGTGACCCATGTGTGACCAGAAAAGCACTCAGAGAGTGCGGTGGCTTTTCCGGCCTGACTGGACAGCAGAGTTTCCGCTCATGTCTGTCCATTTGGAGAATGCTGCGTTCCATTTACATGGGAACTGGGTAGAGGGGAGTGTGAATGACGTGATCTCTGAGTTATCAGCGTTCTAGTTACAAAGTCAGAAAAAATGTGCCGATCTACCAGGCTATTGTTAGCCATTGTGTTAGCAGAACTCCTCCGCTGGCATTGCAAGGGAAGCTGGGAAATGTAGTGACATAGGCTTGAAAAACGTTGACGTCAGTTTGCAAATAAACAACAATTCCCAAGATGACGTACATGAATGGGATTTGCAGTTATAAAATTCAATGTCTTTTGGTGATGCCAATCTGGATTGGATCAGCACTAAAATGTAATGGCTTCTTCCTTGGACCAAACCACACCTCTGGTAAAATTTTCATGTAAATCCATCCAGTAGTTCTTGCGTAATGTTGCTAACAGACAAACAAACAAACAGACCCTGGTGAAAACATCACCTCCTTGGCGGAGGTAATTATCAGACCCATTTTTGTTGATGTGAAAAAGGCATGGAGTTTTCATAGAAAGGTAAGTGAAGAAGAGTGCAGAAAGACCCAACAACATATATTTAAAATAGTAAACTATGGAGCAGCAGTGATGAAGTAATATCAGATTATTTGGCTGAATGCTTACATCTTGTCCTGGCCTGCTCCCACCCTGAGCGTCAGTCTGGGGATGACTGGAGACGGTAACGTTGTCGGAGTTTCTACTTTCACCTGTTAAACCGACAGACACCAGGTCAGTTTCAGAGACACTTCATGACAAATATTTAATGATTATAAAAATGTACCTTCTCCAGCCTTATCCTCTCTTTCTCCTTCTCTTTCTCCTTCTCCCGTTTCTCCTTTTCCTTCTCCTTCTCTTTCCTCTTCTCCTCCTTCTCCCTCTCCTTTTCTTTGGCCTTCTCCCGCTCTTTATCCTTCTCCTTGTCTTTCTTCTTCTTCTTCTCCTTCTTGTCCTTTTTCTTGTCCTTCTCCTTGCTCTTCACCTCCTTATCCTGGAGGATGGGGGCCAGAGGAGGGAGCATGGATGGTATACGCAGACAGGCAGACGGGCTGAACAGCGGGGGGAGTTCCCCCAAAGCGAAGGGGGCTAACGCCGACTGTTTCTGCCTGTCCTCCTTGTTCCTGTCTTTTCCCTTGTCCTTCTTGTCTTTGTCCTTTTTACTCTTTTCCTTGTCTTTCTTTTTGTCTTTGTGTTTCTCCTTCTCCTTCTTGGGTCCATCTCCATCTCTGGATTTGATTTTTAAGGAGCCCTCTGGTAAAGAAAAGTCATGCGGAAGAAAGAGCTCGTCGTCTTTTACCCCAAACTCCTTCCAGGGCATCTTACCGTCCTTGGAGAAGTCCTTGTTCTTCTCCCTGTTCTTCTCCTTGTTCTTCTCTTTCAGCTTGCCCTTGTCCTTCTCCCGCTCCTTGTCTTTCGGCTTGTCTTTCTCCTTCTTCTTTATTTTCGTTTTGATCTCCTTCTTCAGCTTTTTCTTCACATCCACCGTCGACACCATCTTGTTCTTCTCCTCAAACACCTTGAGCAGAGGTTCGGGAGTCGGAGGGGAAGCAGACCCAGAGGAGATGTAGTCCCCTTGGCCTGGCTGGGCCGCGGAAGGCCCGCCCTGATTGACCTTCCTGATCACCTCATTGATTGAATCGTCCATAGTCCAATTTCCGAGGCCTGGGTGTCCTGGCAGGTGAAGCGGCGTTGATGTGTCCTTCAAAGAGTTACCCATGCCGATCAAAGCTTTGGGCGTAGATGGCTCCATGATGGTGAGCCTCCTGGGGCTGGAGAACCCGTTGCTGTCCGAATCCGAGCCTGAGGAAAACGCGAAAGGATCAGGCTCACGCTCTGCACACGCTCTGGCAATCACAGCATCAATGGAGTCATCGATGGCCGTGTTGTCAGGCTCCAGTTTCTTAAAAGCACCTTCAGCTAAATCTCTGTCCTCCAGGTTCAGCCTCATGTGGATGTTTTCTTTGCCCATCCTCTCGCTCAGCGTGGACAGTGGAAGCTTGAGCATGCTGTCCCCTTTGCTCTGAGGTTGGGACACTTTGGCTGAGCTCACTTTAGGGCTCTTGGGGCTTTTTGGACTCTTGGTCCGCCCTGGGGACTTCTTCCTCTCCTTAGACGGCTTTGGAGAGTGGATGGGACTACTACCCACTGGAACAGGAAGGACCCCTTTAGGGGATTTAGTCCGTTGTCTGCCGGGGGACGACACCTTAGGCTTCCTTGCTGGAGTGGTGAGACCCTTTTGATCGGGGTGTTTTGGTACAACCGGCTGAGGTCTGAAGGGAGGCATGGCTCCAGAGGGTGCTTCGGGGGACAGGGGGTCGAGGCTGTCGTGGGAGGGCAGCATGCCAGGGGGGACGCGTTGAGGGTTGAGGGAGGTGAGGGGCTCCCTGGGCTCCACCCCCCACTCTGGGCTGAGGCCAGGGTACATGCGTGGTCTCTTGGAGGTAGGCATCATGCCCATAGCTGCGTCAGGACTGTCCAGGTGTCGCTTCAGGGGGTGGTTTTCGTCGTTGACCGTCTCGTCCTCCTCCATGTCCTCCTCATCCTCCTCCAGGGCCACCTGCATGGCTTCAGCTGAGGTGCCCATGTCTGCAAGGACCTCCTCCTCCTCTTCTTCTGCAGACAAAAAAGGACAAAGATGGAATCAGACACTGTTTCAGTTTCTCCACAACCACATTGATCATAACACACAAGATTTAAGAATCTGTCACAGTGTTAATTTTGACAGCATGTTTCCTTGAATTACTGAAGTCATGTTTTACACTTATATAAAATGAAACATCTAATAACCCTTTACTGAATGCTAGTACAGTTTGAATGTATAAATTAACAGAAAAAAATTAACTTTTGTGTGAAATGCAGTCACCTTTATTTAGACTACCTGGCAGAGCATCTCAATTACAATACCAGAACTGACAACAAACACTGAACCTGCTCTACATGAATATATCAATTCATTAAGAGAGTAGCTCTGATTGGATCGCTCCACAACTTATCCCACCACCATGAAGCTAAGGCAGTTGTGACTGGATGTCCCTCCTAACTCATCCAACCTTTCCACACAACCGAAGTAGCTGTGATTGGATGTATTCCTAACTTGTCCCTACTTCCTACATGACCAAATTAGGTCTGATTGGATTAAGTCTCTGTCAAACATTCTAGTCTAGTCTAGTTTTTATTTGTTGAGGAAAACGTCAGTTAATTTAGTTTTAGTTTTGTCCATGTGCACTTGTTTTATTAGTTACTGTCAAGTTTTCATCAGGGGAAAAAAGGTTGTTGACGAAAACTATGACGAAAATAATTAGTCGACAAAACTAACACTGATCTGCTGCCAAGGGCCTCTGAACCAAAACAGCTAAAAGGATGAAAAAAACAGAACAGAGACCACAACTCATGGAAGGGTAAAGGAAGACTTTCACTATCAGTTCTGTCCACCTTCACCGTTTCTGCTCTTTAAAAATTGAGAACTCACTGAGAACTGCTTTCCATGATCTTTATTTACTAAACGGCTAACCAGTGTTTCAGCTCTTTGGCTGAATTTCAGATGAGGGAGAAAAGCCCTAAAAGTGGGCACCTGCACCCTACGAGCTAGGCTAGAATGATTTGTGAGAGGCTCACCTTTAGGAGATTTTCTGTCAAACTTATTCTTTAAATCAAAACTTCAGTTTGGAGAATACTTCTTATGAAGCGCAGTTTTTATTAAACAGAATCTTCATTTTCTTCAGTGAGGTAAACTATACGTGCGGCCATGGTTGATAGAGGGTCTCTACTGAATAAGATAATGTCTAGTTTAACTTCAAGCCAATTTCAGCTATTTTTTGTCCTCATGGATTTTTTTGTAATAAAACAAAACATAAAGGACAACAAAACACAAACCAGGAAAACAAAAACAAAAATGAAAGAACGTTGACAAATAATAAACACAAGCATGTAAGAATAATGCAAGATGATAAAAAAAGACAAAAATAAATAAAAAACAACAAATCAGAAAACAAGACAACAAATCACAAAAACGCAACAAAAAGAAAACACCTGAATAGTTCAAAAAACCACAGAAATATCAAAACACCAAGACATAAGTAAAATTACCATAACAAGAAAACCAAAGAACAACAGAAAATCAAAAACACAAATAAGGACAACAAACAACAAAAATACAGCAAAAAATTAAAAACCAATAAGTCAACTTTTGAGAGATTTTTCTGTCTCTTTATGTCAAATTATTCTTGAAATCAAAACTTTAGTCAGTGGTTTGGTGAATTCACATATGTGCAGTTTTTATTAAACATAATCTTTATTTTTATCAGGGAGATAAACTATGCAGGCTCTACTGGATATGGAAATGTTTAGGTTAACTTCTTTAACTTCAAGCCAATTTCTTCTATTTTTCATCCCCTTGGATTTTTTTTGTACGAATGCATGTGGAACATCAACCCTTTCAAGCACAATCAAGATAAAGCTATTGTTTTTACGGTACAACCCGGTCTATCAGAATATTTATCCTGTAGTGACATCAGATCAATGTTTTAAGAGGTGTTTAATTATAACAACAAAAAAAATAAATGAAATTTCAACCACAAATAATTTTCCTTTACTTCTTTTATTCTGGTTGCTATGACCTTTATTCTTTGGCCTGACCTGTTTTCTTGTGTGTACTTTATGCACCTTGTGGATAAGATTGATTTTGAGATTGTAATTCTTGACTATGTATTGATTATTTATTGATTCTCTTTTTGTCTACTTTACCTCGACTGTTCATCATTCCTGTTTATTTTCTCTACTGCATAGCACTTTACTGACTGAAGGCCCTTTATGCAGCTGTGTCTGATTCTTTAGCTTATGGCTTTCATGGTTTAAGTGCCTTTCCTTTTCACTTGTGCTCAGGATTTTTCCTGGTTTTCCTAATGCCTCTATGTTTTATGTTTAATCATGTACTGGTGTGCTGATGCCTGCCGCAAAATAAATTTCCCACAGGATAATAATAAAGTTGAAGTTTAAACAAGTCAAACAGATCAACAACGGAGAAGCCTTTTCTCATCTGAATATGTTTTTGTCAAGCCTTGGTTTTAGAAGAAAAACAAAAGTGAGTAAAGGAACTTACAGCAACAATTATTTAGATATTAACACTTACTTCTCCAGTGGTTTTCCCCACTATATGATCATTTTTGTCCCTCTTGGAAATGGTGTCTGTCCCAAATGTTACAATGGGCCAAATCACATTTCAATTTTCATTAAATTGGGAACCAACAGGTATTTAGTTAGTCTCGTTTTGACCTTTGGCTGCACCTGAAAGGATGCTTCTGTTACAACAATAAGCGAAGAAGAAACTGGGATAAAAGAATTGGTCTGTTCACATACAAGAAGCTGTCACTCTCTCTGAGGGTCAAAATGTTGTCCTAATAACACTAATACTGTTTAATCAAGAAAGTTTGATTAAAAAAATGTGTCTCTCAGATTATTATTGTGGACTGACTAATAAAAAATTAATGGCTGGATAATTTATTTTGCTAATTGACATATTTGACCTGAAGACCTTCATACTTTGACATAAGAGTGAGCTTCCAAACACAGTTGTCTCCAAAAAAGTCTGTTGTTTTGTTTAGAGATATTAGCAAACAGCTTGAGTGTTACTGCTCGGGGGGTCAGGGGATAGAGCCACCTGTTATGAGGGGTGCTTGGGCAAAAGACCTGCCATCAGACAGTAGAGCCGTGCATCTTTACTTATCTAATGATGCAATATCATCCTGATTATTCGGGCAACGATTCAGATCGATTTGTTATCACACTGAAACACAATGGGAAGTATTCTAGACCTTTTTTAATAATGCACCAGCCTAGTTTCTTTAATCGAAGAATAAAAGCAGTCAGATAAATATAAACTCCTTTCATAAACTAGAAAGACCTTTTGAAACCAATTTCAGTAAAAACTGTATTTACATTGAAAACCAACACTTAAAAGGCTAAATGCCTTGTTTACCTGTACTCTTTTTTCCTCATCAGAAACAAAACTGATTCAGTTTAGCTGCAGCCTCTGCTGGGTTAATCGATTATCTGCTGTCTCTGCATCGATTGAAACATTATTTTAACACCTATATCAAAAAGGGGATAATTGTGGTCCACCAAGTTGGAAGCACAATACATAAATGACATGCAGGGTTTTTGTGCTGTGTCAACTTAGAGGGAAAAAAATCCCACTTAGCACAATGTGGCCCAAAAGTGGAAACTTTTGAATTATGCCACAAAGTTATTATAAGATGCTATTAACGTCTATTTTCAGTTTTTTTCCACCAACTTCAGTCATGTTAAAAAGCAAACAAAAACAACAGGAAAAAAAACTAAAGAAAGATGCTTGTTATATGGAAATTCAAACTTTTATATGGTAGTTTCTGTACTTAGTCACTTTTTTTATTTAAAACATACAAAATATGTATTTCTAATAAGAAATACAGCCTGGAATGCTAAAGTGCACTTTTTTGGTTTGTGCTGTCAGCTTAGAAAAATGTGTGCTGGTAGTAATGTGTCTAAAAATACTCTGAAGATTAGAAAAGAGTAAACAGAGTAATCAATTAATAATTCTGAACTTGAAGACAGTGCTGGACTTAATTCTTCAAATGAAATACAACATACACTGACATATGTATACCCTTTATCCTTGTATTGAGTTAATTGTGGGTTAATAAAAAAATCTTGTTTCAGAAATGTTAACCAACAGAAAAACTAAAATAACCTACAGGGGTGGCAAAATTACATTGCTGAAAATATTTAGTGCACTTTGATTAACACTGAATGAAATGGTAAGCTCAGTTTTATTTTTACAGAAATAAATATTTAAATAATGCTGGATTTCAATGTGCTCCAATGGAGCACTCAGTGCTCTTTCATGGTGATATTTTGTACAAATGTACATTTTATTTAGAAATCAGCATAGAAAGAACTCACAGACGTTAAGAGATGGTTGCATATCTTCAAATAAACTGACCTTCTTGTAAGGAGACCAGGGGTGGCATGTAATCTGGAATGTAATCCTTTCTTTCTTCTGCATCTCGGGCTCCAGGCTGAGGAAACTGCAGCACATTGTTCTTACTGACAGGAAAGATGGGGGTCTGGTGGGTGAAGGCCACGGGCTCCAGGTTGTGGACATAGTCCTCCAGTTCAGTCAGACTCACTCCCAGCAGCCTGAAAGCTTGGCTCACATCATCCAGGACCGGGTCCGTCCTTCCATCTGATACAAAGCATTAAGACAAGCAGTTAAACATCACCACTCTGCATGCATCATGTTCATCACACATTTCTGTGAACACCAGTGAGACAGCACCACAGAGAGGAGGGTCCTGGCTCATGTTTACATGTAGCTCAACAGGTTCCCACTGATTCAATCTTTACACTGATGGTACAGGACTTGTATGCTAATGCAGGTGACTATGACTGTGCTAAAGACAGCTGGAGACCTTTACTGTTACGATAGTAACCACACAAAGAGGCTGATTAGCGCTTTAGCTACTGTACTTTTTGACATCTCACCCTTTGCTAGGGGGCGCCAGCTGCAGACAGTCAACAACAACGTGATCTACTACTTCAGTATTACAGGTTAAAAGTCAACAGGGAACTGGAGGAAGCACTCACATAGCTCAGAGTACCGATGGCAGGCCCTGGCCAGCTGCTGGATGTATCGATGCAGGACATCCGACAGCAGATCACACGCAGTGAGCTGAACTGCATCCCAGCCCAGAGCCTGGCAGATCTGCGCCACCGAAACACGCAGCAGCGAGCGGGCATAGCTCTCGCACATCTCGCTGACTTCGTTACGGGATAATTCCGGTCAGTTCCTCTTCCAAAACATCCCTCCGGGCTTCATGATTCACGAAACCCCCGAGGGGCATGAGTAAAGCCGCTTCCGCGGTTAATTTCGGACATCTACTTCAGTAAATATATTGGCGCTTTCGCCAGAGTCGCCATCTTGATTCCATCGATAGACCCATCCCCGAAATTCACTTCGCACATGCGCAGAAGACCCCGTCTGTCCACCAGCCCTGCGGTGTTCGAGAGGATCATCAACGGCCGTATGTGCGCAGTTTGTCCTCGCACGCTGTTACAGTCTATGTTTTCTATGAGGCGGTTTGTACGAAGGAGGATTGGAAACACTGAAAAAACATTATATAGGCCGAAAATATGTTTTTAAAGTCTGTGAAAAAGTCTGAAATTAGTCAGAATTAAACGTACATGATTCAGGTTTATACCTATGTAACTGAACAAAACCCAATTCCAGTCAGTTGTGTAAAACGTAAATAAAAACCAAATACAATGATTTGTAAACAATTTTCAACCTATATTCAATTTAACACACTAAAAAGACAAGATCTTTAATGTTCAAACTGATAAACTTGATTGTTTTGTTTTTGTGGACAAATATTCACTCATTTGATGCCTGCAAGGTGTTTCAAAAAAAGCTGGGACAGGGGCAACAGAAGATTAAGAAAGCGGATGAATGCTCAAAAAAACACCTGTTTCGAACTTTCCACAGGTGAACAGGGTAACTGGAAACAGGTGAGGTTTACCACTTTGTGAACAACTGCGTTCACTATTCCAACAGTTTAAGAACAAGGTATCTTAATGTAAAGTTGAAAGAAAATTAGGGATTTCGTTATCTATAATATCAGAAGATTCTGAGAGTCTGGAGAAATATCTGAACATGGGCAGCAAGGCTTAAAACCAACATTGAATACCTGTGACCTCAGGCCCTCATTTGGCATTGAAAATCACATCAAGAGCAAGTTAAACCTAAACAGACATTTACTGAATGTTGCTAAAAGAGAGTTGATGTAACACAGAGATAATCATGCCTCTGTCCCTGCATTTTTGATACGTGTGGCAGGCATCAAGTCCAGAATTAGGAAATATTGTCAGATAAACAATGTTAATTTGTTTAAACATTAAATATCTCATCTTTGTGTGTTCAGTTGAATATAGGACTAAAAGGGTTTACAGATCATTGTATCCTTTTTTTATATACATTTTACCACTTCATAAGAACTGGAGTTTGTATGTTTTCACCTATTATTTGTTTTTAGCTTCTTTTTTTACTTTTCAAAATGGAAAAGAGTTCAGCGTTTTGGTTCATTAAATGCACGTTATGCAGTCGTTATATTAGAGTGATTGTATTTAATAACCTCAGTTTCAAAATAAGTGATTATAAATTTACCATCCCCACACAGCCCTACTGTCGAAGGATTTTTGTCGATCAAATTAGGCCTTTCTGATCAACACAACATAACGGAGACTTTAATGAGAATTTAATGCCTTCTCTGTGGGTTATCTGACTAAAGTCACATCCTTTGCCTTTTAAATATTAACAGGCAAACGCTGCATTAAGGTGCAGCCGCTTATGGTCTAATGTACACCCCAAGTACAACAAATATTGAGTGTTATCTGCTGCCAGTTTACTTAACATCCTTATCTTTAAAACCTTTTCTGTCAGGATTCATACAATTGTTGTTGTCCCAAAATTTCCAGTCCCAACAGAGCCGATAATCTACTTTGTCTTGTTTTGAAGACTGTTTTTAAATCGTGTAAAGGTCTGGATCAATGTGCTGCATTTCTTCCAGAACACTCTTACTGATCACATTTTTATTCTCAATGAGGCCCTCTCCTGGCTGAATGTAATCTCTCACCTCTGGTTCCACAGCTTCCTCTTTGTATTATATTTCAATATCTATATGATGAATGTACGTGGTTGTTACTTCATTTGCCATAAAAAATAAGTCATCATAAAGATTTCACACTTCAGTGACAAGACTCAAATAAACTGAGCAGAAAAGTGCAGCTCTTTGCTGTGCCACAGTGAAAAAGGACGGTTGATGTTTTGAACCCTCAAAGTTCAGTATCTGAACCTGTTCCCTTTGCCAAAATTATAAACCCGAGTTCCAGTTAAGTTGGGATGTTGTGTGAAAAGTAAATAAAGGCAGGATATAATGATTTGCAGATCCTTTTTGACCTATATTCAACTGAACACACTACAAAGACAAGATTCTAATGTTCAACCATTGCAAATGTTCGCTCATTTTGAAATTGATGCCTGCAACATGTTCCAAAAAGCTGGGACAGGGGCAACATAAGACTGGGAAAGTTTGGAACATTGCACAGGTGGACAGGTTAATTGGAAACAAGGGATGCATGATATTATTGGTTTGATCTCGGTATCGGCCAATATCAGCCTAAAAAGTAAAGTATCAATATCGGCCAATATTGACATTTTTGCAGATATTTACAGCTGATACATTGGCCACACATATTGGCCATATATTGGTTGGCAAATTACACAAATGTACAATACTGATGCACCTTCTCATCACTGCATGGGTACATTTAAAAATCAAGAGTTTCATTTTTGCAACAGTGAAATGCTGTTTTTCTTGTTTCA
The DNA here is from genome assembly GCA_037902135.1 of Cetoscarus ocellatus. NCBI lineage: Eukaryota > Metazoa > Chordata > Actinopteri > Labriformes > Labridae > Cetoscarus > Cetoscarus ocellatus. Next base: position 556,562 of record JBAMNC010001525.1, on the reverse strand, counting down.
AACCTCAGGGCACCACAGACTGTTGATGCATTTGAACAGGGACATAAAACTTACCTTTTAAAGAAAGCTTTTGGCTGAACTCTGCTGACTTTTACTCATCTTCTTGTTTTTATCATTGTCTATTTGTGATACATACAGTATCTGTTTTTAACCCTGAAGCATTATGACATTTTCTTCATGATTATAATAATGCTGAAAGGTTTATACAGGTTTTGGAGCAAGATATGCTGCCATCCAAGTGCTGTCTTTTCAGGGAATGCCAAGACACATTCTGCATGTTACAACAGCGTGGTTTCATGGTAAAAGAGTGCGGGTACTAGACTGGCCTGCCTGCTGTCCAGACGTCTCTCCCATTTTGTGAAGCACAAAATTCAACAAAAAGTCCTCGGACTGTTGAGCAACTGAAGTTGTACATTACGCAAGAATGGGGAAGAATTCCACCTTCAAAGCTTCAACAACTAATGTCCTGAGCCACCAAATGTTTAATGATTGTTGCTGGAAGGAGAGGTGATGTTACACAGTGGTAAACATGCCCCTGTCCCAGCTGTTTTGGAACGTGTAGCAGGCATCAAATTCAAAATACTGTCAGAAAACAATGAAGTTTGAACATTAAATATCCTGTGTTTGTCAATTGAATACAGGTGGAAAAAGGTTTACAAATCATTGTTTAATTCTGTTTTACACAATGTCCCAACTTCATTGGAGTTAGGGTTTATACTTGAAACATTTATTTCAGACAGGTGACCTTTTCCTTTTCTTTTTCAGCTCTGTCTTGAATGATGTGGTTATTCTGAATAAGTGAAAAAGGAGGATGTAGTTAAAGTAGCATCAAAGCAAAAAATGAGATGCCTCTTTATTCTCAGTCAACACTGTATTACAGCGGGCAGTAATACATTTAAATATATTACACTTGAATACTATCATACTTCTTGCAAGGCCATACTATGATATATCTAACCTACAAAAAAACCCTCATGAACAGCCTTTTGTTTACAGATATTATTATTCAACACTACAACTGATTGTGCGCCACATAAATCAAGCTAGGTCTGGAAGCTGAACGACAAAATATATACAAGTAAAAATTGCTTTTTAACAAGTTTACATGCTATAAAAAATACAATACAAAAAAAACACATACATTATGAACAGCTCTCCTCCCTGTATACTGGCATCAACATCCAACATCAACTGAAAGATAACTTAATTTACAAAGAATATAAACAAAACATGTAAAACTGTAAGTCAGTAATTCATGCTCAACACCAAAGAAGCTTATTTAATGTGATGAAAAAATATATATCTATAAAAGTATTATTATTATTGAAGTCCTCAATGTAGAGCCAGGTTTCTTCTCCCATGAGGTGAGTTCTTTCTTGAGTAGTTAAATGATAAGATATTGACTCCGTCCATTTGATTTTTTCCGCTCAGATTGTGAACACTTCCGTTAGAGAACATGATAGGAAAGAGTCAAAAGTCATCGTTATTATCCCGTTACTTTCAAAACGGCTGTCTGTCGTCAAATCTGTAAGGAAGAAAAAACAAAAACAAAGTCACTCTCCATATGAACACGAAACATTAACTGGTCAAGATGGATTGCAACATGAGGCTTTTTACAAGTAAGAAATTGCATTAAAAACACTTATATATCTAAACAATTAACATTCTCCTCTGGGCAAACCTTTCACTCGAGTAAAGATTCTGCATTTGTATTTTGAGCTCTAATGCTGCTATTTTGGAGCTCTGTTTTTTAATAATACTACAATAGATCTTGGTCACCTTATAGTGCGGCTTTTGCTCTTTGATCACTCATGAACTGTGATGTATGGATCTTGATCATCCTATAATGCTGCTATGGATAAAAGCCCTTCAGCAATGCTGCTATAGAAGTAATTCACCATGATATGCCTCTATAGCTCTTGATCACCCATAATACTGATATAAATCTCAGTTCTCTTATATTGCTGCAACAGCTCTTATTCCCCTTATAATGCTGCTACTAAAGTAGATCACTATGTTACACTGCTACATATCTTAATAATAATAATAATAATAATAATAAATTTTATTTAAGGGCGCCTTTCACGACACTCAAGGTCTCCTTACAAAAGTACAAATAAAAAGTGCATTAAGACAAGCGTAAGAACAGGCATAAAAACAGGTGTAAAAACAAGCAATACAATACAACAGACAGTGCCAACAATCAGAGGGAGTAGGAGAGTCTGAACAGATGAGTTTTGAGTCTTGTTTTAAAGAGGGGTAAGGACTCAGTGTTGCGGAGATCAGGAGGGAGTGAGTTCCATAACTGGGGAGCCGAGCGGCTGAATGCTCGGCCCCCCATGGTGACAAGGCGAGCGGAGGGGACAGACAGATGGACAGATGAAGAGGATCGGAGGGTACGGGCAGGTACAGTAATGTTAATGAGGTCAGAGAGGTATGGAGGGGCGAGGCTGTGGATGGCTTTGTTGGTGTGGAGCAGGATTTTGTATTGAATGCGGTATGTAATGGGCAGCCAGTGGAGCTGCTGCAAGATGGGTGTGATGTGGTGAGTGGATGGAGTCCTGGTCACATTGTAATGCTGCTTTTGATTCTGATTACCATTTAAAGCTGATTTGTTTACCTTATAATACAGATATAAACTCCCTCAAAATGCAGCTGTGAATCTTAGTTCCCCTGCAACGCTACAATGAACTGCGGTATAAAGCTTCAATGAATCTCTGTCCCCTTTTAATTTATTCAAACACCTTTAACCTTTACCTTATAATGCTGCTATGGATCTTGGTTTCCTTACAATACTAATATGTACCTTGGTTCCCTTGTAATGGTGCAATAAATTTTGGTGACCTTATTAAGCTTCCGTGGATCTTGGTCCTCATTTCATGCTCCTAAGGATCATGAGCCCCTTGGTATGCTGCTATTGGTCTTATTTCCTTAAAAGGTTGCTATAGTGGTAAATCACCATACAATGCTGCTATGAGGATTGATAACTTGAAAATTCTGCAATATTACTACTTCCTTTGTAATGATGTTTTGAATTTTAATCAACTTATGCTGCTACGAACCTTGATCACTTCATCAATGGATCTTGATCACCATATAATGTTGCTATGAGTCTTAATTTGACTTATAATTTAGCTTTGAACATTAATAATTATATTATTCTGCTGTAGTTCTTGATCACATAAAATGCTGTTAGGTATTTTGATCTTCTTATAATATCGCTTTAACTCTTGGTGCCCTTATAACTGGTGTTGGGTATTTGCCAACACTGCTTTTTTGATACTTCAGAACCCTTCTACACTAGTCAAGTTTTCACCTCATGTTGAGCTTGGGTGTAAATGTTAGTTTACCTTAACCACTAATGGGGCCAAACCTCCAAACCAAACCTCCATGGCAGTTATTGAATGTTAAGTCATTATTAGTGTACTTTTACAGTGAAGACTTACCAGTGATAAAAACAGTGTAACGTGCCAATATGTTCTGGACCTGCAAGCGAACCAAACATGTGAGATAGTCCGGCTGATCTCTTGACATGAGGTCACACTCATGGTAGGGCAAGACATCCACTATTCCAGATTCTTGGCACCCATTTAGGAAATTCTTCTTTTCTTTCGCTTCTGGACTCAACCTTTACAGAGAAGAATCAAAAATGTTAACACAAGACAAAGAGCTCAAAAAGTTAGCCTCTCAAGAAATGAATTAGATCCACTAACTTGTTATTGGAAAAGTATGTTAACTCTGTAAAAATATACAAAATCCAAAGATGTCTGCCACAAAACCAGCTAAAAAGACCTCCTGATGTTTTTCTTGAATTCCCCACTTAAAAAAACCTACCTACAAACACTCAAACATATTAGCTTTTACTTTATAACTCCATCCATCCATCTCATTCGTTGAAGTTGATCCATACCTTGCATTTTCCTTTATCCGACGGCTGTCTCTATAGTGCAACATCCACTTCCATTTTCCTGTTCTGCTCAGCTCTTGTAAGATTTCTGACATTTTTTTCATGTCGCCTTAACATTGAGGACAGAAGTGTCAAGTGAGTAAAACAGCAACAGTAAGTCACGACCATGACGAGATCTAAAGCAACAAAAACCTGTTTTAAATTAGACATACCAAGGCTGAGGGGCTCTAGCACTGCTCTGTCGATCATTATGAAACCCCCCTTTGCAAAGAGCTCCTGATGGGTGAGATTGACGACATCATCTGGTTCATCAATCCCAGCAAAATGCACATCAGGGGACTTCTTCAACTCCAACAAATGCGGGACCTGATAAAGCATGGAGCTTATTTAGTCCTTTAAAATATCCCAAGAATCGTGCAAAAAGTCTTGTTCCAGTCTTTTTACTTACCTCACAAACATTCTCTGCTATGTCCTCATTCCTGATGATGATGAGTAGAGATGAAGAACTGCTTTCATCAAGGAAGAACTCGGACGGCTGTACAGCAGTGTGGCCCTCTGCCTCCAAATGTGCCTTTCACAATAAAATACAATCCATTGTTAGACTTTTAAAGCTGTGTTCATCAGGGACAATTTGACACATTTTGGTACTGTAAAACCTTCAAATATTATAAAATGATCCATCAAGTTTTTCAAAGATACTGCCCCTATAATGCAGATTTTATTAAAAAACACAAAGAGAGCAGGGAAATGGTGGTTTGTTTTGCTTGAAAGTAAGAGTCAGGCTGATTTAAAAAAAAGATTAGGGATAGTTATTGTAATAATAACTGTCATTATTGCAAACGGACAAACAGACTTTAGATGACCAACCTATGCGATATCGCCATCAACTACATGCTTTGCTTGTCTCTGTAGTTTACAATGATTGGTCATTTGGCTGGCGGGCATCTGACGTCAACACCTGGAATAATTCAGGTCTTCAATGTTGTAAACATGAATAAAATCGTCATTCCCACCATCATATTATTGTTGATTTTCTACTAACAACAGCAACAACTTGAAGAGCTGTACATAAAGCTGGTCTGAGTTTATCTTATAAGTTTAATCATTACATGACAGTCTGATATCTGACCTAATCTCTTCTCCCCATGTGCTTCCACGGCTCATTTTGTTTTAGTGATTGACTTCCTTTTTCAGGTAGTCATGTCGTAATTTCCTGTCATTGGTACGAACGTCCAAACCTTTCAAGATAATGGTTTCACACTGGGCATGAACCAGACCATGTTTTTGTTTGGTCCAGACCGAGACCACCTCTTTTGATCGAATCAAGGTTTGGCTGTTTGGTTCAAACCAAGGTCCAGGGAAGGTTTTACACCTATCATTTTGGTTCAGACCAAACAGAAAAGTCAGAAAGTCTGGACCAAACAACGTTGGTGTGAAAGCCTCATTAATGACAGATTAAAAAAAAAATTGGACTAATGAAAAGGCTAAACTACTGCAAAGATGTCCAAGGATATTAAATCAACTGAACTGAAAACACACTTTGGTGGATTTGACCAAAGCTGCAAAAGGTGCATTACTATAGAGGGCCACAAGAGGGTGCCAAGATGCCAGTGAGAACCTGACAATGTACTGATTATACTGTATATTTTATTCATCTCTGCTGTTTTTTGTAAATGTACACTTGCTATAGGTAGAATGCAAAAAACTCAACTGTTCTTGAAAATAAATGAAGTTGTTTGAATCTTACAAAGCAGGAGAAGTGGCAGCAAACAAACTGATAAAGTTTATTTAACAACAGGGGGATTCATGCAGCAGTTAAAACGTGATAGGACCCTGAATTTGATCACCTGATTATATATTTTAGCAAATATCCCTCCTCTGTATTGTTTGTGCCACTTTTCATTACATAACAGTTTGAAAAATTTCTCCTGATGTCATTAAAGGATACAGCCCCCTCCATCCAATGGAAAACACTACCTGCGCCTGGTGTTTATTCAGTACTCAGGCATATCCAGAGGAAGGAAAATGTCTTGGCATGTCTGAACAGTCAAAGTAAATATTATAGTGTGGTCAGACACCGCTCAGGAGAACTTACATTCAACAACCTGTTCTGGACAGGGCTGAAACAGGGGGGTTTATGGGGATGCCAAAGTCAAATGTCTGAGGGGAATTCTGAGCAAGAAACTTTAAATATTTGTTCTGGGAACATCTAAGACTAGCTAAACATGTTGAAAAGGAGTAAAATGTAAAAAGGCATCTGGGAAAGGATGACAACATTATAGTTATAGCAATGATACCAACTGGTATCAATTCTGCTTATCGATCCAATTCCTTTACCATTCTCTGATCTATTCCTGTTGCTTTTCTGAGTCGGCAAACACAGGTTTTCATTGGCATGTAAATATTTCAAAAGCTAAGGTTAGTACATCTGCTTTTAATCTTGTGTGTTATCAGTAAATTCCATGGAGTCAGGATGGCTCCAGGGTAAGACACACACACAAACCATCCAGTTAATTAAAACAAGCTCACATTCACAAGTGATAGAATAATACATGCTGATCTTTAGGGATGTGTTTTGCTACCTGTTGGCTTTTATCTGGGTCTGTTTGATCGGAACTGAATGTTTGCCTTTAATGTTAACTGCTGATATGAGTATGCCGTCACTGGGGCGTCTGAGGTGAGGTCAAGGATCAGAAGACCAGCTTGTGATATTAATTATTGCATAACGTAAAATCACCGCCCAGGTTTCATAAAGAAACTCTGCACCTGTAATTCGGGGCTCTTTTCTGAAGCTACTGTTCCTACGTGAGGTGGATGGCCCAGAGAGAGACCTCAGCTGAGTAACTTTATTTGTGATCTGATTTATTCATTAAATGGACGGATCTGTGGTCTTGTTCAACTTTATCTAACTTGTCTGTGTCCTCCCTGTTCCATTATATTTTGAATACAGCTTCTCCTAACAGGCACGTGAGTGTTTCCACACTCTTAAACATTGTGCAGAAAGTGACCAATTCTGCCCTTCTTCAATGATTACAGTTTTGACTTTTTTATGATAATTTCTGCTGACTGCCTCGAATATGGGCCTGATGTCCTTTATTTACAAGGCGACCAGGACAAAGTGTAAGGAATCAATCAGGGAACTGTTAAGCAGAAAGACAAATGATATTGATTCCTTGAGGGAGTTGTTTAGATTTTCAGCTGGAATTGGTCTTCGATTCTCATCCTTGTAATGGAAAAGAATCTTACAATGAATATTTTTATAACCAGTGTCTTCAGTCTCTAAGTGTTTCTAGTCTGTTTAGATCACGGGTGGGCAAGTGGCAGCCTGGGGGCCACATGCAGCCCTTCCCCTCACTCAATATGGCCCATTAGTCATTTCCAAAAAAAAAAAAAAAGAAAGAAAAAAATTTGGAGATATGAAGAAAACACAACAACTTCTAAATATGATTCATCATGAGTAACCAGGACTACATAATGCACAAATTAGGGCAGGTGATAAAATATTTCTAATAACCTTAAATTGCTGTCATACGCTTTGTTTTTTAAGTCAATAAAGAACTTGCTTTGCTATGATTGTATCTCTAAATATCTTGTATAAGGCATTAAAATATAATATATAGTATTAGTGAATTGTATATTTGGAAATGATGGTAAAGGTCATACATTTGTGCTTTTAAATTTGGTAAACATCCATTCTTTTATTGCATTAAAAGAAGCTTAAATTAGCTTTGGTTATGTGTCATGCTCATTAAATCATGAATTTTAATTGTTTTTTAGTTAAAATATATTAATGTTGGTATAATCCTTCTTTGAAGCTTTCAATATTTTTTTTAATATATATATATATATATATATATTTTTCCTCATTGAGAGTGCCCAACAAGATGTAACAGTGCGGCCCTCAGGCACTGAAAAAAAAATTATGCAGCCCACTTTGTAATCAAAACTGCCCACCCCTGCTTTAGATGATAAGGTGATGTAAGAATAATAATCATGCTCCTGTCCCAGTTTTGTGAAACTGGCATCAAATTCAGAATGTAGAGTATAATTTCAAAAAGTAGACCATATCTCATATTTAGGTAAAGACGCAAAGAACAGACTGAAACCTTATTTTCTTGTATAGAATACAAAGGTAAAACATTTGAAGGGCATACCACTTACGAGGGATCAAAGCAAAAGTTCATCTTTTTCATGCACAGAGATTTTGGAAATATTTTTCTTACCTTGGTTTCCTCGAAGAAGGTATCATCTGATGTCTCCAATATGTAGAACCTGTACTTGGTTTTACAGGACTTCTTCACTATTGAATTAAGATTACTGCGGAAACTCTCATCCATCTCCTTCTTCATTTGATCACAAAAGTCAAAATAGTTACTCAGTTCAGACTTTGAGTATCCTCTGTCCAGTCTAAGGTGACTCAGCTTGGACGGGACATTCCTGACAGCACAGACATCGTTCATCGTTTCCTCGTAAAGTTCAGCACATTCGGCAGTCATTCTTGAAACTCCTGCATGTTCTATTGATGTGCTTGTTTGTTGAGAGGATTTCTCTGTGGCAGCAGCAAATCCTTCCCTGTCAGACATGTCTACCTTGATTTTCTGCCCAAGAAGTGACGATACATCCACATTTTTCACTGGCTCCTCCGGCCCCTCTAGACTTGCGAAGTGTATGGTCAGAGGACTGGAGCCAGATTGATTCAGTTCGTCTTGTGGATTAGGTTGGTGTGTGTATTCTGTCTTACACCTTTTTATGAGCTGTTTCATTTTTTCTGAGAAGATAAGGCACTCATTTTCCATTGAAGCCATAGTGGGGTCATCTTGTATGCACCGGTTTGACATTTGCTCCAGAAATGAATGAGATCTCATCCTGTCAGTGTTGTACACTGTGCATGAGAGTGAGCAATCAGGTCCCAGGTAGAGATCATCATCCATGCCGTCATGTGAGGCTGACGTGTCCAGGCAGTCTTTCGGATGCATCTCAAGACTCCCTTCAGCAGTTGGACCAACTTTCTCAGCTGAAGTACCTCCCAAGAAACCATGCTTTCCACTGAGAGATGATGAGGAACCTTTGCAGTATTTGGAGGATTCCTTTAGTTCATACTGCACTGGATCTCGTCGAGCAAATGAAGCTTTATACGACTCTGGCTTTCTGTCAGATCCATGGGGTGACCAACTTCTCCTTGATGAAGGCTCTTTTTTAAGTCCTTCAGAATTCCCCTTGAAACAAACCATCTTCTTCTCCATGGGCATCATAGTGGATGCTTTAGTCTGTTGATTTTTGGGGTAAGAGTTCTCCATTAGTCGTTCCCTCGAGAAGCAATCTCCTTGACTTTCATCACTCTTTGATGGTTTTACAGCCATAACAGGACGCTGACTAGAACAGGTCTGTGATGTGGTCCTGGGTCTGTCTTGGTCAACGTTTGCCTTTGTGGGTCCCAAACACTCTGAAGAAGGAAGAAATTGTAGGGTATGACTTTGGGAAGACTCCTGCACTGTTTCTGTCCTTTCGTAATACTGCTGGTGATTCAGCAAATCTGTTTTCTCAGACTGCAAACGAACCCCAAGTACCTCCTCTATTTTACCTTTGAAAAGTGATATCTTGGAGTTTCCTGATGGTCCTGTGTCCTGCTCTTGTAACACAGGCACTAGCTTTTTCTTGCTCGCTTTCTGTACCTTGGAGTTCTTTGAATGATGGCTTTGGGGTGGACAAGTAGGGGAGTTTTTGCTTTTGGTGTTTGGGGTTTGATGAGGAGGTTGTTTCATGTCTGTTGCTCCAATCTGACTGGACTTTTCAGTTGACTTGGAGAGGAACTTACCGATACTTTCAAATACTCTTAAAGTTCTTAGCTCAACATCAGGCTTTAGGACATTGGGGGAGTAAGGGCTGCCATTAACTACAGACTTCTGGCAAGGTTTTTGTTCAAAAATCTTTTCAGTCAATGAGCTCTTGCTGAGGCATTTTTCAGTCTTGGTAGGTGCAACACCTGAAGGACCTAAACAAGACGGCGTCTCATATGGTTTCTCGTCCATAGTTGGAGTTGGACATCTGTCATCAGACTCTCTTCCAGAGGCCAGCTGTTGATTGTTTTTAAGAATTTTAAGAAGGGATACTGTCCCTGAGGACTGCTTGGCCTTCTTTATATCTAGTGGAGATGTACTACACACCTTTGGGTTGGTAGTTTCAGTAGTAGCTCTTTCATTCTGTCCTTGAACAGATCCTTCAGGCTTGCCTTGTGATGAGACATCAAGTAGGTCTGTATTCTCGCTAGGGATGTCTTCTCCCAAAAATGGGATTACAACTCTACCAGAATGCTCTTCCAACCCCTCAGTTGTTTCAAAATCAGGTTCCTTTGGTGCTATTTCAGCTTGAGTCGTTGATTGCTCAAACTGAGGTGACTGAGACTGACGAAGAGATGGTTCTTCTTGAGCTGCATTATCAACCATTTGCTCCCTCTCAACTGGTATGGTATCCTGATCTTTATGATCATCACTTTTTAGGCTAGAGGGTATCATTTGTTTGTCTTTGCACCTTGTATCCTCTCCATCAGATGTTTGGGAAACAGGTATATCAACCATTTCTTCTTTCTCAACTGGTATGGTATCCTGATCCTGATGATTATCACTATTCAGACTAGAAGGTACCATTTGTTTGTCTTTGTATCTTTTTTCCACTCCATCGGAAGTTTGAAGAACAGGTATATCAACCATTTCCTCTTTCTCAACTGGTATGGTATCCTGATCCTGATGATTATCACTATTCAGACTAGAAGGTACCATTTGTTTGTCTTTGCATGTTGTTTCCTCTCTGTCGGAAGTTTGAAGAACAGGTATATGTACCATTTCCTCTTCCTCAACTGGTATGGTATCCTGATCCTTATGATCATCACTATTTAGACTAGAAGGTACCATTTGTTTGTCTTTGCATCTTTTTTCCACTCCATCGGAAGTTTGAAGAACAGGTATATCAACCATTTCCTCTTTCTCAACTGGTATGGTATCCTGATCCTTATGATCATCACTATTTAGACTAGAAGGTACCATTTGTTTGTCTTTGCATCTTTTTTCCACTCCATCGGAAGTTTGAAGAACAGGTATATCAACCATTTCCTCTTTCTCAACTGGTTTGGTATCCTGATCCTGATGATTATCACTATTCAGACTAGAAGGTACCATTTGTTTGTCTTTGCATGTTGTTTCCTCTCTGTCGAAAGTTTGGGGAACAGGTATATTGGCAATGGACATATCTGATGAACATGTGCTCTCTGTTTTTATCATTCTTTCAGGCCAACAAGCATCAGCTTTTGTTTCTGCCTTCACTGCAGGTCCATGACTCTCCATACTCTCCATTCTTGTTAGAGAGTTAGGATCTTTGTCTGATTTGGCACGGTCATCTCTGGCAATTGCACACTGCTTTGTAGACTGCAAGTCATGGAAGGACTCTTCTTTGTTGTCTGCTTGAGGTGGTTCATCATCCAGGTAGGAATCCTTACCTGAGCTTGGGCCATTGCACAACATTGATACTGGCTGATTGCTTTCATCCATCACAGATACGTCTTTCTCAAAAAGTCTGTCTTCTGTCTCACTGGGTTCTTCTTCAGGGAGTTTGTTTTCATTAAAAGAACAAGGCACATCTTCATGAACAGTTAATGTCTTGCCTTGTGAGAGTGCTATAGGTCCCCTGCTTAATAACTGATATCCATTGTGGGCTATGCCAGAATCTTTGCGATCTGACTGTATGAGCTTTGGATTAGGCACTTTGCTGTCTTCTTGGTGTAGCTTTTCTTTTAGTTCCAGCCTTTCCTCATCTTTGGATTCAGATGCATTCAGATCTACTGTAGGAACCACACTGCCTGCTTCTTTGTTTGTAGGATCCATCATGGATTTGGATGAAACTGTTCTATGTGAATCAAGTAAACCCATCTCTACAGGTACTGGATTTCCAGTGTTGTCTTTGACATCAGTCTTTTCATTGTTGTGTCCTTGTAACATATCAAAAAATCCTGGGGCATTTTGACTGTTTTCTGAGTCAATGGCTGCATTCTTAATCATATTAGGTACAGGAATTAATGGTAATGGTACAAGTAACACATTATTAGGCCCCAACAAGCAAGCAGTCGGCAAGGGGATGCAGGTCCTGTTGTTTTCATGTAAGCTCCTGATACCATTCCCCTGAATCATGGTCTTTGTGTAAGGTACAGTTTCTCTATTAACCTGCAAAAAGAAAAAGAAAACAGGCTGTGAGAACCACACATATTCTTGATTCATTCTGTAAAAACTATAAGTACTACAATGAATACTTATCAAAATACTGACAACTACTTAACGCATAACTCCCTGTGTAAGCTCTTAGTCTGGACACATCCAGTGTATTGTGCCTGTCTGGTGGTCACATTTTTTTGTAGACAAATGTGTTGAACTACTGATCCATAAACAGCTGCCTTTAATACTCAACATGTAAAAAGGAAGAACATTTGTTTTGCTTTCTATGAGCTAGTGTGGCAAAACGATGTTTTGACGCTTGTAATCAAGAGTTTCAAAAATCAAAATCTGTAGAATGACATATAACACCAATTTGGGTAGTTAATTGAGTTTTAGTAACTTTTACTATCTGTAAGGGTTTCTTGACTGGTATTTAGGCTTGTTTTATTTTCACTTTCCAGAGCTTAAACCAAAATACTCCTGATGTTAAAACCACTCGAAGCTGAGAAAATGAGAAAGAATCATACTGCTACAACTTCTGTGCTTTCTTATCATACTTCTTTTATGTAATACCAGTCCTGATCACCTATCTGTTTTTATGTCTTTGTACTGTTATTGATGTTATTGTTACACAATCCAAATTGGGACACATTCTCCCTCTAAAGCTTTAACACCTAAATACGCCGTATAAATAGTTTATTTTTGATCAAACATGTTTTGCTATTCAAATGTTAAGTTGTTTTTTTAATTTGTATTTTAGTTTTACGTTTTTGATATTGCTGAAACCTGAGAATCTTATTTTGATCTCTCTAATGTACCACATAATGCAAAATCATAATGCAGCCTCTCTGAGCCCTTGAAAGTTACAAACATTAAATAATAAACGATTTACTGGCTGCCATTTATCAATACAAATCAATGTAAACTTTATCCTGTTAAACATTTCATGGTGTTGAAACAAATGTTCCTGCACCAATAGCTGCCATTTGGTTGTGAACAAAAAAAACCACTGAAAGCATTCATTCCATTGTTTGTTCTCCTATCAAACCTGACTAATGATGGATAGATTGCTGTGACTGACTTGACTTGAGCCAAGCTGCATGGAAATCTAATCTGGATGTAGGTGGGAGGGGGGCATCTAATCTACTGAAGCACTTTTACCTTGCACTTTTACCTTGTTCTGTTGCTTTAAGACCTGAGGCAAGGCCCCTTAATGAGCCTGGTTCAACCTGTGCTTACAGACAAAAGGGTCGAGCCAGAAGGCATCTGTAGAATACAAGGAGGCTAACTTGAAGTTTTCACTTACAGATTCCAGAGAACTGTGACTCAAATTATCCATGTTTCTTTAAACCAATCAAAATACCTCTATTAGAATTTCATTGCTGTTCCTTCAACAATACTTGTCATTGTGTGCCTAGTTCGCACTTTCAGAATCTAAGAGGCCGAAATATAGACAGATGTATTAATTGTGACAGTAACCTTTGACGAGCTTGCCTCCTTCTGTCGCTTGTGTGACTTGGTAGTCATTTTTTTCCTTGCGTCCTTCTGTTTAACACAAGACACAACAGTGTCTTTGTTTACTTGTAGATCTGTAGAGGTAACTTCTGTGTTGGTGTTTTTCAGTGACAAGTCCAAAACCAAAGATCCTTGGTCCACTGCAAGGGCAGAGTTGTCTTTTTTGCTGAGGTCCAATGCTTTTGAGGCAGACAGCTCCGAAGTGTCAGACCCACTTTGGCAAAGTGCATCTGAGCTGACCTTTTCCTTTGAGCACTCTGAACCAGGAACTTTTGCACCAGACATTTCCAAAGGATCACTCTCCTCTAGATGTGGGTATGCTTGGTCCGGGTCAAGATGAAAAAACCTGGCTGTTGATCGGCTGTAGAACAGACCTATCCACATGTGCACAATGAGTCGCATCTCTTCACTGAGGTCTTGAACTGAGTTATCCCATGGCCTGTTAAAGATTGAAAAAACACAAAAAATAAACCATTGAATTTAATTTAAAATTACTACTGATTCAGACAGGGCTCAATTAGGGAGAAGCAGGGCTTTGCTCTGACCAACGGGACATGTCCTCACCCGCTAGAAACTTATTTAAAGTGCTGCACGGTGGAGCGCAGCCCTGGAAGCTTGAAACACAAGATCATAAAGATCTCATGAGAACCACAACTTAAGTAACTGTGAGTTTATGAAAAAACAGGAGAAGCACCATCCAAACAATAGGTTATATTTCCGGCCTGACGTTGATCTGCTGCCTGCTTTTATATTTCCACTATTTCCTCTGTATTTTGAAATTACCCAGAAACTCTGAGTGCTTGCTTTTCTGTCTGAAGTTGATGTGCTTTGGCAGAGAGTGATGTGGGGTTGAAGTAGCTCCTGCTTAAAATAGACTCACTGCTTATTTCCAGCAAACCAGCTGCTGGCACACTGCTGTGGAGTGTGCAGTTCACGTACAGAATGCTCCACGGGTGGACTATGCGGAAATTGGTGGCTCGGCCCTTTAGACCCTTTCCAGCACCGGGGACATAACTTATATCAGATAGCACAGTATTTGTCAGAACATCACTTCAGGTATGCAAACATATTAAAACTTTGGAGAATCCTTCCCTTTACACCACTGCAGTTTGAAATCTACAAATAAATGGGTGGTTTTATGTCATTTTAATGTGTCTGGATAATGCGCCTGCCATTTGGTTTGTGAGGAACAGAAAAAATCCTAATCATTATGACACTGAAAATGAAGCTAACAGTAGCTTGTCAATGTTATCTACAGATCTATAACGATCACTATCAGCTATCACTTGTTGTTTTGCTGTAATTTTATAAAGGGAAGTAAAATTCTGATCAAGTTAACACAATGATGAATGCCATGATTAAGGGGAAGTCAGTTAGGGTCATGTCTGGGTTTTCTCTCTGGTTTTAAAGTATAATTTCTGCTCATCACATTGTTGGTTAGTGCTTCCAATTCAAAAATAGGAAGTGTTTATTCAAAATTAAAGTTAACCAAGTGGAAACACGTAGTCATCAACTTCTACATAAAATGTAAAGCAGACAAAAGTGTTACTTGCCCACCAGGAGTGTGTTGCATAAATTTGTGATGTCACATAAAAGCTGTCAATGTCATATTAAGTTGTTTTAACATGACAGAATTTTATTTGTACAAACAAGTGAGAAATCATACATACCCATGTAAGGCTCGGACGATCGTCTTGTCCTTTGAGTCATTGGAAAACCTACTGTCTAAACTAAAGTCATAGTTTCCTTTCCATTTCTTTGTGACTTGGATGGATCCATCCTTGTTGACAAAGGTACGTGAGTGTCTGAACTTTCTCCTCCGTGTTGAAAGTTTTTTCGGGTTGTCTGGAGTCCAACAGACCTGCTCACTTCTGTCTGTCTGATCCACAGAGGGATGTTGTGTTCTACTTCCATCATCACACATTGTCTTTTGATGGTGCAGCTGCCCGGCAGAACCACTAACAGAGGAAACCTGGGGTGTACCTGGCAAACCCAACGGTAGAGAGGAAGATGGAGGCAATGAGTAATCATGTTCTTTAAAAACCAAACCAACAAACTCTTTGCCTCCAACATGATGGGCCGGGGTGGGAGAATCGAGGGTCTGAATGGGTCTACCAGCAGGTTGTCTAAGCAGGGCATGAAGAACTGATTCCTTATCAACACTGGGAAGATCTTTAGAAAGGTCGCACTCCTTCAAACTTGTGTCTGGTTGTCTCACAAGTGCTTGCTGTGGTGGAACCTTGTCATGATTGGCACTAAGGGCCAAGTCAGCGAGTAAGGTCAAAGCATCTGTGGATGAACAAGAACGGTTCAACTTTTCCTTAACAGTCTTCCTGACAGAATTATCCCTAGTAAACTCATTGTTATTGAGCATTTCTCTTTCATAACAAGCTGGACTTTGAAAATGCAACCACCCTGTGAAGACAAAACAGAGGAGAAAAAAGAGAGACAGCGTGAGAAGAGGAAGTAGCACACTGAAAGCACCTGAAAAAATACCAATGTATTGCCAAATGAAACACAACACCAACACAAAAAACAAATTGATTTATTTAACCAGTAATGCAATCTGTGGGTGCAGGTGCTTAGAAAATGCCAAACAAACAGGAGAGAAGCAAAACATAATTTAAGTTTTGCAAGGCATAGCAAGGAAAAGTGTAGCCATAGGACAGTTTGAGCAAGGATAAAAAGATCAAGAAAAAGATCTTTCAGTTATCTGCTTAAAAGGTTACGCTGTGGAGGTTGTATACATTAGGATTGGGCAGCTACACAATAAAAATGTATGTCCACCCAGTAAATTCAGGACATTTTTAGAGTTTGCTGCATTAGCGAATGGGATTGTGCACTTCCTGAGAGTAAATTAAAGAAGACAACAAATCTTAAGCTCAATAAACTAAAGACGATGTTGGCTGCAACAGGAACCACTGAGCAAGAAAGAGGGATGTAGAGGTGCAGACCAGTGCCGGGCCCAAAGGGCATTTGGTTCTGGGCCGTAAAAAGCGAAAACAATTCATTTAATTACCATTTGTACGCAGACTCAAGGGTGTTTTATTTTGGAAGGATGGTCGGATCCTTGCATATCTGTCTGCGTAGCTTGACTGTGCAGACTTTACACTCAGGCCCTCAGACTCTGCCACCGCTGTGATGAACAAAAGTACAACTAGAGATGAAGTCGTGGTTAACCCTTGTGCTCATGCACTCTTACACATGTGCTCTGGTCGTAGTTGTGAATTTGGTTCTGCATGAAACTGGAGGACAGTTGAGGCACACAAGAGAGCTCAACTTCCTGTTGTAGAAGGATTCACTTCAAAGGGTAAGACCTAACAAACATACCAATCAGTATTCAATGGAAACATCAGATTAGCTCGCCTGATGAACGAGGTATGAAATACACACATCAGCATCGTATGCATGCTGTTTTTACAGCATTTTCCTCCACAATTTGAGGGTGTGGCATTATAATTAGTTACCATAAGAACAGGTGACTTTCAGCCTACTGAATTACTAAATGTCATTGTTAAGTAGCTGACAAAGACAGAGTGAGTCCTCATGAATGTCTCTTTATTGGGGTTTACAAACAAGCCCCTCCCTCTGATCCTGCGTTATGGGGAGTTGAGCAATGCCGAACATGTATGATTGAAGACCAGACCGTGACTATCCTGCATTACATAAAACTGGGCCATGATTATACTTCTATAAAAACTATCATTACAATCAAAGAGACATGAGGATCCTCTTGACAACTAGATGCTGCTACTCAAGGGGCTAACCTCTAATAGATTTGTATTCAGCAGAGACAAATATGACAAGGAGAGACTTATGACTGGCCTATGGATCCGTCACTATCTTCAATTCTTACTTTAGTCCACTTCCTCTGCCCACCTAACTTCCCTTGCCCACACACCCAACACAGCTTTGGTATGATGGCTTTTCAAAATGAGACTGGATCTACTCAAGATTTCCTACTGCTTAACAGCTTTTTTCTTGCCGTTCTTACTGTAAGCCCCCTACAGACGCACCTTCCTGTAGTTTGGTCGGTCCAGTGCATGCTCATGATGGATTCATGTTGAGTTTTGAATATATGTATATATGTAAATGTAGGTATATATGTATATTTTATATATGTATATATGTATCAATGCATATATGTGTATCTATAAATTGAAGAGCATGTCTTCAGCCTGCTCTATTGTAAAGTGTTTGAGATAACACCTGTTATGAACTGGCGCTATACAAATAAAGATTAATTGATTGATTGACTGATACAAAAAAAGCTGGGGACCGCTGCTGTTTACTGCAGAGAATTCGGAGGAAGGTTTCACCATACAGGAGTTTGGATACTGCCCAACCCTAGTGTACACAAAATAAAATAATAGTGTAATTTAAGAAATTTTAGAAAACCCTTACATTTCTTTTTGACATTTTCTGCAGAGACGTCTTGATGCTTCTTGAGCGTTTTAATCCTTCCTCTTCTTGGAAAAATCAAGGGAGATCTTTGTAGGATTTTATGTTTGTCAAATTTAGTCTGCTCGTGAACTAGTGATGAGATTTCCCTTTGCTGTGTACCAATATCATCAGGTCTTTGTACCCGTCTTGGTGTCTCTCGAGGAGTAAGGCCAAGAGCGTATGCAAAATGATGGTCCACTGACAAGATCTTTGACATGTCCTTTAAACCAAAGTTCGTGTCTCCATCCTTGAGGACATCTGTATCTGTGTCGACTTTGCTCAGCTTGATACTGGGCTCAGCAGCTTGGGCAGTGCCTTCAGTCACTTCCTCTGATTCAAGGAGGCCCGTTTTCCTTTTTCTTCGAAGAATAACAGATTTTAGTTTGCTCAAAAAGTAATCCTCCTTCGTAGAAGACTTTGCTGTGGAGAGAGTATCACTGGGATTTTCCTGAACATCCTCGGAGGGGACAGTGCTTGTG
The DNA here is from genome assembly GCA_037902135.1 of Cetoscarus ocellatus. Classification (NCBI taxonomy): domain Eukaryota; kingdom Metazoa; phylum Chordata; class Actinopteri; order Labriformes; family Labridae; genus Cetoscarus; species Cetoscarus ocellatus. Next base: position 538,020 of record JBAMNC010001525.1, on the reverse strand, counting down.
ACCTCCGTTCTTAAAGGCAGCTCATTTCTCTTGAGATTCTCACAGGATGGATCACTGTCAGGACTCAGAATATTGTGTTTAGGAGAAACTGGACTGACACTGACATTGTTGAGATGATCCCCACTGTCCTGGACTGTTGTGGTCTCTGGCGCTGCGGTAGGTGTTTGCTCCATTTCAGGGGTGTCATTGGGAACCTCAGATGTAATGGCCAATGGTTTTTCATCTTTCTTTTCAGTTTTTGTTAACTGAAGCTTATCCTGTAATGACTTTATCCCAGCAATATCCAAAGATCCATGAGGAACCAAGACACTTCCACATTCACTCAAGACAGGCTTTAAGTCCCAACGCTCTGTCTTCTTTCTCAGAGGAAAAGATTCAAATTGCATCAAAATGGTTCTTCCCAAAGTCTGCTGTTCTGTGTTTGTTCTTGTCTCTTCTGTGACTGCTGGACCAACAGTACTAGATGTCACAGTTTTATTACTTGGTGACAGTTTTACATATAGGCGCTTTTGCTTTTGTGTTTTCACCCGTACAGTAATGGGAGGAATACCAGACTGTTGGTTTTCTTCAAGTTCCTTTGGCAGGTCCGTCTCATGACTTGTTAGGTTGGTGTGCTCCATAGGAGGTGTTTGCATTGCTGGTGAAGCATTAAACACCTTTTTACGACTTGTGTAATGACTCCTTTGTCCTTTCCTACGTTTTGTTTTTGTAGAGTCTTTTACCACAGGAGTATCCAAGAGCTTTTTGGTTCCAGCAGCTGCATCGTTTGATGCGATAATTTCGTCGGTTTGTGATTTGGCTGTTGAAAAATCTGGTTTCTTTGACAACTCCGTGCTCATCACACCCTGATTAGTCCGTTCTGCTGAAGTGATGCTAACGATCAGTTCTGCAGGAAGTTCATCTGATGTTGAAGGAATCAGAAGATTGTTAGTCCTTGTAAAATCAGTCTTTATCAGCATGCTTGGTTCAGATTTATCAGTGACTTTGTCAGAACCTTCAACTTGCAAATCATCTGAAACATCAGTCTGAGGTTGACTTAGGTCCATTGGTGTTTCAGCCTCGGTCACAGAGCTGTCCACAAATGCATCATTATTTTTACACTGCTCTTCTGATAAACAGTCATCAGTGTTGACTGGTGCCTCCTCAGGAGAGGACAAACAGATGTAAACATCATCATTAAGGTCCTCTATTCTGTTTTCTTGTCCGGCCTCCAGGATTTCTAAAGCCTTGGCTACTGGTAACTGAAAAGAGGCTGGTCTGCTCAAGTATGACTGCAGGCTCTGCCATGCTCTGGGAGTCCACTCTGAGGATGTGTAAAGGTGCTTGTGGTCATCTGGTACGTCATACTGATCTGCAAAGATGCTGACTTCCCTCGAAGGACTCGACCCCAACCCAGGGTTTATTAGTGCAGCGTAACTCTGCATGTGCTGTGCCAGTACTTCACTTGGGTCTTCATTGGGATCAATCAAAGTTTTCTCAACTTCCCCCTCGGCAAAATTTAGCACAGGTAGAACCCGGAGGATGTCAGCTGATATGGCGGGCTTTTTGTGTCCACATTTGGTGTCTGAGATAATCAAGAGAGAGGAGTGGTTCAGTATGTGCTCCATTATCTGCTTCTATTAAACTGCATTGATTCTAAATAAACATAGAACCTTCTGGGGACCCAGCTATTTATTTTTGTCCTCTGTAGTGAGCATGCATATCCATAGTTTACTTCGAAAACCTATTAATCTATCAGACTTAAACCTGCTTTACCATGTGGTGGACATTTCCATTGAGTTATCTTTGACAACTTTGTGTTACTAGTATCCTTTCAAAATGTCCGCCATCTGACTGTCAGTTTTTATTGAGGCAAAAAATATCAATTATTCGAAAATACAAATTTATGCTGATTAAAAAGCTAATATTTGATATAATTTAGATAGAAGAAAGTCTTACTTCACTGTGAAAGCTGTCCAAAAAGATATCCAAAAAACAACCTCAATAGCACATCTTCAATTCATGTCTTTTGCAAAGGACATTGATTCTATATTAATCTGCATTTTCGTGAAAACTGTGAAAATCTCATGATCTTATGAAAATCTCTCAGTGACAGAAATTTACCTGAGGCAGGGAACATTTTGCAAAGGATTATGGGAGTAAACTGGAAAGACTAAAAAAGTGTGTTTTTAGATGACTTGTTGATTAAAAAAAACATTGCTTCAGTCTACAGGGATTTGGTGTAAGTAGTTTAACTTTTTTGCAACACATGAGGAAAATATGAGATTCACGCCTCAAAAGTATTTTACTGACTGGCACATGCTCGTCTAGTTTGGCTAAAAAAAACGTAATTTTTTGTAAAACCTGGGTTACCATTTCAAGGTTTTATAAAAAGTTTTAATTCTTATGAAATTTTAGTATTTAAGTTCAGTTAATTCTACTACAGAAGAAAAATCTGTTTAATTTCCTGTTATCAGTATTCTTTCAGAACTTTAACCATGCTAAAGTTAACTCACTTTTCAGTCAAATAATTTTTCATAATTGTTTTTGTTGGTCCTTATGATGCAGAAGGGGTTTTGGCCTGATGCAGATCCACATGCAAGAAACATAATAAATTATAACCATGAAATATTCAAATGTCCACAACAAAAACACAAACAGGTCAAACTTTTTATAGTGACACAATTTGTCCAACCATTGGAGTTTGTTCATCTAGAAGCCCCTGAAACTCCCAAACTTGATTTACTCTGGGTCCCCAAGGATATAATAAAGGTATAAGTGCTAGGCATGTTTTCTTATCAGTAACAACAGAGACGTATCTATATGTACAATAAAAAACATGCTGTTATCACCTCTCTGGATAACACGTGAGTCAGGAAATACAAAGACAGCTTGAAAAACCTCAGGTGAACTGGACCCCGTATCTGAGAGGAAAAAGAGACATGTCATTAATATAATGCAAGATTGAGTGGCACAGTGGCGTAACAACAAGAAAGTTGTTGGCTCTAACACTGTGTCTGTCAGGGCCTCACACTGCATGAGTGGAACTCCAGATTTCCCCCACAAACCAAAAACATGCTCATTAGGTTAACTGGTGTCTCTACATTGCTCTTAGGTGTGTGAAAGTGTGACTGGTTGTCTGTCTCTTTATGTGGCACTGCGATTGGCTGGTGACTGGTTCAGGTTGTACCCCACCACCCACTCAATGTTAGCTAAGTTGCAAAGTTACATGTGTTGACTACTGAGGGCCACAAGGCATGTGTCAAGGAACTAAAATATTGCTCACTGGTTCTATTTTTATATCTTACCATCAAATGTGAGGAAATGGGAGGAGTGCACCAAGACAAGAAAGCCTCCATCACTCAGTGAAATTGTCAGAGCCTAGCAGAAAAAAAAATGAACATCATGTTTTTAGAGTACATTAGTAGGCTGTTCAACAACATACTGTATTTGCTGAGCAAACATGGAAATGTTTTTAAGTATAAAAACGCAGTTATGTTGGCCTACTGATTCACTCGATAATGAACAGGATGCATGACTTCGCCTTAGATGTGTGTATAAATAGAAACTTACAACATTTTTCTCCTTGACCTCACACAAAAGCTGAGAAAACGAGCTGGCTCCATCTTCATCAGAGGAAACAAACTCACACAAACTGCAGCATAAACCATCCAAAAGAACTAAAGGACAAGACAAACATTACTTCAGCAATATGTTCTCTAAATCTAAAAATATTCAGAAGTTATAAATCTCAGGATGTTCGAGCAAGTTCTGTTCAGTTTTAAAGAAACTGCTCACCTCCCCCAGAGGAGGTTTCAAAAACAGCAGGTGGCACAACTTGTCTCAGATCTAACATGGAGATGACCCGCTCCACTTTCACCACCGATGGCCTAAATAAAAATATAAAGCACAGAGAGGAGGTTTTGATTCATGTAAATAGTAATTTAGGAACACAGTATTTTTTTTCTCTGTGCACATTAAACTTACAATACTGCTGGGATCAATGCTCCCAATGATGACCTCAGACTGACATTGTAGAACAAGTCACCAATTTGAAGCTGACCTCTCCACAGAACGTAATGAGACACTGGGGAAAAAATCCAATAACAAACCATTTTCAGCAAATATAGATACAGACAAATCAACCAATCAATCAATCAAACTTTATTTGTATAGCACTTTTCATACAAAGTTTTGTAGCACAAAGTGCTTCACATAGAAACGAAGAAACAAAATAAATCAAAATAAATAAAAAGTAGAAAATTGAATACAATGAAAAATACAACCCACCCCCCACCCTCACTTACACACACACGTACAAAGACATGAGGAGGAGAGTCTGACAGAAAACAGAATAAGAGGACTGAGGAAACGCCATCTTGAATTAAAAATGAGGAATCACTGGAGCTAAGACTAAAATAACAATAAAAAATCCTGATAAGAAATTAGATTAAAATCAATAAATAAACATACTATAGGAAAATAAATAAATAGGTAAATAAAATTAAGTTTTAAATAATAATATGGTAAAATGAGATAAAATGTACTGAAGTAAGAAAGTGGAGAGAAAATCGATGAACAGATAATAAAATTCCAAACAATAAATCTGAGCTGAAATTGAAAATTAAAACATCAAATTATAATAATAAATATAATCAGCTAAAAGCTAGACTAAAAGGGTAGGTCTTGAGTTTGCTTCTAAAAATATGAACAGTAGGTGCTACTCTCGGGTCTTCAGGTAGACTGTTCCACAGACGAGGGCCATAATAATAAAATGATGCCTCGCCGTATGTTTTAGTGCTAACTTTGGGTACTATCAAAAGACCACTTCCTGAAGACCTGAGGGCTCTACTAGGTTCATAGGTAAAAGCAAATTGGATAAAGAAAAGGGGCAAGACCATTCAGGGATTTAAAAACTAGTAAAAGAACCTTAAAATCAATTCTAAAAGATACACACAAATAATATGAAATGTTTTAAATGCATTATTTCAATGGATTTGTGAGTACAATTATTTTACAAGTATGCTGCTCTGTATTTGTGTGGGTGAAATATTATGATCAGCAGCCCACACGTGCTTTTTATTCAACATAATTTAAAGTAATAAAATTGAAACTTATTTCTTTAGTAATACCTTAAAAGACATTCAGTTTATTCATTGCTGATGCATATGCTACACATGTGCTTATGTTTATTAATAGATACACCCGATTGCCCTGCACAAAAACAGAGCAACAAAATTGGGCGGCTGTTCTTACCAGTGTAGAAAGCATAAAAGAGAGCCAGGAAAAAACAGAATAAATAAATAAATAAATAAATAAATAAATAAACTATACTAAAACAACAATTAAAAAGGAAATAATGTTAAAAAATGTGAATACAAAAAACTATATTGCACATTTTTTTATATTTTGCGTCTTGCACAAACCCAATACATCTGTACATGTATTACACCATTTTCATGCTGTGGTATTCTTGCTGTGGCTCTGATATAAAAAAAAAAATTCTCAATGTTTGACCATGATTAAGGGGAAACACCAACATTTTTGTTGTTTTTGTGTCTTGCCTCACTCCCGAGTCCATGAGCAGATAGACACCATTCTTCTGACTGTGCATGCAGTAACAAGAAAGAGACAGACAAAGCTCACCTACCGCTAGTTAGCTTTAGCTCAAACACTGGGAATCAATGGGTAGTGTTAGCCTGCCTCTGCCTAAAATCATCAGATAAACTCTTCAGCAACTCTAAACGGTCCTGTGTGCTTCTTGTGACTTGTTATTTTACCTCTCTATGTTACGTTATCTTCTACTATCATCATATCTTTTTCTACTTGTAAACAGAGGCTTTGTTTTGCCATTCTTAAATTTGCAGGTAATTTGCATTTAAGAATGGCTCGCAAACGAGTGTGAAAACCACCGCGGACGTGGGTCAACAAAACAAAGCCTATGTTTACGAGTAGAAGAAGATAATATGAAGATAGTAGAAGATAACATAACATAAATGAGCACAAAAATAGTCACAACACACACACAGCACCATTTAGAGTTGCTCAAGAGTTTATCTGATGACTATAGGCAGAGGCTGGCTAACGTTACCCACTGACTCCCATGGTTTGCGCTAAAGCTAAGTAACGGTGAGTGAGCTTTGTCTGTCTCTTCCTTGTTACTGCAGGCATAGTCGAAAAGATGGTGTCTATCTGCTTGTCATGGACTCGGGAGTGAGACAAGCCCCAAAAACAACAAAAATGTTGGCGTGTCCCTTTAACATGCACAAACAGGATCCTCTGGATAAGTCCCAACTGATAAATATCAGAGCAAGGTGGCGCTTCCCACAACAAGGTTGGTACCTTGCTCAAGAGCACAGTTCTAGTCTTGGTCCAGGTGTGATTTAAACCGGCAAACCCTCGAGCTCTCATTCCAAGATTTATAGAATGAGCAATTTCTACCCCCAATGCTCTGGCATGTACTTCTGTTGTGGTGAAAATGAAGAACCTAAAACCACATGTTATAATGCAGATGTAACTTACCAAGTTTTTTCTCCTCTCTGAAAGAACAGGAACAAAACATTTCATTACTCTTTAGAACATCAACTTGCACAAAAACATTACAAGCTGTAAGACTGAGCATTGCATTTCTGCTCTACCTTTTCTGTTGTGGCGTTACAGGAGCTACTTTGGTGTCAGTGTACGAAAACGATACAATGGCGTAGGGGCAGGCAGCACTGGGAGACTGAAGAGTCTCATTGCTTCCAGCTTTGAGCAGCTCATATATGTAATACTGAAAAGTAAAAACAAGAGGCACATGATTAGCCCGCTGTCCAGATTTTTTCAGTTTAACATACACCTCTGTTTAAATGCTTGACACAAATGTAACTACAAAGATCTACAGAAATAGATAACAGACACAAAGATGGCAACAAGATGGTTTCAAAGTCTATGAGTTATTTTAATGTGTTTTTGGTTAGTTGCCTGGAATAAGGTCTGTGGTAAACTTTAGCTTTAGAGATGTCCATGTTTTGTTCTACAACACGATGAAGATCTTGAATTGCCAGTGAATTTTTATGCTTCTGACACTGACAAGAGGCTTCCTTGGACAACAATGTTTTTAGAGAGTCGCATTTTTTTTGTTCAACTTTGAAAAACAATGCTAGACTTGTTATCGGCAAAGCCATGAGCCCTAACTTGATCAGGTCACATCAGGGAGAAAGCCTTTTGTAGAAAAGATTAAAGCGTAAAATAAAATCGGAAGGTCAGAAGTGATAGACTGACGTCAGTTGAGTTTTGTATTTGCATTATAGCATATCATTAGCGTTTTTATAGCAGTGACTAAGTTGACATGTCAGTGTTATGTTATTAATGGTTATTTGTGAAGCTTCCTGTTGGTGGAACTGTCATAATGCCAAAGCTGATCAAGAAGATTAAATTATCTTGCACCTCAATATCAGAGCTGAATGTTTTACTGTTTTTCCAATACTGGAGTCATGTCTGCACACACAATAGTCACTAGTAGTCAACAGGCATTCATTGTTGATCAAGAAACAAGAAATGGGAGCCAAATCCGCCAACTTCTTTTTTTTTAACTAATGATATATTAACTCTGTCTGATATTGGCTGCAGAGAACTGACCAGTGTTCATATCTGTGTTCCTTGTACCTGCGTTGAGGAACTAGACGATATTGCTGCTGTCTCAACAAGTGCGAGGCAGATGCTCAGTGTTTCAAGGCGGATCTTCAGTGAGTGTTTTCCCTTTATCAGCAGCACCTTCTCCTGTGGCTGACCAAATATATGGTCCATTAAGGCAAAGACATGCCACCTTTATTTTTTACTTTACAGCTGTTACTGAACTGGTGTGAGAGTCACAGACAGCTCAACACAGTGAGCTCTTGTTTCATATCAAGTTACTGTCATGTCAACTGTACATTACTTTTGACATCGTCTAAAATGGTAAATAGTGCTTAAGTGACAATGGCAAGCAACAAGTTTATCTGTAAAGTTTAACCTATGAAAAAAACACATTGCTTCACTTTTTCTTTCTGCTACTCTGTGCATGCGTGTCAGAGCACTGCACTTGGTGTGAGATAAAGGAAGAGCGCGACTTAGATTTTAATCAACTTAACACTGAAATAAAAAAGATCTGTTTCATTGAGAATGTAATTATGTAAATCTAAGTTAAACTGCATTTCACAGCTTTAGTTTTGTTTTTACTACAAAGTATTGCAGTATATATTGCACAAGTAACTAGAAGTGCTCAGAGTGCAAACCTCTTGCACCTTCCAACATTATTGGGTGAGTAATTGTCAGAAAAATGGAAAATTGCAGATTGCGCAATGTTAACAAATCCTTTGAAAAACTGTGAACCCCCATCTGTATTTGGATCAAAATCAAATTACTTCTTCCTTAAGCCATGACCAACATTCCTTGAAAGTTTCATCAAAATCTGTACAGAGCTCGTTAAGTTATTGGAAAAAATCTTGCTAGATAACATATCCTTTAAATGCACACGTTCTGGTGTGTTTGATCGTTAACAACATGTCTTGAGTGTCTGTTAAGCAAGGATTTGCTTAAAGTTGAGAAAAATATTTAAAATTTTGACTCTGTAGAGGACTGTACCAAGCTCTTTACCCTCCCCTTTGGAAACACTCAGATCAGGAAGTGGATTACAGTAGGCTATGATAATGAGCTCTGCACTGGTTGGCTGCCCAAACAAGGTCTGATGGGGGGATTATGGTTCACGGAGCAGACTTCCAAAACAATCATGGCATCTGCCCGTGACAAGCAGAAAACACACATGTAGGTGAAGGCTGTGTAGCTATTTAATCATTAACCCCAGGAGGTAAAAGACAGGGCATTTTAAAGGACATTTTTTTAAAGTGGGTCAGAGCATTTCTCAGTGAACTGGGAGTTTTATTTACAGGTGTCATGCTCTTCTTCTCATCAAGCCTGCTTCTAACATCAAAAGCAAAGATAATAAACATGGTCAGATATGGGACATCAACACCAAAATCTAAACTTGTTTTCTCTGTGCCAAGACCAACATTCCCTGACAATTTAAGCAAAATTCATTCATAACTTTTTGAGTAATCCTCAAACAAACAAACCAATATCAGCAAAAACATAACCTCCTTGGCAGAGGTAATAAACACTGTTTAGCCCTAAGTTGTGTGCAGTGTTTGAACATGTTATTCATCTGTATTTTTTGTGCATTTGTCACTCTCTGTACGAGATACACAGATTGGTTCGAACACTGCTGCACACTGTTCTTCATTGGCCACATGCCTATTCTTACCTGTGTTCTTTCAAAAGCAAGGAAGGAGCTGGTTTTGTCAGATACTGAGGGCAGCTGCTCTGAGACGTGACAGTCAAACCCTGCAGTGGGTGCAGTAAAAGTCTCCGTGTAGTTTTCCAAAACCTTTTTAACTCTCCCCTGTACATAAGAGAAAAACCAATGAATTCATGATTTACTGTTTTCCATGAATGACCAAATAAAAACTGTACATCGCTGGTGAAAAACAATTCTCATGAATACCTTTGTCAGCTTGAGGATGGCAATGTACCCAGATTTCCCATGATACCAGCGATTGAGATCCAAACAGTCAGAGTACATTGAAATGTAAACACCTGAGAAAGTACAGACAAATATCACTTAGTGAGTTTTTAGTACAAAACACACACAGAAGGTGTCACTGGATAATATTTGACCTTATAGAAAACTCGTAACTATAAAGTCAATTTCAAAGGCCTGACACTCCTTCAGCCACACCTTAAAAGATGGACTTGACACGGCAAACATGAAATACCTCACCCACTGAAGCCTTAGATGAACCAGAGACAATGGAACATTGTGTGCTGTAGAAATGAGCTAATCCAGAGAAATGCCAACCAACATGAGGTTTTGAATATCGAGTTCAGTCTAAATTATGTACTTTAACACAACAGATGATTAAATCTGTGAATCACCGGGGTTCAAACTACAGCCAAATCCTAAAACTTAAAATAAAATATGGCTTGCATTAGAATATGAAGCATGGATTGAGAACTTTCAGATGCTGAGGGGCATATCTCCTTTTTGTGTTTTAGTTTACTGGACAGAACTGGGAGAGAAATGTGAAGGTTTTATACGGAGGGGCACGGCAAGCCCAAATAAAAAAAAACTACACACTAGAAAGCCCCTGCAGCTGGTGATATTTGTAGGCAACCTGACAGAAAAAGAAACAAAATTCATTTAGGATCTATTATTCTAAATGAAAAGGACACTCAAAAGTGAAGGACATGAGAAGATGTTTCTGCTTTTTTATTATTATTTGAATGAGGATACCTGCCTACTTTCAAACAAACAACAGTGAAGGATTTTCTCTTGTTGTTCGTAAACAAAAGTTGGAGATCTGAGCACATGAGGTGATTCAAACAGGCAGTAACTGGTTCAGCAGGTTTGTCACTTCCTTAAGCTTCCTTGTCAGCAGTGAGCTCCAAGAATAAAGTGTCAAAATACTGTAAAAGCTGCCATAACACATTTTTCTTTTGGCCCTAAAAAATAAATAATTGGCTAAGAATTTAAAAGTCTGTTAACATAATAAATTCAAACAAAAATACATAAGGCAGTAAACGCAGTTGAAATTAAAACTTGATAAACTGTCCACCCCTTCTGTAAACTTCTCTACTTTAAATTTCATAATCTAAAACTCGTTTAGGAATAAACCAAGGCATATTTGTTTTTTGGGTTTTTTTGCACCTTTGTATTTTTGTGGATTTAGCGTTACTAAATGGCTTCTACTTCCATTTCCCAAGTTGGAGAATTTTTTGTTGCATACTTTAGTCCATTATCTTGGTTCAACAGTCATTCTGTTTACTTTTTTATCTGAGCTTGCATATCTTAAGTAATCTATTCTTTAACTATTTGTGTAGTATTATAAAAAACTGTTTTGTATGCATTCAAAATAAAGTTTCTAAAAAATGCCTAATAAGTTGACTATTGACATCAGCAGATTAATATCTTAATATTTACAGCCAATATTTTGGCAGTGCCAATTGGCCATATATCCAATATACTGGCAGAATGTACACAATTACCATAATGGTTTACCTCATCATCACTGAACTGTCTATGTTTATACATCAAAAGGATAATTTATTAACTAAAAAAAAAGGTTTCTCCAGCTTTACATCTATTTCTGACACAAACAAAAAGAAATAAGTAAAAAGAAGAAAAGTGTGGGCTTTGTGCTCTTGACAAAAATTATTGGTATCATTGATAATGAACAATGGCATACTGGATGAACGCAAAAATCCAGTATTGTGAACCACTTGTCTCTGTAACATGGACAAACTTAAATGTCTTTTCTAGTGACAGAAATAAAAGAATAGATCTAACACACTGCTGGATGTCTGCTGTCAACCAATGACTGGAGGTTAACAACAATACAAAACAAAGGTCTTACGGTTCTATAAATTGTTAGCTAATAAAATATTGATATTGCGCTTCAAAATAGCAGTAAAAAATCATGCCACAAATATCATATTTAGGTGTATCAATATTTTCTAAATGGTTTCTGTCTATACGGCCTAAAAAAGTCAATCAAAAAACCAAATCCATGCAGTTTTTATTAACTAAAATTATAAAGCTTATGGACATTGTAGATCTGATTCAATAATGAAAAATGTCTCAGATAAAGTAATATAAAAAGTTTAAGACCTCATATGAATGATTTTATGACACTTCATGAAAATCCAGAGAAACTTTTCATGATTTTATAAGACTTTCTGAGGGGTTTACAAGGACCCTACAAAATTGGTACAAAAACCTCAATCAAGCAGACGCAAAAACAAACATATAAAATAAATGTAAGCACTGTATGGATTACCCCCCTTTTATTTTGAATTCTAACCAAACTAAAAAAATAGAAACATTTCAACACCATTTTTTAAAGCAGGTTTATTTTTTGGTGTTAAATTTGAGGTCACAATCCTGCTCCAAACCTCACCACAACTCAAACAGACCCGGCTGTTGACTGGAAACACAGCCTTGCCCTGTGCCACTTCACAACATTCATAACATGTGACCCTGGGGGAGCTCTTGCTTCACGTGCCACTCCTGTGTGATTCCTGCAGGCTTTCACAGAAAAACAGCTCCGTGAACAGAACTCTGACCAAAGTTTATACCTGATAACTTATCACACAACTGGGTACAGGCAGCAGAGACAGAGAAACAGTTTATCCTTGAAGTTATGGGGAAACTGTGCATGAAGCAGATTCATGAGGATTGTGTCACACTGTATAAAAAAAAAAAAAAAAAAAAAAAAAAGCAAATTCTCCCTCTTACACACATTATCAGGAGCTGCACAAACTTACAGTTTCTGTTTCACCAGCAGCACTTCACTTTCGTTTGTATATATTTATGCATTCTAGATGCTTTCACTTTCAAAGGTAGAGGAGCAACAAGACACTCAACACCTACTTTCTATCAGCTGGCTGTGCTATTCATAGCCCAGGCAGGCTCGAGGACAAAACCATAAAGGTAATAACTTTAATTTATCTTTACATGCATGAATGTGCATGAATACATAGTTAGGACATATTCCTTAAATGCTTAATGAATGACTGACAGTGTAGAAGGCTGGGATGTATCATGTCAGAGTATTTACCTTTTGAAGGATCTCCCAAGGTGGTGCATGTGCTGTTTCCAGTTACCACACCTGTTTCTCCCAAGGAATTTGCCTTGAAGAAAATACAATGACCTTGAGAATGATCAGAACATTTGTTGGAGCTATTTTTTAATATACTTAAGTCTCATTTTCCATCAGGACTCTCTACCTTGTTGAAATCTTCAAAGAGCAAAAACCCATAGGTTTCCTCAAGGTCCTCTTCTGAATATCCTGCTGCTCTTTGCTTTGCTCTGAAGGCGTCATACTGACATGGGACAAAAAAGGCAGATTGAGACATGCCAAATGTCCTTTTCATTTCCTGTTTCGGGGTTCCTTCTACAGCAGTTACTAAAATGTACGAACCTCTTCTCTTTTCTATGCAATGTGAAAATATAGCCTCAAAGTGCTGAAAGTCCTCACCAACAGCTGTAACGTTATACCAGCATTTACTTAAGAGCTTTAATAGATGAGACACTTCATGACCTAAAAATTATACACACTTTTTCATGATTTTTCAAACTTTTTCAGAATTTACAGAGACCATTTATATAGCAACCAGAAAAACTTTAAAAATTAAGAACTGCAAGGCAATTTTACAAGCTAAGCTTCCTTTCCCTTGCTCTGGTATTAGTTTTATCTGTTTTACTGTGCAATAATTATCTAGCAAGGACTGTTACACCTAAAATCAGTTTTGTACATAATGTGAACCTCAATAAGATCTTTACAAACATGTGACCAAGCAGGCTTATCTTGAACTTCCATATGTACATACTGAATACCACCTTGTTGTACATATTCCACAACTCTTACTATTGATTTCTCTACATATATTTATGGTGACTATTTCTTATATTTTCACTGTACAGTGCCATTCACAAAATTACATTGTACAGCAATGACAACAATTCTTTAAGTATATGTAAGACTGTTGATGAGTATGGTCAATGTTTTATCATTTCAAATGAGTGAAATTAAAGAAAAAATGAGGAAAACTGACCTTTTCTTCAAGTGCTGAGTTTTTTACCAAGAAAGCAGACTTGTATTCAAAGGACAGAGAAGACTCTTGGTACAAATACGCTCTTTTTAGTGGAGTCAAAACGTTGAGAAATGCGTCAGAAGCTTCTAGCACAGGCTCTAAAACACCTAAAAAGGATCCAAAAAATGTAATAATATTAGCATTTCATGTAAGTGACATGGCGGAGTTACAACAGACTGGGCTTTCACTCTGCTTGAAAAAGTTGTTTCACAAGACTGGGACTGTTTGTTCTGGGAGACGACACCTTAACCAGACGTCACCATGAGTCAAACTATCTACGTACATGAGGTTAAAAACTCAAATTTAGCATTAGGAAATTTTAATTTTATCCGTTTTTTGTTGGTTTTAAAGTGAAAGTTACACAAGGGGATACGAAAAGCACGTCACCTTTGCTCGAGCCACCACCATTGCCACTTTCCATCGCTTATAAAATCAGCATTTCTCCTTTTGCCCTTCGTTGAAAACAGTTGTCCCTCGTTTCAGACATAATCACAGAATCATTAAATCCCATAAATGTCGTGCTTAATAACCCGTTCAAAGTAACTTGACCCGTCGTCGCAGTTTCAACAGACATAATCATACGACAACCAGGAAGTTAAAAGATATCCGTCCGTCCAAACGCAGTCCGTACAAAGTGAAATATCCACTAAAATCCACGGTTCCTCTTCTATATGCGTGAAATCCTCAATAATCAGAAAACCTTCATGTCGTCCCCTGAAGCCCTGCCACGCACGTAAAGGTTCGTTTCGAAAAGGAAACAGAAACCTATCCACGGATAGCATCCATCTTGAAACTCGAAGCCTGAACTGTGCGGAGACTCGACTGCGCCCGAGTGTGGCTCTGTTTTTCCAGTAAGAGAAAAATTAATGATTGCTAACCCCAAACGACCTGACTCCAACAACCCACAGTAACTTTACCACAACGTGGGGGCACACCCTATGATATTTTGAAGGTTATTTTGTAGGTTAAACGGAGCAGCTGCTGCAGAGGCTGGTTTAGAGCAACTTTAAGGATTTTAGGAGAAGTTGGGACAGTGCTAGCACACGAGCTACTGTAGTCATTTCAATAGCAAATGAGAACTAGCAACAAGGACAGAGCTAAGAGATTTGGTATGTAGACATTTATGAACTCCGAGGCCCCAAACATATTTAAACATAATGGTTTTTTGATAGGGATGTGCAGTATTGGATTTTTGCCAATACCCAATATGCCCATATTTCCAAAGTCTTTCTCAGTCAATACAGATATTTTTTGTCAAGAGAACAAAACCTCCGCTTTACTTGGGTTGACCTGTTTCTTTCATAATGACAGTTTCCATGTGGTAGACATAAAAGTGAAGCAAGCAAATATTTTATTCTTTTATAAATTATACTTTTAATTTAAGCAGTGGCCTTATGTTTTAACCATTACGTTACAGTGGTACAAATTAGCAAAATCCTTCAGCAGCAATGAGGTCAACCAATATGGTATATTTGTACATATTTCCAAAGTCCTTATCAACGATATCAGCACAATTTAATTTGATTTATTTATTTATTTTTTGGTAATATTTTTTGATGGTTTCTATGTGATAGACACAACAGTGAAGCAAGAAAACATTTTATTCTTTTATAAATTATACTTTTGATTTAAAACAGTAGACTTAACTGTTAATATGGTAAAAGTTTAAGTTCATTTGTACAAATTAGCAAAATCCTTCAGTGGCAATGAGGTCAACCAGTATGGTACATTTGAACATATTTCCAAAGTCCTTATCGAAGATATCAATACAAAGGTTTTTTTTTTTTTGTAGTGGCAATGAGGTGAACCATTGTGGTACATTTGTTTACATTTCCAATGTCCTTTTCAGTGATATCAATACAGATGTTTTTTTGTTGCAATGAAGTAAACCATTATGGTTGACTTGTAACCACTACCAAAGTCCTTATCGACAATATCAATACAGATATTTTTTTTTTAGTAGTAATGAGGTAAAACATTATGGTTCATTTGTACACCATTTCCAAAGTCTTAATTGACAATATCAATGCAGATATTTTTGTCAAGAGCACAAATCCTTCTCTTAATTTCACCTGTTTCTTTCATCACAGTTTCTATGTGGTAGACACACAATGAAGCAAGAAAACATTTTGTTCTTTTATAAATTACACTTTTAATTTAAACAGTGGACTTAAGTCTTAACCATTATGGTATACTTGTATAAATTAGCAAAATCCTTCAGTGGCAATGAGGTCAACCAATATGGTACATTTGTACATATTTCCAAAGTCCTTACCGATAATATCAATACAATTTTTTTGTATGCCTATTTATCTGTTTTCTAAATATGTGTTGATTGCTAATATATGTTTTATTTATTTCTGACTGTTTGTTGAATGACCTCTACATGTCATCCTGACTGATTGATGAGTTGCAGAGAGTGTCATCCTTTTTCTCTATGGAGGTTGTGCATGGACATTTTGTGGACACTCATATGTATGGACAAATTGACTTTTGGACTGCGCAGTATGTACCTGTATTGATATTTAACATTTGACTGCTTTGTATATCATTATGTTTTACTGAATAAAAAGAAGTTAAAAAGAGAAGGTCATGTCTTCCGAATGACACATATTCACTCAAAATTACGGCTCTTTAAAATGCTTACAATAGGGATGTGTATCACACAAATCTGACAATATTTATCATGATACAGGGATGACAAATAATGTCTAAACTCACAAAATTATACTTAACAGTTTCTAATCAGTATTATTCATATAAAGCATGGTCTCCACAATAGGGCCATCACCTCATACTCAATAATTGAATAACTGTTCGGGCATAGGGGTAAAACCCACACTAGAACTGTAAATATACAGTAAAATAAAAAAATATACAGTTGTGCAGCACATTAGGGGCGCACCCAAGGCAACCTGTCCATCACTCCTTTAACCTCAACATCAGGAGACACCTTCAGAAAATGGAGGACTGGCAAAACATCTCTGTGCTTTTTGTGCTCTACACCACCGAGAGTAAAATAAAAAACAAGACTGGAGCTGTTCGTTGAAACAAAGCATCTGACTTACTCCTTACTCAACCCCGTGCAACAATGACCATCACCGTCAAAACCAAGATTGCAAGATTCAAGGACATGCGGTCCTCAGGATAGGTAAGTACAATCACCTAATGGAAGTGCCTTGTGTCTGTGTTGCAGCCACGTTGGCAGGGTGTTGGAGGGGTGGCATTAGCATAAAAGCTTATAAACAAATTTCTTCAGTTAACAATAAATGTAACTTAAACAGCTCATATTATTCCTTGTTCATGTTTAATTTTCCCTTTAGTGTGTTTTACATGGCTCCGAGTGACAGTGAGATCCAAACATGGCATGTGGCAGGCCAGTATTTTTAGTGCCACTTTTTAGCAGTGAAACATGACATTGAGTATTGACCAAATGGGAATTTAAAAAAACGGGCTAGTTTTTTGACACTATGGAATATGTAGTAGGTGAAAATTCAGAATGCATTGTAACATCATAAAAATGTTCTTCCATTTGTCCCACTAAAAGCCAGAATTCACATGTAGCAGCAGCCCAGCTTTACTGCTGTAGATATGGTAAATGGCTCTACTGTCATGAGTATCCTGTCTTCAAAAGAGCTTAATATTTCATCACTCCTCAGGAGCTGTTATCATGAACTATAGCAGTAGTTGCAAACACACCTTCCACCTGGGAGTGTCACAGAGTCTTATCTTTGTTGCCCTTAATATTTTACCATGAAGTATGCTTCTTTAGCAGTTGCACCCATTTATGACTCTTCATGTCAACACTATGTCAGCATTAAAAGTATCAGCACCTCCCTGTACAGGAAGATTTGTAATATACATAAATAATCTGGTTGTAAAAAAAAAAAAAAAAAAAAAAAAATTCACGATGAAGCTGGATTTTGCATGTCCTCTCAGTAATTGAACATTTTTTGAAAAAATTTATGTTTATTTTTGTTTAAGAAAATTAAATGTTTAAGTCATAAATTTCCTTAATAATTAATCATAATTAAAAGGCTATAGATCACATTTTAATGTCTCTTCTTTAATCTTTATTTATTTATCCTTTTGTGTCTTTGTATGTCTTCTTCTTGTTGTTATTATTATTATAATCCTTATTATTATTATCATCATTATTATTATTATGTTGTATTAAGTTCCACTGAGGATTTTGTTAACAGGGAGGGAATGTTTTGTTTCTTTGCAAATATTCACTTATTTGGAATTTGATGCCTGCAAGGCGTCCCAAAAAGATGGGACGGGGCAACAAAAGACTAAGAAAGTTGGGTAATGCTCAAAAGACACCTGTTTGGAACATTCCAGGATACTTGGAAACAGGTGAGTGTCATGACTGGGTATAAAAGAAGCATCCCTGAAAGGCTCCGTCATTCGTAAACAAGGATGGAGAGAGAGACCAACAGCTTTGTGAACAGCTGCATAGCAAACGATCCAACAGCTCAAGAACAACATTTCCCAACATACAGTTGCAAGGAATTTAGGGATTTCATCATGTTTATGTCATGTCGGTATATGTATTTATGTATATGTGTATATATGGGTGTATATATGTGTGTATATATTTATAAATATTTTTTTCATCTTTGGAGGTAAACTGACTGGATTAGATTTATTAGTTAGCAGTGGAAAAGGGGTAGAAATGAAAAGGTTTTACTTCATTCCACTCCTTTTGAAATGTAAAAGGAGTCAAACTATTACTTTAATAGTTTGTTTATATTTTATTTTTAGACTGTTTGCTAGAACTGCAGATATTCCATTGTGCTGATTTTCATTTATTATTTCTTTTCTTTTACATTTTCAAAATAAATATTCATTCATTCATTCATCTACGATTCATAATATCAACAAAAGATTTAGAGAATCAGAAGAAATCTCTACTGGTGGGGGGTTTAGTGCCCATGGCATGGGCAACTTGCACATCTGTGAAGGCAACACCAATGCTGAAAGGTACAGGTTTTGGAGCAAGACATGCTGCCATCCAAGAAACATCTTCTCCATCCTGATAACAACAATCTTTTTTGCTAAATTACTGTCTAACTAATAATGATATCAACATGATTCCGAGTGCTACATGTGGGTTTTCAGGGTCAAGAAATTATATTACGATGGTAACTTTATGATGGAACTATCGATTATAGATGTAACAGCAATATGTGAGCTAACTTGGCGGAGGTTTGTGCTCTCCGAGTGCTTTCTAGCAGGGCGAAAAGGATTTGCAAATCATTGTATTCTTTTTTATTTACGTTTTACACAACGTCCCAGCTTCTTTGAAATTGGGTCTTTAAAAGACTTTTCACAGCTGCCATGATTTAAAAAGCGATTACACCGATTTTACTTTGCGCCTGTGCACGTACGCTGACTACATCTCCCAGAATTCCGCGCTATTGTTTATGTGGACTGTTGGTGTCACTGAGCCTGAGGGTACTCGCCCCCCTCTGCGCCTCTCGACGTGTTTCTTGCAGATATGCAGCTTCGTCGGTCTCTGGGCTTTTGCTTTAAACCGAACAACATGCTGGGCTGAATCGTCAGGAACGAACGGTGACATGAAATAATGGAGATCACCCGCTCCAGGCCGTCCTTGTATGGGGAGATCGGTAAGTGGCTTACGGGATGACCAGCAGTTATACACGACCGTTGACTGTTTTAACGGTTGGAGCCTGCAGGACGAACGGTGCATGGACGTTTGGGTGTGTTGCTAAAACGTCTGGTCTTCATATTATTGTATTTATTGCTGAATAGTTGTCCCAGACGTGACGTTTAAGTCAGGTCAAAATTAGCTAGCATGGTTTCTAAACGGGGCCGAGGTTTAGTGTGAGAGCATGATGGCAAGCTTTAAGCTCGTTAGTGAGGCCGGCGAGTATTAAAGAGTGAGCTGTGCATTAGAGCCGAGACACAATAGATTAAAATGGACCAAACAGACAGAAAAATATGGCCTACATATTCAAATATCACATTTACAGTATAGAGCAATACAGTTCTGATGGGATGTTTTCATCACACATCCTGTGCATAGGAGTGGACACTGAATATTAATCACTTACAGTGGATGTCCTTCATTAAAAGAAAAAAAATCAAGAAGAAGAAAGTGCTAATCCTTCATGAAGAAATTCATCAGGGTTCCCACGCGTCCTGGAAAACCTGAAAAAACAGGAAGATGATTGACCAATTTTCCAGTCATGGAAGGCATATGGAAAATGAGAAAAAAAGTAAAATGTCCTGGAAAAGCTTGAATTGTCCTTGAAAATTATTTATCCTCTCTCTGCTTCTCTCTACCTTGTTAGTGAACGCAAATAGGTTAAAAACTTGCTTATAGCCTATATATGTATGTATATATGCATAATACATAGAATATAAAAGATCTGATAAAGCTAAGGTATGAAGTTGTTTATGTGACACTGGAATCTGTGGGTGTGATTGCACTATTCTACGATTAAATTGTCATAATTTCTAAGACTGTAGGAGATTATTTCATAGATTTGTTACAGCCGTAGACTGCACATCTTATAAATCAGACCTTTGGGGTGGAAGAGGCATAAACATTGCAATCTGGGTAAATGTACAAAATGTAACTGTAGAAAAGGACGTTGAAAAGTGTGTGTGTGTGGAGGGGGTCGTCCTGGAAAATAATTTCTATAAAGGAGTGGGAACCCTGTCAGTTCTTCACACTCTGTTGTTGAAACATGCTACATACACTTAAGCTGAAATACACATACACATACATAAACATGTCTTACAAGTATGCAATAATGCTGGCACCTCTGCAGCAACCAAACCAACTTCCAAACACGTTTCAGTTGGGAGTTGAACCGGCCACCCTTCATTCCCCAACCCAAGTCTTTCTGGGCTGAGCTACTGCCGCCCCAAATCTGTATTTTCTTAAGAAAAAAAATCAACCTTGAATTAAATCGTTTGTCGTTTAATTCTTTTTTTGTGTATTCATACTGTATATCTCATTTTTATGAGTCTGATAAGCCCCTGCATGCCACTTAAGCAGAACTTAACACTTGTGGAACGTTTTAGAGGCAACTGCCACACTTTCAATGGCACGCAGCTTTCTGAAGTGACATTTTGTCTTTGCCAGTGCCACCTGAAAACATGCCCATAATTTAATTCACGTACCATTACATACTGCAATGTCACATTTTCAAGTGGCATGCTGGAAGATGCCACTAGTAGATAGGGCCAAAATGCTAAAAAGATTGATCTGCCACAAGTCTCTTAGTTGCCTGCAACTTGCCAAGTTTGGATCTAGCTGTTTCTTAATTTTGTTCTATTTTTATATATGCATTTCTGATATTGTGTTCATTTTTATTCCATTACTGTTTTTATTATCATGACTGTTTTTATTACCATTACTGTTTTTATTATTATTAAGTGTATGCATGATTATATTGTACCCCTGTACAGCACTTTGGTCAACTGAGGTTGTTTTTTAAACATGCTCTACAAATAAACTTTGACTTGACTTGACTTGTTTGTTAAGGTTGTATTTTTCAAGCTTAAGTTATTATTTCTTCCACCACTGGACCAACTATCAAACAAAAACCTTATTATGGCTCTTTATCTTTTCTCTGTTGGTTAATTAATAGGGGCACTCCTAGCAAAGACCTTATATGAAAAATTGGCATGTGTCACATACACACATTGAATGTTTAAGTTAAGATCCCAGTATTTCTAATATAGGTTGTCATATTTGAATGCTTTGCAAAACTTCTTATTTGTAAGCTGGGGAGCTGTATTTTTTTAATATTTGGTCACATGCAAAAATACCATGCTTTTCTTGTTGTAAGTTGCAAAGAACTAGCAATAGGGGTAACTTTTGCATCCATAAAACCTCCGGAAAAAAAAATGGTTTAAAAAAAAAAGGCTCTTCTAAACATTTACTTGAGGGTATTAGTTCTGTTCATGCATTTGCTGTTCCAAATAGCATGTTAAAATATTTTGGTATTAAAGGACAGGTGTAGAGCAAAACAAATGGATAATCTAAATCTGTTATAGGTTTAAAAGATCAGATATTTATGAGCACTGATTATAGAACAAATAAAAACATTTTAAATGTTAAAAATGGTTCAAATGCCATAGAGTTCCACAGGTTATGTTGTTCAATTCACTATTTATTCTGTAACTTCATCTGAAGAGTGTTTTACCTGTTTGAAGCTCATTTGTGTCTTTAAACAGAACAACATGGCTGTAATAATTAAAATTTGTCCATTAGAAAAAAATATTTTAAGCTATAAGCTATTTATTACATTTGCTTTCCAGGTGCCTCAAGAAACTATGCAGCGCTGGTTTGGGGTAGTGCCCAATATGATGTCTTTTCATGGGGCCCAAAATTTCTAGTAGTGCCCCTGTTTGTAAGGTGACATAGTTTACATTATTTCAAAGAGCTCAAATTTTGCCTCAAAGCTCCCATTCCTGGTGTGTTTGTTTACATCATGTCTTGGGTGAGCACAGAGTTGATCTAATTAGAATAAAAATATGAAAAATTGGATCAGATGCAGCTCTTTTTCCCTCCCCTCTGGAAACACTCTGATCTGAGGGGAGGCTACAAGAGGCTATGACAATGAGCTCTGCGCTGGTTGGCTGCCCAAGCGATGTCTGATGGGAAGGGGAAAGGAGGTTACAGGCAGTGAAGCAGACTTTCCAAACAGTCTTTGGCATCTGCAGAAAACATGTAGGTGGCTGTATGGCTATTACATAATAAACCCCAGGAAGTAAGAATACGCAGCGTTTTAAGGGGCATGTGAATGACTGTACAAACAAATATTTGATTACCAATCTATATCAACTTAACAAAAAACAAAGAAATAATATAACCCTTTAAAATCAAGAGACATTGAGGCGAGACATTATTGAAACCCATAAGAATCCAGGCAATACAGGAACAAGCCTGGTACCTGGATTTTAGTCAAGATAGTGCTGTTTTTGCGCAGAAATTGCTGCACACTGATTCAGTTGTTTATGCATAATTAAACAGGCCTTTTCCTAATCTTTCCATCAAGTTTCAGTTCAATAGTTGTTCTTAATCATACTAACAAAACCAAGAAACATGAAAAATTCTCCTCTTTGTTGTATTAATAATGTCTGTTTAGCGTGGTTGAAACACAATGATAAACCCGACCCAAAAGAAGGAGATAATTCTTTTTCTTGTGCCAGTACCCATATTTTTAATGTATTACCAGGCTCAGATTTTTCTTTGTCTCCCATGTTTCCAGCTCATGGTCTTGGTTTCTGGACGGACCGGTCGGCAGTTCATGAGGCCGCCGCGCAGGGCTGGGCCCTCCAGCTGCAGCAGCTAATCGAGGGAGGAGCAGCAGTCAACATCGTGGCAGTCGACTCCATCACACCTCTGCATGAGGCGTGCATACAAGGACAGACGCAGTGTGTCAAACTGCTGCTGGACGCTGGTGCACAGGTAAGCTAGCAATGTGGTACAGTGGAAAAAATAAACTGTACAGGAAGTTGATTCTTCATTATTTAGCTCATTATTGACTGATTGGTTTATCTTTGTGCCTTCTAGGTGGATGCCCGTAACATCGATGGCAGCACTCCTTTGTGTGATGCCTGTGCAGCAGGTAGCCTGGAGTGTGTGAAGCTGCTGTTGGAGTATGGAGCAACAGTAAATCCCCCTCTGTTTACCTTCTCTCCGCTTCATGAGGCTTGTATGGGAGGTGTGTCTTTGCAGCACATTCGTCATATAGGGATGAACTTTTTAGACACGTGGCCACGATAAGATCAGAGCTGGTTTTGTCAATGAAAATGTGATAAGAATGCTTGTGGGCTGCCTTTTACTCATGACAGAAAGAGACAATAACCAGTTGAAAAATGACACCCATATTTTGCCTTAACTGTGGTTTATATATTCAAATTTGATGACTGCTAGAGAAGCTTCAGATTAGATATTCCTTTTATCAGTCCCACAGGGAGAAATTCCAAATTTACAGCAGCTGCAGGATACAGAAGAAATATAAGAAAGGAACTTCCAAATGAAAAATAAAATAAAATAAAAATATATAGTATATAGTAATAAATATGGTTTATTGCACACTGGAGAGGTTTTTGTTGTAGAGTCTAACAGCTGCAGGAAGGATGGACCTGCGATACCTCTCCGTCACACTCTTCAGGTGGAGCATCCTGTCACTCATGAAGCTCCTTGGTGTAGTGAGTGTGTGTTGGAGGGGTGGTTATGTTCAAAAAACACTCTTGTTTTCATACACCGTGTACCCCTGATCCAGCTGTATTATCTCTCTGCCAGAGACACTCTTTTAGGGCCCACTTACACGACGATGAAAACTGAGAGTTCTTGTTGAGTTTGCACCTTCCGTTTACACGTGAACAGTGCCCGGAGTGCCTGAATCTGCAAACTCTTAAAACCGGTGAAAAGTTTTGAAAACGCTTCCTTTTTTTGTCTCTGTCTAAACAGGAATCAGCAACAGCGTGGTGCATGCACAATACTCTTTCAGATAAAGGTTGTGCGCACACCAAGGAACAACAACAAGAAAAGTTACGGCCGACTACCAACTGCTCGGTTTGTTGTCCGGACAAAAATTCCTGTGTCTTTGTGCGTCTGCTTGCCATTGTTGTTTGTAGAAAGTTGTTGTCACCGGAAAGCGTATGCATGCTGTAACACTGCTGTTTCAATACAAACCTACGGCGCGAACTACTGTCCTGGCATGCACTCTACCGTGTTTTCTGTCGCTCTTGTGGACCTGTGTGAACACATATTGTTTTCACACAGTCTCCGTGTGAACGCGGAGTGCTTTGAAAACACAAAGGAAGAACCTTCAGTTTCTTGTGACAATGTTGTCGTCTAAACGGGCCCTTGGAGCTCCTGCCCCTTTAAAGTTATAGTTCAGTTTTTTTGAAGTGGGGTTGTATGAGCTCCATATGGCCGCTAAGTACATCAGATGCAGTAGAAAGTTGTCTCCTCTCCCTCAGTAAGCCACAGTTTGTAAAAGTTTGTGACGCAGAACCAGCCGCAACAAGGGAAGTATTGTACCAAATACAAAGGGTATTTTCTCAGCCTACAAGAACTCCCATCAAAAAATAATACCACATTTTAAGAGTATGCTACCTAGATATTTTTTTGAGTGTATTAACTTTTTGGAAAAATCAAGTTCATCTGGCATCACGGCAGCGCTGTGCAGAGGAATACGTGACGTGAGTCGGTTAGTTCCAGATAAACTTTATTTTCCAAAAAATTAATGAAAAAATTAATGCACTAAAAAAAAAATTTCTAGGTAGCGTACTCTTAAACTGTGGCATTATTTTTTGATGAGAGTTCTTGTAGGCGGAGAAAATATCCTTCGTATTTGGTATAATACTTCCCTGTTTGCGGCTGGTTCTGCGTAGCAGAATCTTACAGACTGTGGCGTACTGAGGGAGAGGAGAGAACTTTCTACTGCATCTAATGTACTTAGTGGCCATATGGAGCTCATACAACCCCACTTCAAAAAACTGAACTATACCTTTAAGGCCACCTTGTCAGGGCTGGTTTTTCCAGCAACTTCACAATACAATACCTATCCTGATACTGAGGTCACAATAAAATACCGATTGTGCCATGTGAAAACTGTGGACATTCAAGTCAAAGTATCTTTATTGTCTCCCTTGGGAGAAATTTGTCTTGGATAGAGGGGTCTGCTATACAGACAACACATTCAACACATTCTTCTCATGCTTCCAGGATTAGTAAAAGAACACACAATTACAATAAATAAATACTGAATATACACACCTTAAATAAATATCTAAAAAACCTGATATTCCTGCTGCCAAAACCTGTTAAAAGTGGAGCGATTATATACTTTCTATTGGGAAATGCTTTTAGTGTTGTTGTTTGTTTTTCATTTAATAAAGAAATGTGGTCAAGATCTGATAAAACTGCTTGTGAAGCTGTTAACATCTATGCTAATCTCTGTACTTTCTGCTGTTTTCTTGGTTGTACCTCCTACGTCTTCCTGCTCTGAAGGACTCTTGACTGAGCTGTGACGATCACTGAAGAGCACTGAAGTTTATTTTTAAGTGATTCCTAAGATAAACAAAAACACTTTTAAGTAACAGATATTGTTGAGACTATTTATTGACTTGACTTGAAATGATTTTAAATTTCAATCAAGTAAGCTAAGACTGGAACGTTAGAGGGCAAAGCTGACTTAAATGTGACTGAAACTTTTATTTATTTTCCTCTGAAACTAAAGAGTAAATAGCAGCCAAAATTACCACCGCACAAAAAGCCTTCACGTCCTGCACTGCCAAGCCTTTTTTTTTTACATCCTGACCGTGAACTGGTGCTTTTAAAATGAGGAAGAGAAATCGAGAGGCCATTTAGCAGAGAACATTTTGTCTTCAGCTTTATTGTCTTTTTTATTTAAACAACTTGGCAATCATTAATTAGTTGATGCGTGCAAATTTGGCTCCAGAGTTCTTTGTTATTTGTCTGGAAGTGCTTCTCAGGGTACAGCAGTGAAACAAACAAACAGGTACAGGAGCAGAGTATATTCAGGCTCAGAATGAGGTGGTGGTGAAACCTTTTATAACTGTGTACACATTGAAGCAGTAAGTGTATTCTGGCTGAACCAAACAATTTCACAGGCAACATGAGGAATTTAGTACCTGTAACTGAAGAAAGGATAATTCTCACATAAAGCTTGAGACATGATGACACAATAAAAAGGGTTAATTTTCAATCCACTCAGTTAAAAGGGAAGTTTTTTAAATGGGTTTCGGAGAGGTGAGGGTCCTCCCCCACAAATACACAAGGGTAAAATGCTTTATTTCTAATTTTCTGGTGTTTTGCAACCTTTTTTCAGACGGAGGCAAATTTATTTAAAAAAGAAATGTTTGGTCAAATTTCCATCTCAGCAGATTGAAAGTTATTATTCAAATGTGGACTAATGATGCCGATAAAGGACAGATTGAAAGTTAACATGTCCAACTGTTTCAGGGCCCAGTGGTGGAACAAATTTAGCTGTAGTCATCACCTCCAAATTTTAAGTAAAGTAAAATCCTGAGCGAAATGGTGGACACATCCGCTCAGGCAGTGAAACACACTCAGGTGGTTGCAGTACTGATCACAGAGCAGAAATGTTTGCTTAGGAGAAAGCTCAAAAGTGAAAGTGCAGCCAAACTCTGTTCAGCCTGAATATCAGCTTTAGTTCTGTCTGCAAATAACACTTCCTGCCTCAAGGAAAAGGTTTCACAAACATGCTATTTAAGTCACCCTGCTGCTGAGAACTTAAAGAGGAAGTTAAATAAAAATGTTTCCCCCTTTTAGAGCACAACAAGCTGTTATTTACCAATTTACACCAGAATACAGAATATCAATTTATTATTATTATTGTTTTTGGATTCTTTTAAGTTAAGTTTATTTTAAACATGAATGAAGTTTAAAGGACAAGTGAATCAACAACAAAATAATAACAGATTAAAATAAGTAACAAAAGTATACAAATACCTACAAGTACACATGCCCATATATATCCACCCACATATGGATGTTTGTAACTATACACGTGTATATTACCAATGTCTACCCATCTATACATCTGTTCACACTCTTAATAAGGCTTTATAAAAAATCAATCACCATGTTAGAAAGAGAGTAGGAAGAAGAATCATTTGTTTAATCCTACCCCTTGTCCAATATTCATAGTTAAATTCTTAAAACAGTGACATCCCACAATCACACAATCTTTCAACTTTTATATGTGTTGCTACATATATCAAAATCTACCTTTAAGTGCACCCATACACATAAATAAGGGTTAACTTGTTTTTATACATATACACACATGCATACTTATATACAAAAAAAAATACACAGGTAAATCAGAATTCACCCCACAGTGCTGTTTTTTTTCCTGTGAAATAGAATTTATGGCTGCCTAAACAATATGAGAGCCTCACTTCCTTGTTTGCAACGATGCAGCTACTCTGAAATAATTTCCTTCAAAGAATTGTGTTGCACCAGTTTATCCTGTTACACCACAGGATATGTCATTAAACACAAGCTTCATGCCCCATAAAGCAGTTTAATCCAAACTTTCAAACTTAACCAGGAGGGTTTCATTTTCCTCTTTCTTCTTCACAACAGGAAATTCAGACTGTGTTCAGCTCATGATTGATCAGGGAGCCTTAATGGAGGCCCACGACTGTCACTACGGCACTCCTCTACATGTAGCGTGTGCGAGGAAACACTACGACTGTGCCAAAGTCCTCCTGAATGCAGGTGATTCTGTTTATCAGCCAGGGCTGTTATGTTTTAGAAATAATGATTTTTATGGTCTTATGTCTCGATGACATGTTTATTTCTGTTGTATCTGAGCTCTGTGCTCTCTCAGTGATGTTGCCCAAAGCACATTTCACCACTATCAACAAAATCAAATCTAATTTAATCCAATGTTGTGTCAAAACTAAAATAAAAAAATGAACTTGTTATGTGATGCACTGGTAATATCACAGTATATACCCTGTTTGCTTTGACAAAAATACAAGTCCTTAGCACCTAGTTCTGGGTCATATTTTGCTTCTTATTCATAAAAACTTCAGGAAAACTAAACTGCCACCCTCAAAGTTGCACAAAAAGGTTGGCAACATTTTGGAACGTAGATGTAGTTGTCACTACAAACTAGCCTAACCCACTTTTCACAATGTTGACAAAATATCGAAGGAATCTATACACAATTGTATCAAGGTTCTGCCCTATTTGATGCCACCTAAAAAAATCATAATTTTGAAACTTATTGTATTAAATACTTTACATTTCTACAATATTAATACATGATAATGCTGCCATTTTACTTATTTATTTATTTATACAATTTAAGCATTGTATGGAAGTTTGTCTCTTATTTTTGACTATTAGAAAGAACAACGTCCCAGTTTGGGCTGGTAAGGACCTCTATGTATGTAACAATGGTATCAAACAGGTATCAGTATCATTTTATTTGACAAGGAATCACATCAAAGTTTGTAACGCTGAAAAAACTTAAATGTTATCCAGGGAAACAGCATAGGGTTAAAATACATAGAGTATATGTTTGGTTCTTATTGACAGGCCCCAGAACTGACTTATAAAAATACTTCTGGATTCATAAGAACTGTGAAAATATCCTTCAGCTATTTATATGGTTTTTAAATGCAAAAATGGGTAACAAATTTATTAGATCACCTGTCATAAAAACCAGGAAACCATCCAGCATCATGAAGTGCTTTAATGTGGACTCTTCAAGTTTGAGCCGCTCACTGGGCTTCTCTGAGAAGTCAGAAATTAATCAAGCATAACATTCAACCCATAACAATTATTTTTCTGTTTAGGAATGCAATTAAATAACTATAATTTGACATTTTAATGAAGACATAATAATGTGCTTTACTTTATTTCAGTTTTTATGTAAAGTAGTCATTTGAAAATTCATGGATAACAATAATTTAATTTAACATTAGAAATATCATTTCGGTTTAAGAGCTTCTACATACTGGTGTATTAACCATTACAGAAACAGAAGAAATATGATTTTTAGTAAATACTAAAGCTGTTAATTCAGGGTAGCGGTGGCATAAATCTTACAATGGGTGGTGGTCTAATAAATGTGTTAAGCAATGTATGTTTTCTAAGATATTTTATGATAATAAAGATGAAAACTCTGTTAATATTTCAACAAAGTTGATGTGACAGTTATGCTTTTGGAAAAAATAAAGTTGTTGGGGTAAGAATTAAAGTTAAGTCTTTAAAGAAGAATTTTTAATACACTGAGAAGACTGTTGCTGTTGTTCTGATATCATAAAGTGGACCAAGTTACACTGATGATAATTTTTTACCCATGATGAGCAAACAGTTAAAAGCTTTACCTTCTAAATTAATCATTAACATTAAAGTCATGAGCGTGACATGACACTGATTTATCTCCCTGGTTTGCTGCGGACTCTGAAAACAACTCTGTACCTGCAGAATCTGATGGTTTATTTTAGCAAAAGAAAAAGACTTCCCTGCACCTCTGCAGCACAACCACACTGACGACCCACCATTAATCTAATGTTTTATATGTTTGCTTACTTTTCTAACTAGTCTTGTTATTCTTTGTCAAAGGGGCGAATGTGAATGCTGCCAAGCTCCATGAGACAGCCCTCCATCACGCTGCCAAAACAATGAGTGTGGACTTGATTGACCTGCTTGTGGAGTTTGGGGGGAATGTGTACGCCAGAGATAACCTGGACAAAAAACCGATCCACTACACCAACCAGGGGTCTCCATCTTATCACTGTCTGGAGTTCTATGAAGGTAAATTGATTCATTTTTATCAGTGTATTCTTTTATTAGTGTGTATGGATATCAAGATGGACAGAGCAACAGCTGTCAAGGTTAAGGCCAGTTGACCAACTGCAGTACGGTGTATAAACCTCAGCTCCTCCGTGTAAAAAGTTGGGACATGGGTCCAGAAATTGAGTTAAATTTGTGTTGGATATTTGCTTATCATTTTTAGCGATAGTTGTTATTGTGTCATTATGTGTTCAAGTTTTGGCTCAAAATGATACCACTAGTGAAATATATCAGCGTGTGGGCAATTTGGTCTCTCCTATAATCTAAGAGGAAGTCAGTGAGTTTACATGCGGTTAAAAAAAGTAAAATTTGCTTTTTAGTCTGATAGAATCAAGCCTTTAAAACAAATGTTAACAAGTTGATCCAGCTAAAACAGACTTAAACTGAATTTCTTGGTCAGCCTAACAAACTAAATAAAGTGGTTAAAGACATATGTTCTCTAACATAACTTTTCAGTCGGACCAGAAAGAAAAAGGTGCTGTGCACATGCCCCACAGTTTGCATGCAAAACAATAAACAGCTTTTACCTGGAAGTTGAACGCCATGCGAATTTTTAGCACGTTAAGCATATATGCTAAGCATTAGCGTGTTAGCAGACATGCTTACCGTTGGCAGAAGTTGCATTTTTGTCTGTGTTCTCTAATAAAAATGGGCCAAAAGGACAGCAATGATCTAATTTGTACAAAAAAGTAACAAATACAGTCTGGAAAAAATTTTTAGAATTGTTGTTGGCAGTGTAACTCATCAATCTGCTAACTGTGAGATCAATGACAGACTTGGCCTCAATTATGGAGCAATGAGTTCAATGGACAAGATTTTGGTGGTGATCCAGATAACCGCCAGTAGCGGACGATCGTTTTTTCTCAATAACTGTCTAACTAATAATGATATCAACATGATTCTGAGTGCTAGGTGTGGGTTTTCAGGGTGAGGAATCATATTATGATGGTACCTTTATCATGGAACTATTGCTTATAGATGTAAGCAATATGTGAGCTACCTTGACCGAGGTTTGCGCTCTTCAAGTGCTTTCTATTTGTTCATGTTCTCGTCTTAACCATGTAGTTGCTGCCTAATGGTCTTGATTACTGGCCAACAGGAAGAGTGTACATTTGCTCCCCTCTGCAGTTAAGGTAGACATTTCTAAATGAATGTGATGGATTGATCCCCCTGGTGCATGTATACTATGACTGGGACAGATTGGTTAAATTGGTTAAATTGGCTAATCAGTGGATGTATTGGTGTCCCTATTAATACACGTCAATAAATGAATCATCTAAGAGCACGGATAGATCTTATTTCCTGTCTTCTCCTCTCCTCAGAAACCCCCCTCAGTCTGCAGCAGATCAGCAGAGTGGCGCTGAGAGAATACCTCGGAACAAGAGCACTTGAAGTCATCTCCAAACTGGACTTACCCAATCGGATTATAAGTTTTCTATTGTACATACCACCCACAGTTTTTGAAATTTGACACTGAAGGTTGAGACCAAGTCCTTGAAAGGTCAAAACCAGATGAGATTTTGCCAGTTCTCTGCTTTCTCTCTCTGGAAAGTCCCACCACAGGAGAACAGATTTGGCAGATGTGCAGCACAGATGATGCAGCAGAGTCAGTAGGTTCACACAACAGATGATTAATTATGAAGTTAACCAAAGCAAACATCCCATTAACAGATTTGTAGACTATCTGGGAATAGCAATAAGACAATTATGAACTATATGAATAGCATCAGCCTATTTTTAAGTATATGTAACCTTTCTTTACCAGGAATGTTGCCACTGAAATACAAGCATATATTTTTTAGATAAAATACAGACCAAGACAGGGAAAAGGGTAGAACACAAAAAACAACAGTCCTTTTAATTGCCATAATGGAAATGCTGACTTAACAAAGTGGTTTTAAGTTGAATATGACCTTTTTTTACCTCCAATTTGTACACAGTCTCATGTTTCAGCTCAACAGCACTTCTCAGTTCTTGCAGATTTAAACATAGTTGGTTATTCATCTTTGTTTTCTTGTTAAACAGAAAAATGACCGTTTTCAATTTATAAAGCCAAGAGTTAGCCAGACTTCCACATGGAGACTTACATTGTTTCAGGAGTGCGTGAGCATGCATTGAAATGGTTTTAGCAGAAAAAAATAACACTCTGTTGTTTTCATCACACTAAAAACGCTGAACTAGAAACTCAAGAAAAAAAACAACCTCCGACACAAGGAGAGTAAAAGTGTTCAAGTTTTTCCAAAATGAACCAGCCTGCTACAGAGGGCTGAAATGTCAACAGATCAGAAGCAGCTTTATCTGCACAACAATTTTTACTACTTTTGTTGTGTTATTGACACAACAAAAAGATTCATGTTGGGTTTGGAAATATACATACTTCAAAACCCAACATGAATCCATCATGAGGACAGCACTTTGCCACGATCTGCAACAGTTACAGTGGCAAGAAGAAACCTCTGTTGAGGGATTAAAATGAGAATTCACAACGGCAACAAATCCACGGATGACCGGACCATAAATCTGTCCTCGTCATATTTGTCTCGATGTATTAATTTATTAGAGGTTAGCCTCTTGAAATTTGACATCCTGTTTTCAAGAAAGACCTCTTCTCTTTAAATTGTGAAGGCAGTTATTATGGGGTGTAATCAATAACAACCATCAACCATAATTGATCTATTATTGAAATTAACAGCTATAATGGTTATAAGGTGATATTTAATGCTGCGCTGCATAAGCAAATGCTTTAGTGCACAGGTATCAAACTGATCCAGTAAAGGGCCACCGTGGCTGCAGGTTTTCATTCCAACCAAGCAAGAACACAGCTGATGCAAATTATTCAATCAACTGGATTGTCTTTACACAGTTGATTTGTTGGATCAGGTGTGTTCTTGCTTGGTTGGAAATGAAAACCTGCAGCCACAGTGGCCCTTTACTGGATCAGTTTGACACCCCTGCTTTAGTGGTTCAAGCCCTTAAATCACACAGAAACGGGATGTTGTGCAGTAGGCGTCATTTTGTGTAAAATGAAGCCACAATTTTGACTGCTTCTGTCTGCCATGATCACATCTGTGATTTATCGTCTCTCATGACAGCCTCTAATGCAAGTGTTTCTCCCATGCAGGACAAAGCAGAAGGAACTTCTAAGGGAATTGTCAATCAGGTTGACTAAAAATATTTATCCCTCAATTGTTCTAAGTTCTCAGCTGGAGTTGGTTTTGGATTCCCACCCCTTATCTTGATGCAAATGAGAATATCAGCAGGCTTAATCCAGAGGACTGTAGAAATACAGCATGGAGTTGAATGACCTCAAATAACTGCAGAGATCAGCTCACCTTCAACCTGGAGTCATGTTTGACTCAGCTGATTGCTGTGAATCCCTCTGGAGGTTTGTTCATGTGTATCGTCAGTCAGTGTTAATAAGTAAAAGTATCTCTTAACCAAGTTTACATGAACTGTCTTTTTCATTATGTTTGAGGGAAGTATGAATGTATAATGTGTGTAACACTATGTTGAGCCCACAGGGATGATGATGTAGCCTGATGACCAGGACTTTATCTGTTTGTATCTGTAAATATGCTGTAACTATTTATATTTGATGTACATTTTGTAAATAATACAAAGGGTTCTACCTCTATGAATGTAGTGTAAATAAATAGACCACTACTGGACTGTTTGAAAACATCTGAGTGTTGTCATTTATTATAAGGAGCTTTTGTTTTTTCTGGCATTTGTTAGTTTGTTTTTTTAACAGGAAAACTCAAAAGGTTAAGACTGAATTTTCCAGATAAGTCAGAAATGGGCCAAAAACCAATCGATCAAATTTTAGGGTTGATCTGAATCAGGATGCAACTCAGGGAATTTTTTAAGGAATTGTTAACATTTTGAGATTAGGCAGTTTTCTACTAACCTGAAACACCAGATGAATTGCTACCTCCATCCAGGAGATTGTGTTTTTGCTGGCATATGTTTGTTTGTCTGTTTGCAAGATTACGCAAAAACTACAGGACAGGTTTTGCTGAAATTTTCAGATGTTCATAATGGCCCAACTTAGAAATGATTAGATTTTGGTGGTGATCCAGATAACCGCCATTAGCGAACAATCTTTTTTGCTCAATAACTGTCTAACTAATAATGATATCAACATGATTCTGAGTGCTACGTGTGGGGTTTCAGCGTCAAAGAATCATATTATGATGCTAACTCATGGAACTATTACTTATAGATGTAACAGCAATATGTGAGCTACCTTGGCCTAGGTTTGCGCTCTCGGAGTGCTTTTTAGTTCAGTGCATTTTACTAGTTCATCTGTGAAAACGCCCGTAAAAGGTGTTTGGGAATGGGCCCAAGCTTTCAACAGCAAATCCGGCAGGTGATTGGACAGTCATTCTGTGAATCACATTCATCACGGGCCATTTAGGTAATGTAGTAAGTGGGTGCAACTGCGACAATGTAAAATACAAAACATAAGCCACTACATAAAACAAACTCTCGACAAAGCATGTCAGAAGTGAAAATTGTCTTTCTATAGAGAAGTTTTTGTTGTTGATAAAGAAATACCATCCAGATCTGATAGAACTTCTACTGAAGCTGTTAGCATCTATGCTAATGTCTGTACAAGCAACCACTTCCTGCTGTGGTCTTGCTCGTAGCTCCCACCTCTTCCTGCACTTAAGGACTCTGATTGGGCCGTCCCGCTTTGGGCCTGGCTGTACATAGATTGGAGCTTGGCGAGATAGATCTGTGTAATTACAGACATTGAATCGGGCAGATCCATCTGCACTGAGGTGAGTTTTCCACACTTTTGCGAATAACTCAGTAAGCCCATGGATTTTTATGGCATGTTCTGGGAGTGTTGGTCATGACTCAAGGGAGAAGTGATTAGATTTTGGTGGTGAGACGAATCCAGATCCAGGGATTTTTTTAAGGACTTTTTGGCAGTGCAAGATCAGGCAGTTTTCCACATTGTTGACAATAACTCGCCTGGTAATGTTGGAAATGCCTTAGTGGAGACGAGCAGACTGCAGCCAAAGTCTGAAAGAAAAAGGCTTCACATAAGCGTGGATAACAAGCGTGATCCTTTAGCCTTTCTTGCACAGTGAAGAACATGTCTGAACACAAGCCCGTGCTGCAAACAGAGCAGGTTGGACAGGAATTTGATTGTAGTGTGGTTCATATGAATACTAAAACAAAGGGATTAACACAATAATCCAATGATTTATGATTGTCAGCATCTAATCACAACAACCCTGAAGTTACATGGACATTTGTTCACATTTTAACGAAAATAGAGAGCTCTTAAGATATGCTCACAAGCTGAAAAGAACATGGGGTCCAATAATCTTGACCACTGACCTTCAAAATCTGCTTGCCTCTGCTGCTTTGTCTTTGAGTCAGAGTGGATATTTGTGCAAAGTCTTACAAAAAATTCCTTCAAGTGTACTTGAGATATTTTGTGCTGAACAGAAGGGAAACTGAGGAACATATGGTGCTTCCCATTTGATCTCAGAGGTCACATTAGATATGTCATTTGGAAGATCTTCAGGAGCCTGAATTTACAAGCTTGAAAACTGGAATGCTGGAACTCCCAGTTCCAAGGTAAATGGAGAGCACCAATAATGCCTCCCTGCTTTTGGTGGAGGCATTAAGACGGAAAACGACAGTGGTCCTAAATGGCTACCTTGATGCACTCCACATATGATATAGCTCATTACTGTGGGACAACCCAAAAACACAACGCCTCCCGCCTAATTTTATGCTTGTTGCCACATCAAGACTGTAAAAATAAGGGGTAACAATCAGGAAATGGACGTTTTCCTGTGAGCTTAAGCTTTTATAGCCCTGCCAGAAAGACTAGATGGTCACCTCACATTGACAGCTGCGCTCAACACATTCAACAGCGTCTTACTTCAGCTGGTATTTTTGGGAGGATGGTTTCAGCAGAGTTTCTCCGAAGGTGATGGAATTCCACAGAAAAATGATGTAGGCAGCTTGGCTCATCTTTGTTTCTTTTCTTATCATCATCAGCACAGACATTAACTTTTCTTCTAGGGCTAAACACGCGCAAACACAAACAAGCCCTTTAAAGTATTAACAAAATATATACAGGAGAGAGGCATAATGGTCATCCACCCAACAGACATTTTCAAAAACCACAAAACCATCTCTGTCTTCTTGCACACGCCATTCCCTGAAGTTTTGTCAGTGCTTGTCCAATGGTAATACAAGACAAGCAAATGTTTTGTTGCAGGGGTCACCAACCCATGGATGTTGATCCACTGGTACATCTTTGGACATGTCTTACCAGCTTCTAAGACTAGAGGTGTTAGGTCTTAATCACTTGTCCATGACAAACAGATCTAGTGAATGCATCTACTTTGCAAGGTTATTAAGGTTCAACGTGACTTCCCTTCACCCCATTAATTTCCACTATGAGCACTCACAACCTTGCAGTGCAGTTGGATCTGCCTGATTCAATGTCTATAATCAGGCAGATCCATCTTGCCAAGCTCCAGTCCAAAGCAGGACAGCCAATTCAGCATCCTTTAAAGCAGAAAGAGGTGGGAACTACAAGCAAGACGACAGCAAGAGGTGACTGCTTGTGCAGAGATTAGCATAGATGTTAACAGCTTCAGTAGCAGTTTTTCTCAGATCTGGACCGCATTTCTTCATTAAACAAAGAACTAACAACACCACAAACTTCTCTCCAGAGAGGAATTTTTTTCACTCCACTTTAGGCATGTGTTGTTGAGAGCTTATTTGACATAGTGGTTCATGCACTGTCCTTTACGTGACAGTAGTGCCTTCATTATCTGATTGGTTTGTAATGAATGTCATTGACGAAATGATCATTCAATCACCTGCTGGATTTGCTTCTGAAAGCAAACGTAATAACTCGCACAACAGTGTTGGAAATGCCTTGGTGGGGGTTTGTGCTCTCTGAGCACTTCTAGTTTTTCCTTTGCGACCATGCCTGTGCTTTCTTTTCTAATCTTGCAGCCATTGTACTGTGCTTTACACCAGCAGGCTGAATAAATCCTCTTGTACCTGTGATATTTTGATCTCAAAATGTTTAAGGACTGGAATGATGGTTAAAATCCAAGAATGACCCTCCTAATACCCCCAAAAATGTGGCTGACATGATTCTTTACTCAGGAAATCTTATTGGAGACAGTTAAGAGGAAACTTGGTGGTAAAATGTGCAAAACATTAAAGTATTTTTTTTATTACATCTCCACTGATCACTTATTTATTGTAGCAATGCAGATCATTAAGATCTTTTTAAACCACCTTTAGTTTTTTAGTGTTGTTATTGCTTGTCTTTCCTGCCCTTGAGGTTTGTCATTGGCCATCTCCCAGCTCTATCTTGCAATGTGGTCTTATCTGCACAATAATAAAAATGGAAAAGTCTGCCTTAGCATGTTTGCCTGATGTGTTTTAACAACTGGTCGAGCAGACCCGTCATTAATAAAAGGAAGTGACTGATGGGTCAAAGTACAACCGAGCGGATGTTTGTGTTGTGTAACAGTCAAGAGTCACGACTTTTAAAAATGTACAAACTTCTTTATTTTTTACCAAATGGACAACTTTTCACTGATACATCAAGATTAATGTTTTTTTTTTTTTGCCAGGGAAATGTTTTCACCTTATGGTGGCTGGTTAGCATTATCACTCATATGATGTTTACTCTTCAATCTAATAAAACATCAAGACAACAAGACAGCTCCTCTGCTTCAGGCTCACTTATCTTCACAAAGAAAACACGTACAGTTGCACACATGGAGATAAAAATGTTCTGACATTTAAAAGAAAAAAAATTATAGAAGTTTTAAAATTGTGGACACTAGAGTAACAAAATTAAAAGTTCTTTTGAATGTAACCCCCTAATTCCACACAGTAATGCTGTGTAAACATACTTTTCAGTCTTTTTTGTAAACTAATGACTTTTTAAAGACTACAATCTGATGGACGTTCGGACGGAAATGATTGATAATGCTTTTTTCAGTGCAGCTACAAAAACAAATAAAACACAAAAATAGTGGTTTGTAGTGTGAAAATTAACAATCAGACACGTGTGTACCGTGTCTGAGAAGAACCCTTTCTCCGAGTCAAATATTTACACTCCAGTCTCTTTCCTCTTCAGAGAGCCCTGAAACTTTTGGTCCAGTCTGGTTTTGGAGAGCGTTTGGGGCCGCAGCTTAGGACTGGGGACAGGAGGACAGTTTTCATCCGTCTCTTCATCACAGCTCGGGGTTGAGATGACTGAGGAGCGACGTTTGGGCCGAACATTTTCTCCCTGCTGATCTCTCGGTGGCGCCTTCTGCTGTTGGGACATGGCAGTGCGCAGACAGTTGAGCCACTGCTGCTTATGGTAGACGTCATTGACATGCAGGGTGTGGGACTGGCCATGGGACGGGTCCAGAGAGCGGACCCGAAACATGTTCTTGACTAAAAAGAGAGGAAATACAGTTAATCCAATTAGCTGACGGGACAATAGAGCATCACACAGGTAATAGAACTTTTTCTGGAAATTGGTGTCCTACGTGTGTGTGCTACATGGTGGCTGCATCTCTCTGCTGCCACAGCTCTATTGCTCCATACACTTCATCATAATAAAGAGCAACAAATAACTAAACATAACAGCATATTCAAAAACACAACAGCAAATTAAAAAGCACTACAGAAAATAACTACACAAAACAGCAAATAACCAAACACAACAGGGAATTAAAAAACAAAAAAGGCGAATTAAAAATCACTACAGCAAATAACTAAACACAAAGGCGAATTAAAAAGCACTACAGCAAATAACTACACACAACAGCAAAGAAGTAAACACAACGGTGAATTAAAAAACACAACAGAAAATTTAAAAAACACTCCAACAAATAACTAAACATAACAGCAAAAAAAAAAAAAAACACCACAACAAATAATTAAACATAACAGCATATTCAAAAACACAACAGCAAATTAAAAAGCACTTCAGCAAATACCTACACACAACAGCAAAT
This sequence comes from Cetoscarus ocellatus, assembly GCA_037902135.1. Classification (NCBI taxonomy): domain Eukaryota; kingdom Metazoa; phylum Chordata; class Actinopteri; order Labriformes; family Labridae; genus Cetoscarus; species Cetoscarus ocellatus. Next base: position 499,002 of record JBAMNC010001525.1, on the reverse strand, counting down.
AACCAAACACAGCAGGGAATTAAAAAACACAAAGGCGAATTAAAAATCACTACAGCAAATAACTAAACACAACAGCTAATAACCAAACACAACAGAGAATTAAAAAACACAACAGAAAATTAAAAAAACACTCCAACAAATAACTAAACATAACAGCAAATAAAAAAAACACCACAACAAATAACTTAACATAGCAGCATAATAAAAAACACAACAGCAAATTAAAAAGCACTACAGCAAATAACCAAACACAACAGGGAATTAAAAAACACAAAGGCGAATTAAAAATCACTACAGCAAATAACTAAACACAATGGCGAATTTAAAATCACTACAGTAAATAACTAAACACAACGGCAAATTAAAAAGCACTATGGCAAATAACTACACACAACAGGGAATTAAAAAACACAACAGAAACTTTAAAAAACACTTGAGGGGAAAAGTCCTCAGCAGAAGTCACTGCAGGAGCTTCAGCAGCAGGTGCATCATAACCTACCTTTCTCTCCATTGGTAAAAGCCCCTCTGAAGGACCCTCCCATTCGGATTTCTCCATCCTGCAGGTCCTCCAGAGCCAAGTCCCTGACCGGGATGGGCTGTCGGTACACCTGGAAGCAGCTCCTGTCGTTGCGTGTCACAGGTCGGGTCAGGACCAGGAGCTCAGAGAACAGAAACACATGCAGCCTCTGTGAGAGGACACAGGTGTTATTTCATCATACAAGTAAGCATATTTAAATAAATATGATAATAATGACGGGTTGGTCTTATTCTCTTACTGAGCCACTCTTGTTCCTCAGCTCTCCATGACACAGCAGGATCTTACAGCTGTCTATGAGAGGGTCTCTCTGCTTCTCATCCAGATACTCCAGCTTATCGATGTAATACTGACACTCTGACTCTCCTTTTCTCATGTTGATATTGGACAGAATCTCCTGGATCATTGTGATCTAGATGATGAAAGAAGACATAACAATTATCTTTAGGGAAAACAAGACACAATGACCAGATGAATAAAACCTGCAGTTATACGAGTTGATGAATGATATCAGATATTTTGCTCATATCCACAATGCTGATATTTCCAAACTTAGAAAACATTTCTTTATTTTTACCCAGAAAATAGGCCCAAAAATGGCTTTCTTTTTAATTACTGTAAAGACCCCAATCATGCTGCCGTTTCAAGCTGCAACATTTACGCCCCTGTGACGCTTCACCTCCACTGAATGCTGCAGAGACTCAATGAGGAGAACGAGATGAACCCCTTATTTTCTCCTTTTTACAGAGGTAGTATCAGAGGTAACATATTAGAGAGAGGGGGGCACGAGGATTCGCGGGAGACAGGAGAGCTGCGAGTATCTCTGCCTTTGTGTGTATGGGGAGCACGTGAAATGTTGCAAGCATCCAGCCCTGTTGCTCCGTGAATTGACACTGATATTAGACCCTCGAGGTGTAATATGTTGGGAGCTCTATTGGGGCTATTTTGAGTGCAAATGCATTGCAAAAAGGGCTAGTATCTTTTAACCAAGAATCATAAATGAATGTTCACAATTTTTTACCTCCCCTGCATGTTAATTGTTAATAATCACTACATTAAGGAAGAATTCAACCTTATACTTTTTTTATTTCTTTTTTGTATTTCATTGAATTCTCATGCAAAAACTGTTTGAATGGTCAAAATGACCATTGATGGTAGCTCTAGTACTTACAGAAACCTGGTAGTTTGAGTGTTAAACATGTCCATGATAAAAAAGATGAGGGGCACAATCCCAGCCCCTCCAGTACTGAGGACTGAGGAAGTGTTACTACTGTGATAGCAGGTATTTCCTTATAACATACAGCTCTCTCCAGGCTGGACACATCCGGGTGATCAGGCGGAGTGTGTCTGAGGATCTCCCGCAGCAGCAGAGGGTATTTCACCAGCCGTGACCGAGGGATGTCCAGGAAGCTCCAGAGATCCAGCTTCCTGCTGAAGGGGGATTCCAGACAGCGCTGAAGGTAATCCTGCACCAGCTTGTCCTGCTTCTTCTGGTCCAGTAGGGCTTTGGCTGCGAGCTGGTTGCTGCAGTAATCTTTGTAAGCGTTCAGACCAGGCAGCTGAAGAGACAGTGATAGTTATGATCTTTATTTTGCTTTATTTAGAAGAAGGTAATGTCAAAAAGGCAAAACAGATTCACTCATACATACCCAGTCTATAACTATCTGTCCTATTTCAGCGACCGTTCCATCAGAGCCAGTTCCAGCTGTCAGTTTCATCATTAAGTCTGAAAAGAAAAGAACACAAATAATAAACTAAATAAACTGTTTCAGTTAAAGAAAAGGGAGGGTGAAGGTGTTCACAATATCTGAAGGCAAAACTTAACGTGATTCTTGTAAAATTCAAAAGATCTCCATATTTATTTTAATACCATTGCAAAAAAAAAAAGGCAAGAGGCCCTTGTTCATGATGTTTTCTCATTTTTAATGCAGTAAAACTTCTGCACACTCAAACGGTGGGGTGGGGCACGCTGCTGTTCCTTTAGGCAAGTCTTGATTTGCCGTGGTAATTTGTACATCTGTAAGGTTTTAACTTAACTAACCAGTGACTAATATGGGAGGTTTAAATCTGCTCTTAATATAAAATGAATTAATCTGTCAACATAAATTTCATTAGTGAGTAAGTTGTTTTTTATATTTTTTCAGCAGTTTTTTGGATAAAAATAAATAACTAGAACAGACGGAGGAAACACTATGACACACATTCACATGGCTATTTTGTTCGGTTATCGTTAAATCAAGGTGTGTCTGAGGTTTTGGTTCTGTATTAGGTGATTTTTAGGCAAAAACAGTCTGAATACACTGGAGTAAACGGCACAAATCCTTTGCTAATGTTTTTGTTCAGTTTAAACAGCACTCACTCTTGTTTGTTCGAAGCACCTTCAGTGAAAAATGTAAGTTAGGAGCTGCAGTTCTTTTAAATCTTCAGTACCTTTCAATATTATTGATCATTAAGTGACAGAGAATGTATCACTCCAGGGATGAACCATATTACATTTTGGTCAATATTTCCAAACTCATGCCTTTACCTTACAAAAATTGACTTATTGCTTTCAATGTGACAGTTTATTGGTGAAAAGAACAGATATGAAACAAACACAACATTAACATGACACATTAAATGGACTGTTGAGATATTTCACTAGTCCATCTGAGCATATTTGGGAATGGGCAGAGCCTTTCAGAAGGAACTGAATGGTGATTGAATGACTGTTTCGTCAATCACCTTTATATGGGCCAATCAGATAATGTAGTAGGTGGGTGCTACTGCTGCAGTGTAAAATACAAAAATGTAAGCCACTATGCAAAACAAACTCTTGCCACAACATGTCGATACTGATACACTCCAACTGAGTTGATTGTACGCTTTTGCAGCTTTATAAACAGTCACTCCACAATTTCAATGTCACATTAACACTTTAAGACCATAATACTTGACTTACAGTGAGTTTAAATAAGTCTTATTCAATCCTCCAGTTTTCATCATGGCCTAAAAAAAGGTGTCAAATGGCTGAAAATTTGTGCATCCTTGGTAAAAACAAAACTTACCCTCATGTAAGGGGATGTATGCATCCAAGTCCCCAAAGATGTGAGCCAGTTCCTCCTCTGTCATGATTGAGAGTTTTAGCATCGGATCGTGGTACGCCTGAACATAAAAAGCACAAATGTGAGAACAACAAAATCTCACAACTGCTGCTTTAATGGAAATGTAAGCTTTAAAATAAGTGTTTGCACCTTTCTGGCGAGCTGCAGGTCCTCGATGAGATCCTGCTCTCCTCTGTAAAGCTCATAAATTGCCTGGAGAAACATCACAAGATAAATAAAGGTTTTGTTAGTGACTGTTCTCTGTGCAGCTGGAGTACTCTATGCTTAACACTGAGACTGAAGAACCTCTTGTCTCTTGATCTCTTTAGTGGAGAACGTGCTCTTCTGATGGACGTCCAGCGTCTCAGACCACAGCGTGCTGTTTCTGCGTTTAGTGGGAGTGGGTCCTGCTATCCTGCTGCTGGCCTTCAGGGACATCCCCGGTGACTTTGGGTCACTACGTAATGACATCGACTGGGGAAAAAAAAAAAAGAGAGATATTTCCAGTGAAGCACAGAATAAACTCGATCAAACCTTATCATGCTTTATTAAGTGTGTACCGGCAGAGTTTGGTATCTACCTGTATGGTCTGACCAAAGCGTCGCACTGCTCCATTCTTCGACGGAGAAATTAAGTTGACCAGAGAAGTAACTTTTGCCAGAGGTCGAACACGCTTATTACTGGGTTCCTACAAATGAAGGAGGTAAATCATCAGGACGAGGTGATAAAAACTTGACTTCTCTGTCCCTTTTCAAACCAGACTCAAAACTCACCTGTTCAGGACTGTCTGTTGTGTTTTGCTGATTTTATTGTTTTAATGTTAATTTTGTTATTGTTGTTTTAATCTTGTACAGTGTCCTTGAGTGTTGTGAAAGGCGCTTTTTAATAAAATGCATCATTATTATTATTATTATTATTGTTAATATTTAGTTTCTTGTAAGTGTAGGTGAAGCTTAAAACATGAGGAACAAATGATAAAAATTTAAACAGATGTCGGTGTATGTAAGTAAAGGAAGAGCAACAGAGACCAACAATTATACCTTCACTTTCTTTTTTTAGCTCAATGCTGATACACAACATGCAGTGATTAACAAATTTATTAGACCACCACCCAGTTTAAGGTTTTATGCCACAGATGCTCTAAATCAGCAGCACTGATAATTACCAAAATCATTTTTTATGTTTCTGTACTGTTAATACACCAGTATGTATAGGCTCTTTGACCTAAATGATATTTTTAATGCTTAAATATAATTATTATCTTATCCATGAATTTTCAAACATGTTTTACAAAAAAACCCCAGAAAATAATAGTAAAGCTCATTATTGTCAATGTCAAATTACAGTTTTTTAACTGCACTCCTGAACATAAAAAATACTTTTAGTGGTTGAATGTTTTGCTTGATATATCTCTTACTTCTCATAGAAGCCCAGTGAGTGGCTCAGGTTTGGGTATACAAAATTGAATTCAGTTTTAAATTCCTTAAATAAAAAAAAAATCTAAAATATTTATGTTTTCTATTTTTATGACAGGTATTTAAATTTGTATATCTCAATATTTCTCCTGTAGAAATAAAACATGTAACACCAACAACAAACTTTGTAAAAATCAAACAATATTGACACGTTTTATCCCACAGCAACAAAATGGGGAGTCTTAAACAGCCAATTTCTCGTTTATAATCAAATTAAATAGCAGGAAAACACCTGAAAACAAATTGTTTGAATTGTATGAATAAGATGGCAACACTTAGAAAGCTAAATAAAACAGACAATGACAAGGGCTTTTGCAGGTTCCTTTGCAACTTTTTGATTAGTCTGTATTTAAAAAATGGTATTAGGTTAAGGCTTATCTAGAACTACCCCTTTGTTTTCAGGTAAGGATGTTGCCTTTTTTAATTATTGGTAATATCTGTCCATCTCATGTGTTCATTCATATTTACATTTGGTTCTTGTCTGACTGCATGAACTTGTACAGATGTTTGAATGTCTCATAGAATTAATTTTTTTCTTGTCTCTATTACAATAACATAATCCCAGGTCCAGACACTTGTGTTTTATTTAACTGCAAATTCCATTTTTGATTATTTGTTTACTTTATTTTTAATTCTGATACGTAATTCATCCCTGCAATAGAATATCACAGTGACTGACCATGTATCTGCTCAAAATGAATAAAAAAAAGCAAAATCAGTACCTCTGTCACTTCCTCTTGGGGGATCAAAACTATTCTAATGTACTTGACCATTTCCATTTCTCATTTCTAACCTGATACTACATGATACTATTTTATGGTTAACTTTCCCAGAGCTTGAGGAAAAAGACGTTTGTCATGAGGACACATTTGTGGCTGTTACAGTACATTTGGTATCCAGCCACCAGAAGGGAAGCTGGCCAAAGTCTGACCTTGAGGTCGAAGCTGGACAGGCTGACTGTGTCATCGTCTTTCTCTTTGCGCTTTCTCTTCTGCAGAAACACAAAAAGGAGTGCAGTGGTTACTCTCAGTTAAACAGCTGCTTCAAAACCTCTGAAATACCTCAGAATTATGAGCCAAAAATACTCAAGGTTAAGCGGACTCGTCACAACAGTGATACACCCTCAAAAAGGAAAAGGCCACATTTACTGTATCATGGTGTATTATTTTATCAGGAGCTTACCAGGCTGAAGTCCCACGGTGTCCCAGGGGTGAGAAAAGTGAAGGAACTGCCTCTCTGTAGGGGGGGTCTGCAGGGGGAAAGTACAAATAAGCAAAAGTCAAGCAAAGCAGCAACCAGGGCTGAAAAATGAAGCCAATATGCTAAAAAACGACATTCCTCAAGGCTGCAAGAAACCTGGAAGTTACATTATTGTTGAGAATGAATGTTTTTTACAGCCAAAGTTAACATATCTGCAGTGTAGTTCAGCAAATGGCTTTGGTCTAAATATTGAACGAGAAAGCACTCAGAGAGCGCAAACCTTCCCCAAGGTAGCTCACATATTTCTGTTACATCTATAGGCAATAGCTCCATGATAAAGTTACCATCATAATATGATTCCTTGACCCTGAAAACCCACATGTAGCACTCAGAATCATGTTGATATCATTGAGCAAAAATGATAGTTCACTTATGGCGGTGATCTAGATCACCACCAAAATCTAATCATTTTGAGTTGGGCCATTACCAACATCTCCTGAAAATTTCAGCAAAATTCGTCGATTAGTTTTTACGTAATCTTGCCAACAAACAAACAGACAAACAAACAGGGCCAAAAACATAACCTCGGTGGCGGAGGTAATAGGTTTTCGGTTTGGATGGCTAGGGACGTGATTGACAAGCCTTCACGGTATCACTATTGGTCTGACGGTCTCAAGTCTCGCCTCAGTGTATCCTCTGTAGGATCCAAAGTTAGGTTGAAAGGGTGTTTACAGTGTGGCTGCATCCACAGGTTGGCTTGAACAATGTCCCAAAGTCTCCTCTGATAATCAAACGGCTAACGTCCCATTGGCTTCATCCAAGTCCTTCAACAGTCAGAGGGTCTCACTGCAACAGGTAATTATCTTTTTTGACTAAAGGCTCTGCAATGCAACAAGTGTTCAAAACGTATTTATTCATTTTAGACAATATCATTATACCATACCTACTTTGAAGAACTTCCTCCACCACAAACCTCCACTAAAAAATGTTGTGGCATCACAAACTGTCTCTGTCCTAAGTTCAGCTCAATAGGAAATCATGTCCTCTTGTCTGCTGCCCCCTCCCCGTCTGTGGACTGTCCTCCTAACTCACCTGAGGACACGTCAGTCTGTGGAGACTTTTAAAAGAAGTCTCAAAACTTTCTTCTTCCAAAGGACATGTCCCGACTACACTACATAAGGCTGCACAGAGTGTTGGTGTTTTTAAAGCAAACTCAAGAGTTTTCGTTGTAATTTCACTATTGAATAACTTTTACTGTCTTTTAGGTAATTCTAGTTATTTATCTCAGTATATTTATGTTTTTAGAACATTATGCCTTTGAGTGTCATATTTCTCAGTGTATTATTAATTCACTCTTGCTTTTTATTTTTTTATTGGTTCATTAATGCAGTTAATAGTTTATATCTTTCTTATATCTTTTTACTTTAATTTCTTATTGATGCTTTTATAATTCTGATTATTATTTTTTTATTATAACTTCTGTTTTATCTCTTGTTTTAGTACTTTTAACATCTCCAGAGTTTTCTCATTCCTCAGTTTCTCACTCCTACATTTCTCAACTCCCACAGCTCTGCTTTATTAAGGTCTTTAATAAAGTTCTGTTTCCTTCAGTGTTTGTTTGTTGTTTTAACTTACTATTCATGTTTGCTGCGCAAGTTTTGTTGTTTCTGTCCATGTACAGCACTTTGTGCTAAATTCTTTTTGAATGAAAAGTGAGGTTCAAATAAAGGCTTATTGAATATTAACAGTGTATTAATTAACAGCGTGATTAAAATTTGATCTTTATTTTAATTATTATTGTTTTGCTATATCTAAACATGCTCTGTTTTTATAAATGTGTGTTCTAAATAAAATGTATTATTATTATTGTTATAATACTCAATACATAAAACTAAGTGCCAAGTCCCATGCTCCAAAGAAGATTTATCTCTACAAAAAAATCACTCAGTAATGTTTATTTACAAGAGGATAATTTAGTTCAAATATTAACCCTAAATGACATTGTTGCTTGTTTGATACCACAGCAACAAAAATTGAAGACTAAGCAGCCAAAATTATAAAATATCTTAAATTTTTTCATCAAAAATTGCAGGTAAATTCCCCCACACTGTCTGAGCTGCACAGCTGTGTGGGCATCACTTGTATGGTTTTCAACAGAAGTGGGTAAAAGTTTGTCTGCTTTTCTTTGAAAATAAAAGACAAAAAACGCCCCTTTCATAGGTGTCTGATCTTTTTCCCTGGAATCAAACAGGTTTAAACGTTGTCTTATTTTTCCTAAAATCATACTAAAGTTTTGAATTCTTGTATATTGACAGCCTTTACAGAAAAATAAGTATATTGTATATTACCAGATATCTAAAAAATGAGATGTGTCTGGCTTTAATTCAACAGTGGAGTGAAAGACAAAGTTTTGGCTCTGATAACAGAAACATGTGGATGGTAACTAAAGTGTTCAAAACCTTACATGGAGTCTTGTTCTCATTGCTGCAGGATAAAAGTCAGGTATGGTGATGAAGCAAAGCAGTTACAGAGAGATTCAATGTCTCCTCTTTGGGAATTACCCCCTGTGAGCGCCGTCAAGGCCGAGGTCAGCTGAACGCGTCACCGCCACACAGCCTACTTTTGTTATTCTGCCCTGAAGTCATGAAGAAAGTCATGGCATCATGAGTTAAAGATAAAATGATGAAAATGAAGTTCAAGGCTGAGACACATGAGGCAGTTATTCTATGGGTGTACTAACTTCTATTTTCTTTTTGCACTTTGTTATCATAAGTTGCTACACACTGTAAGTGCTGCAACAGAGGCCAACACAAACACTGGCTTTTGTCTAAACCGTATCTGCAGATAATAACAGTCTGCATTTTTCAAAATCTGCAAAAGTAAATACGACACAAAGACTGAACTATGTTGACACACCTAACAGACAGAAACTGGGTTACTCTGCAGAGGCCTTTTCTATATTTCTCTGAAACTTTCCTGGAGACAAACAAAAAAACTTCATGTTGCCTTGAACTGCCAGTTCAGCCAACAGGACAAATGCTGCAAATATCCAACAATGATTCAATAAACTGGGGCATCCATCTTTAAGGCCGGGTGTTTTTTTTTTCCCCAATATTGGCACTAAATTGATACATTTGACAAGGTGTCAGTGCAAAAACTGCTCCTGAACCTTTACCTTGAAGAAAAAAGAGCATCAATCATGTGTACTCTTGTTGTAGCCTGAGTGATAATGCTAGTTTCCTTAAATCAATCAACATTTTTTGTATTGAACCAAATCATAACAAATGTCATCTCAAGACACTTTACAAAAATAAATGTCTAAGAAATACTTTTTTTCTATTTTAAGTTAAAATTATTTAATTGATCCACAAATCTACCATTAGCAAAAGTTGAGGTGGCAATACTATAATCTGTAGAATGTAAAGCTGTTTATAAAACTAACTACAAAATTTTGGATTTGTGAGAGAATTACGCCAAAAAAATGCAGTTTTTACAAACAATGACATTGGTATCAGTAAAATTATTATTTCAAACGTCTGTATTAGCATCTGTCCTGATAGTGCAACTCTATTCAGTACAATTCAAATTTTTTTCCGACAAAAATAAAGTTTCAATTTTTTGTAAAAAAAAAAAAAAAAAAAGTATTAAACTGCTTTATTTGTTTTTATCATTTGTTTGAATAGCCCCTTAAATTATTCAGTGGTTTACATATTGTTGTTGTTGCATGAGCTATTACTAAAAGTAAAGTTGTCTACAGTTTTGAAGATCCATACATTACTCAATATAAAAAAGTTAGAAATGAGTTTTTAATTTGATGAGACATTCAGTGTCTGTACTTTTTAAAATTTTGTAGACACAACAGTCTCTCAAATACCATTTTATTCAACAGTCAAATCAATGAGAAGAAGAAAGAAAAATGTACGGTTGATAGTGTTTATAATAATATTTAGACACAGGTGGGGAAAAATATACCAAATTATAACCTGACTTTTTTAGCTGAATCAGAATACTGGACACGTGTCCTGATAAAATACGGGGATGCAGGGTGTTGGATTTTTGGAGATATCTGATGTTTTTGAACTCAGTGTTGCAGATACTGATATTTTTTGTCAAAAGCACAAAGTCTTAACTTTAACTTTACAAAAATTGACTTGCTGCTTTCAGCGTGACATTCTAATTGTGTCAGGTACAGATGTAAAACAAGACAAAAACATTTAACTTAAATGAAACACTTGACTTTTAAATGTACCCATGCAGTGATGATAAGGTGACGCATTAAGGTACATTTGTGTTTTCCTAATTTTACAGCCAGTATATGGTACATATGACCAATACATATGGCCGATATATATACAGTACAAATCGGTATGAATAGGGATGCACAATATTATCTGTTTGATATTGATATTGGCAGATATCAGTCTAAAAAGTTAAGTATCGGTATTGGCGAATATTAAAATTTTAGCAGATATTTCGGTTGATATATCTGCCACACATATCAGCCATATATCATCTCGAATATTGGCAAATTACACAAATGTACAATATTGATGCACCTTCTCATCACTGCATGGGTACATTTAAAAATCAAGGGTTTCATTTTTGCAAGAGTTAAATGCTGCTTTTTTGTTTTACATCTGTTCCTCACAAAATTATACTAATACACTGAAAGAAACAAGTTCATTTTATTAGGTACAGAGTTTGTGCTCTTGACCAGAAATATTGGTACTGGTGACAATAAATTAAAAAATATCGGATATCGGCAAAAATCCAATATCATGCATCCCTAGGTATTATCAGTATCAGCCAATTTGCAGCATGTAAATGGCGTATGGCAAATAAAATAAACTACAAAAAAGTCTGTTTAAAGTCAAGTTAACTTTGGCCTGATGCCATAATGTAATGGAAATTGCATAGGAAAATATACTATAATGCTTCCCAAATGAAACTGAATAAATAAAAATGCTATACTCTATTTTGACTAAAAACTGAGGTAAACAAACATTTCAAGCATTAGAAATAATGACTCTCCCTATATCTCATATTCTGTTACATATCTGTTCGTGTTCTTTTATGCAAAACACTTTTTGTTTTATTATTTTGTATGAAGTGCAATCGGATTCATCGATGTGGTTTAAAAATATGGCTGCACGTATCAAACTTCATATATATCCCAGCCCCATTTCAGCATTACTTTGGCAAGTTCTTGATAAAAATGAAAGTTACTGATTATTGTTGATAGTGTCAGCGTAATTTACCGAGTAGTGTTAGTTTCACTTGTATTTTCATTGATATATTTTATGTTTCTGTCCACAGCGCAGCTCCACATTACAGTGACCACATCATAAACATGGCGTCCGCGCTGCACTTGGAGCATTATGGTTACAGCAGCTAATGTCAGTATACAGCCGGAAAACGAGTACACGTTTGTTTGAATCATGTGGAAAGTAATTAAGAATAACACAACAGGATTCTAATCGATATTAAGCTAAAAACCCTTGTTGTTATTTTCCGGTCTACTCACTTCTTGTTGTTCCTCCGCAGTGTTTGTGGAGAGGGCTCTGCAGTGCTGACGACACTGCACGTCGACGTTCTCGATGATATCCTCCTCAGTTTGGACTTTTTATTCACACTCACCTCCTCGCTATCCTCCATTTTACAACAAAATACGTTTTTAGATAAACTCTGTAGTCACCAGGCTTAAACTGAGCGGGTAAAGACGAAGCTAAACGTCTGAAAACGGACCTAATGCGTACAAAGAGAGAGACAGATCGATGACAACAGACACAGCACGGCGGAAGTTTGAATACGGCGGATTCTTGGGCATGGACCAATCAGGAGAGAGTTCGGGGCTCCGCTGCTAGGATACCGTGAGGTGGGAGGAGCCAAGCAGTCCAGTGGACTTGAATGTAGATCTTCATGTTAGAACGAGCTCACTGACATTATGATCTGTTGTAGAGCAATAAAATGGTCGAAACTGTGAGACTGAATTACATTATTTCATTTCATGTTTTGCTATCTGTTCTTTCATACTTTCTATACTTAATATATGTCTGTACATTTATATATTAATGCATTTTCATCTTCATATCAGGGACAGCCAGGCAGGTTACTGGCAGGGCCACATTTGTTATTATCTCACTTGCAAAGGGGCAGTTTGCCAAAAGTTTTGGTTATTTACAAAATGGAGTAACTCCCAAAGTACAAGAACAAACAGATGTCAGCTTTTATGGGTTTTTTTTTGTACTGACTATATTTTTTTATAGTAATTGCAATAAGTACACTGCAAAAAAAATCAAGTCTAGGCGAAAGTGTTTGCCCAATTTTAAGTAAAAAAACTCTCTAGATTTATTCAAAGCTACAATTTCCTAACATGTCTGGATTAACATTTTATTTGAGGATATCAAAGCTAGAAATAAGGCATGAGTTGCATGTAATAAGTAAAATAATCTGCCAATGAGACAAGCTAAATTTAACTTGAGGGTGTCTTAAAACGAAATGTTCTATCCAGAGTAGATATTAAACCTTTATTTAAGACCACCACTGAGTAAATCTTTGCTTGTTTCATTGGTAGACATTTTCTTAACATCACAAGCATCTCAACGCCTAATTTTTTGCCTTTTATTAAGATATTTATCTGAACTTGTTGAGTGAATGTGGATTAGAGTGTTTTAGGTATTTCTAAATTAAAATTAGACAAACACACTGGCCTAGATCTGAGTTTTTGTAGAGTAATGCTGAACTGAATGAGATGACGACAGAATTAAGGGCAATTTAAGATAGTTTTCAGAGCTATGAACAAAAAAATAAACTCACTGAAGTGTGATTTATGATTTTTTTTAAATTTACCATTGCATATTGTTTTAGAGTTTTTTTTTTTTTTTTTACAGAAACATTCATGGCCAGACTGATACATTAGTTTGCCACTACTAGCAAATAAGTGGATGTATTCTGGAGATCAAATATGATTACAGAAAAACTCTGTTTTTTGTTTTTCTAGAACAATTATTTTTCATATCTTTGTGATGACTATTTTTTTAACATGTATATTTATATGATCTTTGGCTCTGATATTTAGTGGATGAGACCTAAATGAAGCACCTAAATTTGTGTTTTTATCCAGTTCCATAGGTATTGTACATGACGGTAATGGTACCACATTAATACCAATGTATGCTATCCATCCCTTTTCCACTCTCTCTATCTCTCTCTGTCACTCGCTCAATTCAGTTAACTCCAGTAGAGCTTTTATCTTAATTTATTGTAGTAACTATGTAAAAAAAAAAAAAACTTTTTATTGATTAAATCTTCCACAAAAAATGTATATAATTATTTTATTATAAATGTTACCCCAGCTTTATTTATACATACATATATCTGGGAGATTCATTTTAATAAAATGTTTTGGCCATAATGCCCTTCAACACTCATGCTAATAAGGCTCTGTCAAAGTGAACTGAATTGAGAAAGAGAGGGATAGATACAGTTAATTAGTGCAGTGTCACAAACATGTACCATTTATACAGAACAGAATCAAACACAAATTTAGATGCTTCAGTTAGGTCTCATCCACTAAATTTCAGAGCCAAAGATGCTGAACAGCCCTGTCTTCTCCCTGTGGACTTATATTGTATACATCAATACATTCAATGTCTGTTGTGATGCCAAGTAACCCTGATTAAATATTTCCTAAGATCCTCATTTATTCATTCAAGAAAACCAAAGTGTACTGTTTTTTTTTTTTAAATGGTAAAATAAATTGTTTGGATGCAGATCCTCTTAGAACCTTGATTAATATAAAGATATAATTAAATCATATTTCTGTATAGATTTCTGTCTTTATGGATTTGGACCAAAGTAGAAGACAGTATTTTCATTTCACTGTAAAGAGAGACAAAACTAGATTTAAACTCTCGATAATGATCTGATATATTGACTAAAAAAGATGTTGTCAATGCCCTTCAAACTCAAGACTTGTCATATATATTACATCTTACATTCATATTAATGATATGCTGATATACGTCATTTTTGGTGGGATAATAATTCTCCCTCCGTCTCCACACTGGGACTCAGATTATGCTATCACAGTCTGTTTCAGAGTCCCCTATAGAGCGATATGACCATAAGTCAAACTGGACATGATGGGCTCCTTGGACCCTATGGCTCCGTTCTTCATGTGCACATCATCTCCTCCGTGGGGCTTTCTCTCACATTTTAATCAATAAACCTGTGGCACATGAGAAATATGAACTATAACATCAGTGCTCCATAAAGCCAGGATGGAGAGGAGACTGTCAGATGTCTTCTTATGAAGCAGAGGATGGGCTTGGTACCATCATGGCAAATTATCTGTGAGGATATTCATTGTTTAAAATATTACTAAAGCATGTTTGATTTTCTTACCACAAGCTCCATTCAGCAGCTTATTAGGGCTTTTATAATCTAATCCAGCTCTTAGTGTGGAATACATGCTCCATAAGTGTTCAAAGACATCCTATAATAACCATCATGTTCTAGGAAAAAGTGTTTCATAACAGCCACTGAATAGACTCTGCAAAAACAAGGTCAAGAAGACGCTTCACTCTGAAGTTGGATTTAATTTTATAACCTTTTTATTTGATCCATTTATGCAACATTGATGAGCCTTTGAACATTTGTTATGTAACGCAATTTCAAGAACATCATTTCAATGGGGAACATGAACAAATCCTGCAATTTTAACTGAGTGCAGGTAAAAAAGAAACTGCAGAAGAAAAAAGGAGTCATCTCTACCAATTCAGAGCAGAAGTGATTGTAACAAAAGAGAGCTAGGACATGGACTGCAGCGTGTATTTTTCTGACACACAAGCTTGATGTGATTTAGTTTTTATTTCTGTGATAAGTGCTCGCACATTTAAAGAAAGGCTCAGAAATAAAACATGTTACACAGGTTTAAGGTGTACAGGCTGACCCTTGGTCAAATGAGTCCCCCACCCGGTGCCTTTCCTTCCATGATGTGTTCAACATGATGATATCAGAATCAGAATCAGAATCAGCTTTACTGTCCAGGTATGTTAGACATTCAAGGAATTTGATGCCAGTTCACTTCACTTTCTAAGTCCAGACTAGATACACCCAGAGTGTAAACACATATACAAACAGAACAGAAGCAGAAAAACGAAAGCAGGAATTAAACTTTTTTAATTTAAATTTAGATGAAGATAAGGAATAGGAATAGAATATGTACAATGTGTACAATATGTACAAGATAAAAAAAGAAACAAAGTGACACAAACAACAACAAACAAAAAAGTGCACAGGTGCATGTACGGCTGGAGGATGATATGTGCAAACCAAAAAAAAAAAAAAAAAAAAAAAAAAAAAAAAATATATATATATATATATATATATATATATATATATATATATATATATATATATATATATATATATATATATATATATATATATATACATATATATATAGGGACAGATTGGATTTCAATGAATGATCATGTAAATGGTAAATAGACATACATTTGCAGTTAAAAGTTCATATGACCTGAGCTTCCCTGCATGAGTGTAAAATTGTCTGCTTGTGCCCTCCCAATTGATTGATTGATAGGTTAAGAGGGTGAAACTTGTCATGGATGGTTGTCTGTCTCTCTATGGGGCCCTGTGATTGGCTGGTTCAGGGTGTAACCTGCCTCTTGCCCAATGTCAGCTGGAATAGGCTACAGCCCTCCGCAACCCAAAAAGGGATAAGCAGTATAGATAATGGATGGATGGATTTTGTAAAATTGCAATTTTACTCTCTGATTTTGTAACTTTTCAGAATCTTTAAGTGCAGTAATTCTTACATTTCTCCACTGCTGCTGTAATACTTCATTAGGTTAGCCATTATCTTTAAGTTGCCTCCTATCACAATCCAAAATTTTCCAGCTTGGGATCAATAAAGTCTATCTATCTATCTATCTATCTATCTATCTATCTATCTATCTATCTATCTATCTATCTATCTATCTATCTGTCTAGATGAAAAAGCAAATTGGCCAAGAATCTATCACAAAATATCATTCATGTAAATACATCTTGGGCGATTTGAAAATGCTGAGATAGAAAAAAAAAAACCTAATGAGAAGCAGGATACTTTGAGTATTAGGGTTTTTGATTCCTTCCAACATACATTCCCATACACACACATTTTATCAAATTTTATCAAACCAGTTTTAATACTCTAAATGAGTATTTACTTAAATTTGTACGAGATTTGTTCCCAAGGAGGCACAGCTGTGGTGATCTTGGCAGTTTACAATCTAATGAGTGGGGAGACCATTTGGCATTAAAGCATGAATGTATGTGCCACATTTTGCTTTACATTTCCAATGAAGATAATTCTGGATTAGACCCATATTATGTAGTTCCACTGAAGTGTAATAATATCTATTAAGTATTTTATGTCCTTTGAAGATCCTGATAGGACACAAAATTCCTTTTATCATACAAGTCACTAATAGTGTTTACTCACCATGTTGCCAGTCTCTCCAGCACACTGCATGGTGCTGCAATATACCTCTTTAGCTATTTAAATGACCATTTATAGCAATATATAGTTTTGCACCAATTAACCAAGTCAAATTCCTTGTTTGTGCATATATACTTGGCAATAAATACAAATCTGATTCTGATTCTGATTAACCTCACGCATGGTTCAGAGTCCACAATTAAATGTCATTCATGTTAAAACAGGGATAATCTGAAAATCCTGAGTAGAAAAAATGAACACAGCTGTGAGCAGTTAGTGAATGAAGCAGGACAGTTCAGCAACTTACACAAATGTGGCCTACATCTTTTCATCACAGGAACATCTCATATTTCATTTTAATCATGACTCTGTACATGCTGAACGTCCGCCTCCCAGAGCACTGATTTCATATGGTGCTAGAGACTCACAACAACATCTATGTCACCAAATGAAATCAGCTTCTGAGAGCAGTCCTGAACCCGACATGATTAAAAAGACAGAGCACTGTGATTAAGAGCAGTCAGCATACCACATAGAGGATACAAGAGGGATCACTGATGAGTCAAAAAAAGTTTTTGTTGTCTGTTCAGTGACCCAACAGCAGAGGGGGTGGTTACATCAAAAGCCAGTGACCCTGGGCACAACAGACAAACTCAAGAGGCTCACATGGACGCTTTTATGAGGGAAGGTATCAGCAAAGCAAGGAGGAAACCATGAGGGATTGTTTAGTTTTTTAAGGGGCACTGAGGCACCCCTAAATTTCATCTCAACCCCATTTAAATAAAGATAGCATGCAGAAAGATTGTTTATGAATAAGATTGTTTAAAAGGTGTGAGATTTTAGCGACAATATGTCAGGACGTAGACGAAATCCATTCCTTATAGTAAAAAGTGAGACAAGATGATAATGACTGAATAATAACCTTTACTTATTTGGCACTTTAAAATTAAAAAGTCCTTTAAAAAAAGGACACACAGAATACAACATTAAACTAGAAAACACTCAGAGAGCGCAAACCTCCCCCAAGGTAGCTCACATATTGCTGTGACATCTTTAAGCAATAATTCCATGATAAAGTTAGCATCATAATATGATTCCTTGACCCTGAAAACCCACACGTAGCACTCAGAATCATGTTGATATCATTATTAGTTAGACAGTTACTGAGGAAAAACTATTGTTCACTAATGGTGGTTATCTGGATCACCACCAAAATCTAATCATTTTTAACCTTTTAACTCCCAGCTCAACTGCTTAGCAGAGGTCAATAAATTCAGGAATATTTAATGTGTTAAAAAACATAACATATTGTTTGTTTCTGTCAATGATACAGAAAAAAAATGCAATGTTGGATTTTAAAGGTTAAAAAAGCTAAAAGCTATTATTATTATTACCATCATTATTATTTTAAATACTTAACCATTTACTGATCATATAATTTATATATGAAATCTGTTTTTCATTAAAACATTTTTGTGTGTTTGTCAAACTCAGTGTCATCTATTTTAAATTATTTTTGATTGCTATTTTAGTTACAAACATTTCTGCCTTTTCTAATTGGTTTTGTCCCAATATTTGTGCATTTTTTGGTCATTACGTTATCAACTGTTAGCTTTTTAAACCTTTAAATCCCACACCAAGACAATATCTGGTTTTTGGCTTGTTTGTAGTTTTCTCTGTTCCCTAAAATGTTAACAGAATCAAACAATGATTTGATTTGTTCTGTTTTTTAAAACATTAAATATCCCTAAATCTACTGATGACCTCTGCCAAGCAGTTGAGCTGGTAATTAAAGTGTTAAGTTGGACCATTACCAACATTTCCTGAAAATTTCAGCAAAATCTGTCCAGGAGTTTTTGCGTAGTCTTGCCAAAAACAAACAAATAAACAAACAGGGCCGAAAACATAACCTCCTTGGTGGAGGTAAAAAAAAAATAGATGAACAAGTAACAATCTGTGTGCTTGTGTGGGTTCTCTGCAGGTACTCCAGCTTCCTCCCACAGATTGATAAAAACATGCTCATTAATTGGTGGCTAAATTAGCTGTGGGCTAGTCTATGAATGATTGCCTCTCTATGTAATAATAATAATAAACTTTATTTATATAGCACTTTTCAAAACAGGGTTACAAAGTACTTTACAGACAAAATTAAATAATAACACGAGAATAAAACAGAAATAAAAGAGAAATGTGAGGAATACAATCACAGGAAGTGTAAAAGTTAAAAACAGAACAGTGGAAAAGCACGTAAGAGCCAGAAATGACAGAACAGAGAGCAAGATAAAGGATTAATAACACTTAAGATAAGAAGGAAACCAAAGGAGACCAAAAGATAAAAGGAAATAGGAGATAAAATGAAAGCAAATAAAACCAAAAGAGGATAAAAAGTTAAAAAGATGGAAAGATAAAAAATGAAAGAATAAAAGATGCTGCCTGTGAAACTGTCTAAGACTTGAAAAAAAAGCAGCGTCGGTGGGTTAAAAGCACACTCAGGTGATATCTCTTGTAAAAGCACATCGATAAAAATGTGTTTTTAAAAGAGATTTAAAAGAGGACAAAGAGATCGGTAATCTCATCTCCTCGTGGAAGTTGTATGTGGCCCTGTGATTGGCTTGTGACTAGTTCTCCACAGCCTTTCGCCCAATGTCAGCTGGGAAAGGCTCCAGCCCCTCACAGCCCCAAAAGGGATAAGTGGTATAGATAATAGGTGGATGGCTGGACAAACAAGAATAAAAAAGAAAAGATAAAACAATGGCGACAATAATTCATACAAAAAGCCATTATCAAAACAATAGAAGAGTTTACATCTGGTGAACAGCTTGAAAGACAGTTTTCAGAGACGGCTTAAAAGAGGCCATCATGGATTCTTCAGAGCCTAAGACCCTGTTTAGCCAAAACCCACTCCATTCAGAAGATGCTTCTGACATTTTGGGAGACATTCAATTTCATGTCCCAAATCGTCTCATAGTCTGTGCCATTTTTATGCTCATTTATCATTAAACTCTTGATGGTTTAACAGTAAATAAGACCCTGTGAGGCCTCCTTAAAGCACTGCAGTCATTAATCTAATCACCAGTAGTTTAGTCTGGAGCCATCAGGCAGAGATTTCAGCGAGTGAGTCAGTCAGTCAGACAGAGAGCAGAAATATGTGGAAGAGCGATTGATGATCAAAACTGATTGTTCCCCTGAGCTCCTCCTGAAGGTTGGTCTCTCTCCTCGATGCTTCATGTTCTGAGAAGACTGAATGTTCTTTGGTATGCCAAAGTGAGTTCACAACAAGGACAAGCAAAGCAATTATCCTTAATGGTGGAAGGTATAACATCATGAATACCAGTATGTGCAGTCATGAGCTCGTGAGGAGAGAGCAGGAAGGAAACAGAGAGTGTGCGTGGTGAGGTTTCCTATTTGTTTGGAGTTTGAGTGAAGGCAACATGAGACAGCTGATTTTAGTAGAGTTTTTACACATTTTTAACATCAATTATGGATCCTTAACTTCATAAGAGTGGTGAATAACTGTGAATCATGCTGATACTTTTCCCAATAACAGGCTTTTTTGCTTACTTAACCAGTTGATGTGACTTATATTGTCATTACCCCAAAGATTCTGCTTCCTCTGAGTTTAAAAATTTTTGGAAACTATGCCCTTAAATCTCTCATCAATATCAAGATCAGACTACACAATCTCCTTGTCAGTTCTCGTGGTCGCTGTGACAAATTAGGCAACGACTGAGACATAAATTTGGGTAAAACAATGTCCGAAGAAGGAAGAGATGCAGGGCTTGAGAAAACATAATAGAAGACGGGAAACAACATTCAATTTATTGTTTTCTTTGCCAAGGAGGATTTGATTTTGCTGGTTTGTCTGTTGGTCTGTAGGCAACACAACTCAATGTATTTTGATGGACTTTTTAGGTAATGTTTGTCATAGCAAAAGGAAAAAGTGCTTCGATTTTGGTGGTTATCTGAATATGGATGCGGATCCAGGATTTTAAAGCGTTTGTTGACATTGTGAGATAGGAACGTTTTCCACATTTTTACTGATTACTCAAAAAGTTCTGAACAGATTTTGATGAAATTCTGAGATAGTTGTTCATGGCACAAGGGCGAAGTCAACAGATCTGAATTATTACATATTATATATAATATATAATATATAATATATAATATTTCTTCAACATGATAGGGCAGTGGTTAAAATTGTTGCTGATAACTTGGCTAACAGTGTCAGAAATACCCTGGTGGAGGTTTGTGCTCTTGGAGGTATTTCTGACGCTCTTAGTCGAGTTATGAATGAAAATGTGGAAATCTGTCCAGTCACACAAGGTTAACAAGTATAAAAAAGAAATCCTGGATCCACATCTGTGTTCAGATCACCACCAAAATTGAATCACTTCCTCCCTTGGCCTTGCCCAACATTTACTAAAAGTTTTTGAGTTATCTTGGTCAAAGAGACCAACACTGCAAACTCCCGCAAAAACATGATCTCTTCAGCGAAGGTAACAGTGACCTATTTTCCAAATGTGTGTGTGTTTATATGTGTGTCTGTATTCGTGTCTTCTAAGACTCTGACATATTTGGTTGCAATAATCTTAGTTTTTCATTTCTCCCAGTAAATGTAGAATTTTCTGAAAATCAGTTGTAAATCTTTAAACTGTGTTTGTATTATTTGGGGATACTATTCCTTTCTCACAGCTTTATATTCTCTGTCTCTACTGTTTGGTGTCACAGTGGGGGCAGAGTCTGTCAGCTCTTTTTGTGACAACCTGTCTCTATAGCCAATCTTTTAAAATTCCATTCTTTCAGAAATGTACTTTAGTTTTTTGTCAATCCAAACATTACAGAGAATGGTAAAATAGTTTGATGCTTTTGCTAACAGCAGTAAGCAAAAACATCTATCTTTTTTCAGTCTGTCATGGCAGTATTTTGATGAAAAAAGGCACTTGATGGACTGGTACCAGACTGAAGCCATGAACGGTAAGTTTTATTTGCCTTTTTTGCTATTTTAATTTGCAGGGTATTTCTTTTAAAAAACAACAAAATTCTCTCACATCCGTCTGCTCATCTTGGCTGTAAAGATTTGACACATTAGCCCTCCTCATAGCTGTAATGACCTAAAAAGTCAGACCTGAGTTAACTTACCATTTCACCTCATGTTTACTTATCCAGCTGTATCATGATCATTATAACTTTGCCAATCACTCTTTGGCTCTTACAAAACAATGCTCATGGCATACCCCAAACTACGGTTCCCCCTATGGCCACTTGGGGCAGCCTCCTTCACTTCAGTATCTCACTACTCGGCGCGACCTTTTTCTTTCTCAGCATTGGCCAAACATGGTCAAAACAGACTCTTTTACCAAAAGTAAAAGAGCCAGTGTAAGGCCTGAGGTGATATTCTACACCAATATGGCATCATCCACTTTGTTGGATGCTAAGCTAAGCTAACTGGCTGCTTCACATTGAATGAACAGGCCTTTTAGTGCTTATGTAACATGAATCTACAGGATGCTATAAGGATCAGAGTCCCAGTACAACTCTGGGCATTCAGCCATACGCAGGAAACCCATCCCTGACCGTCTCAACTATCAGACCCTAAACTTTTAGATAAATTAATCTTACTTTTTTTCCACACTATTTGCAAAGTCAACACACAGGGACACTGTGTACTGGAATAACAACTCTGTCTCTTGAGCTAATAGCAAAACTTTGACAGATGAGGTCAAAAAAAATCTTTCTTGGCTTTTTAGTTCAACAGTGTACAGCACGTCTTATAAAAACATATATATCTGTCCAAGTTCGTTATGTAAGAGGAGAAACAGAGGCTAAATTGTCAAAATATGGAAATAACAGTCAGAGTATTTGATGTCTGGGATGATATACCATGGGATTTAAGGGTCTCGCCAGTCTGCAGTTAATTAGTCTGGACCCTCATCGTCTCAGCTGAGATCCGTGACTGTGCACACAAAGAGAGACTTCATCACACCAAGGATTTACATGACAGAATGAGGTTTGCTTGGAGGGGCTTCAGTGGCTTTTTCATATATTTATGAGGACCAATGTGGCACAGAATCTAGTGGTGCACACCAGCACACAGTCCAGTTCAGCTCGGTGTGGCAAGGTACGCAAAAATTTTTGTTACCTCTGTAAAAACGTTGGTAAAGGTACCAAAACTATCGATCTGTCCTGACTGACTTGATACTATTGTGCTTGAGAGAATGATTCATTTGGGTCAGTGTCAAAAATGGTATGCTTAAATGAATTAAGGTGACAAACTGACGGCATACATTTGTGGTAGGGCCGAGCAATATATCAATTAAATCGATTAATTTAAATTATTTTCTGTGAAAGATTTAAAAGTTAAAAGTTGAGATTTTTTTCTTGACATGGTCTAGTTGTAAGTTGTTGCAATGTTTAAAATACAAGTACTGTAAATGTTCCGTTTTCATGATGGTAGGCCCTGTCAGTTTTTGCACAATAATTTTTATTGGCTTGTATTTTATTTTTAATGAGATTAAATTTTGATCTGAGAGTTACATGTTGATACAGTGTGAAAATACCTCAGCATTTAGTGTTTATGTAGACAAACCTACCAACGACCTTGAAAATCTATTCAAGTAACCTTATTTACAGGGAGGTTATTTGCCAGAAGATGCCCCAAAGTGTAGTTGAAATATTGTATTCACAAAAAAGAGATGGTTATGGGACTTTATGACCTTAATCCTTGACCTGTGACCTCAAAAATCAAATTTGAGTTTTAATTTAAGAAAAATACTCACAAAGTGTTCAATATTCTCAAGATTGCGTTAAAGCTGGGGTGTGTAACTTGGATGAGACTGCCGTGGAAGCAGTTTTACTCCCCCCTTCCTTCCATGGTTGTGCCCCAAGTCGCACCCCTTCCCATACGCACAACAAATCCACTGTTTGTGTGCCTTTAGCTGCCATTAGCAGTATGCTAATGCCATGTATTTCCAGCCTTAAAAGAGCCACAAACCACACGTCCCTTCATAAAATTAACATTACCTGTACAATATAAGCAACCAGAGCCGGCCCTGCCCAAAGTGAAGCCCTAGGCGAGATTTTATGTGGCGCCCCCCCATCGGTGATTTACATATGCTTACAAAAGAAATCGAATAGCATGGTTTTTAATTTATAAGATAACATGTCACCTAATTTACATGCTAAACAAATTTTAAATAGATACAAAAAATCTGAAATACAATATAAATACCCTTACCACAAAAACTGTAAATTAGTGAATTAATAATAATAGTACTAATGAATTATAAACACAACAATCAACATCAACAAATTTTAAATAATCACATAGTTTGCACACAATAACAATATACATAAGCTACATTTAACTTCGCAATAACTATTTACAAAAACTAAATAAAAAAACTATATAAACTGATTTGGTGTTATGTGTTGTAGTAATATTAATTGGGCATTGCTTAATTTTTGAATCAGTTGGAGCTTTTCCATTTTAAGAGTTAATAGTAATAACTTGTTTTGATATAATTATTTTGAAGGTGACTTTTTTTCCAATTTTGTGGCGCCACCTAGAGGCCATGGCACTTTAGCATTTGCCTGTCTTGCCTGATGGGCCAGCCCGCTTTGTAAACAACATCTAAAGCTTGTTTAGATATAACAAGCACATGTACTTCAGTAGATGATCCAGTAAGAGCACTGTCCCTGAACTGAGCCCTGATTGGCTAAAGGTGGTGTCCCTTGCTAGATTTTCATAAGGCCTAATACAGAACAAGGAGAGGTGCAGGTGTCTAATCATCTCTTATGTGGTTTTAGTAGTAAGATGCTGACATGTAATCATATGTTTTTGGGCCAGTGACACAAAAAAATAAATGACATACTGCAGCTTTAACAAGAAAAACATGAACATAAGGCCTCTTTTACTGTAACATCAAAAATATATCCTAGTCATCCTTCAGTCTGAGAAATTATAGGTCCAAAGCAAGAAGAAAATCTCTCAATGTTCTTGAGACAACATATTCACGAGCAAGGAAAAAATATAGGCCACCATGACCCTGATCTTTGGCATGTGAAGTCTTCGTCTGTTGCCTGTGCAGAGGTGTAAATATAACATCTAATTCACGAGACAGATGCTTACAAGAGCAATAAATCCATCAAAACTGAAGTGGCTGATCACTGAACACAAGGCACTTCCTAATCTGTGGTGATCAGGGCTTTTATTATTGATGTTGAAGTATTTAAGTTGGCATTGTTTGGTTTTGTAATAACATGCTCAAGTTAAAAAATCAGACATTTTGATAACCCCCATGGTCACCTCGGACTAATGTAGTCTAAAAGCTGGAAAGAGAGATCGAATCAAGAAAATTAAGACCAAGGGAGGGATGATGGACCTTGAAAATCAACCTCAGACTCATCGTGTTGCATGATATTTCTCTACAGACTTACAGAGAGTGGAGTATATCTCTGAACAGAGACATGGAGGCCACATCTGATGGTTTTATTAATGTGAGATCACGGCTACAGATAGTTACTCAGAGACTTAATCTTCTCACTGGATCTACTCCTGAACAGATACACTGATTTAACCAAAACACCATCACAAACATTTTCTGCTTTTTCAAGGCAGAGTTGTTTTCACTCCTGTTCAGAGACAAACAAGCCTTAACAGGAACTCATTAAAGTGATGATATAAACCAGTCCGTGCTGCTACAGGAGGCTGAGAATAGGCTGAAAGTGAAACTAACACGTCACTTCCACATATCAGACCATACAGCCATGCAAATAAACAGAAGATGAGCAGCAGCAGGGGTGGAAAGTAACATTTGCATTGGCTTCTGTGGTTGAGTTTCTGTGCATGTGCACTTTTTAAGTAGGTTTTAAATGATTACATACAATTTTTATTAAATAATTTCACTGACCTGTATAAACTGTAAAGGAAGCTGACATAAAATGAGTGTAAAAAGGGTAAATGTAATAAGCTAAAGTCTCAGCCTACCCCTTTTTTCTGTTATTTTCTTGTTTGCTACAGGGTGATAAAACAATTAATATTAGTGTAATTAAAAACTATTTAAAAAAGAGTCAAGATAAATAGATACTTAAAAAGGAGAACCTATAAAAGATGTTTAGCAACATGCTTTTTTAAAAAGTTAGGTTTTAAGGTTTCGTTAAAACCTATAATGGTGTATTAGGACCACTTTAAGAAATAAAAATTACTCAAAATGATCTATATAATAAGGCTGTACCTTTTGTGTGGGGCTGTATTTGTTATAACCTTTATTATTATTTTTATTTTCTGACAGTAAAATCCACATCCATCAACCAAGCTTGTGTGCTATAGTGTATATTTATGACTAGTGTCTGGCAACAGTAACTGTCATTGTTGTTACTGACTTCAGCATTTAACAGATTGTAATAAAATAGGTAAAGCAGTGTACAGTTGGACTGGTTTGTTACTGATTTAGGCTGAAACACGCTTAAAGTACATCTGATGTTTTTAAAGAATTAAAGTTTTTTTTGAGTTATACTGCAATATACTTCAAAAAACTCACTATATTATAAAAGATACAAAAAAACCCCAAACAACTAGTCTGTTGTGTTGAAGAAAATCATACGAGATGAAGCTATTCGCCTTGTTTCATGCTGTTTACAGCCTGATCATCATTTTTTTTTTATTGGACTGAGTAATAAAAGAATTCTTGTGGTTTAAGCCCAGAATCATCACATTATCATAATCATCCAGACTAAGAAGGGGCATTGTTGTAAACTGGGGCTATTCTGCAGAAAACAACACACTGATCTGGACATGGTGATATTGTTTTTTCAACAAGAACAACAGCTCACTGAGCAGACAAGAAGCATTTTTTGAGCTTATTTACTTGAAATTTATGACTAAAGAAAACCTGATGGATCTGTTTATATTTAAATATTCTGTTGTTTATCTGAGTACTGAGTAAAGAAAATAAAATGAAAAGCAAAATTGATCAAAGCTTTTCATCAAGTAGTGCTGTACAAACACCAAAACTTAAATCTGGATACCAAATGAATTATCACAATCTCCAACACTTGTTAATACCCAGAGGATCAGAAACAAGATGTCCATAACAGTTGGTCACATTTTTAAAAGACAATGAGATGAAACAGAAAATATAAATGAACAGTTTAAGTGATTTCAAAATTCATCAGGGCAAAGAGTATGTTCATTAATTTTGCCTTCTATTTTTATTTAGTCCAATACAACATGATTAGTCACCTTTACAAGGTTGAGCTTGTAAGGATCGTGTATTCATGGACTGAACATCACAGATAAATGTGTGGGCAGTGCCCAAAAAATATGGGCCAAAATCCCCTCTTCAGTGAAGCAAGAGTGAGGAACCGGTCTTCTTGGGGTGTTGTCTTCACACTATGCGGCCTGTCTTTGACTTCATCAGTCTCACTGAGCCTGGTCCTAAGTTTGGAAATGCTACAAAGGCTGACACCAAATAATCCTGCCACACTGTGTGCCAGAACACCAGCTTCCAGCTGCAGGATATTTTGGCACTTTTTTGGGGGGCACTACCCACACGTTTAGCTGTGTTACTCATTCCACAAATGTACAATCCTAACAAGTTGTACCTCGATCTAAAGGTGACTAATCAGGCTTTCCTACGGTATAATGAAGAAACAAAATAAATTAAAATAAATAAAAAGTAGAAAATTGCATACAATGAAAAATATGACCCCACCCTCCACCCTCGCAATCCTCATACAGCACACGTACTCACTTACACACACACATACAAGACCATGAGGAAGAGATTCTAACAGAAAACATAATAAGAGGGCTGAGGAAACGCCATCTTTAATTAAAATGAGGAAACACTGGAGCTAAGACTCAAATAACAATAAAAAATCCTGATTAGAAATTAGATTAAAATAAATAAAATTGAAGCACTTTGTGCTACAA
The DNA here is from genome assembly GCA_037902135.1 of Cetoscarus ocellatus. Classification (NCBI taxonomy): domain Eukaryota; kingdom Metazoa; phylum Chordata; class Actinopteri; order Labriformes; family Labridae; genus Cetoscarus; species Cetoscarus ocellatus. The sequence goes on along the minus strand of JBAMNC010001525.1, from coordinate 471,269 downwards.
CATTTTGTATGAAAAGTGCTATACAAATAAAGTTTGATTGATTGATTGATTGATTGATTTCCTATGGTATAAAAAAAAATACCCATTGGTTTTATTAAAGAGAAGAAATAATCAACTGATAAGACATTTCCAAACTTTGTATGAGGAGTTTATGTATGCATGGCTTGTCAGCAAACCCCTTTCAACATGAGAAATCCTCCCTCCTCCTCTGTTGCTTGCTCCAACTTTCAGAAAATGTGTGTTCAGTCAGTTTTTCAAAAGGCTCCCTGATGATGCCATGGGGGGAAATTCGGCATGCCACAGAGGATACACTCCCTGAACTGGATGTTTGTGGAAGGAGTAGGTCAGGGCATGTTTGCGTGGCTACAGTAAACATTAGAGCACAGCACTGAAAAGCCAAAGCCTCATAGGGGCATGGTCATGGCTCATGAGGATTAACTCTTTAACAGCCTGTTGTGGGCTGAGCAGAGGGATCTTTAGCAAGAAACTTAAATATGGTCTGAGGACACTTGTTAAAAAGAAGCAAAACATCTAATTACAACGCATCAGTTAGAAAATTCAACTCCTGTCCCACATACTCAGAAATTTTAATCCTGGCATTATTCATTTCTTCATGTTTGATTTATTTATTGTATTTCAGGTAAGAAAGATCATGATATAAGCACACTAAAGTTGATTTACATTTGTGTTGCTGTGTGAAAATGAATTTCTCTCATGTTGGGTTTGTAAAAGGTCTTTTAAAGTCTAAAATTAAATTCCACAGTATAGAAACTCTAATTCATGACGAAGCACTTTTGATTCTTACTTGAGTTTATTCATAGCGAGCTTCTTTTATTTGTACTTGAATAAAATTTCATTGAGGTACTTTAAATTTTAATGGAAGTATTTTAAAGCTTTCTTTTTCCACCCCTGATGAACAGTAAGACACACATAAACAGAAAACATTCAGTTTACTTACCTGTTGAAAATGATCCGTCACCTACCAAATGCTGCATTATTTCCTCCCTGGAGACAGTTTCTACACTTCTGCTTTGACTGATACCTGATCCCGTCCTGCGCTGTAACAGAGTACATTTAACACCTCCTGCTCAGGGGGCTGTAGTCCTCAGGGTTGCCTTGTTGTCCTCTCCCTGAATGTTTGTGTGTTTGTGTATGAGTGTGTGATGAATGCACTGAGCGACAGAGGAGTTATGAGACAGAGATGCCATGGAGAGCACAGCCCCCTCCCTCTCTCTCTCCCTCTCTCTCCCCCCCTCCCTCTCTCTCTCCCTCTCTCTCTCTCCAGTCATCCTCTGCTCTGCCACAGTCACCGTGAGTCAACACGAGCCCCCACACACCCACAACACACATTTTCAGATAATACGGAAGCCTTAAGAGGACATACATGCAGATATTTTGTTTTACTTTATTTTTCATCGATGACATGTAGATTTTTTGTTTGTTTTCTCATGAGCTTGACTTATTTATCTGCTCCTTTAGGGTTAACGAGTGACTTCGAGCCATCACATATAGCATGAAGAGAGTAAATGTGAAGCACTGTGTGTTTTCAGCGTATAGATTATGAACCTTTAAGTTCTGCTTCTTCCCAAGTTCAGGACTAACAGACTGAGAAACTCAGTCCCTCAGGCATCAGACTGTACAGCTCCTCACTCAGGGAGAGAAGGAGTAACAGGAAGACAGGGGACAGGAAGAAGCAATAGCCAGTAGCCATATCTTCATTTTTATTTATTTATATTTATATTTACCTCTACCAAGGAGATTATGTTTTTGCTGGTGTTTGTTTGTTTGCAAGATTACGCAAAAACTACTGCACAGATTTTGCTGAAATTTTCAGGAGATGTTGGTAATGGCGGAACTTAAAAATGATTTGGTTTTGGTAGAGATACAGATAACCGCCATCAGTGAACCATCGTTTTTGCTCCATTACTGGCTACCTAATAATGATATCAAGATGTTTCTGAGTGCTAGGTGTGGATTTTCAGGGTCAGTGAATCATATTATAATGCTAACTTTATCATGGAACTATTGCTTATATGTAACAGCAATATGTGAGCTACCTTGGCGGAGGTTTGTGCTCTCTGAGTGCTCTCTAGTTGCAAATTGTTTTTGTTTTTTTTACTTTTCTGATACCTGTGTGCTTTTATACCCTGTGAGATTGCTATACAATGCTGCTGGAAGCTTAATTTTCATGAAGTCCCAAAAATCATTTACAATGACGTCAAGTTACAGAAAAGGCACAATTAGAAGAAGGAAAAGAAAGAAGAAGAATGCTCGATTAAAACATTTACATACTGCAGTAAAATGGTTTGCAGTTATTGTCTTAAACTGTCCAAGAGAAGTGCCAATCTTGAGGTTTTGCTCTAAATTGTTCCACATTTTTGGACCACAGTAGCAAAAAGCAGATTATCCAAGTTCAGAGTGAACCTGTGGGACTCTAAGCATTGGGCAGTAAGTAGAGTGAGTTTGGGAAAGTCCAGTGTTCCAGTTTAGCGTAGATGATATATAAGAGGGTGAATGTCCAAGAAGTGATTTATAGAAAAACGATACAAGTGCTTATCATGCCTGTGTGGACCAAACAACTTTTTAATACAGAATACAGTGATGAGAGGCGTAAGATCTCCAGTTATGAATTTAAGAGCAGAGTGATAATGAATCCAAGGATGTGAGGGTGGAGGCAGGAGTGTCTCTGTAGAGCAGGGGTGGCCAACAGGGTGCCCGTGAGCACCTGGTAGCCCTTAAGGAGCCTCTGAAGTGCCCACAGGGACATTCAAAAGAGAGCACAAGCTCATACCACAGAGCCTTTAATTTCTTTTATGTTTTGCAAATAAATCATACCCACATCCAAACAAAAAACGACTAACACGTTAAGTGTGTTATGTTCCATAATTGCCTTTTCTTTTAAACTTTGGCCAACCCTTACAGTGTCACTTGTACAAAAAAAATCCCAAACTGCTGTACATAAGTTAAGCTTTACATAATTAAATTATTAAAAATACATGTCAGCAAGAAAACTCTAATATTATTTAGTAATCATGAGTAATAATTGTCATTTACAGTAAAAAGAAAACATCCAGTGTCATATGTAGCCTCCTAAATGCACAATATGAATGATTTTGAGGTGAACTATGCAAATTTATATCAGTCAGACACATCAAATCAGACAAGTAGCCCTCTGTAATACTCCTCATCTTTGGTAGCTCGGTCCCATAAGGTTGGCAACCCCTGCTGTAGAGGATATCACTATAATCTCATACTGATTAAAACACTGCTTCGACAATATTCCCCCTACAGGTGAAAGTAAAACTGCATTTGTTTTTATATGGGAATCCAAGTTTTTGCCAAACTTTGCCAATGAGATGATCAATCTGGTACTTCACACATAAGACATTCATCCAGCCAAATACCAAGACATTTATGTTCTGTAACTCTTTTAATGCTGTTGTTAATCTGTGGACTGTCAAAATCAATACCTCTAGCTTTAGAAAAGATCAAGAATTTGGTTTTGTTTGCATTAAGAACAATCTTTGACTGATAAAAGCAAACTACAGTTTCTCTATGACAAGCTGCACTGAGTCAGCAGAACAATATAAAACAGCATCATCTGCATAGAGATGAATATAACTGTCAGATACAGCAGAAATGAAGCAATAGTGAAAGTTCAAGCAGGAAGACCGTAAGTATTAATTCGGTCACCTCATATTCATTTCCTCATCCTGCCTTCCTGTAAGGGCGATTCAAATCATCAGCTGATTAGGGGCGTGCACTCACTTAAGCACTGAGCCAACCAGATTCTGCCACAACCTGTCCAGCCAATCATCGTCTCATCAGTGTCATGGTCCAAGTCATCAGAAGACTGATCCTTCAGTCCATCACATCAGGGTCCCAGCAAGCTGCTCCCCTGAAGTACACCAAGACATCACGATGGAGTCTGAGCACCAGAGAGATGCTAATCAGAAAAGAATTTGCTGATTTTCAGTCATACATACTTGCATAATAAATAATTGTCCACTCAAATTTGGACTCTCCTGATTGAATTATATTAGCAATCTAGCCATCCATCCTTTATCTATCCCAGCTGACATTGGGCGAGAAGCAGGGCACATACTAAACCAGTCACCAGACAATCACAGGGCCACATAGAAAGATGGATTTACATTCACACACACACTCATACCTAAGGGCAATTTGGAGTCACCACTTAACTTAATGAGCATGTTTTCAGCCTGTGGGGGGAAGCTGAAGTGCTTGGAGAGAACCCACACATGCACTTGGAGAACATGCAAACTCCAAACACAAAGGCCCTGACCAACAAAGGGTTCAAACCAGCAACCTTCTTGCTGTGAGTGCAAGTGCACTACCTGCTGCACCACGATGCCAGCTGATTTGAAATGATCAAATGTAGAAAATCCTAAATATAGCATGTGCTAATGGTTTGATTTTCATGCATACAGTTGTGGAGACTCAATTTGAATCCCTAATTGCAGATTTTAACATGTATTTTTCCTCATTTTTACTTTTTAAATATGACTGGAAGTGACGTTGGGCCGCTTTGTATGAGGTGAAGGGCTGCATATTGCCCCTGTACTGCCAGGTGTCCATCCCTGGTTAAGTGATTCTGGTTTTCCTGACAAGAGTTTTACTTTGACCTGACACATGGTGTGGTTGCAAAGTAAATGTTGGAATATTCATGGTGAGATCTGTTTGACAAGATCTTGTAAAAACAGCAAAACATTATTTTTGTCACCTAAAACAATGTTAGAAAATGTAGGCCAATTGGATAAATGTGTGCCTTTGTAAGTCTCATTTGTGCTTCCTTTACAGACGAAAATAGATTTGCATGTTCAAAATGAACCGCAGCCTCTGCTGTTGAAAAAAATACCAATGCGGAAATGCCAGAAACTGCAGTTCCTCAAGTATCTGCTTAAAGTTGGCTGCAGATACATTAAAAGTCACGTTAGAGCAGATGAGAAAAAGGCCATTTTTACACCAGAAAAAAATTACAGCCTGGTTCAGGCAGCATTTTTAGTCTGAATAGTTCAAGAGGTCATATTTTTGATGAACTTGAGTTCACATATTCAATTTGGATGACTGCTAGAGTATTTAAACAGTTGCTAATTGGCTAAAAGCCAGTTTTCATACACCGAGTACCCCTGATCTACCTCTATTCTCCCTCTGTCTGAGATGCTCTGCTGGAGCTCCTATTACTTTAAGCCAACCTCCCCTATGTGGCTTCATTCTGGTTTCAATGGTTGACTGGTCTGCTCTGTGGTTACTATCTCCTATTGTCAACAAATCCTTGAAAAAATTCCTGGATCCACATCTGAATTCATATCATTACCAAAACCAAATCACATCTTCCTTGTGCTGTGATCAACATTATCTGAATATTCCAACAAATTCTGTTCATAACATTTGAGCTATCCTGATAACAAACAAACACTGGCAGAGGCATAACCTCCCTGGCACAGGCAATAATACATTAATCAGACCAAAATACTGCATTTATTTTTTTTCTATTTTTTTCTTTTCTTTTTCTTTTATTGATTTTAAAGAGGGAACAGCGCATATTAATGAACATTTTTACAAATGTAAATATGCCAGATTATGGCCTTGGGCTTATTTCCATCTGCAGACCCCCTGGCAGGTTGATGGTGAATATTATTGCACCAGTTTATATATCTGGTTTTAACCCTTTAAAAGTCGACCCCCATTGCAAATTTTCAGAAATTAAAGGTGCAGTGTGTAGAATTTGGCATTTGAGCGACATCTATCTTTCAGATTCTAGAATGAGCCCAACCGTAACCAAAACGTCACATCGCTGAGCAACGGAAGCCTGTGAAGACCAAAAGGGATCGTGAGCACGGCATCATTTACTTAGGTGACAAGGTTTGTAATCATCATTTTTATAGATTATAAGTCAGTTGTTGTCCTCTCTCCTCTTCTTCGCCTGCATTCCAGGTAGATTTCAGAACCGGCGGACAGATTCGCGTTTCGTTCTTTTTGTCCCTAAAATCCACCCATAGACAAGATGGCGGATCGTTTTGTCGGCCTACATGAACGCGGCCCGCGGTAATGTAAATTTTTTGAAGCTTTTTCTAACTAAATAAAAATAAAACAAACGTTTTATGGGGATGATTGTACTCCTATTTTGACGGACTTTACATACAAATAAAAACATTATATCCTATATTCACTGTTTCTGTTCGGCAAAATGCTGCCAAATTCTACACACTGCACCTTTAAGTGGCTATCTTTCAAATTTAATTGATGGTCTCTGCCATATAATCTACAGTAAAAAACAGTTATTACTACATTCACTTAAGTTAGTTTATCACTTTCATTTATTTCTTTTTTTCCTCCTCTTATGAGGCAAACAAACTGTGTGGACAAAAGAGAACCAGGACAAGGATGACACACCATAACCACTCTTCATCCTCTTCCCTGGTTTAAAACATGAAAATCCTGGAAAATCCCCTGCCGTGGGAGAAAGGAAGAATGAAATCTTATCCGTATGGAGACGGCAGGTGAGAGGGTGCGACTCACAGAGCAGGAATCTCAGCCTGAATTCTTCTGCCGTGACAGGAAACAGAATAATTGCTCTTCTGTCACAGACCAAAGGCTCAAACTCACACTGTCATGCATCAGCTAAGCAGCACGTCATCCAGCACGTGCTTCCCTTCCCGGTATCCGTTCCTGTACTGTGAGTCAGCTGACCACACGATGAGTCGCTTCCTCATACATCCAGATGATACCAAAGGAAGTGGCTGCAAGAGCTGAGTGGACCTCTGAAAACACCCTTATCATCATCCGTGAATTAACTTTTGCACGTAAACATCCTGTCTGACCTTCATCACCCTCTGACAGCACCATGTACACCTGATACAACTCTCAACACCTCCACATTCTTCAGCAACAACAGGAAGGAAACATCCTGATCGTTCCTGAAAGACCCCAACTCCCTGGCTGACATGTTACTTCTCTTCTCCTTTGAACCTTTAGTGTTTTCTCCCGCCTAATTTTCTTCTTTCTCTCTCTGTATGAAGACTGTTCTAGTGCAGATCTTGCTGTCATGTGCCAGCCTCCTGAACAGTCAAAAATCCAGTTCAGTCCCGACACCACTCCTGGTCAGCCCAGCTCCAGCCTGAGTTGTCATGGTCATTGGGAAGACCAGACTCACGATGGGTACAGATCGAAGCAGGCTATGTGACCCTCTACCTCTGGACTCTCTCATATTCATAAAGCACTTTCATGAAATAAAAAATATAATATAGATATATATAGATAATTTAATATAATATCATATAATATAGATATATTTTATCTGCTAATTGTTTTTTTACTTGTTGATATCCTTTGTTCTTTTACACCTGTACACTGTACAATGCTGCTGGAATATCAATTTCCCTGAAGGAGTCCTCCCAAGGGATAAATAAAGTTCTATCTAATCTAATCTAATCTAATCTAATCTAATCTAATATGGTTATCCTAAAATTACTGGCATGGCTAACTACAGGTTAAGGGTGTAGGTCTATATGTTTGGGTGTTTCGTCCAAATGGATCTGGCATTTTAGTTGCTCAAATATGCACAATTTTTGAAAACAGGTCCCAGAGGAAATTAATCTCCAAATGCGCCCCTTGCATTTCTGTGTGTACACCTGTGCATATTTTCAGAAACAAACATCTCATAGCCCTGCCAGGACCTCAAACCGTACGTGCTAACCCCAACAATAACAAAAACCATGGCTGAATACAGTGTTGTGTTTGTGCTGAAGATGCTGAACTATTTTTGGCTTTTACAGCAAATCTAAGGCTTCTCTACAACCACTGTGAGCAACAAGAGGACGCGGAAATCAGCATATGCCACATCCTGTTTTGTTTATTTACATCTCAAATCTTTTATGGGCATGCTCCATGTATTCTTCACTGGTTTTAGAGTATGTCTTTGGCAACGTTACAGCACCACTTACAGGCCTGACAGAAATACTACAATGTTTTCAGTGCTTTTACGTGGACAGACACATTTCTTGAAACAGTGCTGTGTTTGTCTCTATGTGGACAGGCCGAAGACCCTCTGATAAATAAAAAGCACTCAATTTTGACTGTTACCTAGTGCTCTATTAATCATGCTTTAATTTTTGTTTGGGCTCTGATAAACCTTGAAAAAGATCATCCCCCCTGATTGTTCGGAGATGCAAACTAGAGCAAAAAAAATCTTTCCTAAAATTCTCCAGTGTGTAGCCAGCCTCAGTTTACACAGAGTGTGCTGGGGTTACTGTAGCATAAACACTGTGGTATTGTGGAAGTTATTTTTGTCGCCAAAGCAATTAATCATGGCGCCATACCCCATTCCTGACATAAAATTACTAATAAAAACGAAGCTTCTAGGGCCCTGTCCACACAGAGATGAAAACAATCTTGATAAAGTCATATTATATACATTATCGTGTAAATTTTGAAGCGAAACCAAGGAGTGATGTCAGAGATAAGATTTTTTCAGATACGGCCCAGTGTTAACCTAAGAGATTTTTTGCAAATTTTGGGAATTTTTTGCATCCAGACAAATTTGCAGATCACCACCAAAATGTAATAGGTTCTTCTTTGGACCAAACCACACCTCTGGTAAAAATGTTCATGAAAATCCATCCAGTAGTTTTTGCATAATCTTGCAAACAGACAAACAAACAAACACACAGACAGACCCTGGCAAAAACATAACCTCCTTGGCGGAAGTAAAAATCTTTTGGGGAAACTCCTAAACTCTCCATGTGGACATCCCCTAAGAAAACTTTCCTCTCCTCCATAAATCAGTGTGATGTTAACTAACTTAAATGACAGATTTGTAAAAAATAAATAAATAATAAATCTACATATTCTAAGTTTTTCTCATTTGACTCTTTTCCCCATTGTTAACATGAAATAGGAGGAGCTTATGACTTTTATTGCTCCTTGCAGTAGGGGGCGCTTCATAGAGTTTTGGCTTCACTGCTTGGGAGCTGTTATGTTGTCCATCATTTTATCAGCCCTATTGTTTAAACCGAGCAAAACACACAGATCGAGCATCATGAGTGGATTGAGTAACATCTCTTGTTTCACTGAGCTGTACCCTCTGGACTCATGGAGGAAATTTCCCATCAGACATCACTCTCCCTTTTGGGCAGCAGGGAACAAGGCGACAAGAAAAAAAAGACACACAGAAACATTCAGCGTTATGTAACATCCTAGTGGAGCAGTGTGCAGATGAATCCTTGGTAACTATCACTATAACACCATCAGAGTAAGGACAGAGTTATATAATGATAAACTCAGTGCCTTTTAATGCAGCAGATTAAAAAGTACATGTACTATAGACCTATGCTGGTGATATAAATTACAGCTTATATGATTAATGACTCTTTTGAAAGGAATATGGTCGGCAGTTCCAAACAACTTGGAGAACTGACCACAGATCTTGTGTTAATGTAGGGCGGCTCAAATCCTTCTGACTCCTCATGTAATACAAGACACACTTGATGGAGTTGAGATCAGGCTCAGAGGGGGCCAGACCTTCTTCTTCATTTTGATGGTTGTTTTTAATGGCTTTAGCTGTTTGCTTTGGAGCGTTGTCTTGCTGTAGAATAAATCTAGTTCCAGTTCGTCGCCTCTCTGATGGACACCATTGATCTTGACCAAATCCCTGCTTCTGTTTGCAGAAAAGCAGCTTCAGACTTGTAAAGAACCTCCACCATGCTTCACTGTTACCTGCAGATGCTCTCTGGTTCTCAAATTTGGAGCACATGTACTCAATTTTGGTTTACTAGTGCGTGAGTAGACTTTACTAGTGAAGCAAAAATTGTCACTAGTAATACTAGTAAAGTTTGAGTTTTTACTAGTATCATTTTTTAAGTCTGCTAGTCGATGATTTTGCTGCACTAGTAAGCTGCACTTGTGCACTAGCGCGCCAAAAACCTTTACTAGTAAAACAAAATTATTGTTTACTGGTAATACTTGTAAACTCAAAATATGTCACTCATAGCACTAGTAGACTGTTTTAGTCTACTAGTAGTACGTACTAGTAAGGCCAAAGGATTCACTAGTAGTACTAGCAGACCTAATGCAAATGAAGTAGGAGGGATTAAAACCAAATCCAGCGCCCGGATTGGTTGTAATATTTTTGAAAGCCAATGAGAAGCCTCAATTTGCTTTCCCCCGACCCTTTATTAGTATAAAAGGCTAACTAAAACACTCTCCTTGTATTACTAGGAAACATTTTTCAATCTACTAGAACTACTAGTGACAGCTTTAGCTTCACTAGTAAAGTCTACCCATGCAGTAGTAAAGCAAAATTGAGTACATTACTCCAAATTTGAGTGGTATTAGAAATGAACTACTGCTGACATCATCGACAGCAAATGACTATCCATACCAGCCCTCTGCTGAACAAACAACCCTCTGCTTCAGATGTTTTAATCTATGACACATTGGTCCATAGTCCTGCTTCAGTTCTCTATGTTATAGTTTTGTTTCTCCGTCTTTTCTAAAAACTGATGAGTCAAACATTTCACCTCAAACGTGTGACATCAACGCTGACCCTGACCCTCTCAACCTACCTACTGCATCTACCGCTGATAAACACTAACTCCAAGGTAACCTCTGTGGGTATTATCGTAACATGCCATCAGGCCATTTAAAAAGTCATGACTGTACTTTAAAGCAGTTACATAACGCTGAACACAAACAACTGTTGTACATCAACACAAACAGCCTCTTATGAACAGCAGCGGGGGGTTTGACCGCTTCCTCTGAGGCTAATGAAAAAAACTTTGGACCAAAACTTCACTTCTGTTTGAACTTTTCAATGATCCTCTATGGCAGGAACGTGGACGAGGCTCAGAGCTGCAAAACAATTGCAAATTATTTCTACACCAGTCTCTTTTGTTTTACAATTAGCCTTGTAAGAGGCTTCAGCTTGAAGTTAAATAATTAAAATATTCAAGAAAATTCATTTGACTTTATGAGATCAAAACATTGAGAAACTGATCATTTCTAAGTCAGTCAAATGAACCAAACTGATCAAATTTCTGCAGAAAAATTGAGTCGCATAAAGGCCTTTGATTTGATCTGTTGTGTGTAAATTACAGGAAGCAAAGATTTCCCCTTGCATGTCTTTACACATGCAAACACTCACTTCCCCTTCATATGGAGCAGGACATGCTGTGCCTAAAATTAGACCAGACAAACACTCACATGTTCACAGACTCGCAAGCCCTGGATTTAGCTGCAGCAAAGCAGAAGACATGAAACCACAAAATATTCATGTGAATAGACTCACACATTAACTTGAATTGTCTAAAACTCATTAAAACAGCTCCTCGTGTGTGGATATCAAACCTGTGCTTCTCTACACTTCCTCCGCAGACTTTACCTGTTTATATACTTATAATACGTTTAAAGTGTTAAGATATATAACAGGTGCTCTTTTCAAAGAATTACATGTTTTATGCTTAAACTCGTGCTGCAGCAAGACATACAAGTGCCAGACAGTGAGAGTATAGTGATGGGTCTATAAGAGGGGCTGTTTTTTTGTTTTGGTTGTACTGCGACTCCTTAAAATGTTATAAACAAAGAAAGAACATGAAGACCAAAGGCCTTGACCATTAATCTACAAAATCGAACTATTTCAGAATCAGAATTGATATTTATTGCCAAGCATATTTGCACATACAAGGAATCTGACTTGGTAAATTGATGCAAAATTAATCAACATACAATTAGAGTAAGAATAAAAAATAAATTAAAATATAAATAAAAATACAAAATAAAAATAAGTGTCAAAAATAGAAATAAGCCAAATCAAACCTTAAATCAGAGTTAACATTTGTGCAAAGTTTGAAGAAAATAACTCGACGTACTTTAAGACATTGCATCCACCGACAATAAATGAGCTTGTGGTACTGTGACCTTTGACCTGTCGTTACATTCCAATCAGTTGTCATCAGGTCAGAGGGGACATTGGTGCAAAGTCTGAAGAAAGTCCCATGAAGTATTTTTGAAATATTGCACTCATAAGATCACTTCCCAAGCAAGGGATTGACATGTGGCTGTATGACCTTGAACTTAGACCTATGACCTTCAAAATCAAACCCATTCATCATGAAGTCAAAGTTTCAGGAAAATCCTTCCAAGTTTTATTGAAAATTTTGTGCTCAAAAAAACAGGGAAGGAACGCGAGGCTTTGTGACTTGACCTTTAAAATCTGATAAATTTGTCACTGAGGACATTCGAGCAAAGTTTGAATGAAATCCCTGAAGGTTTTGCAGAGACATTGCATTTATTACTGAGGCAGGGTCTCTGTGGTCACTGCTGCAGAAACATTAAAGCTAAATAAAACTTCCATTATTTTTATTCTGCTACCGTGAAAGTGCACTGATAAAATGACCCTGAGTGCCTTTATCTTTGAATGTTTGGGATCATTTTATTTCAAATACTAATTACTTTTATTTACAATTATTTACTGCTGTATTATTCATATTTTCACTCACCTTGGATGCCAAAATTTGAATTTTCTTGACACATTTGAGGAATAATTGATAACCAAGTGAACAATCCTGTGTGGATCAACAGAGGACTGTACCAACAGGGGCGCCCTCTACTGGTGATGATGTCTGAACAAAGTCAGACTGCATAATGCCTCACAGCAAAAGGTTGCTGGTTCAATCCCCGAGTTGGTCCTTTCTGTGTGGAGCTTACATGTTCTCCCAGTGCATGCCTGGGTTCTTTCAGGGCACTCTGACTTCCTCCCACAGAGCACAAACATGCCTGTTAGGTGGACTGATGACTCCAAATTGCTCTTAGGTGTGAGTGTGAATGGTTGTCAGTCTGTCTGTGTTGCCCTGTGATTGGCTGGCGACCGGTTCAGGGTGTACTCTGCCTCTCGCCCAATGTCAGCTGGGATAGGCTCCAGGCCCCCATGACCCCGAAAGAGAAAAGTGGTGTAGATAATGGATCAATAGATGGATATGTAAACTAAAAATTCCAGTAGATTCTGTGGAGTATGTTCAGTCTTCAAAGCAGATGTGACCAAACTGTGGCCAAATACTGAACCTTTCGCATGTGAGAGATTTGCTTGATAAAACTACAACAGGCCATAAAATGTATTACAAACAGTATGAATAAAGGACATCCTCAAAATTCAAGGGTTTGAAACAATGCTGTTATCAAATTATTCAGCAATCAGTAATATCCTCTGTCAAGGAGGTTATGTTTTTAGCCCCGTTTGTTTATTAGCAAGATTGCACAAAAACTACTTCATGGATTTTGCTGAAATTTTCAGGAGATGTTGGTAATGACCCGACTTAAAAAAGACTAGATTGTGGTGGTGATCCAGATAACTGGCATTAGGGAACAATCATTTTTGCTCAATAACTGTCTAACTAATAATGCTACCATGATTCTGAGTGCTAGGTGGGGGTTTTCAGGGTCAAGGATTCTTATTATGATGGTAACTTTATCATGGAACTATTACTTATAGATGTAACAGCAATATGTGAGCTACCTTGGTGGAGGTTTGCGCTCTCTGAGTGCTTGCTAGGTGATTTTAAGGTAGTTGTATCTTTGAGTTTACTGATGAATCTGTCATGTCATGTAAATACAGCAAAAAGCAGCCTTATATAATGTATGATCATTACCATACAGAAAATCATCCTTATTACTTTAAATATAGAACATGTATGTTAAAAGCAAAAAGTAAATGTTTGTATTACATATCTGACAATTCAGACTTCTAAGCTGGTTTCAGTCTTAAACCATTTTTTTTGCCCTTCCTTTCACACACATAAACTCCAGCAGGGCACCATTGTACAGGTGGCCAAATCCACTTCCCTTCTGTTAGGGGCTGCTGACAGCAGAGGGGGAAGTAAAAAGCCAATTAACTGACTTTCATGGGAAGAGTCTTCAGAAGATAAAAAACAAAAACATAATTTAAGAATTGGTATCCTGACTTAAAAAATGATAGGATTCTAAAACCAAACCTGTAAAGCTTTTGTCTGAATTTCTGCCTATTCTACATGTGCTCAAGTGGATAACTTTCCCAAACTAACAACAGCACTGATAAAAACTGCTTAACTGTAGGAAATGATTATCTGTGAACACCCACTCCAAGTTTGATGACATTCTGATTTTGATCTCCAGAGATATATGTAAAAAGGATAGAGGATGTTGCTTCTTCAAAAGCCTCACTCTCAGCCTTTCTGGTTTTTACTTTTATCCAGAAGATAGCCGAAAAGAGTAACTTTTCTGTCAAATATTTCTATACAACCATCCATTCCATAAACCAGACAAGTTGTATTTATAGAACTAGAAAGCACTCAGAGAGCGCAAACCTCCGCCAAGGTAGCTCACATATTGCCATTACATCTCCAAGCAATAGTTCCATGATAAAGTTACTATCATATGATTCATTGACCCTGAAAACCCACACCTAGAACCACTAATCATGTTGATATCATTATTAGTTAGACAGTTATAGAGCAAAAATGATTGTTTGCTAATGGGGGTTATCTGGATCACCACAAAATCTAATCATTGTGTAATCTTGCTATAAAACAAACAAACAGGGCCAAATTCATTACCTCCTTGGCAGAGGTAAAAATAAGGTTGTGCTTTGTTATATCTCAGGTCAGGGTATGCCTATTCTTGGGGCCCAAACTAAGCCTGTACCTTCTCTTTAGTAAAGTGTCTTTGAGAACATTTATGCTGCCATAAAAATAAAGATCCATTTTCAAATTCCTGTTAAATCCCTCTCCATCTGTTCCCTTGACTCCTTTGTTCTAGTTTTAATAGTAGTCCTTTTGTACCTGTATCACGAAGTTTAAGCTAAATAAAGAGAGACAGAGATTTATTTATTTACTTTTATTGATTGATTTTATTTGCATGCAGCAGCAAAGTCCCTGAAATAATTTATGTACAGAACAATCAGATCAAACACACACAGGTGATCCTTCAAACTCATCTCAGCGTGTTTTTACATGCGTTTGCAATCAGATACATTATCATCACTTTAAGGCACACATACATACATAATGCTTAGCAGATCTCACTCAGTAAATAATAATGTATATCCAGTACATTAAATCTTACTGTGACTCAGCACTCAGGCTTTCCTCTGCACCTTCTCCTTTCCGACTAACACAAGCTGTGAAATGTAGTGATCCGTCTGTGAGTGTTTGTGGCACCTTTGGTTTAAAAACGGTCCCAAGAACCAGAGAGGAAACAAACATGGCACCAAAGTTTAAAGAGGAGCTTCTCATGTTTGTGACACCAGAATCAGAGCAGTGTGAGTGTTAACGCTTCCTGTGAAGGCTGTAAGTGATCCTCCTGAAGTAAAGTGAAGCTCTCTGCCGTCGTCCTTGTTAACTTCCAGGGCTCAGTTTGTTCTGCAGACAGAGAGAGAGAGAGAGAAGCAGTTTTAGAAAATTCAACCATCAGGAAAGAAAAATCAGAGCTGCTGATGTGCTGGAGTCGTACCTTCTTGGCGTCATCCACACACTGCATGTAGGCCGAGGCGATGCCGGAGCAGGACAGAGTCTTTCCTGTGTTCTCCTTGTAGCATTTTAAAATCTGACTCTGCAGGTCTCCACACACCGGCTGGATGTTAAAGCGCCTGAGAGACAAAAGGCACACGGGCACATTAAATTAGGGCTGTGCACCTTCACAAGTCTTTCAGTGCAGTTACGATTATTCAGCCGACGGTTAAAATGAATTAAATATGACCAAGCATCACAATGAAAGCATCCTTGATTTTCAACATAGAAGTAGTTTATTTTGACTGTGTGGAAAAATAAAGATTCTATGAATCATAGCAAAATAACACAAAAGTGAACAAACCAAAAGGAAGACGTACAAATTCATTAAATCCACTTCTTCTCCATTAAGTTGCAAAAGTAAATGATTCCACTCTCTCATTGATATGTAAGTATACAATCATTGTGTCTTATAAACAGATAATTCAGTTATCTTTGCCTAATAAGATAAATAACTTATTCAAAAAATATCTTTTAATAAATTCTAACTTCCTATATACAACCCTATTTCAAAGTACACACCTGTAATTCAATCCTGAAATATTAGTTTGTATCAAAATACAGACAACTATTTATTTCTTATGAAATCATTACAAACAAAAAATAATATGCCAAATATTATTGCTCTTAACTACTTTTGTAACAAGGAATTAAAGCATACAGATAGATATGAACTCCCATTTTCATCGTAAACCAAAATAAATTTTAATCATGACTGTGATTGCTTATGCTTTTAGCTTTTATTTCTGTAAGGTGACCTTGGGTGACTTGAAAGGTGCCTCCAAATAAAATGTATTATTAATATTTATTATTAAATATATTTTTTAAGTCTACCATTTGACAGTGCACAGTCCCTCTGCATTATAGAAAATAATAAATACTGATATGTTAAATGTTTTAATATTAGACAAAAGGAACATCATACCCATGAATCAGAATCTGAAATACTTGATTCAACCCCAAGGAGACATTCGGTTGTTTCAGTATATTAGTAGGAATATCAAGTATAGACATTAAAATAGATAAAGAGCATAAAATACTTTAAATAAGTTGCAACATGCAGAACCTTCAAGACATATCAATTTCTTATGAAGGGAAAACATAAATAAAATAAGTAGAAGTGAGACTAAGAACAAGGCAAAGAATTTACACTTTTAAAATGACCAATATTTACAATGAGAATATAAAATGACAGCACTGTTTGACAGTAATCAGTTACATTGATTGTTTTATACATCATCTTCGTCTACTTGATGCAGTGATTATAGGACTGTATCAACACCCCTGACACTAAAAACAAATATTCTGCTGATATGTTTGCAGACCAAACATCCCTTCACCTTTTTCCCAGAATAGGTGCACATACTTGTACTAGTAGGCTGAATTATTGGTCTGTCCTTATTTACAAGGCTATACTTAATCTGCTTCCTTCACACTTAAGTAACTACATTCAGGTGAAGCTGCTGGAAGCTACAGCGTTCATTTACTGACTCAGTCACAAGACATATTCTTACTATCTGTCCCCAAAGTTCATCTTGGTGTGGGCAAAAGAAGTTTCACATCTGCTGCAGGAAAAACTGGATCTGAAAGAGCTGGTTTCTGTCAATCTATTTAAATGCAGTTTCGAGGCATTAGAGGAGGATGCTGCAGGCTGTAGATGCTCTGACTCTGGACTCTGCTCTGTGACTCTGAGTTGATCGGTTCATGTGTGTTTATTTTAGTTCTGTGTCTTGTTTCTGCTGTGCGTATGGCCAAGATACTCTTGTAAATGAGATTCTTAATCTCAGTGAGGCTTTCCTGGCTCAATAAAGTTTAGATAAAAAAATAAGAAGAAGGCAAATCAAGTATATTCAGTGAGCACCAATCAAACATTACACAAATAAATGTGCTTTACATAGTTAGGGAAAAACATACTGTAACAACATAAAGAAAAAAGTTAGAAGCTAACCATTGTTTTTTCCAGCTTTTAATTGTCGAAGGCAGACCACACTTCTACACATCAACAGATCAGCAAAGCAAAATGTGCAGATAATTATTAAAATGTATATTTAATAACAAACATGTGGATTTTTGTCTTACTTGAAGCGGTTATGCGTCTCCTCCTTTCCCTTCTGGAAGCTCTCAGATGTCACTTTGTAAAAGTCAGCGCACTGGAAAACCAAAACACAAACTCAAAATATCACACCTGCAGAATAAAATCATGCTGACATCTGCTAAGAAAAACAAAGATTGTATTTAAGACGACAAGAGGGAGCTACAACAGGTGTTTCAGACAACGCTCTCCTTCTCCACCCACAGCAACTTCGAAGTACTTTTTTGGTTTTCCTTTGACAGCTTTGGTACTTTTATTACTATTTATTGCAACACTAACCCATGATAAATAGCTAAAACCACGGAGTGAATCACATTTTGATGCTAAAGCACTTTAGTGAAGGTGCAGAACGAGAAAATAAACCAGCAAAAATGTTTTGCTCAGCAAAGCCCTGGCTATTTCTGGAGCAAATAAAAAATATAACATGAATACTTTAAAGAAGACAAGGAAGATGGAGAAAAGAGGATGATGGGTGACAACCACTGCTATTCAAAGTTTGTTTGTGAAGTGAAAAATATACTTTATGGTCAGTTTGTAGTTTGCTAAGAGATGCTGGATATGAAAGTGAATTAAGTATTCTCAAAGGATTAAAAGACCGTTTTACACTGAAAGGCTTGGTGAAATCATTTCATGTTACTTGGGATCCTTTGTTGAACTTTATACACTCTGTAGATTTCTCCTTGGAGTCGGAGGATTGATATATGCATTATTTATTTACTCTTGACTATTTATTTTATTTAAAAATTTATTTATTTATTTTCCTTTTTTTTGAATGGCCTAGTAATGGGCAGTGGGTGGTGAAGGGGTTTGGCATTCAGGTGTGACAATTGACTGTTCTGTCTGTCTGTACCCTATCTGTGTCACACTGTCTAAAATGTTTAAATAACTATTCTATAAACAAAGTTGGAAAAAAAATGTCACTGGAAATGCCCTCTTTGGTGAGAATTTCCTACTGACTGGAATGTGCTTCAGTGGGATGTGATGTGATGAAATTCCCGCTTCTCATGTCCGAGTCCAGAGGTTAAAGTAACGCTACAATAGTTTAACAACTGCACTGCATTTCTTCTGGTTCCTTCACAGTTTTTACAGCCAAATTCAGGAATCTTTAAGACCTTCTCAAGACTTGAACCGAGTAAAATTACCAGCGTTTTTCCACTAAAGAACAGAAGCATCAACACAGGTGTGGCAAAAGTGTCATTTCTCCATTTAATGCTAAAATGCTTTTTGCTTAAGTAAGATTTCCACATGACTTAAATGTGAAAAGTCATGGTCCTAAAAAAAAAAAAGAAAAGTATATGGCTTGCTCAAGAGATAAAAAAGAAACACAGAGAACAAGTGCTTAACTTACAGTGCTTAAACTCATCAGAGCACCTGTCATAAAAACAAGAAAACATAAATATCTTTGGAAACTTTCAACTGAAAATATTCCTGTTATTGGACAAACATTTTGAGCAGGAATGAGGAATTTTAACCTGAATTCACCTTTTAACTCCCAAATCTGAGCCGCTCGCTGGGCTTCTCTGAGGAGTCAGAAATTAATCAAGCAGGACATTCAACCATTAAAACGAATTTTTCTGTTCAGGGGTGCAAGTAAGTTACTATAATTTGACATCTTATTAAAGAAATAATAATGTGCTTTAATATTTTTTTAGTTTTGATATCAAACAGTATATTTTAAAGTTCATGGAAAACAACAATGACCTTATTTGAGCAAGAAAAATATCATTTCAGTTAAAGAGCATCTACATACTGGTGGTGGTCTAATAAATCTGTTAAGCTCTATAAACGGAAAGAGAAACCCTGGAAACTAAAATAGATTCAACAGATAATGAATGCTTCACCTTGTAGAGTTTAAGCCCTCTATTAGGTAAAAATAAGACTTTATGGTTGTAATTTTCAGGAACTAATTCAAGACTGTGAACAGAATGGATTGTTTTTGGGGCATTTCTTGCCTTTAATCAACAATGACCGAGACAAAGGGGCAAAGAGAGAGCCGGGGAGGACACGCCGGGCCGCCTGAAGGATCTATGGACCTGCCTGGTCACTTACCACTCCACCAAACCAGCACCCCATACTATCAAAGACATTTAAGGATCTGCAGGTGATCTGTTTCAGTCATTATCAGAGAAAATGAGTTGTTCTGTTGGAACTTTATAGAAAAAAAACAAAGAGCTTCTTACCTTTGTTTCCAGTTTGGCGATATGCTCCCTGTAAAGAGCGTCGCGTTTCTTCAAATCCTTCTCCTTCTCCTCCAGCTGATGAGCCTGAGGGATTAAATATTAACAATAAACTCACTGCACAACTAAAAGCAGCATTATTCATGCCAACTCAATATCTTTATATAACACTGAATACATCCTGTTTAAGGATGCACGATATTGGATTTATGCTGATATCCGATATGCCAACATTTCTAAACTCATCACTGCAGATGCAGATACTGATACACATATTGTTTCTTTCATGGTAAAAACTATTTTTGTCAGAAAAGGAAGTGGAACAAGAAAAACTTTTTATTCTAAAATAAATCCATGATTGTTTCATTATACATCCATAGTAACTGTCTTTATGACCACATGGACATGAGGACACTTGATAATGAGATGCCACATCTCAAGGGGCTAACCTTTAAGAAATTTATATTCAACTAATATGGTGCTATACAAATAAAGATTGATCTACTGACTCTATATTTAGCAGAGACAGATTTATGATCTGGGCGTCCACGAGTTTGTCGCGATCATAAATTCTTATTTTTAGTTTCGTTGTCTCTGCTGGGGTGGATACATCTCTGGATGTATGATCAAAATTTTAAGACCAATTGATAACTCTATTGACAATAACTCTATAACTAACTCTATTGACTCTATTGACAAGGTGCAATTCACCCATGTGCAATCACTTACATTCATGTGCAATTACTTTGTGAATGTGTGAATAATCCTTATAGGATTTGCTTTTTAGTTTCTGTATTCAAGCCCTTTTTTATATTTATATTGGTAGAATAATGTACATACTGCTATTTTCGTGCTATTTTTATACAATCTTTATACTTATTCTTTATCAATGCTGTCCCCTTTGCTGCTGTAACATTGCAAATTTCCCCGTGTGGGACAAATAAAGGTTTATTCTGTTCTATTCTAAATTTCAAGAATTTACATTTTGCACTGTTGGATCTTAAGAAGGTTTTAAGTAGAGCTTCAAAATGCAAAAAGAAGAAATGGGAACGAGATGAAAAAAATTTGACCAAGCAATTTATCGCAAACAGCCATTAAACTGAAATAGGCTGTTCATCAGCTGATCAGAAGTGTAAGACCATAGCTCAAAAAACCCCTGAAAAACCCCTAAAACAGAAATAAAATTTTCAAAAAAGGACTCAGTAATGAGCAGCTGCGCCATTCTTATTAATTTTATCTCTATTTTAGGGGTTTTGGCTTTTTTTTTTTTTTAGCTATGGTCTTAAAATTCTTGCAATTTTTCAACTGGTCTTAAAATGTTGATCAGGAGTGTATATGTATTACTATACATGCATATATGTCTTTAAAGTCCAGAGTTTGGCTTAAGCCTGCTATATTGTAAAGTGTTGTGAGATAACACTTGTTATGAACTGGTGCTTAACAAATAAAGAGTGATTGATAATTCTGATTGATAAAAGAGGACATTCAGTGATGATGAGGTAAATCATCATGGTAAATTTGTACAATGTTTCATTACTACAGCATATATATAGGATATCTATGACCAGTTTGTAAAGCCAAAATGTTGGCTGTAAATATCTGAAAAAAAGTCATACCTGCCAATATGAACTTTCTAGGCAAGTATCTGTCAATACAAATAATGTTATAATAATATCGTGCATCCCTAATCCTGTTGCCAGGTTTCAATAAATGATTAAAATGACAAATGACTCTTATCTAACTCCAATGACAGGCCGTGGTGCAGCAGCAGTTTACACCGCTGTGATTAGAAACAGGAGGAAGGTGAAAAAGTGAGACATGCACATAAAAACGTTCTCCCATCTTACCTTCACCTCCATCCACTGAAACAAGGCGAGAGCGAGGAAAGAAAACAGAGAAACGTTAAGAGGAGCCAAGAGTTTGATGTTTGAAGAGAGATCCTCACACCTGAAGGGGTCATTAATCTTTCTTTTTTGTTCTTACATAAAGCTGCACCATGAGCCTCTGGTCCTCCGTGTTCATCCGCTCCCTCATGATGGCATCCGTCAGGTTCCCCATGTACGATGGCTTCTCCGCCTCCAGTGTCTTCTTCACCTGCTCCTCCACCTGGGCCTTAGCTGCTGCTCGGGCCTCCAGCGCAGCCTGGACCCTCATCTGCTCCAACCTGCACACACAGACCCGTCTCGTTTCTGCATTTCATAATTGCTTTGTTATGCATCATTAGTTTCATCAGGGCTGGACATAATAAAATAACTCAGAGAGAGAAGGAAACGGCTTTTCCCCCTTTGGTTATGTCAGTATCTTTAAAGTCAAGTTTTTACCTGCAATTGTTAGTTTGTTAGTTTGTCTGAGGATCCAGGAATTTAATAAAGGATTTGTTAACACTGTGAGATAGGACAGTTTCCCACATTTTTGCTGAAAACTCAACTAGAAAGCACTCAGAGAGTACAAACCTCCGCCAAGGTAGCTCACATATTGCTGTTACATCTATAAGCAATGGTTTCATGATAAAGTTACCATCATAATATGATTCCTTGACCCTGAAAACCCACACCTAGCACTCAGAATCATGTTGATGTCATTGTTGGACAGTTGATGAGCAAAAACAACCGTCCACTACTGCCGGTTATCTGGATCACCACCAAAATCTAATCATTTTAAGTTGGTCCATTACCAACATCTCCTGAAAATTTCAGCAAAAACCGTCCTGTAGTTTTTGTGTAATCTTGCGAACAAACAAACAAACAAATGGGGCCAAAAACATAACCCCCTTGGCCGAGGTAGTAAGTTCTCATCAGAATTCAATGAAATGTTAGTCATGGCACGAAGGACAGGTGGTTAGATTTTGGGGGTGAGCAGAATCTCAATGCGGATCCAGGACTTGTTTCACAGGATTTTTTAACCCTGAGAGAGGGTAGTCAGTTCCCCACATTTTTGACAATAACTCAACTGAAAATGTTGGAAACTCCTTGGCAGAGGTTTGTGCTCTCAGAGAATTTCTAGTTTTAAATATAAGCCTGCTATTTTTTGAGATTTTGTGGCATAAATAAAATCTACTGTGGGATTAAACTTTGGAATTAGAATTGTTACTTGTATAGAATATGATATTATTGTATAGGTTTTGGTAATAATACCAATTATTTTGGTTTCTTTTTCCTCCTCTTTATTAGGGACTTCTTAAGCCTGTGGGAGAGCAGTTTTCCACATTTTTGACAATAACTCACCTGACAATATATTATTGGAAAGCCTGGATTGTGCGTTTCTGGGTCGTTTGTGGAATGAGCAACACAGCAAAAACATGCGGTAGTGCCCCCCTCAAAAACTCTAGAATATATATAATCTAATTGGACAATAAAAGTGGAATTAAATATAAACACAGCATATCACGGAAATGGCCAACATTATACGTAACAGCTTTTTTTACAGAATAAAAAGGAACCTATCTCTGGGGTGAAATACTAAGAGGGGGTCACTAATGGTGCGTTCCAGTTGCACTGGGAAGTACAACAAACGCTTATTATGTGTCAAGCGATCAAATGCTCTGCAAATTTTGCCAACATACTTTTGACTGGACCCATAAATGTAATGTGAGGACCGCCTGAAGGGTGAGTGATTATATTTCATTACTTTATACTGTGTCTTGGGGTTATATTTGCTTAAAATTCTAAAGAATGAATTCTCAAAAAAACTGAAACCGAAAAAAACGTAATATGGGAAAAATTAAAACGGAATTTGGGAAAAAAATAATAAGGAGTTTTTGGTGCCATATTTGACTTTATGTACCACATAAGACTGGGCTGAGGTACAGAAAAGTTTGGTGACCACCAGGGTCAGGGGTTAGTTTGTGACACATGACCCTTGACACTGCTTAGGCACAAGAACCTTCACAAGCACACACGACTCATGACAGACACTGATTTGTCCTTACTGCTGCTGCAGCTCCATCCTCCTCAGGCTGATCTCCTCCGCCAGGCTCCTCTGCAACTCCTCCTTAATCTTCTGCCTCAGCCCCTCCTCCACCTCTTCAGGAGATGCAGCCACAGCTACACCCAAACAACACATATGATTAAAAACAGAACAGAAGGTTTGCTTAAAACTTTTGTTGCACCCATTGTTAAAGGATTACCTGGTGTGGGTGGAGGCACTACGGCCACAACAGTTGCTACGTCCTCAATGACAGGTGGCAGAGATGGAGTCACTGTGGGCTCCTCAGCAGGCAGAGTGGGTTCAGGTGGAGGTGGTGCTAAAAGCTCTACGATGGGCTCACTCACAGGGGTAGCAGCAGGAACAATGGCCAGCTCAATAGGGTGACAGGGTGGAGAAGTGAGCTCTGGTTCGGTGGGTGATACTGCTACTGCTGTGACAGGAGCAGGTGGAGGTGGTGTTTCAACAGCTGGGACATCTTCAACTGGAATAAGGGGCACTACAGGTTCCAAGAGGGTGGTGTCCAGTGGTGAAGGTGGGGCTGTTTCCACAGGGGAGGGTGGAGCAATTGGTTCAACTGGTGTAGACTCTGCAGCAGGTGGAGGTTGGACTTCAGGCTCAAGAGGAATGACTGATGGAGCTACAGCAGCAGCTTCAATGGTTTGAGGGATGGGTGTCTCGATTTCAGGGGGTGCAGATGGAGCTAAAGCAGGTGGAGATGGGACAACTTCAACAGAGGAGGCCACAGCAGCTGATTCAACTGCAGTTGGGGGTGTTGGAGTCACAGCTTCAGTGAATTCGAGAGGAGTAACAGTGACAGGAAGAGACTCTACAGGTGGAGGTATTATGACAGCTTCAACAGAGGGAGCTACAACAGGTGGTTCAGTAACAGATGGAGGTGTTGGTTCTGCAGGGAGAGATAGAGCTAAGGGTTCAGGTGGAGTAACAGTGGCTAGTGGGGACTCAACTTCAATAGCAGCTGGAGGTGTTGGAGTTACAGTTTCAGGGGTCAGGGGTGCAGCAATAGGCCCGGGTGGAGTATCCACAACTTGAAGAGACTCTACAGGTGTAGGTAGGATAACAGTCTCAACAGAGGGAGCTACAACTGCTTCTACAGTTACTTCAGGCAGATATGGAGCAACAGTGGCTAGTGGGGGCTCTACTGGTGCTGGTTCAATAGCAGCTGGAGGTGATGGAGTTACAGTTTCAGGGGTCAGGGGTGCAGCAATAGGCTCGGGTGGAGTATCCACAACTGGAAGAGCCTCTACAGGCGTAGGCAGGATAACAGTCTCAATAGAGGGCGCTACAGCTGCTTCAACAGCAGGTGGAGAGGTTACTGTAACAATTTCTTCAGGCAGAGATGGAGCTAAAGGTTCAGGTGGAGTAACAGCAACAGGTAGGGACTCAACAGGTGGAGGTAGGACAACAGTTTCAAGAGAAGAAGTTTCAACAGATGGTTCGAGAACGACTGGAGGTTCAGGTGGCAAAGGAAGTTCAACAGAGGGAGCTACAACTGCTTCAACAGCAGGTGGAGAGGGTTCTTTAACAATTTCTTCGGGCAGAGATGGAGCTAAAGTTTCAGGTGGAGTAATAACTGGGAGAGACTCTGCAGGTGGAGTTAGGACAACAGGCTCAACAGAGGAAGCTACAACTAGTTCGGCAGTTGGTGGAGCAGGTTCTTGTGCAATTTCTACAGGCAGAGATGGAGCTGAAAATTCAGGTGGTGTAACTGTGGCTGGTGAGGACTCAACAGGTGGAGGGAGGATAGCTTCAACAGAGGGTGCTTCAACTGCAGTTGGAGCAGTTTCTTTCAGAATTTCAGGGGGCAGAGATGGAGCAACGGGTTCGGTTAGAGCTACTGCAACTGGGGGTGATTCCACAGGTGGAGGTAGGACAACAGGGTCAACAGCTGCAACTGCTTCCACAGCAGGTGGGATTGTTTCTTTTGCAATTTCAGATATTTCAGGTGGAGCAACTGCAACAGGGGGTGACTCCACAGGTGGAGAAAGAACAACAGGCTCAACAGAGGGAGCTACAATAGCTTCGGCAGCAGGTGGAGCTTCTTTTATTACCTCAGAGGGCAAAGATGGGGCTGGAGTTTCAGGTGGAGTAAAAGCAGGTAGCTGTGACTCCACAGGTGGAGGTAGGGAAACAGATTCTGCTATTGGTTCTGTTTTGGTTGGGGCTGGTGGTGCTTCTGATGTAACATTAGGAGCGATTATTGATTCAACAGAAGGCAAGACTACTGGCTCCACCACAGATGGTGTAGGAGGAGGTGGAGAAGGCTCCACAGTGGCTTCTACTTGTGGGGTAGGCTGAAGTGGTGGAGGGAGAGGCTCTGAGACAACAGGCTCAGGTACAGGTGGTGGAGGAGCTTCCAGAGGTGGTGATGGGGGAATGGAGTGAAACTTGACGGGTGGAGGAGGAGCAAATTTTACAGGTGAAGCAGGTTCCACTGGGGCTTGAGGGGGAGGAGCGATGAACGGAGGTGGGGGAGTAAGGAGAGGCAGCAGGTGTTCCACAGAGGGGGCGGGGACAGGGGTGGGTGCTTCGGCCACAGGTGGAGGAGGGGGAGCTTGGCCCTGGGCGTAGGGACAGGAGATCTTTGTCGGCTGCTTCATCCTGTTGATGACTTTATCTGACAGCTGGAGAGAGACGAGGAGAGCGCGTCACAAACTGGACCTTTGATAGAAAGTCCTGATTCAGCGTGAGGATAAGAGAGCTGAATACGATGCAAGTTTGATAGGATTAATGGGTAACCCTAAGTTCTATATTCAGTGGATTTTGATGAAACTTTGTTGGAGTTTATTTCAAACATGTAAGAAATAAATCTTATATATTATGTACATTGATACGCAAGATAATAATACAAAAGTAAGCAAACAAAGATCACCTTAAAATAACAAAACACCAATTGATTTCATTTACATGTTCGAAAAGGAGTGGGAAGTACAAACGTATGAAATCTCACCCCTTCTCCATTAGGTTTCAAAAGTCAATAATTCCATTTCCTGATTGATATGTATCCAATTACCAAATCTCTTACAAAATAATCAACAATCATATTTACCTTATGAATATATCTTTCCCCTAGTTTTTTTTATTATAATAAATTAAACATTTCTGTCAAAAATAAGCTCTTGTGATTCTTTTGAAATCATACAGACAAAAAAATAAAAAACAAAGCAAAAAAACACTTGGTGAAAGTCACACCTTATAAAAATAAGTTCTTTGTACCTTTTTTTAACTGATTGATGTTTGGACATTTCTTAGCTCCACATTCAGATTATTCCACAGTTTCACACCACAGACAGAGATACAAAAACTTTTCCTTTTTCTAAGTGGTTAATGATACGTCTGTGTGGTATAATTTAATGTTAGACGGTAGTCTAAGAACTGAAACGTAGTTTAAGCTAACGGCTAACAACAGGGTGTAGCTGCTACGTCATACTGGGGTTTGATATGGATTGGTCTGTGAGGAGTGTGACTGACTGAACAATCATTCAATCACCAGCTTAAGTTGTTTTTGAAGGTTCTGCCTCTGAAAACATTTTCTATGGGCTCTTCTCCAGATGGACTAGTGAAATATTTCTGTGGTGGATATCATGTCAGGTTATCCCCCAGCAGTGTGCGACCAGGCTGGTGACAAGCATGAGGAGCAGGAGCCAGGCTGTTGTGGCTGTGTTTGGTTCTTCCACACGCTGCTGAGGCTCCTGTTTCCAGACCCAGAGGTCTGATTTACAAAATGTGCAGTCTGTCTGTAACATATCTATGAAAAAATCTTACATAACCAACATGTTGGTCACATAACCAACTTCTTACCTTAGCTTTATATGTGTATATATATATGTTCTATGTATTATATTATTGGCAGAGAAGATTTGGCAAATTTTTCACAGCACATGCTTAGCTCGTCCTACAAATGCATGTATCTTACAAATGTGGAACCTTTCAAAAGGGAAATACAAAGACTTTCAAAGGTTTTAGATTCATTGCCAAGAAGCATTGAAACAACAAAGAGAAAAATCTACCTAACATTAATTTCCCTAATTTTTGTGCTACATGGGTAAGCACTTTAGGCAAGTAATTGTGGTGGGTTCCTGATAAGGTAGGTCACTGACCCTGTGGAAAACTCAAAAGTATGCATTTGAATTCAATCTTCCAAAAAGTAAACATTTTATTGACATGTGCTTTTCATGGAACAGTCATAAGTTTCTGGTGGGGGTAGTTGTTTGTTGAAAGAAGCTTCAGGTTATTATATCAAAGAAATCTACATCTGCAATGACATTCACATACAGTAGCCTATATTCATGATGAAACTGCATCCCACCTTAATGTTTCGATACAACATCCCAACACTGCCTTGTATTGGGATGTGTGGTACGCCCATGACGGGGTTCTCACTCTTTTCTAGAAATCATTTTCCAGGACGTTTTTTTAATCTAGCCTTCTAAAAAACAAGGTTAAAGGTTGATGACCAATATCTCTAGCTAGCTCCACCGTATCATATCGAACTTAAAATTTATTTCCAACTCCCGGGCATGAACATTGTCTGCTAACTATTTTTTTGGTCTGGCTTTTCTGTTGTGTCTCCCTATTATAAATTAATGGTTTATACTTATTTATATCTTTATTTACTCTGCTTTTCTATAGATTTTGTTGATTATTATTTAAGTTGCCTAAATTTTGTTTTGCCATTTTTTTATTATTTATATTTGTCGCCATTGTTTTGAGTTTTTATATTTTATTCCTTTACTTGCATTATTTTATCTACTCATATTTTATGGCTAAATGTGCATTAGTTGCCAAGTAAATTTTTACTTCATTTCCTTTGTTTGATTTTTGTTCACTAACAAGGTAGAGGGAAGGTAAAGCATTTCCCAGGACAATTCAAGCTTTTCCAGGACATTTCACTTTTTCCTTATTTTCCATATGTTTTCCATGACTGGAAAATTTGGCAATCATTTTCAAGGTTTTCCAGGACCCTGCCATGAGAGTGCACTGACATTGTGTAGAGTAAAAACAAACATTGGGGTGGGGGTGCAAACACTCTTGCTGTGGAGAAAATGTGAAAAAAAATCACAAATGTAGGCAGGTGATAAACTTACGCTCTTGCAGTTTGTAAAAGAATATAAAGCACCCTTAAAGAGAGTTTGCACCCTAAACCATTTGTTTTTCACACTTTGCCCCCCCATGATAAACCCACCCAGTGTCCGAGCCTCCACTCACCCGTATGCCCTTCACAAACGTTACTCCACCTTCCCCCTCCTCGGTGGAGAAGTGACTCGGGCTGTTTCCCCCCATCCGCCCTCCTGCTGCTCCACAACACCAACCAGCTGAGACTTTATCACTGTGGAGAAGTATTAAATCCACGCACAGTGGGCCCACCGCTGCTCTCTGATATCAACGCGTGCTGCACAAACTATCCGACACGCCCACCTGCGCGAGCCAACGACAGCCGCTGCTATTGGACGGAGATGAGCAAGGCCTCTCCTGATTGGTCGACCGGCCCCTGGACAATGAAACATGAAGGAACATTGTGTCCCTGTTCAATTATGACAATGAAGCTAATTTAACCCTCAATGAAGGTTGTTCGCTGTTAAGCGCCTTTCATTCTTCATTTTTTTGATAATATTGGCTGCTCTCATGCATATGGCAGAAATTTTGGCAAAATTTGTATTTGATATATTCAGCTCAGCTTTTACAGCAAATCTGATAATAAACAGTGTACAAGAAGTGTTACACTGACACTGTTAAGGGCAAAAAATGTGCCATTCAAACCAATTCAACCTGCAGTTTTTGATCTCACTTCTTTTAAACAGAATACATGTATCTGAAGTTTTCACATTAGAGTGGTTGAGGTGCATGACAACGTGGGAAAAAACTCTGAAATCCTTAAAAATTATGAGCACTTAGATTAAATTAGTAAATGTATTTGGGATTGTTTTGTTCATGTATAACACTGCTCGGTTACACTTCTGGGTTTTTATTTATTTTCCTTTGATTGCTTTTTGTGCCCTTTGGTGGATGCTTTATGAAGTATTATGGACCAACTTAGAAAATACTATTTACAAAGACTGGAACATTGTTTCTCTTTCTGAAAACTGCAATAAAAAGAATGTCAAAAAATAAAAATAAAAGAATAAAAAGCAGAATACATGCCAGGGGCGGATCTATGGATGGGCTTGAATGCGCACAGGCATGCCCACACTGGCAGGTGGCCCACCCAATCGGTCATGAAAATAATAGAATATGAAGAAATGAAAAAAATAAACAACACAATACATTATTTAATTTTAGTTTTTTTTCTTAGTAAAATACAGATTTTGAGAAATGCAATGGAGAAACCTAAAGTAATTAATATTCAAAATATGCTGTCTTAAGTAAAAAAACGGTTTTTGGTTATTTTGCATATCAAAAATGTAGCTTTTGAAGCAAGCTGGTTTAACTATTTTGTGTAGCTGAGGATGTGAATAAGTTAAATCACTTTTTACTTGAGAGGATGTTCTGAATATGAATCACTTCAAGTTGCTTCCCTGCAAATTTTAAATGTTTTTCATCAAAAAAAAAAAAAAAAAGATCTAAAACTTGATCACATATGTGTGTTTTATTTATTCATATATATATTATCTTCTGATTGGGTGGGCCACCTGTCAATGGGGGTGGGCCTGTGCTCATTCAGGCTCAACCATAGATTCGTCCCTGTCTAAAATGTTAACTTTAACGCGATAGATTATTCAGGGGGCGAATAAATTCTCTAATTTTACTTTGGCAATGAAAATTTGGTGATGAATTATATGAAAAAAGTTAAATCAAAAGAAAAGAAGATGGGAAAAAAACGTGTATCTGCAACTGATATATGCATTTTACCTTCCGGAAGACAAACTGGGCTTTTGCCTTGGAATTGATTATTTTTCTCTCCACCAGATCATTATAGACGGATGAAATTCAGTATGTCTGTAACTGACCCTGCACAATCATTAACATATTCCTAGCTTCAACACACTAAAATACTTTACATTTAGTATGTAAAAAATACCCCTTTTTTTGCTTTATTTTTTCATCCAAAAACATTGTGGCATCATGGCAAAAAACTGACATTTAATGGATTAAAATCTGTGAAAGTTAATTAGTATTTGATATCAATAACTAGGCCAGGTAGGCAGGGCTGTAACCTGCTATGAGGTCACAGAGGTCTGGATGTTAGTAATATTTTCCCAAACAAAAAAACCCACTCAGAAATACTTACCATTGGGTCTCAGCAAATTTGTAGTCCTTGTTAGCTGTTAGTTCGCAACCGTTGTTTAAAGCTTACAAACAGTGGTTTAATATTCAGAAGCAGGCAACATTGGATGCATTTTATTATTTCCCGTTAAACATTAAAACATGATCAACACGAACCTCCGGCTAAATGCTAACTTACTTCTGCGTTTCTGGACTCATTCCTGCACCACACTAATGAATGTGGCACTTTTAGGCTTTTACTTTAAATAGACTTATACAGGAAAAACACAAAGTCCCTATACACAAGCTATTATTGCTTGGAGTTTAGTAACAAAAAGCCAACGAATGAATTATGAAGAATCTTGAATAGCTAGGGAAGGTGATAATTTCATAGGCATTTATAGAAAGGCTAGATGGCTTAAGGGGGAGACACCGACGTCCTCACGTGGCGGCCATCTTGGTACAGGGCACATTTCTTCTCTGCTCTGTAGTACTCAATTGAAGGTAAAACACCTGCTCTAACATATTCTTGCTTTACTTGCTGAAATCTTGATGGCATTATAAACGGTTTGGTTTATTACAAACGTTTTAAGAAATATAACGTTAATATATTAATATTACTTTATATAAAATTTTATAATCATAATTATTCAGAATTAAAACTACATCTGTGACGTTTCTGACAAAGTCAACCATTTAAAAATCGGTTGTCAACTGAGCACGCGACGCTTATTTCTCAGTACATGCTCGACAGTTGTCAGTGTTATGAGTGAGCAGGCGCCAACATTGGCCAACAGCGTGCGTGAGCCATGTAGCCTTTCTATACATGTCTATGGATAATTTGACCTCACGCCCTGCTAACTGAACAGGAAGTATACTTGGCCTGCTTGAATGGATGTCAAGCACATAGACTAGTCCCGCACAGCACGGCATCACAGAAGGCAATGTAAATGTCATGGAGTAAATTAAAGTAAAAAGGAACAGCTTATTGTAAGTTTTAATTTTGACATACATTTTAATTTTGACATACATAAGCCGATGGCTTATTCATATGTATATTTATTTATATATATTTTCATATATATAGATAAAGACACAGATAGATAGATAGATAGATAGATATGGGTCTCGAGAAGGCACAAATCATGATATCGGGGCCTCGCTGTCTGGAAGTTCTGGGCCAAAAAATCTGTTCCCACAACCTTCTCGCTGGGACCTGTAACACTTCTGTGTACAGCAGAGTACCCAGGAACACCACGGCTGAGCCCACCCAGTGCCAGGCAGTGAAGGGGTTTTGGAAGTACAGGATGGAGAAGAAGAGGCTGAGGAACTTTCTCAGAGTCAGCACCAGAGTGACGGTCAGAGAAGTACACTCTGTGGTCAGGATGAAGACACTGCTGATACAAATATACCTGAAAAATCTTGTTAAAGTCTGTTACAACAATAGGACGAGGTTCCTACCTGGATCTTATAATTGGTTGTGAGGATTGTGACAACATTGTCATGAGGTGTGGGGAAACCTGCTGTCGATTTGACTTATTAGTTAACTGGGGCGTGGAGCATCAAGGGACAGAAATATCCCCATTCCCCTTCCTTCAGGATATGGTAGTCTACCCACTACCCTGTAGATTGTTATGCTGTTCCTGATCACATTTTTGGTGTTGTTAGTATGAAGTTGAAGAAAAAAAGGTGTGTGTTGGGCAAAGTAAAAGGACAGCAGTAAACCAAGGACAAAAGGTTTTGCTGTTTAAAGAAAATATTCGATTGAGAAATTATTGATTGATTTAATTTGCTCAGAATTAATGCTGTATAGTATGTGGAAAAACATAACCTTAAAGGGGGAGATGTGGCGTGAGCCTATTTTACGCTATATGATGTTTAGAAGAGTTGGAGCATGCTCAGTAAGAGAATCTGTCACTCCCGCCCTGTTGGTGAATAAACTTGCTTCACGTATATGCACAGTGAAGCATCTATGTCCATCATTCAAATAGTTAAATGGAGGTTATACACTTCACAACAATGATGTGGACTGATTGATCCAGGACTGCAGCCATGATATCTCAGGTTAAACAGTTAAAGCTGCAGCTTAGCTGTGAGTTTAACCGATGGCTTATTCGTTTAAGTACAAAATGTTCCAAAGAAGCTGCATGTCTGTAAACTCGCTAGGAGACATGAGCTCTTAAAGCTTCATCAATGATGAACATAAGCTTTTAACTCAAATTTCACTTTAAATGTCTTCATCTGTAATTATGGGTGAATTCTTTCATTTAAAAGCATTTGACTTACAGTAACAGGAAATAGTGCATAACCAAACTCAGGGAGAAGATGAACCATTAATGTAGTTACAGATTCAACAGTCTATGACTGGCATCAGGGACTTAAAAAAAGTTCAACAGGGATATTTGTTGTCTATGACATCAGGAACATGATTTTTTGGGCAAGAAGAGGGCTGCAGCTCTTGAGAATGCACGGCACAAGCTGCAAGCTGCAACTAGAGGTCAATGAAGAGAGATTAAAGGAGCGTGACGTGTGCCTTTTTGAGCTGGTCAAAGATCAGATGTGCTGCTGTATTCTGGATCATCTGCAGAGGTTTAAATATGCATGTAAAGAGGCCTGTCAGAAGGGAGATGCAGTAGTCGGTGCACAAAATCACCAGAGCCTGTACCAGAAGCTATGTTGCCCGTTCTGTGAGGTAGGGTCTGATCCTCCTGAGGTCAGAGAGGGCATATCGACAAGACTGAGCAATCGAGGCCACATGAACCTTAAAGGTCAGCTAGTCACTAATCATGACACCCTGATTTCTGCCAGAGTTATTACCTGAAAAACCAAACTGACAAAACAAAAAAACACGGACAGAATGTCTCAATAGAAAGGATATTTTTGCTCTACCTCCGACATTTTTTGGTGACAGTTTGTTTTACAAAGTGGTTCATGTTTTGTGCTTTATGCTACAGCAGTAGTGCCTGCCTGCCTCATATCTAAATGGCCTGTAATTAATGTGACTGACAGAACCATCATCCAATCGCCTGCCGGATATGCTTTTGAAAGTTTCCGCTCATTCCCAAACACTTTCAGTGTACTAGTGCAATATATTCTGTATAGTGTCTTGAATAGTCCATCTGGTGTGTCAGGTTAAGTGCACTCTTAGTCTCACACATTTTTTGTCAAACTCTTCTAAGAAGAGGTAACTGGCTTTATTTTGACAAAAGGATGGTGCGTGAACTACTGTGGTAAAACCACCATGTTTCTACTTTTGAACTTTGAAACTACAATTCTTTAGTAGAAAAGTTACGTTGTGTTGTTCTTACTGCCAATAACTAAAACAAATGGAAATAAATGATAAGCAGGAACATTTTAAAGGATACTGTGTGATGACGTTGACGATCAGGTAGACCCACAATATCGGCACAGACAGTTCAATTCCAGGAATTAACAGTGGAGCTGAAAACAGGAAATAGGTATTTCAAATTTGTAAGCTTGAGATAAACAGAAAGTCATGCTGATGAAATAATGAGACTCTCACCACTCTGACTGAAGTGGATGGCGTGGTTGTAGATGTCTTTGGAGAGGAGCAGGAAGCCCGGCAGAGGCAGGCAGTGCTGCAAACAGAGAGGAGAGAAAAGCACGATCAAACTTTATCTACTGTGAAGAAGTTCACATTTGTCTGCAGCTCTATTCATCTGTTCTGGCATGTGAGGATAGACTCACACTGTAGAAGAGGGCCTCTTTGGAGTGTTTTCCATATTTTTTGAACAATGTCTCCTGAAAAATTCCCAACCTCGCTGACGTCAGCAGAGCAAAGGTTAACATGGCAATACCTGATAGGACAGACATTAACCAAAAAAAAAAAAAGGTTAAAAAATAAAATTTGTTTTACTGACAGTGCGTTTTTGTTGCTAAAGATTACAATGAAGTCCACCTGCCTGCATTTACCAACAAACTTATGGAAAACTTACTGCTGTGAGGGACGTGCTTATGCTTTCCTGAACTGAAGTTACTGAAATGTTACATGTCAATATGGAGAGCCATGAGGAGAAGATGCTGTGTTTACTCATGTTGTTGAGACAAAAAAGAAGGGAAATGGTGGTTTGTATGGTGGCTAAATCAAGAGAGGAAGAGATGAGGGAGAGAATGATACACCAGAATGGACAGAGCAAGAAATAGAAGAAGCATGCATTGCACATTTATTTCAGAAATATATCTTTGGCCAAGGGGGGGTAGAAAACATCACTTTATATTGATTGGCTGAAAAATTATCCAATCAGATTAATTAAAAAGTCGAACATTTCTCTTTTTAATCGTCATCTGTACGACACACATTGTACGACACATTCTCTTTATGACATACACAAACAAAATGCGATTTACTCCAAAGGATATAAATGGTTGACTGATGTAGAAATAATTATTCAAGTCCACATATGTGTAAAGGTATTAAAAATAAAGCAAGACAAAGAACAAACTACAGAGTCATGATTTTAAAGGTTACAGAAAAGGCATAAATAAATACTTTAAACTGATCAGAGCACAGAAAAAGATAAAGGCTTGAGAAAAAATATCTAGAGTCTTGAATATTTGGTGTTTAGAAGTTACCATGTTAAGGCACAAATGCCATAGATGTAATACAGCAGTGGTTTTCAAAATTATGTTGCCTGAGGCGCAGGCAAAAATCCTAAGGCACATCAAATGCAAATCCATGCTACCATATCTTATCGGCCTGTACCAAATTACTTATTTCTACTAATGACTTTTAAAGTGTGAAAGGCAGCTGTCTTACTTTTGAAACATTATTTAATAAAGAGCCATGATTAATTTCAAAGTCAGTCAATTCCACAAATACAGCAACATAAATTTAAGCTTAAAATGAGGTGAAATGAACACCTTCAACCTGCAAACCTGCGATCTAGTATTGCGGTGAAGATTGTGATTTTCACCCCTGATATTGCTTTTTTTTTGAAGTCCTGACATAAAAGCTCCTCCGCGTTCACTATCTTGTTGTCTGTGCCTGTTAATTTTTTTTGGTTTAGGGGGTGTAGCAGTAGTTGAGTGAGTTGCATCTGCATTCTGTCTTTCCAACTCTATCCACAGTCTCTCTCCACTGTCAGTGAAGGCATAAGAGTTTTAAATATATATGATTGTTAATACAAATATTTTTTAATGTGCACGGTCAGGATAAAAGGCTTGTGACCTTGCAGATGCATCGAGCATACAACTGGCCTCACTGAGCCAGCGAGTGCTTCATATACACACAAAGGCAAATATACACTCACAGCACTCCTGTGCCCTGCACACCGATATTATGCCTTTGATACTACCTCTAGAGATGGAGGGGGATCAACTTGTTCCCCCCATTTTACACAACATTCAGAGAGGAGGTGAAACGTCAAAGAGTCATAAAAATAATGGCTTGAAAGCGCAGCAAGAATGGAGTGTCATGATCCTGCTTTTTCTTTCGTTAAGTTACCCATTTTGTTTACGTTTCACGTCTTGTCTATGTGTTTCCTGTTTTATTTTGGAAGTTCACCTGTCTCTCCTTGTCTCTGTAGGTTTTGCTTCCTGTCTGGCGCTGTCACACCTGATCCCTGATTGTGCTTCCCCAGCTGTGTCTCATCACCCCAATCACATCATTATTTAACCCTCATGTCTTCCCCTGTCTTGTTGCCAGATTGTTGTTGTGTGTCACTTTCAAGCATTCCTTCCACAGTCATAGTTTGCTCACAACCTTTTTTTTTGTTTAGACCTTGCCTTTTTGCCTGTTGTTTTTTGGATACCTTTGCCTGACTCTGCCTGCTTTTGTGCACCGGATCTTGGACTGTTAATGAACCTTGCCTTTCGCCTCACAGACCTGCTTCATCAGCTTTTTGAGTTCTTTTTGTGCCTTGAGAGTTCGAGTCATGACATTGAGCTAATAAATAAAAGTAGGGCTTTAATATTATGTAGCTGTTGTTGTGAATATTTTATTGATGATGCAGTATGCCCCACTGCACTGAAATGTCCATCTATACTCACCTAATAGCCATCGCATGAGGGCCTCAAAGCCTTGCTCCTCTGATTCCTCATTGGCCACATTCTGCAGAGAAAAAATTATAAATAAAACCTAACAGGTCAGGCACAGACAGTCCATTCAAAGAAGAAAATGGCTTTTCATGAAAACCTTTGTTCTATGAGTGGAAAATGACATTTCATCTTAGCTGCAGTGTACTGTAGGTTTACTGTACTCACCACTTGTTTGGCAGACATGATGGTGCAGATGAAGATACCAACTGAAATTAAAGCTACAGACAGATATTTAGTAAATGGGTACCTGCAGGAAGAGAGAAAGAAAATCCTGGTTGGAAAGAGATATAAGTGCACTATGATGATGTCAAGCACTGCAGGTTATGGGCTGATTGCAATGACTCAGAATTAAATTAGCATTTAACACAGGCCCTAAGCATATATGCAAAAACAAACATTTCATAAAATTTTAACTTGTTTCATTAATTCTTCACTATTGTTGCCCCTTCTCTTGAAGTGTCCCTGCTAGCTTCATTTTATCTTTAATACTTTCTATTCACATTCTCTTAGGTGTCTTATCAAGAGTCCTTTTAATATGCTTGTTTGTTTAGGCACAAGAGTGCTTCAGACTCCATTTGCTTTTCCATTAGCAGAAACTTTGTGCTACTTGAAAAAAAAGTCTTGTTATTTGCAGGAGCTTCAGATCTTATGCGATCTGCAGTGGTTGTCTCACATGTGGTTGTAGGGTTAAGCGAACACTGCCCCCAACAACTTTCAAAGGAACATCACCTGGAGCCAGTGGTAATTTTGACAGTACTTTTCAATTTAGTTTAGTTATAGTCTTTTGCCTAAAATATGTTTTAGTTTTAGTCATAATTTAGTCATCTAAATTGTTTTAATTTTAGTCTAGTTTTAGTTGATGAAATCTACTGTAAAGGACCTCTTTCACAATACATGTTAATTTGCCCACAGCCCAATTTTTTGTTTATTGTGTGGTATTTGTAGTACACCCAGAGACTCCCAAGAATATACCTTTAGAAAATCCAAAAGTCATCCAGACAATTTTAATTTGTAGACTGGAACTATAGTGAGGGAAAGGGGATCTGAGAAATCCATAAGATGTATGATTGGCTGGTTATTTCATAGAATGGAGTCTTTGAATTTGCTTGTGTATGGTTGGAGGGGTTTCTGATTTTGAAAATGTTTATAATATCCCAAATAATAGATTACAGATGCAACATGTGCACACATGCCAGAGGTTCTCTTTCCAGCAGGACAGAGACAATAATATGCCTTCACAGGATCATCTGATGCATTCTTGTCAAATTGAATCCAAACATTGTATTTAATTGAGATCTGTGACGAGAATGAATCTGTCCCCTAATGAGATCAGCATCATGCTGGTAAACCCAAATCTCATAGTCACCATCATTTTTTTGATGCTCAGCAATGTAGCCAGGGGACTGTTTGATTTGGTATGTACCGCATGTTATGGTCTCAAGGTATTCCAGATCCACATGAGGGAACGAGATATCAGATGCTTCAAGCTTCTGCCATTCACTACGAGCTCTACGTGACATATTTGGGTCTTCTGCAACTCGTTTTGCCAAAACATTGTCTTTTTTTAAAAGTGAAAGCATACGCTGAGCCATCTTAGTATCTCATTCCTCTCGATCTGGATCTGAAACATATATTGGTCCTCTGAAGGCATTGAGACATGCAGTTACTATGCGCACTAATTTGCCAATGACCTCAACGAAATAATTTGAGGTAAGTTGTTCCTTAAACAACATCCACTTCTTTAAACGCCCGTGGTAGGACTCTACTATCCATCTTGTTTTGGTACAGCAACGATCACTATTGGCTGTAGAGGAATCCAATTGGGATTTACCAGTTGGTAAAAATGATGGCATTCTAACATCATACCCCAACTTAGCAAGAAGATCTAAGGCATCCCTGAAACCGCGATCTACAATCATATTGTCATTTGCTTCTAACCAAGATTTCAATATTTCAATTTTTTCCATGATGAGCCGAGTTATTGTTGCATCATTTACGTTACCATGGTAGGGGCCAATAGTGTCTAAAACATATCCATCAGGCAGTACAACTGACATGAATTTTAGGTAATTTCGTTTTTTCTGTCCTCCGTGAGATGCCCTTTGAAACTGATGATCACTGCATTTGTTGAGGTAGATATATGTACCATCTAAGATAAGAGTGACCTGGTCACCATAAAAAGCTTTAGTAAAGACAGTGTTGTGAGTTATGGCATCGTGGCGTGAAATATGATTTGTGCCAAGGTATTTGGGAACAACTATTGTGTTCAAAATATCTGCAATTGTATGAAAATATCTTGACAGTGTAGCTTGGGAAAGATTAGTAAGCATGGTCATTTGATTCCATGAAAGGTTTGTTTTCAGTTTTGCCCAAAAGTAAAGAAGCAAATCTATTGCTCTGGAACTATCACTTGAACCTGAAACAAGATCAGATTCACACATGTCATACATGTTCTTAAATTGCACCAATGTCCAGCCAGTCCATGCATGGCAGTCAGAATCTGACAAGGTTTCAAACTTCAGTTTGGGTGATGTCTCATGTTTGGATACTTCATGTACAGTTTCAAGCAAATCATTAATAACAACTGGAGAAATAGATTCATTCAGTTTACTTTCCAGAGGAATACGACTGTGCATATTTATCTTTGTGTCAGGGTGTAGAAAACTCCCGATGAGGTGTTCAGAACAAACACGAGCATCAGGCGGGCACCAAAGTGAACATTCAATGATAAGAGAGTGACGAACAGACTTAGGAATGTTTATACAGTTGTCATTGTACTCTAAACACAAAGAACACTTACGATGTGAAGAGGAAGCATACTTCAAATCTTTGATTTGGATAAGAGGTATAACAGATCGGTTAGTTCCAGGATTAGTGGGGCTATCCTCAATCTCAAATGAATCACAGATGCCTGTGGATTCATTGTCACTGTGAGTGTCTTCTTTTGAGTCAGGGCGTGGCCTTTTTCTAAGATATCTCATGTAGCATTTTAGACACAGCTTACTTCCACTCTCAACATTCAATCCTTCTTTACTAAGCACCTGCTTTAACCAGTTGTTACTGGGAGAATCTAGACTCCTTCCAGATTTTAAGTTCTTCCCTTTATCTTTGAACCTGGTTTTGCAATCGGGTATAATACAAACCCGGTCCATTTTAACTTCAAAC
The DNA here is from genome assembly GCA_037902135.1 of Cetoscarus ocellatus. Classification (NCBI taxonomy): domain Eukaryota; kingdom Metazoa; phylum Chordata; class Actinopteri; order Labriformes; family Labridae; genus Cetoscarus; species Cetoscarus ocellatus. The sequence continues at coordinate 431,073 of JBAMNC010001525.1, read as the reverse complement.
AATATGAAAATAAATTATCTGGAGGATTTAAATATATATTGGTATTCTCAGGGAAACAAACCTGGAAAATACACTAACAACAAAAAGGTATAGTTATAGGTATGGATACCACTTAGTATTGTACTAGATGCACAATTTTTTCATAAAATGTACATGTGTGCACACTAAATTGTGGTAACAGAAGACACTGTATATGAACAGCTATACTTAAAAAGAAATCGGCTGAATATAACACTTGCAGCAGAATATATGTTGTTTATACTCAAATGACAAATTGACACTAGCTAGCTAGGGACATATGTTGCTTGGACAACAATTCTTTACAGAATGGCAGAACTGACTAAACTCGTCTTGACCACAAGCGTGAAGGTCAACAATAGCATATTGCCTCAGCTTGAACATACTACTCTATCATACAAGGAGATGCACCACTATCCCATTTATTCATTTGAAATATATAGCATGTATTGCAGTGTTGATTAGCATTGCGTTGGATGATATTTTAAAAAAGAGGAATTACAGGCCCTGCATACCTTTTCTGTTTTAAATGAAAAACATTTTGAAAAAAAATATAATTCAATTGAATGCACAATACTAAATTGAAGTTAACATTCATTTGCTGCAAATTGCATGAAATAAAACATTACCCTTGATATAATACAAGATATGGAACAGTATCCTGATTCTACTGCAGTAACCCAACCTGTTAATTGAACAACGTTACCGGTCTCAGAATTTGATGATTTTTTTCACACTTTGAGAATATATATGTGGCCAAATAATTTGTAAGTATTTTAGGTGTACAGCAACTGTAAGTTGGTCAGACACATCTCCAAAGAATTGAATTTGTTGAAAAAATCATAAAAAAACTAATTTTTTTCCAGTTAAAATTCAATAACTTCTTTCAATTGTAATACTTAGCTTTACATTTGATTTCAAAAGATGCACCAGACTTCAGTGAAGGTGATTTGACCCAATTTGATGATTTATTATTTGTGTTTGAGTAAGTTTTGGGGTAAAGTGTGCACCCTGGCTCACACCTATGGCAATGATCATAAAATAGGTCATAGTACAGGCCCTGGATGACTTTTGGATTTTCTAAAGGTATATTCTTGGGAGTCTCTGGGTGTACTACAAATACCACACAATAAACAAAAAATTGGGCTGTGGGCAAAATTACATGTATTGTGAAAGAGGTCCTTTAGTCAATGAAAATATGAATTGTAAAGTGTAAGGCATTTTTTATGTGTCCTTGAATTTCTGAAGTCATGTTTTACACTTGGATCTAACCACCATGAAGCTAAGACAGTTGTGACTGGATGTCCCTCTTAACTCATCCAGCCTTTCCACACAACCAAAGTAGCTGTGATTCCTAACTTGTCTCTACCTTCTACATGACGAAGTTAGGTCTGATTGGTTTAAGTGTCTGTCAGCATTTTAGTCTAGTTTTTATTTGTTGATGAAAACGTCAGTTAATTTAGTTTTAGTTTTTGTCCATGTACACTTGTTTTTTTCAGTTACTGTCTAGTTTTCATCAGGGGAAAAAAGGTTGTCGAAGAAAACTATGACAAAAATAATAAGCTGACAAAATTAACACTGCCTGGAGCCACTTCGAGTTAGAAATTTGAAACTTTGCACACACCAGGCTCCCCAAGACTTAGATGGAAAAGCTGCTGTTTTTGTTTAAAGGACAAAATTTGGCTACTTTTGGCCATTTCCAGGGGTCCTTCTTGGCCTATCATCTCCAAGGATGTTCAAAAGATTGACTCTAATTTTGGTGGTGGAAAGGTGGAAAAGATTTATCATGCTCAAACTTATTTGTCACTTATTTTGACATTCTCGGTGACATCTTTAACATGAAGAGACAATACTTTTCATTTTACAATCCAGCCTCATTTTATCACAAACGCCATACAACAATGTAAATGTTACTGCTAAAACAAATCTTGTTTGAAAATAAAACAATGTTTTTCAAAAACTTGATAAATCTCCCTTGCTTCAATTTCTCCTATATCTTGTCATTCTACCAATAAATCACAAAATGATAATAAAATAATAAAGAAATATTACACAATTTCAAATGATTAATTATTAATGTTTTGTTTCCTTCAAACTAAAAAACTTACTTCTTGTTCTCCACTGGTTTCTTTTAGAACATAGAGATTTTATTGTTGTGAAATTACACATTTTTAATGAAAAATGAATTATGGCAGCAGCTACACATGGTCCATTGCATAGAAAATATCATTAGTTAAAGATCGGTTCGTTATCAGAGGAAGTGGGTGTACCTATTCTTCAGGATGATGATTCCCAGAATCATGTTGGCAATGAGCGATCCCTGGAAAGACACAAAACAGAAACTCAAACACAGATCAGACCAGGAAAGAGGGGATGGACAGATGTAATGTTTCTGTGCATGTTTTTTATATTTATATTAGTGCTGTCAAAGTCATTGGGACAAAATATGTTACGTCAGTTATGTCAGCTTTAAAGCTCTACCAGATGACTCTCTCCACAGGCCGAAGTTTCTGCAATTATTCTCCGTGTGACTTGATCTACGACCAGAGTTTGATGGAGTTCAGAGATCACCCCTCCCCTCACCCAGATGAGGATCCATTTACAACCTTGAAGCAGCGCCTCTAAACAGATGTTGCTCTTTTGCTGATGTACAGAACAAGCGTTTTCACTTCTTTTTATATGTTTGTGGAGTTTGTGAAGACTCTCATACCTCTGACTGATTGAGTAGAGACCCCCTCTCATGAAGCCTGGGCCAGCTGAAAGTGGCAATGCTGTGACAACAACGTAACCTTGCAGAGCAGATGGACCTGCCTGATTCATTGTCTGAAATCATGCAAGTCCATCTTGCCAAGCTCCAATCACCTACAACTTCACTTGGCTAAATGCTGAAGGATCAAATCAGGGGAAAGAGGTGGGAGCTGCAGATGTGACGAAGTGATTGCATGTTTGAAAACAATGGTGGCATGTGAAGCGGTCTCGTGATGCGACAATATCTCCAGTTTTATAAGAAATGGACTCAATTTCTTCTTCAAAAGAGAAGCAAAGAATGTCACTTAAACCTGTCTTACGGGAAATCATGTTTCTGCTCTTCTCCCAACCCGGGATCACTGCTGGGAAACTGGGAGAGATGTGGAAATGCTGCGCGAACGATGCAGGTAGTATGGTAGCCCAGAGTCGTGGTTACTCCGTGATACCTGGTGAAATCTGCTCTCCTCAGAAGTTTAACAGGGGAACTTGGTGGGGATTGTCATTGACGGGGTTCATGTCACTTATAAGTGGTAAATGATACGTCTGTGTTGTATAATTTAATGTAAGATGATAGTCTAAGGACTGAAACGTAGTTTAAGCTAACAGCTAACAACAGGGTCTAGCTGCTGCATCATACTGTGACTTGATATGATTGGTCTGTGGTGAGTGTGACTGGCAGAACGATCGTCCAATCACCGGCTGCAGTTGTGTTTGAAGGTTCCACCTCTGAAAATATTTTCTATGGGCTCTTCTCCAGATGGACTAGTGAAATATTTCCGTGACGGATATATGGAACTGTACGTCTGGCGTGTCAGGTTAGCAACAAAGGGCCCTGTGATGGATTTTGTTTTTTTAGTTGTGTATTGCAACATAATTGAGATTCTCTTCACTGAGCACCTTTTCTGTCATTATAGCACAAGTGCTGTTTGTCTCTTTTAAGTATGAGAGTTAAGAATGCAGTTAAATATGCAAACAGATGACATTTCGTACTGATCTGAAGATCATGTGTAAGGGCATGGAGATGTTGAAGTTGAGAGCGTAGTTGTTGATCACACCAACACTGAAAAACATGCACACCAGGATCACATAGTTCCTGAAAATACAGAGAGAAACAAAAATTTGTTTGAGTATCTGTTTGGAACATTTCAGCTGAAGAGAGTTCAGATCTCTTTGGTAACATTTATGTTTTTTACCTTATTGGGATGGCTGGTTTCTTTCTCCCCAAGTCGGCTTCACAAATGAAGCCTTCTATTGCAATGAATAAAAACTGAGCAAAGGTGACGATATTTCCACATCCTGGAAAATGTCTGAAGGAGAAAACAACATCTGAATTAGGCAAGAAAAGATCAACATGATGAATTCACTTATACTCTTTTTTTCAAGCAGAGTAGACAACTCACACCTCAGTATCAATCAATTGAACTTTATTTGTATAGCACTTTTCATACATCTTGTAGCACAAAGTGCTTTACATAAAAAAAAGAAATAAAATAAATGAATAAATAAAAAGCAGAAAATTGGGATGCTGGTTTGGCAGAGTGGTAAGCAACCAGGCACGACCCACATACATGCTTCTGCTGGCCTGGGTTTGAAATCCAGCCTGTGGCCAGTTTGCAGAGTGTCCTCCCCTATTGAACTGAAGATAGACCCACTCAACTCCAAGTGCTTTATCCTACTCTAACAATCAACAGAAATGACATAATTTAACATAAGTAAGTCTAGTAAATTTATATTCAGCAGAGACAAATATTATGAGGACAGATTTATGACTGGCCCGAGAATCTGTCTCTACCTTCATGTCTTACTTTAGTCCCTTTGTCTCTGCCCATCTCCCTTCCTTCACTCACACCCCCAACACAGCTTCAGTTAATGGCTGTTCAGCATGAGATTGGCTCCACTTAAGATCTAAAACCACTAAACAGAGTTTTTTCACTGCCAGTGTACTGTAGGTTGGCCTAGTGCTGTGCTCATAGTGAATTCATGTTATGTTTTGATAGATGTATATGTATAAACGTATATTTATGTATAAATGCATATATGTGTATCTATAAAATGAAGAGTATGGCTTCGTTCTGCCGTGTTGTAAAGTGTCTTGAGATACAACTTGAATTGACCCAATACAAATAAGGATTGATTGATGGTTTGACTGATACTAGTGGAGTGAAGGTGCTTTCACACTGGACACGACTTGGGCGACCACTCTCCATGTAAAGTCGATGTACAGCCGCGATGGGGTGGGGCTAACCCTCAAACTGATTAAATCCTAATAGGCAGAGGAAATATATGAATTACACAAGACAGACCTCACAAATGAAATGTCTTGTCATAAACATGTATATATATTTTGTTTTCTTTGACCTGTTTCTGAATTTTATAACGTTTTTTTTTTTTTTTTATAACACTATTGTTTTTTTTTTTTATCTCAGGTCATGCCTGCTTATAACATGAATGCATTGCTAAAAGGTTATGAATATTTGTCAAGCAGTTTGTCAAGAGTAATGAAAAAAAAACATACTGACATGCACGGAGCAGACTTGCAACTTCATCGTCCTGACACACAGTCAGCTTGTCTCTTCTACATCTGTATGTATGTATGTATGCACTCTCATTTACTGTCCTGACAGTGAACCACACGCATCTCATTCATGACTTAACCATGAACTGTGTGCGTTCAGTCGTCACCCCGATGGTGGGTTCATACTGCCGTGCATGTGGCTGATGCACGTACCAGCTCCCAGCTTTCATACCAGGTGCATGCGTGTGCTTCATGTCGCTGCATCTTCCTGCTGTCACAGCTCTGTTTCTCCATATTTATCACCCCAGTTATGGACTTGTATTAAAGTTTTGGAAGAACCAAAATAAATCTCCCAATAAGGAACCTGATTTAATGCAGAACTGACCTGGGAAACCTGCAGAAAGAACATGCCACATGCAGCCCTTCACCTCACTCAATGCGGCCCACCAATCATTTAAACAAAACAAAAACAAATTGAAAATATGAAGAAAACATAACAACAACTGCTAAATATGATTAATCTTGAGTAACCAGTATACATAATGCACAAATCAGGATAGTTGATAAATTATTTCTATTAACTTTAAATTGCTGTTAAATGCTTTGTTTTTTTTACAAGTCATTAAAGAACTTACTTATGATTGTATCTAAATATCTTTTATGAGGCACTAAAATATAATATACAGTATTAATACAAATTATATTTTGATACAATGGTAAAGGTAATAAAGTTGTGCTTTAAAAACTGGTAAATATTCATTCATTTATTGAATTAAAAAGAAGCTTAAACTGACTTTACTTACGCGTCATGCTCATTAAATCATGAATTTTTATTTGTGTTTGAGTTAACTTTATTTATAAAGCGCTTTTCATACAAAGAATGCAACTCAAAGTGCTTTACATAATAATTAAAAGCACACACACACACACACACACACACACACACACTAAAATAGTGGACATTAGGCTAACAACAAGAGGCTGAGTACAGACAGACCAGTTGAGGAAGTGCCATCAGAGGAGCCGTCTGCACCAGGAGCAGAGAGCTAACCACAGCCACAGGACACCAACGCAGAACCCAGAGGAGAGATGATTGACCTCAAGACTCCACCAGGAACCTACGGAACAGAATCCTGCAGCCGTAGCCGACCATAGCTCGTGGTGCAGAGGGCTCCCCCAGAGGAAACACTGGAGATCCTAATGATGAAAGAATAAAAGTATGTAAAAACTAAAATACAAATAAAATCTAAGAACAAGAACATAAAATAGTACAACTAAAACACTAAGGTAATAAAAGAATAAAATCCATAAATATAAACAATGTAAAGGTCTAAAATAAATAAATGTCTTAGATAAAATCTTAATTAAAAGCTAAGCTAAAAAGGTGTGTCTTAAAAACATGAACGTTCTCTGCGGCCCTCAGGTCCTCTGGCAGTAATATACATATGTTGGTATGATCCTTTTTTTAAGCTTTATATTTGCTATTTTGTTAGTTTAATTTTGTTGTCCTCATTGAGAGTGCCCAACTATACTGAACAAAAATATAAACGCCCCATGTCAACTTTTGACCTTTTAGTAACATTAGGGTTATGCAATATATGAAGCGAATCAAAATTCATTTTTGTTAATGACTAATCTTCAGATCACTGTCCATTACATTTTGATATTGGCATCTGCAAAGGGTGACAATCCTTTGAACACGTTGGGGGTCAGGTTGAAGAAATTGAATGTTCAATATCTTGCGTGTCCACCATTTGCGTCTTTCAGAGCAACACATCTCCTTCGCATGGAGTTAATCAGGTTGTCTATCGTGGCCTCTGGAATGTTATTCCATTCTTCCCGAAGGGCCACACAGAGCTTGGGCACATTACCATGAACTGGAACACAGTTGCGAACACATTGATCCAGAGCATCCCAAAGATGCTCTATGGGTGACATGTCCGGCCTATCATCCGATAGTGATCATTCAGCTGCACAGTAACCGCTCTGGTGGACATCCCTGCATCCAGCATGCCAATGGCACATTCCCGCATGACCTGAGACATCTGAGGCATGATGACTTTGGACAAAATTTGACATTTTGGGGTGGACTTTTATTGTCCCCAGTATAAGGAGTGTCTGGGTACTGCTCATTCTGTTTGAGCACCGTCTGGAAATGCCACACCCATGTACTGAGTGAAATCACTTCATCACTGAGCAAATGCTCACTGACAAAGATGGATTAGAAAATAACACACAAATCAAGAGAAGTACCCCTATTGTACAAGCAAAAGTCAGCATATGCTCACTTAGAGTTGTTAACTCCATGTGGCATCAATATTTCACATGGGGTGTTAATATTGTTGTTCAGTGTATATGCAACAGTGCAGCCCTCAGGCACTGGAAAAACAGGTATGTGGAAGTTGTCCACCCCTAAGCTAAGGGGTTGGGATGGGCCACGGAGGGGTCTGAGCTCAAAAGCCAGATAGCTGAGGGGACAAAAGTGGCCCTCCTTCACAGAGTCCTGCAGTCGGGACTGCGCAGTCTACGTCCTGATGGGAGCCACTCAAAAACAGGATGCAGAACGTGATATGGATCCTGCGGAATCCTGTAAGCTACCTTAGTGGTTTATCAGTTGACATAGTTAAAACTATCAATGTGTTGGTGGGTGTGGCTTGGCAGAAATTCTAGTTAAACAGCATGTCAGAGTCAGAGAAGAAACACGCTTAACCACAGTCATCCTTACAAGCCCTTTTGAATGAAACTTCAGGATCAAAGCATGAGTCTGACAGTCTGTCCACTCCAGAGAAGCAGTGAGGAGACAATGTGGGGCTACAGGGTGTCTGTGCTCCCAAAGGAGGAAAACAGCTATGATATAAATGCACAACCAGCCTTAAAAAAGGAAGAAAAGAAAACCTTTCCTCAGATGTTTTCCATTGTTTTTCTAAAAATGGCTCCATGGCTCCCCTTAAAAAATCCATCTACTTAAGTAGGATGGACTCAAAATTCTGAAATTCAGTGGCAATGTCCATCATGCTCAGACCCACAAAAAATACAATAATAAAAAACAGACTGGTCTGGACACATAGCAGAAACTTCTAAATTGATCTAATATGACTTTTATTGGTGAACATGGCTCAATTCAAAAATAAAAGCCCAAGCAGCAAGTATGTCCTTGGATTTTGAAATTTTGGTAGGCTTGTGCATCCTGCCAAGACCTACAAAAAAGCCTCTCAGACTGATGTCATAACTCCAACATGAAGTTGGCCATTTAGAATTATCCATAAAAGTTGGGACAACAGCTCAAAAATACTTGGCTGCTATTTTAATTAACTCATCCTTTTGAATGAATACCTTTTTGGTGTATTGTAGGGCTTACAGAGATTTATTTTTCAATGAAGATTTACTGTAGTTTGTAAAATGAGGCTAATACCAATGTATTTATATTGAATCCATGAATAATGAAAGCTTATGATTTATTTTAGAATTGGATCTGATTGTAGGGAAGGGGCAGGACTAGATAAGCTTTTTGCCTCATTCTGTCCCTTCTCAAACTGGTTGCTGTGTTGACATAAATATGTCTGTACTCAGATGAGTAAATTTATTTGAGGACATGTACAGTTATTTGGTGTACATATGTATTATTCTGCATGCTTTTTTTTTTTAGTTTGAGATAAAGAAAGGAAGAAAAAAGAAAGAAAAAGTTATTCCAGGAATTTCAACAAATCAAAGGGTGTGGCCACGGCAGCACCTCAAATATTGATGACAAAATTTTGCTAAAACTCTGGATTACACAAAAAAAAATCCTAAAATTTGATTAATTATTATTTCCCACAGTTATGATTTTACAACATTCTAAAAAAAAGCGTCCTAGCAGCATTTTAAGTCCAGATTTTTTTTATTCCATAATATTATATTGATATCATTCATAATCAAAAGATCATTAATATAGTAATGAAGAATAAAGATCTGTATTAGACGATTGGATTTAATGACATTGTTTAGCACACATTTGTGTAGGCCAATCAGGTTGTGTGTGTTTGGTAATGGCTTGCTCCAACAGAATATCAGAAATGCACAAACATTCAGGGTTCATAATTAGCTATAAAATTACAAGTGCTGTTTAAACATCTCAAGGCCTGCTCTCCTCAACCGTGAACACTGGTTTTGACATGAGCGGGTGCAAATATCTTTTTTTCTTTTTTTTTTTTTTTTAAATATATATATCTTTTTTTCTGATCCAACTCACCAGTGAGTAGGACTTTTATCAGCCAGTGAATCTATAACCGAATTGATTGTTTGTCAACACCATGATCTCTGTATTACCTCAGCGTGATAATGTAAGAAAGTGATAGCTTCAGGATGACGACTCATTCTAAACCATGGACCTGGAAATACAGCGAGGAAGGGCTTTAGCTGTGTGACTATTCAGTCTTTTGTTACAAAACATTTTCATGACAGAGAAGCATTCTGTCGCTGTGTGAAATCACCAGAGCCTGAACCAGAAGCTGTGCTGCCTGTTCTGTCAGGTAGGGTCTGATCCTCCTGATCTTATAGAGGACATAAACCTTAGAGGTCAGCTGGTCTTCAATCATGACACCCACATCTCTGGCAGAGTTTGTGGGCATGGGTTTACTAGATCTGGCTGGATTCTGGTCTTCAACTTTCAGTCCTGTAATGATAATTCATATTTCTTTCTTTTTTTCTTTTGTTTATGTAGTTTTGTCCATGAGTTTTAAAAAACATAAAAAAATAAATAAATTGCAAAGAAAATAAATCAAATATTATGTAAGGCAATCAAATAATAAGATGGGATGCAGCGTGTTAAAGATGCCAAAATAAAAAAAAGAATAATAACTTTGCAAAATGGGGGGGGGTATTGATAGAAAAAAAAAGTTGGTATATGTATATGTATATCATGTATATGCAAATAAAAACCCATAAAAATACATTCTTATGTAATACAAAAATGTTTGAACATATGTATAAGGAAGAAAAGAATAGTTATAATATATATAAGAGAGAGAGAGAGAGAGCAATAGAACAATGTGGAAATATAAATAAATAAAAAGAAAGATCAAGAGGATAAAAACAAGTTGAAAAATAATGTTAGCAACTGTAATAATAACAGCAATAATAAAAACAATAACATTTGTTGCATGAATAAATGAATGAGGAACATTCAATACAAAACACACACCTCAATTTATTAATAAATAATTTGAAAAGAAGTGGAAATTACAAAAAAGAAACAACACACTAAAGTAGACCCTCACAATTTAAAAAAGGAAAAGAAAAATATGGCAGTGTGAAAAATAAATAAATAATCAAAGTCAAAAATAATGGCCACCATAATTAGTACAGTAGTAAAAAAAAAGTACTAAAGATTAAAAGCATAAATAATGAACAAGGAAATCTGACTCAAAAGACACAATACAATTTATCAAGAATTAATTTAAAACAGTTTCAAGATAATGCAAAATAATTTGCAGAATTTCTAACACAGCTGTAGCTGCATCTCAATATGAATTATTTTTACTCACTTAAAACTTTTGCACAAATGTCCTCAGATCAATGATAACTAACAGTGATTTAAATTTTTTCCATCATCAATGATCCAAAACAGCAAGTTTATGCCTCAGTAACAAGCAGCACCTGATTACAATTCTCTGCTTTTGGCTACACATCATATTTACACAGAAACAATCAGATGAGATTGTAGAGACACTAAAGTCAACTTTAGTCTGAGCTCAGTGAAGTTCAGTGAATCAGAGTCAACAGAGTTTGTGCAGAGTCTAAGTTTGGCACTGACCTTACGAGCAGCTCCAGAGACACCACATTACTGCAACATGCCATAAAAACCAGACAGATGGCCAAAGCTGTCCTCATGTTCTCACTGCTCAGGTGAACTCAGTGTCACCTCATCATGTGTCTCTCTGCCTCCGTAAACTCAAACTGATCAGATGAACCGGAGCTGCAGTTTAATATTGACACAGAGAGAGCAGCACACAGTCTCATTAAGTCATCTGATCATGTACAGACTCCAGTTTTTACACAAATAGCTTTTATCTGTTTGAGAATAAAAAATTATAAAGACAACTAACATACTCGGATTTGTTTTATTCCATTGATAGATTTTTAATTTCGAAAAAAAATTATACAGCAAACCACACTCAGAAAGAGAAGAGATAAAGTTACATACCCACAGCAAACTCTGCAGTGTTTCACTGTTTTTGGGGAGTCTGTTCTTTTACTCTCATCATGTGATATTGCTGACTCTTCTGGACTTGAAGTTAAAAACTTTGTAACACTAAATCGTGTGCCTTTTGATCAACACTTCTATGTAGTATTAGGAATGCACTTTCTCAGAGTATATGTGATATTTACTTATCCCAACATTTACACTGCAAAGTGTAGACATTGCAGTATTTACTTACAGTCTATTAAGCTGGGATGATGATGCCATGTTTAGTTTGAGCACATATTAAAAAAAATAAAACATTTGCACTGCAGCTGTCATGGCCAGGGCTTGTGGCATCTGTTGGTACTTTTGGTCCAATTATGTGGTCCAAGCAGAATGATTGACTCTATAAGTGTTACTTACAGGTTCAGAGTTCAGAGTAAAATGTTCAGAGTTAAAGATCATGCAGTGACACTTATGGATCTGATTAGTTTACTATGACACCAACTTTTTTTCAACTGAGAGTACATTTTCATGGATTTGACTCCATCCAGGGTCTGACTACCTCTACATTTGCCAGCACACACACACACACCCACCCCCCCCCCCCCCCCCCCCACACACACACACACACACACACCCCACACACACACATATATCACTGAATTAACTTGAAACTGACAAAAGTAAGAATAAATAAAAATTTACTGAAAATTAACTCATGAAAATCAGACATTGCTTTTGATTTGTGGTTCAACAAAACTATGTAAAAAAAAAACAAACAATGAAACTGGCCTGGACAAAAATAATGGTACCCCTAGAAAAGATTGAAAATGATTTCACCATAGGGATATGTTAAACTAAGGTGTGTCCGGTAATTAGTATCACGGGTGTCTTCAAACTAGTCATCAGTCAGTCTGTTTATTTAAAGGGTGAAACGTAGTCACTGTGCTGTTTGGTATCGTGGTGTGTACCACACTGAACATGGACCACAGAAAGCTAAGGAGAGAGTTGTCTCAGGAGATTAGACAGAAAATTATTGACAAGCATGTTAAAGGTAAAGGCTATAAGACCATCTCCAGGCAGCTTGATGTTCCTGTGACTACAGCTGCACATATTATTCAGAAGTTTAATGTCCAGAGGACTGTAGCCGACCTCCCTGGACGTGGCTGCAAGGGGAAAATTGATGACAAATTGAAGAGACAGATAATACGAATGGTAACCAAAGAGCCCAGAACAACTTCCAAAGAGATTAGAGGTGAACTCCAAGGTCAAGGTACATCAGTATCAGATCCCACCATCCGTCACTGTTTGAGCCAAAGTGGACTTAATGGAGGACGACCGAGGAGGACACCACTGTTGAAAGCAAATCATAAGAAAGAGAGACTGGAATTTGCCAAAATGCATATTGACAAGCCACAAAGCTTCTGGGAGAATGTCCTTTGGACAGATGAGACAAAACTGGAGCTTTTTGGCAAGTCACATCAGCTCTATGTTTACAGACACAAAAATGAAGCATACAAAGAAAAGAACACTGTACCTGTGAAACATGGAGGAGGCTCAGTTATGTTCTGGGGCTGCTTTACTGCATCTGGCACAGGGTGTCTTGAATCTGTGCAGGTACAATGAAATCTCAAGACTATCAAGGCATTCTGGAGCCAAATGTGCTGCCCAGTGTCAGAAAGCTTGGTCTCAGCCACAGGTCATGGGTCCTTCAACAGGATAATGACCCAAAACACACAGCTTAAAACACCCAAGAATGGCTAAGAGCAAAACAAGTGGCCTTCTATGAGCCCTGATCTAAATCCTATTGAACATTTGTGGAAGGAGCTGAAACATGCAGTCTGGAGAAGACACCCTTCAAACCTGAGACAGCTGAAGCAGTTTGCTCACGAGGAGTGGGCCAAAATACCTGTGGACAGGTGCAGAAGTCTCATTGAGAATTACAGAAATCGCCCGATTGCAGTGATTTCCTCAAAAGGATGTGCAACAAAATATGAAGTTAAGGGTACCATCACTTTTGTCCAGGCCAGTTTCATTAATTTGTTTTTTTTAAATGATTCTGTTGAACTACAATTTAAAATCGATGTCTGATTTTCATTTGTTAATTTTTATTACATTTTCATTTATTATTACTTTTGTCAGTTTCAAGTTATTTCAGTGACCATTGTGGGGGTTTTTTTTCTTTAAAAGGATACCAATAATCTAGTCCACGTGTATATATATATATATATATATATATATATATATATATATATATATATATATATATATATATATATATATATATATACATATATATATATGGGTGTCTAGTTAAAGTGCTATGTTTATAGTTTCCAAAATGCCCAATGTTCTCTCAGCTGTCTTGTCATTCAGTCCATTTAATGACTGTACTCATGACTTTAATTCTTTTTTAATTGTTTTTTTGAGAAGTTTTTCACTGCATTTACATTTCTGACTGACATAGTAGGAACACTTTTCATGAAGCCCCCTTTATAAACGCTTTAAAGCACATTTATAATGCTTCATAATTTGCTTAGAATACTGTATAATCCTAATTATAAGCACTTGTGTTAATTTATCACAAATTATTAAAATGCCTGTGTAAATAATGTCTTATAAGCTAATTCAAAAATGTTTAAATCAAAGATGTCCAAGCTGTGGACCAAGGGCCAAATGCGGCCCATGGCTCAACACACTCCAAAAAGCGCATTAAATTATGGCCACTATTGGAGCATGAAGCTTTTGCTTAACTAATAAATAAAAACAAATTTCAAATTACAAAAATCCTCTTCTGGGCTATCTGCCACAGAATCAAGGTTTAAAGAGCATATTCTGTCAATTATTTCAATCAAATTAAAGCTGAAAAACTCAAAAATGTTCAGCTTTGAGGTTTTCTCTTGTTTTGTTTTTTTTTTGCCTAAATGTGGAGATGAGCCGTTTGCCCTTTCTGCTGCACAATTATCAGCCTGTGACCCTCCGCCTAACTCAATGTGGCCCCCGAGTCACTTTCAATTATATTTAAAAAAGTAAACATTTGGAAAAAAAGATGCAGAAATCTGCAATTAAGGAATAAATGGAGTTTCTACAACCAACTGCATAAAAAAACAATAACGTTTGTCTACTTTTTTTTTCTTTTTCATTTTCCAACACAATTTCTTTGAATGAAAATCTCTAAGTTTTTGCCACCGGCCCAACCGAAGACAAAGCTCTCTTAACAAAAGTACGGTAAGAACAAATCCTACAGAGGCACACACAAACAGTTCAACTCACCTGACAAAGCTCTCAGACACGAAGTTCTTCCCTCACAGACGAGACATTAACGCACGCGCAAACAAATTTACCGCGGCAGGTAACCAACAGAAAAAAGGATCCGGGCGCGCGCATCGACCGCTCCAAACAAATACGCAAATGAGTTTAAAGCACAAATTACCGTCGACCCGACAACAGTCAGCAAGTGTGAAGGGTACAAATGGTTTCACATGTTTATCGTTTAACAACGTCCAAACGCTTTAAACAAACAACCAAACAAACAACCAACCAAACTTTAACAACGAGGCAGCAAACAAACAAGTTCAAACTGCCTAAGAGACGGTAGAAGGCGGACGAGTCCCCAATTTTCCAGTTATCCTGGATGAATTTACCTGTGATTTGATTTCACGAAACCGGAGGCACATTAGTTAACATGGGGATTTATTCTGTGCAGCTCGCCTGCTCCAGACCAGGCTGACAGACAGGTTTAATAAATCCTGCTGTTCAGTCAGCAGCACCCTCCTCTAAAACTAGCATGTTTCTTACTGCTATAATAATGATAATGACTTTAAGAGGTATAGGAATTTTAATTATTATTATTACATTTCATTTAGAATGATTTTCACAGAACTCAGGGATTCTTTAAAATGAAGATGAAAGAGAAAAATGGGATTGAAACTTAGGCAAACACAAATCACGAGTAACAAGCTAATTATTGAGATGTCCCATACTTTCATGTATTTTGTTTTAGGTTTATGTCTAATTAATACAAATTACTTTTTTTTTTTAGATTTTTAATAACAAGGATACATATTCTGAAGACTCTGAATCCTATTTTTTATTAGAATAGGAATATTAGTGGACCTCTGTTGGTATGATAAATTGTATACTATTGTGGCTGTGAGATTATAACACATGTTAAACAAGGCTGAAAAGGAGTTTTCAAACTGTTATAATATTTTGCAATTTAGAAGAAAACAGGTTATACAGTGAGCAAAAACCATGATCTTCAAAAGTTTTAAATCTTTTAAAGACTGATTAGATGATACACAAATACCATATTAAATTCTTAATATGGTCCAAATGCCAAAAAGTTCTTTTTAGTGTATAATTTCATTCACCATTTGTCCTATAATTATGTATAAAGAGTGTTTTCTCCACTGTTTGGAACTTATTTATGTCTTCAAACAACATGCATGGGCTGTAATAATTATAAGTGGTGTATTAAAAAAAGGTATGTACCGTCGTATCTATCTAACAATTTGCTCCAAAGATGCTTGTGTATATATCTATATCTAGGTGTCAGGATTTAATAATAACGCATTATGAATATTTTCAATTTCTTATTACTATGTGCACAATATAACACTCTATTATTGTTCATAACTAGTTTAATCTCTGACATTAAAATGGCTCAAGATTAAAATCATAAAGCATTATAAATGATCACAAGTCTTATAATTAGGATTATTAATATTCTTATTATATGCATTATAAATTATAAATGGGGACTTCATAGAAAGTGTTTGTAAAATATTTTCTAAACAAAATAATCAGTAACTGTTCCTTTCCTCTTATTGAAAAGTGTTACCTCTTTGTTCTTGTTAACTGGTTCTTCAAAATGCTTTATTAAATATCACAAAAACACATTAACACCAGGGCTGCATAATATTATCGCCACAATATCGGTATCAGCAGATATCAATATTCCTGCTGATGTTTACAGCCGATATTTGTCATATGAGTTAAGCATAGTGCTCCCTATTATCACTGAATGTTTACAGTTCAAAAAACATAAGGTTTTTCTGTTAAAGAATGAAACATTTGTCTTGGTCCACATCAATTTCTATACTGGTCAATTTTAGTCAAGGACACATTTTGGCCCAAAATATTGTTATCCGCAATAAGTTTGAAAAATATTGGCAAAATCCAATATCATAGATCCCTAATTAAACTTTCTGAAGTTATATGAGTAATTTCATTGTGCAATAGATGTTCTATTTTCACAAAAATAAACAGTAATTGCATCAAAATCTCTCCTCGCCACATCAGCTGGACTGATCCGTACATCAGTGGGATATTATATCATCTGTTTGGGCCACATCACACTGATGGTGGTATATGGGCAGGCTGGAAAGAACTTCACTGTCAGTGACAAAGGACTGTAGAGATTTAATGAACTGTAAAATATTTCCTGTTGACAGTCAGTCACATCAGAAAATACACTTAAGACATGATGTTCATAAATAATCCCTCAGTCTCTTTTAACATGAACTCTCCATTCTGCATCACATTACTGTGTTCAGTGTCATCATAACATCAGCATCGGTGTTCATGTGTTGAATATGAGCTGTCAAATAATAAAAGAAATATTTAGGCAGCATGGCAAAAAAAACCTGTGCATGATATAAAGCATAAAATTATTAAAGTCAATCCTTAACACTTCCAGCAGCTGTTAACATACAAATCAGTGCACTAAACGATGTATTCATCCACAGCTGAAAATAGTTCCCAAAATGTCTGTTTTTACTTTAAGTTTGAGCCTTTGGTGATAGTTTTTAAGTTCTGATGATTATATTTTTGCAACTTCAAGGTATTGAAATGTTAAGCACACTGGCATACAAAATTTCAGGTGTCATCCTTATTATCAATTATACTCTATATTTGCATATTTCATTATGAACCAGTGATTATGTTCAAAAGGAGGTGAAAACTGATGTTATGAGTTAGCAAAAATAAAGCTTATCTGGCATCGTGGCAGCGCTGCGTCGAGGAATCGTGATGTGAGTCGGTTAGTTCCAGATAAACTTTGTTTTTCTGAAAAGTAATGCACTCAAACCTGTAGTATTACTTTTTTGATGGGAGTTCCTGTAAGCGAAGAAAATACCCTTTGTATTTGGTACTATACTTCCTTGTTTGCGGCTGGTTCTGCATCACAAACTTTAACAAATTGTGGCTTACTGAGGGAGAGGAGAGAACTTTCGACTGCATCTAATGTACTTAGTGGCCATATTGAGCTCATACAACCCCACTTCAAAAAACTGAACAATCCCTTTAAGATGAAGTTTGTCTAAAGAGCTGGATCTCAGTTTTAGGGAACTGCTTGGGATTTCTCCAAGATAATTACTAAAACAGATTTAAATACACAAAACCAAATCCTAATCCTGAAATTGTGCCAAAAATGCCCAAATTTGTTCAGTAAAATTGTTCAGAAATGACACCAGAGGAGCTTCAAATGGGTATTCCCACCTTACTGCTTCTTGTGACGGTACTCTCGGACCATTTAATGGTTGACGGTCTTGTTGTCACATTTAGCACCGCCTTGGCACACCTGTAAGCTCAAGAGGTGATATTGAAAAAAAAAAGTACCAGGTACAATCTTAATAACAGAATGAACAAAGCAGAGGCAGATCACGATACTTCTTCTTAGAAATGCACCAAAAATAAGCTTATGTGGGCCAAAAGGGAATGAAAATTTGGGCAAGAAGTCTATATCCTCCATGTTAGCTATACATTTGGGATGCATAATATTGGATTTTTGCAGACACTTCCAAACTCATTTTTGCCAATTTCAATACAGATATTTTTGTCAAGAGTGCCAAGTCTTTACTTTACAAAAATAGACTTGTTGCTTTCAATTTGACAGTCTGTTAGGGTAAAGAAAATTGAACTCTTGAGTTTTAATTGTACCCATGCAGTGGTGATAAGGTGAAGCATTATGGTACATTTATGTATTCTACAGCCAATTTAAGGGACATGTATGGCTGATACGTGTGGCCGATAAATAAGCTGTAGACATCAGGAAAAATTTCATTATCAGCCAATTAACCTTTTAAGCCAATATCTGCCAACACTGATATGGTGCCGATAATACTGTGCATCCCTACTGAATATGATTTATATTTCAAAACATTTCAGGAACACATTTGCTCTAAGTTCACAGATAGACAAGGAAATAGAGTATGCAGATGTAGATTTACACGTCTTACAGTTTGGTCTTTACCTCAGATTTATTAACAGTAATGGAAATGAAAAATATCACCAGCTCTATCCTCTGAACTGTACATAGTGTGTTCCTGACACTAAATGATAAAATGTAAAATGACGTCAGTATAAGAGACTACAATCACTCTAAAGTCCAGCGCTGTGAGTGTTTTTTCACCAGTCCTTTCTCTCTCTTCAGTCCTCCTTCTTTTCTTTGACCTCAGGTCCTTTCAGAGCCGCCTGAATGCTGCTCCACACCTCCGTGTACAGCAGAGTACCCAGGAACACCACAGCCGTGCCCACCCAGTGCCAGGCAGTGAAGGGGTTTTGGAAGTACAGGATGGAGAAGATGAGGCTGAGGAACTTTCTCAGAGTCACCACCAGAGTGACGGTCAGAGAGGCGCACTCTGTGGTCAGGATGAAGACGCCACGGATACAAACGTACCTGAAAAATCTGGTTAAAGTCTGTAACATGAAGATGGGGTTCCTATACAGTCCTAACAATCAAACTTAAGTCTGTGTAGGTTCTCAGTCATCCAGGTCATGGTTATCCAACACTAATTGAAATGGCAACTGGACTGGTTCAGACTCCTGAAGACGTTTTGCCTCTTTTCCTAAAAGCTTCTTCAGTTCGGCAATGGCTTTATATTCTGGCTCTTCCAAGTCAACTCTTAGGGCCAGTTTAAGAAAGAAGAAAGAAAGAAAGTCATCCTTTATTAGTCCCTCATGGGGAAATTCCATTCTTTACACTCTGTTGAAACATGCTACACAAATACAGGCTGAAATGCACATGCACATGCACATGCAAACAGGTCCTATGATCATGCAATAATGGAGAGATGTCAGAGTGAGTGTTACGCAACAACGTAGTTACCAAAAACAGAAAGGTTTTGCCTTTGTGTTTTCAAAAGTGTCTCTGCTGTACACACGGAGACAGTGTGATAATGATGCATGTTCACACGGATCTGCATGAACGACTGAAAACACTGTAGCGTGCGTGCCAGGCCAGTAGTTGGCGATGTAAGTTTGTAGTGTCCTTGGCGAATATAACAAATGCGTCACTGCTGGTCAGAGTATTGATGAAGCAAATCCACGTTTTGCTGGAGAAGCAATATCAAACCGAGCACAGCTAGCAGCACAAGTTGCTTGGTAGCTATAGCTGTTGTTGTTCGTATGTGCCACGCGTCACTATTTTCTCTGACAACGGGAATCCCTGTTTCCATGAAGAAGAAAACGTTTTCAAAACTTTTCACTCTGTGAACCCTGGTTTCAAAATTTTGGAGAACCAGGCAGTCCGGGCACCGTTCTTCTGTAACCCGAAGGCACAAATGCAATAAAAACTCTTCGGTTTTGGCTGTTTCCGTTGTCGTGTAAACAGACCCTTAGAACTGAAGAAGCTTTTTGGGGAAGAGTCGAAACGCCTTTAAGAATCTGAACCAGTCCAGTCAACTTGTTCTGGACAATGCTCAAAAGAAAGTGAAAAGTGATGTTATGAGTTAGCATTTATCTGAGCATAAACTTTTGAGCTAATCTGTAAACAGCTGTTAATACATAAATCAGTGCACTCGGGTGTATTCATCCACAGATGGAAATAGTTCCAACCAATTCTATAAACATAAACAGTTGTAGGTCTTAGAACTGAAAAGATAGATTTATAAATGTAACTGGCCTGTTGCTGGTCTTTTTTGTGTTTATTTCCTTTTTTGGCCACTTTAAGGCAGTGAAAGTTGATGACACATTTGCATACAGTATCAGGTATCTCGTTATTATTGTCATAAATGACGAAGGATCTGCCAATTAATCAAACTAAATAGTCCACACCTCATTAAAAAAACCTGCCTATACTGGGGCCCCTGTTTTGTTCACTCAGCAATCTTAAGTCCAAAATCAATGAATGATTCAAAGAAAATTCACCCTGGTACACCCTGAACTGGTCACCAGCCAATCGCAGGGCCACCTAGAGAGATAGACAACCATCCATTCACACGCTAATAACTAACAGAAATTTGAAGTCACCAACAACCTAATGAGCATGTTTTTGGTCTGTGGGAGGAAGCCAGAGTGCTCGGAGAGAACCCACACATGCACAAGGAGAATATGCAAACTCCACACAGAAAGGCAACCTTCTTGCTGTGAGGCACGTGCACTACCTGCTGCACCACCATGCTGCCTATAAGTAGAAAAAATTGAAAAAAATGATAAGCATGTAAATCTTCAGGATACTGTGTGATGACGTTGACGATGAGGTAGACCCACATGATTGGCACAGCCTGTCCAACCACAGGTACAACCACTGGAGCTGGAAACAGAAGATACTCAGTTAAAGCTGTTTGATAAAGATAAACAGAAAGTAATGCTGATGAAGTACTGAGACTCACTGCTCTGACTGAAGTAGACGGCGTGGTTGTAGATGTTTGTGGAGAGGAGCAGGAAGCCCGGCAGAGGGAGGCAGTGCTGCAAACAGAGAAGAGAGAAAAGCACGATCAAACTTTATCTACTGTGAAGAAGTCTGAACATCCCTGCTGCTCTTTGAACCTTTTCTACCATGTAAGATCAGAGGATTAACTCACATTATAGAAGAGGGCCTCTTTGGAGTGTTTTCCATATTTTTTGTACAGCGTCTCCTGAAAAATTCCCATCCTCGCTGACATGAGCAGAGCAAAGGTTAACATGCTGATACCTGTGAAGAGAAAGTAAGCAAAAAAATTTAAAGTCTGTTTTTCTGGCACTGTGTTTATGTCACTGTCTGCCTGCATTTTCCAACCACCTCAAAGGGATACGCCAACCTTTTTTTTACTTTTCAGGTCTTGACTCACTCCTGAGTCCATGACAAGAAGATAGATGCCATTGTTTTGACTGTGTGTTAATGTTAGCCTGCCTCTGCCTACAGTCCTGTCCTGTGTGCTTGTTGTGGTTTGCATGCAAACTGCAGTTTAGTTTAGTATGTATTTCTTTCGAAAATTACATAAAGTGCTAATCTTAGTCTAAAAACAAGTCACAACAAGCACACAGGACTGTTTAGAGTTGCTGAAGAGTTTATCTGATGACTGTAGGCAGAGGCAGGCTAACACTACCCATTGACTCCCAGTGTTGCAGCTAAGCTAATTTGTGGTGGGCGAGCGCTGCCCATCTCTTCCTTGTTACTGCACGCACAGTTGAAGGAATGGTGTCTATCTGCTTTTCATGGACTCGGGAGTGAGGCCAGACACGAAAAGACAAAAAAAGCTGATGTATCCTTTTAAAGATGATTTACTGATGAAAGTGGTAAATATGATGAAATGTAGCGCCAGTGTAAACTCACCTAAGAGCCAGTGCATGAGAGCATGAAACCCCTGCTCCTCTGATCCCTCATTGGCCACATTCTGCAGAAAAATTAAAAACCAAACAAACCTTAAATAAACATAAGAAGTTAAGATCCAGACTGTCCAATCAAAAGCTTTCCATGAAAACCTTTGTACTATGAGGGGGAATAGCATATCTCCTAAGCTGCAGTGTACTGTAGATTTACTGTACTCACCACTTGTTTGGCAGACATGATGGTGCAGATGAAGATACCAGCTGAAACTAAAGCTATAGACAGATATTTAGTGAGTGAGTACCTGCAGGAAGAGAGAAGGACAATCCTGGTTAGAAAGAGATATTAACAAATCAGCTAAGTGCACCATGATGATGATCAACCAATCAATTAATCTTTATTTTTATAGCTCCAGTTCACAACAAGTGTTATCTCAAGACACTTTACAATAGAGCAGACTGAATATTCTTGATCTCTTGAAATACGAAGATTTTATTGTTAGGAAATAACATGTTTTTGCTGAATCATAAATCATGGCAGTGGCTTTCCATGACCCATTTCATAAAAATATAATTTGTTAAACATTAGTTTGTTATCAGAGGAAGTGGAATAACCTTTTCTTCAGAATGATGATTCCCAGAATCATGTTGGCGATGAGCGATCCCTGCAAAGAAACAAACAGAAAGTCAATCACAGATCAAACTGGTACTTCATGTTTTTCTGTTAATGAGAGTTAAGATGACACTTCTTACTGATCTGAAGATCATGTGTAAGGGCATGGCGATGTTGAAGTTCAGAGCATAGTTGTTGATCACGCTGATGGTGAAGAACATGGTCACCATGATCACATAGTTACTGAAAATAAAACACACAAAAGTTTGTTTGAGGACCTTTCCATGGCAAGAAGTTTAGATCTTCAAAACCTTTTTTACCTTAATGGGATCGCTGGTTTCTTCCTCCCAAAGTTGGTTTCAAAAATGAAACCTTCTATAGCTATAAATAAAAACTGAGCGAAGGTGACGATATTTCCACATCCTGGAAAATCTCTGAATCAGAAAAGAACAAATGAGACGAAGATCAGACAAGAAAGCATCAGCATTTTAAAATGTTTAATCAAGACAAAAAGTTTAAAGATACTCGGTAAATCAGGTTAAAGGGCACTTTGAGACATATGACTAATCAGAGTGCTTAAACATCACAGGTCACATTTGCTCATTCACACATCTTCACACCACTGACATAGCTAAAGAGTAATGTGGGCTTGTGAGCTTATGTGTCTTGCCAAAAGACACATTGATAGTAGGGATGCAGGATTTTGGATTTTTGCCGATATCGGATACGATGATATTTAATTCATTATCGCCAAAACCAATATTTCTGGTCAAGAACACAAGCTCTGTACTTAACAAAAATGGACTTGTGTCTCTCAGTGTTACAGTATATTTCTGTGAGGAACAGATGTAAAACAAGGGAAACAGCATTGAACTCTTGCAAAATGAAACCCTTGAGTTTTAAATGTACCCATGCAGTGATGAGAAGGTGCATCGATATTTTACAATTGTGTAATTTGTCAATATTCCGGCCAATATATCAGCTGTAAATATCTGCAAAAAATTCATGATTGGCTGATACTGATTCTTAACTTTTTCCACTGATATCAGCTAATACCGAAATCAAACTGATAATATCGTGCATGCCTACCTTTCAGGGAGGGCTGGAGACTATCTGGCATTGGACGAGAGGTGGGCTAACCCATGAACCAGTCGCCAGCCAATAACAGGCCCACATAGAGAGACAGACATTCATACTCACACCTAAGTGCAATTTTGAGTCACCAATCAACCTCATGAGCATGTTTTTGATCTGTGGTAGGAAGCCAGGGTGCCTGGAGAGAACCCACGCATGCACAGGGAGAACATGCAACTCCACACAGAAAGGCCCTGACCTACAGGGGGGTCGAACCAGCAACCTTCTTTCTATGAGGCACTACCTGCTGCCGCACATTTCCTGTATAAAGGAAGTTTGACATGATCTGACACGTGCAGTACTTTGATCAGCTCAGGCTGTCTAAATGAGCTTTACTAATGACTTGACTTCACTTGTGAACGAGATACTAGGGCAAGTCTTCACTTCAGGATCAAGCAGCACCTCGATAAGAACTTTCTACCTTTGGCTACGTGACGTGTTCACTCACAGAAACAAACAGGCGAGGCTGTAGAGACACCAGAGCTGAATGAAGCCTCAGCTGAGTGAAGTTTAGTGTATCGGAGTCTGCAGAGTTTGTGCAGAGTCTAAGTTTGGCACTGACCTTACAAGCAGCTCCAGAGACACCACATTACTACAACATCCGATAAAAACCAGACAGATGGCCAGAGATGTCCCCATGTCGTCTCCCTGCTGAACTAAACTCAGTGTATTAAGTGTCACTTCATTAGGCGACTTTCTAAACGTAACATTGTGCAAAAAAAGCGCAGTTTGTGTTTTAAATGGGGACTTTCTGCTCCCACAAACTCCGGTATCAGTTGAACAGGTCTTATGTATGAGATTGCGCTTTTCCTCATCGCAAAGACTCATGGGACCTGTAGTTTTGTATTTACATATAAAAGAAAAACAGCACAGGGAGGCCTTTACGTAACCTAATTATGGCTGGACACCAGTTTCAACATAATCATTATCTTTTAATTGATAATAATTGTGAATAAGTAATGGAAATACAAAAATAACGAACAGGTAGGTCGGATTTCCTTGAGTTAACTGCGCACTTTCTGCGCAAACATGTTCGAACGTGCCTGCCAAGATCGCGTCTTTCATGGAATGAGAAGACCTTCCACTCTGTTTCAATCTTAGGATCCCAAAACACAACTCAAATAAAACTTGAGTTTGATCTGACTTTTGAAAACCAAACAAATGCTTCTAGGGAAAATACTTGAGACATATGCTATTGAAAAAGCCTCTTGAATACTACAGGACTATGAAAAGCTTTAGAAGTGATATCAGTTCAGTGCAGAGCTTTATTGTCCTTCCAGGGGAAATTTGGTCTACAGTGACAGTACAACAGCTACAAATAAATCAATTAACACTGACACAAACAACATCGCAGTGCACAGCACAACCAAACCTGACAAAAACAACCCCAATAGAGTAAAAATAGAGGCATCAAAAAAGTATAAAAGAAGTGAAGAAATGGGTAAAACCTGTCGTCAATTAAAATAATTGGCGATTTAAGAATAATTCAAGTTGATTGCACTGATTGCAATATATACCCATAATTCCAATTACCGCCCCCCCACCGCCCATTTATCCTGTGTTTTACAGTGAAATCATTTTTTTTTACCTTTATAGTGAGTCTTTACAACATTATACATTACATTTCATTATATTTACCATCTTGTGAAAGAGAAAGCCTTTATGACTAAGCCATTCTCAATAGCTCTTTGTATAACTATCTATCTGTATGAGAAGGCAATTTTTGGGTGGGCCACAGAATTAATAATTTAAATTAAGTTTAATAATTATACTTCCTTTCTTTGACAAATACTCACAATGAAATTCCTTTATTTAAAAAAAATGTAGTTTTAAGCACTTCAACATTTACTTAAATAATGTGAAATCTGCTTCAAATCAGCAGATTGTAAAGTGGGATTATGTTTATATGTTGAGCTGGTCAGCATTACTCCGGTCGTGTTATCCAAGAAGAGCACAGACTGTAAAATGTGCGAGGCCACAATCAAATAAACCATCTACATATATAGACGATCTTTGGTTAGAGGACTTGCGTGCGTGGCTACGGAAGACGTGGCGACGTAACAGACCGCTAGCTCCGCCGTCGCCTCTGCCGCTAGTGTAGCATCAGTTAGCGATATCAGCATCCAAACAGCGAGATTTGGGCCGTTCAGGGGGATTTTGGAAACACTCCAGCAGCTGCCGAAATGATTTCCCTCACAGATTCACAAAGTAAGAGCTGTTTGTATTATTCCGCCGATTCTTTTCTTTGTAAAGTCCCGATGAAAAACCCGGTTTAGCTAATTGTAAGAGGTTAGCTGCTCTAATTCAATTGGCTGAGAGCAGTGACGTCACCCTACTGTTTAAATAAAGTGATCACCATTAGTGCAATGAAACTACTGTCTGGCTGCATTGCTGTTTTATTTTATTTATTTTTTTGACTTGTCCTACTTATATATTGCTGGATAATAATAACCTACAGCAGGACTTTAAATGGAGCATCATGTCAAACTGGAGGAAAAGATGACTTATTCGTGAAGAGTAGAGTGTATAACCTTTAGTTAAACCTGACTTAAAACGTAATATTATTTAAAGTATTTCATCCCAGGTTGTAGAATATAATGAAATACAACTTTCAAGGATTTATTTATTTAGTTGAATGACTCTTCATTTCATTTCATTTAAAGACGTTAAAAGAAGACTTATGTAGAAACTGTGATATTGCCTTGGCTCAGTGAAAATCCAAAACCAAGTCTAAAACACAGACGTTCATGAAGTCCTTGTGAGGGATTCCGCTTCTTTATCTTTACAGCGTTATACTTTTCTTGTGTTTTCTCTTTCTCTTCAGATTTGTCCTGTGATCTCACATAGCTTCTGTTATTGATGTGAAATATCACCTCTCAGTCATAATAACTCTTTTTATTTCTCCACCCCGGCAGAGATTGGGATGGGGCTGACGGGGTTTGGTGTGTTTTTCCTCTTCTTCGGGATGGTGCTGTTTTTTGATAAAGCTCTCCTCGCCATTGGAAATGTGAGTCAGTCATTCCCACCTTCAACACACTGATGGTCAAACACTTCCCCCTCTGATGGATGTCACACTGATGTCTTTATTTTTCTGCACAGATTCTGTTTGTGTCGGGTCTGTCGTTTGTCATCGGTCTGGAGCGAACGTTCAGGTTCTTCTTCCAGAGACACAAATTTAAAGCCACCAGCTTCTTTCTCGGAGGAGTTTTTGTGGTTCTGATCGGCTGGCCGATCATCGGTGTTGTCCTGGAGATCTACGGTTTCTTCCTCTTATTCAGGTCAGCAAACACACAGAGGAAAGAAAACTGTTTTTCAGTGTCGAGCTGAATTTATGTTGATTTATTTTTCTATCTTTGTCTTTAACAGAGGATTCTTCCCGGTGGCGGTGGGCTTCATCAGACGGGTTCCTGTGCTCGGGTCTCTGCTCAGTTTACCAGGAATCAGCTCAGTGAGTCATGAAAACACAGTTTTACATGATGAGTCTAACATCAGTCAGACATGTTATTCTGTTTTACAGTTGCAGCTGCACTTGCACAGTTATCACAGGACTTGTGGTGTCAGTATCATGACTGACCCCCAATTTCCATACTGTCTGCGCAGTGGTCCGTACGCGTCACGCACTCTGCACCAAATTGCCCTCAGTCTCGTCAATCATCCATTTCTACAGCCTGTGCTTTGCTGTCTGTGATGCCTCCCAGCTGCATCCTGCGAAGCTGGATTGCTTGAAATAAGCAGTGAGGCTATTTTCAGCGCGAGCTGCTTCAACTCTCCACCAAGCATATCGATCGTAAACAGGAAACAATCAGTCAGAGCATCTGAAACATTTCAAATTAAAGCACAATCTATAGACTAAAATCAACAGGTAGACACAACGGCACAGCCATGTCCATCACATCTCAACTGTTCACATGTCAGCAATGTCCTCCACATTTATTTTTATCATAACTTCCTTCTAAGTTTGGCTTTCGAGCCTTTATCGCAAAGTTATTTTGATTTACATTACATTCACATACATAACATACCTCTCTCTATATATATATATATATATACATTATCCACTCCCTCTTAACCACTGAGTACTGTATTCATGAAAAAAGACCCCATATTTTCCAGAACATATATTATTCTAATTTTATTACCTCCGCCAAGGAGGTTATGTTTTTTTCTGTTTGTCTGTTTGTCTGTTTGTGTCCAAAATAAATTGAAAAGTTCTGAACGGATTTGGATGAAATTTTCAGGAATTGTCGGAAATGGGATATGGAAGAACTGATTAAATTTTGGGGGTGATCCTGATCACCGTCTGGATCCAGGAATATTTTAAAGGATTCTTTACCATTGCCAGATAGGACCATTTTTGCCAAAGTGGACCGAAGCTGCTTGGCGGAGGTCTGCGCTCTCTGAGTGCTTTTCTAGTTTTATTCATGTTATAGAACATCCTGTTTTTTATGGACTCTAGTTTGTGTTAAAATGTCTTCAGCTTTACTTGAAACTGTCAAACTAACTTGTTTTGTCTGTTTCTCTTTCAGCTGGTGGATAAAATTGGAGAGAGCAACACGATGGTATAACACCGGGCTGTTAGCCAATCAGAGGAGAGTTTCAGTATTTCCCATGTTTTGAAACAGTGACTGTATGTTTTATCGTAAAGGCTCCAGAACTGTG
The DNA here is from genome assembly GCA_037902135.1 of Cetoscarus ocellatus. Classification (NCBI taxonomy): domain Eukaryota; kingdom Metazoa; phylum Chordata; class Actinopteri; order Labriformes; family Labridae; genus Cetoscarus; species Cetoscarus ocellatus. Next base: position 402,693 of record JBAMNC010001525.1, on the reverse strand, counting down.
AATCAAGCTTTTTCTTTCTTCTGGGATCGCTTCATGATATTTTGTAACCATGAGATTTTTTTTATTCGTATTATTTTGCGAGCTGGAAGCCGGCCCCCCATGCTGTGTCACTCCAGTCTGATATTTATGGACAGATACGTTTGGACCACTGATTTAACTCGACTGAAGACGAGGAGCTCCTCACAGCAACCTCTCCTCGAAATCACGTGCCTGAACTTTCAGAGTTCCTCGATGACGTGTTACTGAAGTTTTGTACATAATAAATGAATAACGTGATACATGTTGTTGTGAAAAAAGGATCAAGAGACAAAGTTTTACTGTAACTTTTTTAAGCACATACTTGAATTAAAGTGTGTCTTTTTATACATTTTTGTTTTGTGTTGTCATTTTATACACACTATAGCAGTGGGGGTGCTGGGCGTCCGCTAGAGCGCTGACAAAACCAGGAAGGGTTGAGGAAGCAAATTTTGTGATTTCAGCACACTTTCCCCGTCAGACGTGGAAAAACGGTGTGAACTCTCCATTCCTGGGACAGTCCTATGAATTTCTTTGTACTGTCTGCAGACATATCTGATACCTCGGTATCAGTAGGGAATGGTGCTGAATGTAGTGATCATGTCAGGACAGTGCAGATACTTCAAGGATCACACCAGGAGTGGTAAAATCTTGGACTAGGACAATCGGGATGGCTTTTTTGACAGAGGCTTGGCTGTGCAGGCAACATGAGGAAATAGTGCCAGGTTATAAATTCTGGAGCTAATTTTGAGGAGCTACAACCTTGGGCACAACTTTTTCTTGATTCTTTGGCATGTTGACTCATTCCTGTGCTGTCTGCAAATTTCCTCAGCTGGTCAGCACACTTCCCTTTATAGGTTCTGGGAGTGCCCTGAGATGCTGGCTTGGTTTTAGGAGTGCATTAAGATTTTGGCTTGGTTTTTGGAGCGCCCTGACATTTTGACTTATTTTCAGGTGTGCCAGGAAATTTTGGCTTGGTTTTAGGAGTGCCCTGAGATTTTGGCTTGGTTTTAGATGAGCCCTGAGATTTTGTCTTGGTTTTAGGAGTGCCCTGAGACTTTGGCTTGGTTTTAGGAGTGCCCTGAGACTTTGGCTTGGTTTTAGATGAGCCCTGAGATTTTGTCTTGGTTTTAGATGTGCCCTAAGACTTTGGCTTGGTTTTAGGAGTGCCCTGAGATTTTGGCTTGGTTTTAAGGGGGACTTTGACATTAAAAAAAAATAATAATAAAATAACGGCAGTACACTGTACACCAGCTCAGTGTCAGCAGCAACACTGAATTTAGTTTAGATTAATTATTTAAAACTTCATGCTTTAAACATTTAAGTCCCATAATTTTTAAAATTAAAATGGTCTCTGTATCTGCTTGTAGCCCTGTAAGTATTTCTGATGTGACGGCTGTTGGAGGAGATAATCTGCATGTTCTCCTACTCCTACACTCTGCTGTCATCACTTCAGCTCCATTCATAAAAATCTCTGCAGTGTCGTCATCATGTGCTGACCTTGTCTTCAAACTTTCTGCTTCACGTGTGTACAAATAACGAGCAGTGACACTTCCACCAACGCCTGTCAAAGCGATCAACAGAAGAGCATCACGAGACGTAAATGAGCTACCTGTCTCCTCCTCAGTGTTTCCTCTGGTCTTAATATTATCGTTTGAGCACCAGAGAAGGAGGCACTCATCCAGCACTTCAACACAAGCTGCAGCCAAGAGAGAACCACAAGAACGATTGATGGTAAGAAATCATTTTAGTTGTGCTGGATGTACTTTTTTAAGAATTACTGTTTGCTGTAAGTTTTCTGTCTTAGGCTCATTTGTGTTTTTTTTTTTTTCTAAAGATTTAAGACTTAGAGTTTGAGGTTTGTACAGGAACAAAATATCATTAGTATTAAACTGAGGTTTTATTTAAATGTAACACTTGTAAATGCAATAAAGTCAAGTCCATATATTGTTTATCTTCTATTTATTTCTTACTGTGATGTAAATATTGGGGATATTGGCATTTTTACTATATTTGATCTGCATATCCAGTGCTTAGATTAATTAGATCACCTGTCTTAAAACTAGAAAACACAAATATTTTAGAAAAATTTCACTTATTCAAAACAGAAAATGATATTGGACATACAGTGCTTAAAAAATTCTTTAGACCACCACCCAACATAAGGTTTATTCCACAGCTGCCCTAAATTAATAGCATTGATAATTACCAAAATCAATTTTATGTTTCTGTAATGGTTCTACACCAGTCTGTTTTTTTTATTTAACCTTTATTTTACCAGGAACAATCCCATTGAGATACAAAGACCTCCTCTGCAAGGGAGTCCTGGCCAAGACCTCAGCTAAAAAGTTTCACACAAATGACAAACAAAGGATGATAACAAAGATTTGTTCTAACATCATATCAGCATTCAGGCATAAAAACAAGTGCATACACTGGTCGGATAATCCTTAATCAGAATCAGAATTACTTTATTAATCCCCAAGGTGGATTGGTTGTTTCAGTTGCTCTTATACACAGTAAAGCAGTAGGAAATATCAAATAAAGACATTAAAATAGACAAGAGCGCAAAATTTAAATAAAATAAAATGAAAAATTGAAAAGAAAAATTAAGTAGGCAGGTTGCAACATGAAGAATCTTCAACTTCCTTATGAAGGAAAAATAAGTAAATTAAGTAGAAGTGAGACTTTAAATAAGGCCAAGGAATTTACACTATTAACATTAACAATATTTACAATATGAATATAAACATGACAGCACTATTTGTCCAAAAAGCAAAGTCTGACAGTAAGGATACTGCACTGGGTATTATGTTTAATTTTGTTTTTAAAAGCCTCTACACTAATACCATGCTCTAGTTCAAGGTGACTCTGCACGACAGACCAAGATGATGGAGGAAAAACAATTAAAGCTCTCTTTCCAAAAACAGAGTGAGTTTGAGTATGTAGAAGCTCTTAAACTGAAACGACATTTTTAATGCTGTATTACTATTTTTATAATAATAATAATAATAATAATAATAATTATTATTATTATTATGCATGAATGTTCGAATTTTCCATTTTACAAAGAAAAAAACAGACACATTCTTCATTCCTGTACAAAATGTGTGTCCAAAACACGAACATTTTCAGTTTTAAACAAGTTTTTGAAAGATTGCTAAAATATTCATGTTTTCTTGTTTTTAATGACATTGGGTCTAATAAATTTCTAAGCCTTGTACATTTTGAACAGGAATTTCAAGCACTAAAATTCACTTTTCTGTTTAGTAATGAAAGTAATTAACTAGAATCTGTCATCTTAATCAAGACATAACAATGTGCTTTACTTTTCTCAGTTTTTTTGAAACAGTAAATATGATAATTCATGGAAAATAATAATAATTAGATTTTAACCTAAAAACATATAACTTCGGTCTTCTACATACTGGTGAATTAACCATTACAGACATGAACATGATTCTGGTAATTACCAATGCTGTTAGTTTAGGGCAGCTGTGGCGTAAACCTTACTTTGGGAGGTCTGATAAATTTTGTAGGCACTGCAGGTTAAATGGACTTGAGTTGATAAAGCTCTTCTCTGGTCTTTTTGACAACTCAAAGCGTTTTTACTCCACAGGTCATGTCCACCCTTCTGAGGGTCTTTGTTGTCCATCAGCAGTATCGTCCACATCCAGACCCTCTAACAACCATTTACACACACACCATTTACAACACAGCAGCCAGAGCTCGAACCCACGACCATCTGAATGATGGTAGAGCTTTGAATCAAATTTTTTTTTTAAATGGCATTATGTACTGACACATTAGAGTGGAGGCCAGTTTAGAGCTGTAACCCCTCTTATTTCAGAGTTAATTCTAATTATTGTTTAATTTACTCTAAATGTCATTACAGAGATCAACAATGTCGCCAATCATCATGTTGCTTGTGGCAGCATCTGTTACCCTGTGTTGGAGTTCACCACAGGTGGGTCACAATCACTTATTGTTCTTTATGTTAAATTAGATAAATGCACTCAGGTATGTAATAGTTAATCATTAAACATTAATCCAATTATGACATTAACCTGTCTACTACCTTTCAGCGGAGAAACTGGACTCCTCAGGCCATCTTATACCTTAAAGGAGCTCGTAAGATCTCTGGAGAATGTTTGAAATAATTGCATTTTCCATTTGTTTTTAATTTTTTTCTTGTACAATTGAGTAAAAAGTCCTTTTTTAATGTTAATCTTTGACAGAGGGACACCGCTCAGTGCTGGAGCGCACCACCAGGGAGGAGGGACGGACTTTACGTGTAGGTGAGTTTGGCGGGAAGCTTTGCACACGGATGGATCCGATTGATTTAATGTTAAGAGCTTGGGCTGTAAAAGAAATCAAGGAGGCTAAATCAGTGGAGTCTTTGAACACTGTTGATGCCCTCTGATGGACAACCTGCACATTATTTCAACCAAACTTTAGCTCCATCTGCCCACACAATGAAAGGTCGTGTTGAGGCGGGACCTAAGGCTGTCTGACCAATAGCAACGCTGCATTTCCAAAACTGTTAATCCTCAATAAATCTTCCAGTAAAAGTGAAACAGGTGTGATATAAAAAAATCACCCCGTCTCGGCGAGAGCACATGGATGTGTTATAGTTTAAGACTGAAGCTGTTTTTTACCCAGGCTGTTGTGAGCTGTAAAAAGGCTGTGAAAACCATCCTCACCCTGAAAACAATAATTCAGGTTTCAGTTTTTTGCAGCCGCCCCAAGTGGACACTCTGGGTACTGCAGGTCATAGATGCTAACAGCTTCAGTAACAGTTTTTAGAAAGTGTTTGGGGAGGGCAGAGCCTTTCAGAAGCAAATTCAGCAAGTGTTTGGACAACTGTTACATCAATCACATTCATTACCAGCCAATCAGTAGTAAAGTATAAAGTATATAAAGTAGTAGGCGAGTGGTACTGCGCTACAGAACAGTGAGTCACTTCGTAAAACAAACTCTTGTCACGACATGTCAGGAGGGGAGTGAAAACATCCTTACTATAGAGAGGCTTGTTGTGTAATTTGTTTTTTTAAGAAATGCAGTCAAAATCTAATAAAACTGGTACTGAAGCTGTTAGCATCTATGCTAGTCACTTCCTGCTGTCGTCTTACTCGTAGCTCGTTCCTATTCCTGCTCTAAAGGACTCTGATTGGGCTGTTTGGCTTTGGGTTGAGCACAATTGTTGTAGATTGGAGCTTGGCAAGATGAATTTGCCTGATCTTAGACAATGAATCAGATAGATCCAGCTGCTGTGCAAGGTTACCTTTTCACAGCTATAGCACTGATTTACCAGTCAGGAATTCTTCAAAGATTTGTTTACACTGGGATAGAAGGCAGTTTTCCACATTTTCAATAACAACTCACCCAACAATGTTGGAAATGCCTTGGTGGAGGTTTGAGCCGTCGGGGCACTTCTCCTAATGAATGGTCAAACAGGGATATTTCACAGCCGTGCATCACAAAAGTTCCTTATTTTACAGATGTGATGACTTCTTTTATTAGCAGATATCAAAATCATTACACTTGAAATAGTTTTATGAACAAGCCCATGGTGACTTGAAAGCATAAATGATGTAAATGTGAGGACATTTACGTCATTTTTGTCTGTTTCTTGTCTGTCTTTTTCATCTCTGTGTTCACTCTTCGCATCTCCTCAGTTACTTACAATCAGGATGGAGACAAACAAAGATCATCTTTGACGCCACTACTTCAGCGTCTTCTGCAGGGAGCTGTGGAGGAAGGTAAAACTTTTAAAGTTATTCCAATCACCTCCTTTTATTTTGTTATTAATCTATTTTCATCCTCAGGTGGAGGAAATGCAGATATTTACCCAGAAGAACAGGAGCTGAGTTTGAAGTTTTTGTAAAGTTATCTCTCTTCTCTAGTTCTCTTCATTATTTACTTCCTGTGTCTATTTGACCTTCATTATAAGTAAATATGTCATATAAATAAAGTCATTTTTCTTTTCAGCGAGCTGTGGTTGCCTTTTATATACTTCTACGCCTGAGAGTTTACATTCTTCCTTCTAAAGAGCTAATTAAGTCTGTGTGAAGGGCTTTGCTTTACACCTCTACAATCTGTTACCCATTCAGAAATCTGAACCAGCCTGTGGCAACAATTAAGTCAATCACACCAAACAGTAATTAACGCCATTTATTTATCCATCGTCACACTGTCTGCAGCGAGGTCACACAGAGGAGACACAGTGAGTTTTATCACAGCTGGCAGCCTGAACCTCCAACCAAGAGGTCAAATAAGAGCCACTCTCTGAGATTCAGAAGTTTATTGATCTTCAGATTTAATTGGAAGTTTCTTCTTCTTAAATATATGATGCAAAAAATGTCCTCAGATGATGTGAAAAAAAGAGACTGCACTAATTTTCCAACAAATTGTCTTGAGCAGGTAAATGAAGTAAAACCAACGTATATTTCAATCTGCATAGGGTAAAAAACAATTATAATTTCTCTCTGATGCTAATTATTTTTTCCAATGGCGACAAATGCTGGACAAGCCTGACTCTATCTCTAACTGACCAGTACCTGCTGCCTTCTTTTGGTTAGTATAGTACACCAATTAGAGACTTTGTTAGATGGGTCATAGTTTGTAGTTCTTCCTTCAAGAGTGCAAAGGCAGCTGACAGCTGGGGGACTCAAAAGATCGTTTAATTGATGTATCATGACACAGACGTAGATGATGATGCATCAATAGTCAATAATTGTTTAATCTTGAAGATGCTGCTGCTAGACTGCAGTCTACTGCAAAATCAAGTATCTGAAATAAGACCTGTGAAATGTATTTATTTTAGTCTACATTTTAAAGACACTTTCAATCAATCAAAATATTTGCATAGCGTCAGTTCATAACAAGTGTTATCTTAAGGCACTTTACAACAGAGCAGGCTGAAGCCATACTCTTCATTTATAGATACACAAATATGCATATACAAATACATATCAATATATATATTTGTATAAACACATACATACATCCAGAGATGGATCCATCCAGGCAGAGACAAAGAGACTAAAAATAAGGATTTATGATAGCAACAAATCCATGGACGCCCAGATCATAAATCTGTCCTCACCATATTTGTCTCTGCTGAATATGGACTCAATCAGTCTTTATTTGTGTAGTGCCACGATTGTCTTTGTTGAATATAAATTTATTGAAGGTAAACCCCTTGAGATGTGGCATCTCATTTTCAGGAGGGTCCTCATGTCTATGTGGTTGCAAAGATAATTACTATAGTGTATAATCAATACAACCATGGATAGAGAGATCAATCTCCAGGAATACCATGTAAAAGAACTTTTGCTGCAGCTGATCTCAAAATCCATTTCTAATTAATTGAAGGTGTTCATATTTATCTGACTGCTGGTATTTCCTCAGCTAAAAAGTAGCCTAGTGCAGTAATATGTAAAAATCAAGAATACTACCCACTGTGTTGCATCATGATGTCAAATTGAATTGAACCGCTTCTTAATAATCATAATCGAATTTTGTGAGACTAGTATAGATGCAAAGCTCTACTGACAACACATCTCTCTACTAGCTTGCTTCCCTCATCATAATTTAAAATGAGCGTTGCTGACCCGGAGTCATGCAGCAGAAGTTGAGAGTCAGTGTGTGAGTACAAAAAGCTGGTTTATGGGTACTAAACGGCAACAGCTGTCTAAAACACAAGCTGTTTATTCTTCGCCAGATGAGTTGCTAAAATGTGAGGCTTAAATTTAGAGCACAGCCTCTTGGTAGGCACCAGCACACCATCAGATATCTGTACTAAGTTCTTCAAGTTCAGCATGAAGAGCTGAAAAGGCTCTTGTATGTTAATAAGGGCTTGGAGGGTCTTTGAAAGTCAAAGACAATAATTTAAGTTCAGACTTATAAAGGTGTAGATAAAAAAGGGCACATTGTGGTGAGCAGTGAGCATTTCAGGAGGTCAAAAGGTCAAATCCAGTCTATTATTTGAGGACAATTACACCCTGACTCTGGGGAAATGGATGACGAGGGATCATTTTGATGTTTCTCAAAGGTAGCTGCACATTAAAAAAACAAAAAAAACAAAATCAACCCATTTTAAGATGTCGTTGAGAGCCTAAAAAGAAAATGAATGCTATTGTAGTTGGGCCGATACTTTTCCAGTTTAGACTGAGACAGTTTTTAGTTTTGATTTTATTTTAAGCTTTAATTCTTACTACCCCCAGCTTTTTTTGTATATCTTGCGAGTTGCCTTATTATCGCCCCTGACATTTTTTTTTTTTTTTAAATCATTGCAGCAGTTTCCTTGAACTTGCATTTCCCTATCTTAATCTACAGCTTTTCTCTGTTAAGCTCATGCATATGTTCACAATACCCTAACGTATATGCTGTTATTTGTCAAGTATGGAAAAACTATATAAAATGTTTCCTAAATACTTTAAAGTTAACAAAGTTTTCATAAATGTCTCAAAGATTAACAGAAAAATTTGGAGCTTTTCCAAATAAAAAAATAAAGAGTTTGAAGACATTTTACAAACCTTGGCTATTCGGTGATAAAATAACAATATATATGAAGAAAATTACAGGAAGAATTATTTACATAAAAACACTTATTTCTCTAGATACTTTTTTACTTCATGGAGGCGTCGATGCCACATGGGGAAGAAGTTTCTGTCAATAATGTTACAAATGGCCACATCACATCACTCAAATTTCCGTTTGAGTGGTTTTGGGAACTGACCAGCGGCGGTGACTTTTGGCTGCTCCTGATGGACGCCACCATCAAGAAATGGGATGAAGAACTTGGGCCATCTGATTGGTCAGTGGAATGACAGGAACGTTTCAGTTTCTCAAAGGTCACATTCGGGGTTCAATAACAGTAACACTGCTACTTTATTTATCAAGAAAATGTGTTAAAAACTGTGAATACAGATTTGTCACCCTGGATCCACAAAGACTACAGTTATAAATAACACACAACATCGTATGGTTAGATCAAAAACTTTCTGAAAGAGCTACACTTGACCTGAAGCCTTCCATCGATTAACAAGAGTTTCAAACACAGTCGTCCTCATTAAGATCTGTAGCATCGTTACAAAGATATAAGTAATCAATCCAATGGAGCTGGAATTCATTCACCTTATTTATCTCACTTTGTCTCCTCATTACTTTTGTTTTTTAATTGTGGTTTGTTGGAAATTTTTTTCTATGATCCATAATGTTGCTGTGCTTTTTACTTCACTTTGCAAAGCCACTGCTCTCCTCTTAAGGCAAAACAAGAACAGTAGAGCGCAAACCTCCACCAAGGTAGCTCAAACGATGTTACATGTATAAGCAATAGCTCCATGAGAAAGTTACCATCATCATATGATTCCTTGACCCTGAAAACCCACACCTAGCTCTCAGAATCATGTTGATATTATTATTAGTTAGACAGTTATTGAGCAAAAACGATAGTTCGCTAATGGCGGTTATCTGGATCACCACCAAAATCTAATCATTTTTAAGTTGGGCCATTAACATCTGAAAATATCAGCAAAGTCTGTCCAGTAGTTTTTGTGTAATCTTGCAAACAAAAAACAACAACAAACATACGCCAGCAAAAACATGACCTCCTTGGTGGAGGTAACAACAAAATCAGTTGTTTAATTTATGTGAAGGATCCTTTAATAGTTTGATTACGACATTTTATTATTGAAAGACACAAAAGTGGATTATAATTTCTGGTTTTGCATTTATAATAAATTCAGAGTTTTCTCTAACTGCTGAATAACAGCACACAGTCTGATCGAGGACCAACAAACTTTCTTTATTGCACATCAGAGAAACACAAGCGGCCCACGCAGCATCACAGCTGAGCATGAATGAGTCAGAGCAGCTTTTCGCCCTCGTGGATGTCACATTTGTTCTCTGTACAAACTGACACCTACGGCTAAAACTGACGGGATTACATCCCACTAAACGCCTGTGAGTCTACAGAGGGCGGTGGGTCAAAGGTGTGAGAGGTCAAGCTGTCTGGTGTTTAGTGACTGCAGAGTGTTAGTACTGTGGATGAGGAGCAGTTAGAAAGGTGCAGCTACAGCGCCCCCTGCTGTTCTCTTAGATGTCCTGCAGGTCTCTCTGGATGTCCCACAGCGTGTTGGCACTGGCTTGAAGCTGAGCCACCTCCTCGTCTGTCAGGGTCATGTTCACAACGCTGGCTACGCCCCCGCCGTTCAGCACGCAGGGCAGACTCAGATACACCTCGTCACTGATGCCGTACATGCCCTGGACAGAGGAAAGGGTGAAACAGCTCGAAGACAGACAGGTATCAGCTGGAGCAGAGGCATGATTTAAAATAATCAGCTTTATCTTTTTATTTAAATAAAATCTGATCCAGAAAGTTTACTCAGCAATTGCCTTTTTCCTAATCTGTCATCATAAATATGAGAATGAAAATGTAAAATAATTTAAACATTAAATCTTCTTCAGATTAATTTTCACTCTAAATGAAAATATATTTGCTTAACGTTAAGAAAAAAAAAGATGTATACATTTTTAAAAACATATTTTCATATAATTAGTTGCATTGCAGTTTTTGCAGGAAAAATATATTTAAAGCAATAAAGAAACTGGACTGTAAACTTGATTTAAAGATAAAGTTTGTTTCTGAAATGAGGAATCAGACGTGTGCCTGAGGCTGGTTCACTGTGCCGCTTCAAGAGGTGACCTTTAAACTCCTATGATGTAGGGATGCACGATATTGGATTACTGCCGATATCCAATATGCCAGTATTTCCAAACTTGTTTTCACCAATGCAGATATTAATACTGAAATTACTAAAAGTATTTTTTTTTAATTACACTTAATTAAAGGTGCAGTGTGTAGAAATTGGCATTTTAGCTACATGTGGCGTTCAGATTTTGGAATCAGCCCGCCCGTTACTAAAACGTCACATCACTAAGCGATGAGAGCCGGTGAAGACCAAAAAGGATCGTGAACAGAGCATCGTTTACAACAGTTACAAGGTGAGGGTTTTTTCATTCATATTTGTTACTATTATTTTTGTAGATTATGGGTCGGTTAAGATGATGATTATAGGTTTTGTAAACTTTTGTAGACTTGTATTCAAAAGTCGTGTTTCGCTCTTTTTGTCCCCAAAACCGACCAGTAGACAACATGGCGGATCATTATGTCAGCCTCCTCAAAGGGGAGACCCGCGGTACATAAATATAAAAAGCTTTTTCTAACTTAATAAAAAGAACACAAAAGTTTTATGGGGATGATTGTACACTTATTTCGACGGACTTTACATACAAATAGAAACATTATATCCTATATTCACCGTTTCTGTTCTGCGAAATGCTGCCAACTTCTACACACCACACCTTTAAAAGCAAAATTCACAGGCTTACAAAATGCTTTTACAGAAACAAAAAAAAGAAACAAAGCACAAGAACTTAAACACAAATGAAGCTCTCCAGCAGGACAGGATGCACAAATATATACAGAAAGCAAACAAACAAAATCAATATCCCAAGCACAATAAGAACTTTCTGGAATACGTCATAAGACCCAAGGTCAATAGAATAACCCAGCAACATAAAATAAACAAGACTGTGAGGGCCGAAGATAAAAAAAATCAAACGAAATGAGATAAATTCAATAAAATGAACGAATTGCCCCATCAAGAGCAAGAAAACAATGATTTATTATCCTGCTGACAGAAGATTGGCCCTCATTTTTGGAATTTGCTCTTGAATTACAATTTACAAGTAAAAACTGTACAAATGTAGTGCTGGTATATAAGGCTGTAATATAAGCTGTAAATATTGGCAAGAATTTTCACACCTGCCCATACCAATATTTATCTGTCAATACCGATATCATTCTGAAAACATTGTGCATCCCTACTGTGATGTTTTGCCCTCATATTTAACATTATTCTTTAATTATTTATCTTTACATCATTTTAACTCTTTATCCTCTTTTGGTTTTATTCCTTTTCCATCATTTCATTTCTTATTTCCTTTTATCAATTGGTAGTTTTAGCCTTTTTAATTTGTTTCCTCCTTCTTATCTTTGCTGATAGTAGTCTTATATTTATTTTGCTGTCCTTCCTGTCATTTGTGGCTCTTACGTGATTTACCACTGTTCTGTTTTAACTCTTACACTTTTGGTCGTTGTATTCCTCAAATTTCTTTTACCTCTCTTTTATTATCTTGTTTATCTTTTATTTTTGTCTGTAAAGTACTTTGTACCTCTGTTTTGAAAAGGGCTATATCAGTTAAATGTATTATTATTATTGTGGAGTTGTGGTAGGGACTGAAGTGTTCCCCTTTCTGTGCCTGCACAACGCTGTGACGTGATGCCAGCTGGCACAAATACCAATCAATATGAATGTTTTGAGGAGTAATGATGGTAAAGCTTTGTTTTGATGCTGAGATGAGCTGAAAATGTTACCTGCACCATGGTGGAGACGGGATGAATCCGGTTCAGGTTCTTCATGAGGCTCTCTGTCAGGTCGGCTACGCTCAGACCGATGGCCCAGTTGGTGTAACCCTTCAGTTTGATCACCTCGTAAGCACTGAGAGAAACAAGATGCAGCATCAGAAACAGAAACAGTCAACCAAAGAAAAGCTTGGTTAACAAAATTACACTTGAAATTCCACCAGTTAATTGCTCATTGAAAGGAAAATCTCAGAGGGAGCATAACGTGGTGTCTGTAGTACGGCTGCAGAGTGTGAGAGAGAAAGGAGATACCATGGCAATGCATAAATATAAATATCTTCAGCAACTCTAAACAGTCCTGTGTGCTGTGACTTGTTTTTGTTTTTACGGCATTATGTTACGTTATCTTCTACTATAATCATATTATCTTCTTCAACTCCTTAATAGAGGCTTTGTTTTGTTCCGCGGTGGTTTGCGCTGGAGATGTGACATTTGCAAACAAGTCAAGTCTTTTGAACAGCTATTTTAAGTGAACGATGAAACCGACTCACAATTGTGAGCTGTTTGTTTGCGAGCCATTCTTAAATGCTAATTGCCTAAAAATTTAGGAATGGCTTGGAAACGATCGACTCAGTCACAACTGTGAATCTGTTCTCTCTGTTCACTTAAAGAGTTGTTTAAAAGACTCGACTCCTTCGCGAACGTCACATCTCTAGGGCAAATCACCACAAGATAATACGATGATAGTAGAAGATAGCGTAACATAATGTGTTTAAAAAAAAAAACAAGTCACACAGGACCGTTTAGAGTTGCTGAAGAGTTAATCTGATGACTGTAGGCAGAGGCAGGCTAGCTATACCCGTTGACTCCCAGTATTTGAGCTAAGCTAACTAGCAGTGGGTGAGCTTTGGCTATCTCTTCCTTGTTACTGCACACACAGTAGAAAAAATGGCGTCTTTCTGCTTGTCATGGACTCAGGAGTGAGGGAAGACATGAAAACAAAGAAAATGTTGGCGTATCCCTTTAATGATAACGAAGCAGATGAAACATGAGAAAATTTCCCCAAAAACCTGCTGCCAAAATCCATCACACTTTACGACACACCCAAATTTTCATCGTCAATAGATCTTTCATTTATTCTAATGCTTTGTTAATTTGTTAGGTCTTAGTTTGACCTAAAATGATGAAAACTGTTTTGTTTAGTAACAAACCCCAAAATAATCTTTAATTCTGGCACATTCTCCCTGAATCTACAGATAGAATTCATAAACATAAGTTCAGTTTAGGAAAAGAAAAAAGGAAATAGTCAAATAATGGTTTTAAACTTAAGGTTAAAAAATCCACAAATGAAAAAACATCCCTGACGAAACAGTATAAACTCTGACCTACCTGTCCACCACCATCTTGTGGGTGTCCTTCCAGTTCTCCTCATCGATATCGGTGCCGATGTCGGGATTTAACGTCTGCAGATTTACTCCAGCTACATTAGTCCCACTCCACACAGGCACTAAACACAAAGTGAAACTGTCAGCCTGTCCACACACGTCTTAAAACATACAGCCACAGTCTTGTTCTGTATATTCTAAATTCAGTTTGCTTCACAGGAAGTTCATTAACTCTCTAAGTCCTCACCACTGGTGTCTCCATGTTCACCCAGAATCCAGCCGTTGAAGCTGCTGGCGTGGATTCCCAGTTTATCGGCCATCAAGAAGCGGAAGCGTGCCGAGTCGAGGTTTGTGCCGCTTCCGATGACACGGTGCTTGGGGAGGCCGCTGAGCTTCCAGGTCACATATGTCAGCACATCGACTGTCAGAGAGAGTTGACGATGAAGCTTAACATTGATTTTCAGTGAGAAAACAAAGAATGTAGAGACACTGATCGAGGGCACTTTGCATTAAATTCTGATTTATTTTAAAACAATAAATACCAAACTGAAGCACTGAGCTCATGTCAGCTTTAGGAGAGCCGGCCTTTGGCACAGTTCATGTTTACTCTGAGATGGTCTGCAGGAGAGGAGAATGCAGCCTGGCTGAAGTAAGCATGATAGATAGGCTATTTAACATAGGAACAGGGTTGTTGTTTGTGTCTCCAAAATAATGTCTATCAACTGCATGCAGACCACCTTCTATTGTACTGAGATGCGTTCACTAGCACGGACCACACCACAAACAGTATGAACATTTAATCAGGATTTAGGAATATGTGGAATAAGGGTGATAAACACGTGACTAAGATATGTTGTGAGTTAGCCGGTCTGGAAGGACATCGTGAAGCTTGGCAGAGAGAGACTCAGGATGGGAGTTCCTCTCAAGCGTATCCTGCCCAAGCTCAGTCCCCCACCTAGAATGAGGTGGGCATGGAGCTGAGAGGAAAAAGATGGAGAAGAATTAATGATGGAGAGTAAAAGGTGGGTGGCTTGTAAGGTCCACAAAGTATGGTATCATTGTTGCAGGTGCCTTACGAGATAAAGTATACATTTTTTAGTTTGTGTATATATTTCCGTTTTAGTGATGGTTCAGCACAATTGTATTTTGGTCAGCTACACCTGGGACCGGTGTAGTCTCCCCTTTAATGGCTTCGCTCTGTTCCTCATGGCTCACATTGCGGAGTGTGTCACGGAGCGGCTGTTATTCCTTTCTTATTTGGAGATCTGAATTTGATCGGTGTATTTCTTTCTTTTTCGTAATAAATTGTTGACTAAACGGTATCCACCTCGTCCTGCCTCCCGTTTATGTTGCAGCCTAAGAGCGGGGTTGTAACACTGGCTGGTCGGTGTGATCAGCTGCGGACTCGTCCACCATTGTTCTCAGACTTCTGTTTCTTTTGGACTCGAACGGCAGGATCAGAAGTAGGATTGATACACACGGGGCCTTACAGTGTCCACAAGGACACTTTTTTGTTTCTGGGACTAAGTAAATTTTGTTAATTTATTTATTTTCAAGAGTCGCGTTTGTGCGCATCCGGGGGGTGCATTTTGTGTTTACTTTTTTCCTGGTAAATATATTTAAGTTAAAACAGTCTGGAGTGGGTTTTGTTGTTGTTAGAAAACCTTGCTTATTAGCTAAAATAGAATAATAAGTATGTTTTAGACTTGGAGAGAGTCTCCTTTTCCTGAGGTTTAGTTACTTGTAATAGGCAAGAGTAAACCTGCCTGCCCTGGCGTTGTGGCAGATCTCTTATTAGTTCAGATAAGGCCAGAATTGTTACAGGGTGGGTTGGAGAGTTTCAGATAAATAGGGTAATGAAGGATGGCCGGGTATAAGTAGGCTTGCCAGTTGATTGGAGGTGTGGTTTGTGGCAAGGTCCTGCTGCGAACTTAAGTTCATACATTAACCTCATTTCATGTGCAGCTGGACTCCAGCACAGGGGAATGTCACTCAGGTGAAAGCAGACCTGCTGTGGTGCAGCTCACCACAATAATGCCTGATGTGATAACGCTGGAGTACCTGGGTTGGAAACCACAATGATGATGCAGTCAGGACTGTATCGCACGATCTGAGGGACGATGTGCTTGAAAATGTTGACATTCCTCTGGACGAGGTTCAACCTGCTCTCTCCCTCCTGTTGACGGACTCCTGCTGTCACCACCACGATGCGGGAGTTTGCCGTCACAGAGTAGTCTGAGAGAGGAGGAGGGAGAGATCGATTATATTTGGTGATGGCATGACACCTAAGCTCACGCTGCAAAAACTAAAATCTTAGCAAGTGGTTTGTCATTAATCTCATTACACTTATATGACCTACATCCACCAAACATGTCCAGATTTACATCTTAATTTGAGACATAAAAAAGGAATAAGGCTGGAGTTTCTGTGTAGGAAGGAAAAAAATACCTTCTGATGAAACAAAAATATAACTTAAAGTATTCAACTATTTTAGCCAGCACATAAAATGCTTAACAAATTTACAAGCCCAGAGCTGCCCTAAATTAACAGATTTGGTAATTACCAAAATCATTTTTCATGTTTGTGTAATGTTAATACACCAGTATGAAGAAGCTCTTTAACTGAAATGATACTTCAAATGCTAAAACGTAATTATTATTGTTATCTTTGAATTTCATAAAAAAAAAAAAAATAAAGCTCATTATTATTTCTTGCTTAAGTTGTCATATTAAAGTTATTTGCTGCACTCCTGAACAGAAAAATGAGTTTTAGTGGTTGAATGTTATGCTTGATTAATTTCTACATTCTCAGAGAAGCTCAGTAAGTTGCTCAGATTTGGTAAAAAAAAGGTGAATTCAGTTTGGAATTCCTCATTCCTGTTCAAAATGTCAACACATTTTCAGATTTAAACAAGTTTGGACAGATTTATGAAATATTTGTGATTTCTTGTTTTTGTGCTTCTTGTGCTTGAATACATTTGTTAAGCACTGTTTCATTTCAAAACCCTTAAAAACAGTTTCTTGTGTCAGTGGAATTTTTTTTTTTTATTATTACAAGCAATGAACTTTCTTTATGGTTATCGGTATTCAGAATTAAGGTGGTTTCCTGGATCTGTCAGGTGAATCTGGATTAAAAAAAAACAATTATAAGATATAAACGAGAAAAGCACTCAGAGAGCGCAGACCTCCGCCAAGCAGCTTCGGTCCACTTTGGCGAAAATGGTCTTATCTGGCAGTGTTAAAGAATCCTTTAAAAAATCCCTGGATCCAGACGGTGACCCGGATCACCCCCAAAATTTAATCAGTTCTTCCATATCCCATTTCCCACAATTCCTGAAAATTTCATCCAAATCCGTTCAGAACTTTTCAAGTTATTTTGAGCACAAACAAACAAACAGACAGACAGATAAACGCCGGCAAAAACATAACCTCCTTGGCGGAGGTTATGAGTAAAACTCACCTGCTAAGGTTCTTATCTTAACCAGACTGTAATTTCATGGTAACAGAATCAAACGTATGCTAATAATGCCACCTTTTCTTAATGCCTAAAAGTAACAAAACATGGTGTTTACGCTCTGAATGAACTTGCCTTTGTCTGCCACTATTTTGGGGGTTTTGAGGAAGAGGCTGCCGTGCTGCAGGTCCATCATCTCGCCTTTCAGCTTGTCCTCCATCACATCCACCAGGGCCAGCTCATCAGCCAGGTCCTGCACAGAATCAGGGAGTTCAGACTAACACCGCCTCCTCTCGGTTCACACAGTCAGAAGACAAACTGTCTGGCAGTTGAGGTATCAGTTAAAATAAAACCAAAATGTCAATTAAAGCTTTTTATGTCTTTAGAGTTGAGGTACACGACCTTTAGAAGGCTATAGCTGATTTTAATAGATTCAAATTTAATGACTTTTTGAAAAAGAATTGTCAGTAACACTGTTTGCATTGCTTATCCTGACTTTGCACCAATGTAACTATGTAAAGCTACAAAGAAAGCAGCTTTCTTTATTAAAAGAGAAGAGGACATAAATTATCATTCTTGCAACATTTCTTGCCCTTTACTCAAAGTATCATATCAAGAGAACTTCTATCAGGTTTATTTTTCTACAAAAAAATGTAGTTTGAAGCTCCAGGTGATTGGAACATGTTCATACTAGATCAATTTCCTCATCTAGTAAGTTTAACGGGTCTTTGCATCTACTTCGAGATGTATTGTGGTTTTAAATAATGTTGTTAAAATGTCTGTTCATGTTTATACATGGTTGTATTTGGATCTTCTCACATATTGTTATTGTGATGTGGCAGCCAACTTTAAACATGTTTTGTGTAAATCTTTCTCTTTGTTTTTGCAAGTTTTTTAGTTTTCAGTCTGAGCGTTGATGATCTTTATGCATCTTCTTTTAACACAAAAATCCATAAAACTGTAAATACGTTATTAAGGAATGTTTTTGTTGTTGAGATGATGCTTCTGAAAAAGTTTCTCCTGTTATTAAAAATATGTTCACTGAAATTGATCCATCTGTGATGGACTCATATTTGTCAGGAAGTAACAGTAGCGTAAATGCATGATATAACTCTTACATTAATTACAGATCTGTACATATATGATCTCTCATGAAGGCCATTCATTAGGCTTTGGTTGTGCTTTATGCCGATGCTACACCGATGACACTCAGTCATGTACACAAAAAGACCTCATAACTGAGACAAACTATCCAGAGATAATTTGATCTAAAAGACGTCCATAAACAGTTATTATTCACAAATCAAATCAAAACCTTGTCTACTCCTTTGCTCATGGAGCTTCTGTGTGAGTAATGAAGGTGACCTATTTTTAGACAGAATGAAGACTACATTTTTTTTTAAACTACTTAAAAGGGTCTCTCACCAAGGAGCAGATTAATCAGAAAACACTGCAGCCACAACTACTTACACAAAAGCAATCAGATTTCAGCTCCAGGAAAAAAGCTAGAGTCGAGTTTATTAGAAAGTCAGTGTTGGTGTTTGGACTGCAAGAGATGTAAAAAAAAAACTCTGAAGTGTTTTTCCTGTGAAAATAATTCATATTTATATCACAATTTGAAAATACGGGAGATAAACCAGGAAAAAAAATTACAGTGTTCTTCAAGTACACATTAGGCCTGCGTTATATAATAAAATTATACCAAGAGGGACTTCAATTCAAGTTCAGTTTTTTTTAACTAGAAGTGCTCCGAGAACAGAAACCTCTGCCGAGGCACTTCTGACACTATTTGCCTTATCACGCAATTTTAAGTAGTCCTTAAAAAAATTACTGGATCTGCAACCACTTTCGGATCACCACCAAAATCAAATCCCTTCTTCCTCCTGCCATGACCAACATTCCTTGAAACTTTCATCAAAATCCGTACATAGTCTTTTGAGTTATCCTGTTGACAAACAAACAAATTCTGGCAAAAACATAACCTTCTCCTCAGAGGTAATAAAAAATGTAAGTGGATTAAATAAAAAATGTTTAAGAGAGCATTCAAGCTATATCTCTATTCTTCTCTCCATCTGCTGTTACTTCTGTTTCACACAGTACTTGTGACGGCAAAATGTTCCCATTATGCCTAAAGACTCATTTTTTTTTTCTAATCACCGAATGTTTAGGAATTAATTTGATCATATACAACAAATATGATATAAATTATCTATTCTGAAACGTATAGAGAGAAGTTAGATTTTACTGTTTAGCTAATATATAAGAAAACACTGTGACTAATGTGACAACTAAGACGTGCTGTATGAGACTTTAAGCTGGACCTAAACAAAAATATTTTTATATTTGGAATTATTTAAAAGTGGACTAAAACTCTGGAGGTTAATCATTTTTGTCTTAAGATTAAGATCAACTTTAAAACAAGTGCCATGATAGAATAAATATGGAGAGAATACTGCAATTAATCAAATTTTAATCAAACATTCTCACAAACATGAGAATTGAGTAATTAAAAGAAGACTGTGCCTCATGACACGTTAACTTTTTTACTTTTTCCATTTTGATTATTAACAGTTTCTGAGGTATTGAGGAGTATATTTCTGTGTTGCCTGTTCTTTTATGTTAAAAAAAAAAAAAGTGTCCATGAAATAAAAGTTCAGCGTGACAAATTGTGTTTCATAATCATGTTCTCAATATCAATTAAAATATTTGTGATTATGATGTTTGTCATAATCAAGCAGCCCTACATTAAACCACTGCTTTCATTGAACCAGCAAACTCTACATGAGGGACAGTTCATTCAAAATGTCAGGATCTTAATTATGTTGCCATATTTTCCTCTTTTTTCCCTCTGCTGCCCCGAGGCTGTGAATGCCCTCCCTGACTACCTGAGAGTCCCACAGTCTACAGATGCTTTAAAACGAAACCTTAAAACCTACCTTTTTAAAACAGAATTTTGCTTAATATCTTTTATAGGTTTTCCTTTTTAAGTATCTATTTATTTTGACTCTTTAATTGTTTAATTGTTTTTAATTGCATTAATTTTAAATTGTTTTTATCCTACCCTGTAGCATGTTGAGACTGTGAAAATGTGAAGTGCAATACAAATAAATATTATTATTATTATCATTATTACAGAAATAAACTCCACGACTGCAAAGCGTTTCATGTTGACGTCCATGTGTTGCTAATGCTGCTGTGGTTTATCGTGCGGCCCTAGCAGGCGTTAAAAAAGGTGAACAGAAATAGTTTTCTGTCACCATCCCCATCTTAGCACGTCCAGTGAAGGGATAACAGTCAGATCAGACACCATCACATCAGTAATCCTGCGTCAGTCTACCAGGACCTGAGTGCTGCCCCGTTCAGAGACAGCAGCAGGCGGGCTGATAATCTGAGCAGAGCGGCTCTCTTACCCTCAGCAGGATGCTGACAGCACAGGCCATGCCAACCTGTCCCACACCCACCACCGTCACTTTGTTCCTGGGGGGTTCAGGAGGGCCGCTGAACAGCGGGGTCATCAGTTTGTGCAGCATTGAGGCCATTTTCAGTGCTGAGGAGAGAAGACAGTAGAGCACAGTCAGGAAAAAAAACGATGAAGGTGCCGACCAGCGCCGCGAATTATGGACCACAAATCATGGCATGAGAACTTTTAACTGAAAAGCAAAATGCAAAACAATACTGTTACAGGTCGTGAAATGGAAACAACTGTCAGACGTGATTTTCTTAAAGGTTTGTGTTCCATAAATCTCACTTATTTTTGGACTCTTTTCTGGTCCCCCCCTTCATTCACAGTTTTTCTTTGATTGTCCCTAAATAATTCTGGGGAATGGGACAAATATACATCAATAGTCTTTCAATAAAGGGATAACAAATGAGTTAGAATCTTTGGCATGATCATGGTACACTTCTGCAATAATAATGTCTTTTTTATACCACAGCAACAAAAACAGTAGTCTTGAAACCAAATATTGAGTATTTTTTTTGTTTTAAATGATCCATAATGGTAGACAACCTTCTAAAACAAGGATGGGCAACTTCGGTGACCAAAATGTCCAAGTGAATGTTATCCTCAGTGTTAGAGGGCCAAAATGTTAAAATATAAATAATATACTATCAACTTTCAGGGTATTTAAAGATTATTAAAGTGTGTTTTACTGACAGTTTTATAGTAATGCAAAAAATATGAGCTTTACTGAAACAATTACAGCCAATTATAGCTGTATTTGTTCAGCATTGTTGCTTTTATCAATGGTTTCATGGCAGATTCTATCAGGTTTTCTTCATTCAAATACATTTTTTGATATTTCACATTGATTGGAGGGCCACACTGAGGGAGGAGGGCTGCATGTGGACCCCCAGCAGGTAGTTTTCTACCCCTGTTCTAAAAGCTGTCTAAATTGTCCAAATTACATCATTCATTTCCAAATGTTTAGGCTGTCTACATTGTCTATACTCATGAATGACAGGTGATTTAAAATGGTAAAAAAAACAAACTCATATAATCAGAGGAATAAAAGTACACATGTTACTGATTTGAGTGGAACAAGCAGGGAGCGAGGGTTTCACTCTCTGCCTATTCCAAATATTTTCCAAATGTTGTCAACATTATTGCACAACTTTAACAGAGTGCATACATTTGCCTTACTGTCAAATATAATAAAATGCCCAGTCCTGGTTGTTGAGGACTTCACATTTTTGCTTTGAGTATTAAACTGGTATCAGTATAATTTGTTTTTTATTACAAATGCAAATGCTCTTTAAGTAAAATGAAATTAAATAAAACATATTTTTTAATTCAGCATTCAAAACACGTTACCTTGTAATCAGCACATTACCATTTGTAAAAAGATTGTTTATAGTAAGAATCATTAGGTTCTTGCATTTGGCCTGATATCATCATGGACTTAATTGATATGAATATAAACAATACAGTCCTACTCTACATCCTTTTAAAAAATAAAGCAAAATATCTTCAAAACTTAAAATATTGCTGGGCCCCAAATACTCATAAGACTCAGGGAATTAGTCCTGCGACCAGAGTGCAGCCTGCATGCTCAAACTTCATTAAAAATGCATCCAGACGGTAGCCTGTTTTACTCTGAATGTGGGGAGACTAAATTAAGACTGGCATTTTTCTTAGAGCACTAATGGATGCAAACTTCTCAGACATCCAAATTCATCACAAAAAAAGAAAAGACATGGTGACTATCAGCAGCTCCACTGCAGATCACCTTGAAAAGACACACAGCTAGACACAAAAACAGCAGTAATACTTGCAGTGTTCGGCGACGCTCCGAGCTGTGAGGTATAAATACCAACATGTGATCAGCATGGCACTCTTTAGGGATACCTAAGGTGTGTTTTCACAGAGCTGGGTACACCCCACATCCACAACACCTCCCACAGACACACTGACAGGCGAGGCAGGCGGAAGACCGAAGCACAGAGCCCATGTGACTCAGGGCCGGACTGGGGGGAGCTGCTCCCTCTCCTCCTCCCTCCTCCCCTCTCCCAAAATTGAGGACGGAGTACTATAATCGGATGCCGAACTTGACTGACTGCAGACTGTTAAAGGAGTTACTGTAATCCCTTAACGCTGCCTCCATCTGCTGCTGCTGAACTACACATGAACATCAACCTTGTATCTAATAGGATCAATCTAAAGTACAATATCAGATTACTCCTATCAAACACAGTTGAAGGAGTATTTTGTTTCACATGTAGTATGACGAACTATTCAATATTACACCTTTAATAATGCAGTTCTCGAAAAACAAAAAGATGTTTGCATGGATAAAGTACAAATTATGATTTCAGGCAGACTTAGGAGTTTCTCTCACTAACTGATGCAGATGTGAGGAAATGCAAGGCACAACATCATCCCTCTAGGAGACAAATTACTGTTTGAAACCAATGTGGTGTTAGAAAGAGCTCTTGATTCAAGACATCTGTGAGCTTGTTCTGATAATGTTACTGTAAGCCTGGAAAATCACCCATTCTGCCTTGTTTAGCTTTTGAAATTGATTGCAGTGCTGTTTAGGTCCATCAAAACACATTCTATTTATTAGCTCTACTGAGAGAAACATAGGATTGTGCTAGAAAAGCATGAACCAACAAAAGTTGCTTAGCCTGCAAGGTCATGAATTAAGACTCAAATTCACATCAGAGAACTGCTCTTCTTTGGAGTGACATTTTGAATGGTTGCTGTCATCCTTTAAGTTTGATTTATACAACATACTTTCACGACAATCTAAAAATATAATGGAGTCAGATTTCTACTTTGTAACTACACAATGCAATTAGTAGAAAATTAATACTGCTTTTATATGTACTTGCATCTGACAAATATTTGATGAGTTGAAAAATGGAGCAAATTTCATAAATCAAAATCAAGTTCATCACTTGTTGTCTCAGTGAACCTTCATGAAAATAAACAGAATTCTTGCATTCAGGTAGTAATTAGATGAATACGATGAAAAGCGTGGAGCTTTAAGAGTGTTAAAGTAACAAACTAAAGTAATTTGCTAACAGAAAGCATTAAGCAAAACTTGTGACACATAGAAAAGTGCACAACAATCTTCTGCATGTTTTCCTCCCACCAGATGATCTAAATTTCCACATAAAAACAAAAATCACAGCTGGTCACCTCTTGCCTTGATAGTCCAGTTGTTCTGAATCTACGCTTCTTGTCTTCTCTCCAACACAACGGTTAAGACTCACCTTTGTTGTGCTGCGCGCTGTGCCTGCTCCTCTGTTCTCTCGAGCTGCTGGGTTTAATTGACTAAGCCTCTCCATCCCTGCAAAGTCCCGGTGTGGCACTGTAAGGGTCACTGTAGTCAGCTGGTACACAGTGTTCTCCTTCAGCAACTCTCACTTCCTGTTAAAAAAACAGAATATATGGATGTGTCCATAGGTATATCAGGGATGGGCGACTTTGGTTAACACAAGAGCTTAATATATTTTCCTCTAACGGGCAGAGGGGCAGGTCTTGGAAACTGAAAGATACTCTCATGTTTTCTTAAGTGAAACTACACTCAACAATCATGCTTATTTATAATCCCATGGGGAATGTATATCTTTTATGATTAAAAATTACATACTACATTTTTACAATTCTCAATAAAAATAAAAATAGAAATATTCAATCTAATGCTTCAAATAGCTGAACAAAGATTTAAAGTAATAGCTACTTTTTCAATGCAATGAAATACCGTATTTATTTACAAGCTTATCTAAGCACATTTTCCTGCTACTGATATATTTTTCCAAGCGCAGATGCTGATGCTTCATAAAAGTTTGATAGAAGAATAATGGACAATTATATTTACTGATTTCTTGCAGTCATCAAATACAGCAGGAGAATTTTTCAATTTTCATATTGTAATGCCTTTGGTTTTTTGCATTGGAATGCAACAATGGTTGAACTCCTTCACAGCACCTTTTTGTCATTTTTCTTCATGTTTACAACTTACTGAGGCTTAATATTGGCTCAGGAGCCGCACTGAATCACATCAAACATTTTTCAGAAAATAACTTTTACCGATCAGCAGAATAGAAGTGTTCATTACTTAAACAACCTTGAGTTTCAGCATGCAGAGGACACGGCTGGGCTGTAGCCAGAAGATGGAGCCACAGTCTTGTTACATAATCACTGGAGCGGGACGGGTACCAGGACTGACATCTAATCGTGAGCTCTTGGGGTGGTTGAAGGGGGCAACTGACAACTGTGGTGTGGACAGTAGAGCATCAGGTGACCAAAACAAGGTTCAAGCTCAGGCCCCTTTAGCGTTAACTGTGTTTAAATTCCTGCATACATTTTTATTTTGTCAGTTTTAGGCGTGGACTTGAGCTTCGTCAGGGCTCAGTTAATTTCAAGCACTCTTGGATGGAATTAGGCTATTTAATCATTTCATTATGCTAGAATAATCTTTATTTTGGTTGCACTAAAAAAGTGAAGAAAGATACATTTTTGCATTATGTACTTGTTAAAAAGTTAAGGACCCAAAACTTTAGGTGGCCTGGGATCCTCGGTGGAGACTGCCTGCTGCTGTGGAGTCATGAAGCCTCAATAACTACAATTACAGACATAACACATATTTGGCCATCTCATTCCAGTTCATAACCATTATAGCTGTTAATGTTGATATTAACATGATCTCTCTATCCATGGTTGATACATCTATAGTAACTATCTCTAGCTCCACATGGACATGAGATCCCTCTTGAAAATGAGGTGTCACATCTCAAGAGGTCTACCATTAATACATTTATACTTAACGGAGACAAATATGGTAGGGATGCACTTGTGGTGTGGGCACCCATGAGTTTGTCACTACCATAAATTCTTATTTTCAGTAAGACTTTTATTGATTATACTTCTATAAAATTATCACCACAACCACACAGACATGAGGACTCTCCTCTAATAAATTTGTTTCCAGCAGAAACAAATTTGACGACGACAGGTCTATGATTGGTCCTTTGACCTGTCACTAACTTTAGTTCTTACTTTAGTCCACTTGTCTCCACTTACCTCCCTCCCTTTGCCCACACACCCAACACAGCATCGTGTGGATTTGCTGTTCATCATGAGACTGGGGTCCACATTCAAGATTTCCTGCTGCTTAACAGAAGGTTTTTTCTTGCCGCCATGATGGAGGGATTCATGATTGGCTATATGGATTCATGTTGGGTGTTGGATGTATATATTTGTATATATGTATATGTGTATTTTATATATGTACATATGTATCTATGCATATATGTGTATCCACAATATGAAGAGCTTTGTGCTCTATTGTAAAGTGTCTTGAGATAACACTTGTTATGAATTGGCGCTATACAAATAAAGATTGATTGATTGAAACCTAAGCCTTGCAGAACTCCACAACCTTCTATTACAAACTTAAATGTATAAAAACAGGCCCATAGACTTTGATTATCTAATCTGAATCTTTAAGTGGTCTGCGAAATGTTAAAATATATCAAAAAGTGAATCAAGAATGAAAAATATTGCACTAAATGCAAGCAGTTCCTGTTTCTTTCAACACTATTCACCTGTTCATAAAAAGATGAAGCAGTGACCATTGCTGTTAAATTTCTGCTCAAGTATTCTGATCAAGTTTAATTTGCCAGAGGTCTCATTAAATTGTTCTGAAACTTTTTTTTTACACAGCTAAAATGTCATAACCTTCAGCCGCTGCTTTGTGGTTTTCCCATAAAGATGTCAGATGCTCCCGCCATGTTTTCATGGTTGTATGCTCGTGTCTCAGTCCCATCAAAGTTCTACTCAACTTGCTCTTCATGACCGTAAATTTCACAACACACAAACTCAAGTGTCAAAGTGAAAGTGAAACCCACCTCCTGTCAAGCCCCATTCTTTACAGGAAGTGATCTTCAATCAAGCCCCGCCCTCCTTGGTAACTGCTATTAGGTAAGACAAAGATGACATCTGTCCCATTTTAAACAATTAAAAATAACATGATTTCTGACCAACTCCTATCCATAATTTATTTTCATTACCTGCCCTTAGTGAAGCAATGAACACAGAACTACAGTTAGGTGTATAAAGGAAAGTGAAAATGTTTTACAATTTAAAAATGTAAGTATGACTGATGACTGAGCTTTGTGAAATCTAACTTCAACTGTTCACATCAACAAAATGCTTTTATCATTTCAGCCACATATTCCTAGAACACCAATATGGTCAGTGTTAAATCAACTTCTCTAACCACAACAGATTCAAAAAGAAAATGTCAACACAAAAATTGTCTGATTGAAATACCCCTGCAACAGCTGCTGTGATCATGGGCTCTCTGATTCTGATTGGTTGGACAGTGAACACATCAGTTGACAATTGGTCAATAAACCATCTTATTCCATTTTGGCTTACTATAAAATAAAACATCTTAACTAGACATTCTGTAAGGTGTGCCCTGTTTAATATATATGTATTTATTTTTCAAAAAAATCTGCAACACACCCTCTTATTTTTGTCCCAAGAAGACACAAAGACAAAACAAACTTGGCAACAACAAAGTTTATTTTATGATACAATGCCTACATTATCATAAATAAACAGATTAAAAATCCTTACCCACATAACCCCTGTCTTTTCTGTCCATTGAGGGAGAGCTGCCTGATGATAAATCACTTGTATTAAGTCAGTAATGTTCAATTAAGATACAGTATCATTTGCAAGTAACACATATTGCTTTCAAATATAACAGTAAAATGTGCTATAAAAAGTTAAACACGCCACTTTAGAAAAATATCAAAATAGAAACAAAACAAGCCCCAACGATCTGCCCACCCCCATATTACCTCCTGTGAATGCTAATGTCTCACTGTGTGTCAAAAATCTATTTCATAGGAACCTAATGTCTAAATTGTGATTATTTGCACAGGCAGCAGTAGTAAAATGTTAGAAGAATACATCTGAAATCACTTAATGATCATTTTTAATCAGCGAGTTCTCTGCAAGTCTTCCACGTCTGGACACATGCCATCGGTGAGGTGGGCTATGTGGGTGCACTGCATCAGCCAATCCCTTACAAGGACTGAAGGATCAGAAATCTTATGAAAACAAAAAAAGCACGACAGAGCACTAAAACTCAAAGAATGTAAACTCAAACGGGCACACTGGCAGGGCTGGAACGTTGATAAATGATTGAACACCTTCATTCCATTTCTTCATGGAGTCACTCTAAAATGATATATAATATCAAACTGCTCTTCTTTTAAAATCTTGTCAGTAAATTCAAATTCTGATAAAACATCCTCAAAAATACAGCGATCATCTATCCGTAACCTATTGACAAAATCATGATTACAATACAGAGTAACCCAAAGTGATCATTCCATCACCACTGAGGCATATCAGTATTTTAACCTACCATGATTTATACAATGATCAGCCATGAAACATGAGCGTTACTCCTCAAACTGGATAGGGGTGATTTTTCCTCATGCAGTGATGAGACCTGATTTCACCACGTGGCTCCTCCCAGCTCGGACCATACCAAATGTTTGAGCTGAATGGACCTGAGCACCAGAGAAATAATAATTCACTCTACCTAACTAAAGCTACGGAGCAAATGCTGAAATGCATACGAAACACAAGAAGACATTCTGGTATTAGTAGAAGCACTGCCTTGTGCTTGAAAACGGGAGGGCACTACGTGCTAACAGTGTCCAGGCACTTCACCGTCAGAAAAACACCTGGCACACAAGAGTTAGAAACTACAGTATGACCTTCATAAACTACAACCATGCATGGATAAACTGGCTTCCCTGTCTGTATCTGTTCATACAAACATGGGTTAAATACACACAAGGACACAAACAATGCACAGATTAAAATCAACATTGAAATGAGTCTTTTTTTGACTGCCACAACAGTTTAATCCAGAAGCTACTGTTTCCTCTGGGGGCAGGAGAGAAGCTGGAGCCCAGAGAGGAGAAAGTTTATCGTTCCAATTAAATCTGTGTACTTTGTCCGACCATGTCTGCAAAAGCAGAAGTGAGCCAAGTTTACTGCTCGTGGTGTGCTGTGGCAGGCTGCAGGGAGGCGGGGTGCGTGGGCATGACTAGAGACTGCTGAGGGCTTTTACTCGCCAGGGCTCTCTGTGGCAGCACTGCTGCTGCCGATGCCTAGATAGGTGGCTGCGTCGTTCACAAGGCCTTGAAGTGGTACGATGATGCTGTCACAGAGGCCTTTGAGGGTGTTGATTTGATCTGCATCCAGGTTCTGATAGGCATAATAGAGAGCACCACCCACCACAACAAGGAGCAGGAGCTTGAGCAACACGGACAGGAAGCCTCTTCGTTCCGGGGCTTTGCTTGATGAGGATGTGCTTCCTACTCTTGAGAAAGACTCAGAGTATGAGCGACTCTCTTTCAGGATGGTGTGCTGCACGCGTGACTCATCCAGCCAGTACTCACTTTCCTTTACTGGTCGACCAGCTGCACCTCGGATTGGACGCCTGCAAGTCGCACTGACCAAAGAACAAAACAACATTTACATTTTTGACCAAGAACATGCACAGACACAAAACTCAACTGGGGATATATCACTTTTTTCAAAGCACTTTCTTCTCACACTCGTCCTGCACATGTTGAGATTTTACGTTTTTTACAAAGATAAGTTGAATATTTACTGACAAAGGCCGATCCCCAAGGGGCTTCCGTTGTCGGTCCATATTTGATTTAAGACCGTCTACAGCACAGGGTGTTACAGGTAGACTTTACTTTAGTTGGAATCTTTGGGATAAAGCTTAAAAAAGGTTCATATTTTCAAATTCTAAAATAATTTTACAAGACATACTTTTACAAGGTCAAGGATGCTGCATGCTGCTGTGCATGATTCATGCTTGAGAAATGTTAATCCAAGAAATAGGACCCTATTTGTCCCCAGCCTTAGTGACCCTCTTGGAGTGTTTTCCCAAGAGATACGTTCCTTTTTCTCCCCCCCAAAAATATTTTACATAAAATGTCAGCCATTTCAGTGATATTCTGTGTTTATATTCAATTCTGCTTTTAATTTCCAATTCTGTGATTCTGCCCGTGATTGTGGATTTTATAGGGCCCTAAAGAAACATCAACAAAGATAAAGGAATATAACATGAACCTGCATGATGCACAGTTACCTGATGCCTGTTGGTGTGCTTATTTCATTGGCAAGGATATCTTCAACAACACTCTCACTGGATTTCTTCGGGGTTTCCTCAACAACAACTTCCTCCACCACCTGTCCATAAAATAACACAAAATGCTCTCAGAGACAAAAATTAACACTTAATCAAAAGCTGTGAACGGCAGAATAATCCTTACCTTGGTATGTCGCCTGCTGCTAGCTCTGACAGTGACTGGTGCTTTCCCTCTGCTCCTCACAGGCTTCTCTACCACAGGCACTGGCTCTGGTTCAGGGGCAGCAATCTCCTCTGAAGAACAAACGCAGTCTTAACAGTGTTTTTCAAACATTTAAGGACAGATCTATTGCAAGCAGAACACTCCACGTCCGAAGAAAATCTTGAGAATGACGTACTTCTCTTATTTGACTTGGTGAACAATGAGACACTTAAACAAAACCATAAGTGATGTGGTCAGTGCTCACCTTCTTCCTTGTCACTGTACTGGTCAGAATTGGTGTTGCCATTCTGGTTACTGTCTGTCTTTGGGAGAGCTGTGACATCTGTAGGAGCTTCAGGTTCAGCTGGAGGCTGGTCCAAAAGCTTCTGTAGCTTCTTCTCATACACCTTTCGTGTGGAGGCTGAAAGAAGGAGACACAGTATGGGTATATGAACAACACAGAACACACTACTACTATCTGGAGCACCATTCACTCTACCACATCATGCCACATCATTTCATTCAAGGTAGCTTAAATAATTCAAAAGTAAACATAATCAAACGTGAATAGTAAAAATTGTGCTGGACAACTTATTTGGTTTTAACCTTACTAAGAATTCAACTTCTCACAAACATAAAACAAGATTTAAGAATAACTTTAAAACACTTTTTAAGACTGTTTGGGATATTTTACATTAATTCTATTAATTCATATCTTTTCACACACTTCTCCAAATTTATATAAATATATGTTTAAGTCATTCAGAATATTTACAAACTGGAAATGCAACTTGACAAAAGCACGACGCAGATGTAGGATCAGAAAGTAATAAGCACACACAAAACAAGGCAAACATATATATATATATATATATGTATATTTACATATATGAACATGCACACAGCTACAGTCAAACACAAATGTCCACAGATTTTTGTCTCTTCTCATTTAATTGTATTATCTGATTTTCATATAAATTTAATTATTGCCTTTATTAATCTTCATATTTTTGTGTAACATTTACTATTGTAAAACTGTTAATGAATAACATAAAAACACTACTTTCCCTCTTATTTCAAATCAAATTATTTTTCCTTCTACATGAATTGCCCCAGCAATAATGCTCAACAACATTCATGCCAATAAAGCTTTGGGTGGAATTAATTACAGAGAAATAGAGCGATTCAAATGTAAATGGAAGGAGTTGTGATTTTGCTCTACTACTATCACACAGTCCCGGAGGGTGCTATTTTAAAATCACATTATCTGCAGACTCATTGAGGGGTAAACTCCAGTTATAAAGGGGTCAACTTTAAGGACTGGGGTTGAGAGCCAATTCTAGTTGATAACAAGTCCCTCATGGAATCCATAACATTTTTTTGGTTGACAATTCCCATATTAATTTCTTTGACTTTGCTCTGCATGCTTTGTTAATGAATTTCTCAGTATTCATTTTAAATGTCTTAATTTTTCACAAAGCTTTCTGAACAACTGTAAGTGGAAACATCAGCAACTTGCAGTAGCATTTATCTATGCAGCCTGATATGAATGTCAGGTGTGAGTTTGACATTTTTGCCACAGAAAGCCAAAGAAGGCCAACACAGAAAATCAGCAGGACCAGATAAAGAATTTGTTTAAGACCTGGTCTGACAAGCAGAATTGTAAATGGTATTGATAAATAGTCTTAGCACTTTCCATCCATAGCTTTGGTAGATTCTAAATGGTGAGGTCATATTCCATTTAATTCATGTTATCATGGAAAGTTACAGCCTTAAGATATACCCACCGACAATGGGTCCAGAGTCCACACCATGCTTTGCCAGCTGTTGTTTCAGATCTTCATCAGTGAGCTCTGTCACCTCCACTTCCTCTGATCGGGGCTTGTCTGTCTTTTTGGTAGCTTTCTGCGAAAAAAAAAATGGAAGTGCATTTCATATCAAGGCATGATTAGCCCTCCTCTGTTTTTGATTAATGGAGGCCACCAAGAGGGCAATCCAATAATTTAAAGAAAAATAAAAAATAAACATAAAAAACAACAAACTTACTCTTCCAGATCGACTTTTGTTGGTAACAACGGGAGCAGGTAACTCTTCGTCGCTGGAGAAAGTGTCTGTCGGTGGGCTTTTCTTGTTGTTGAGGATGGTTAAGTTTTTCAGATACAGCTGCACATACACTTCTTTTTTATGCTCTCCACTGGGAAGCGGGACGTTGTTGGCTGTGAGCTCGTTTTTCAGCCTGTCTTTCGTAAGAACCGACGGATCTTCCAGAAATTGTGCCATGATTTCACCGTAATGTTTGCGATATTTCTGTCCTCTCAGCACACGGGAAATTAGCGTGTTCGCCTAGCAGCTACCAACAACAACAACGGGAACGTGACCGAATAGCGCTGTTGTCAAACACTACTGGCGCCTTCCGCCACTTCAGCTAGCAGGACAGAGGCGGTTAATCCAAATAAAAGCTCTTTTTACTCGTTAGCCCAACAATATCGGTGTTAACGTGAAGATTTGATTTTTCTTTGAAACATACGTACGTGTGCTGTTGCTACAATCAGTGCAAAAATATAAATTAACTGACTAAAATATGACTGAGTTAGCTTAGCTTCAAACCGGTCCACTTGCCTCTGTCTGTCCGCGGTCGCAACAGGACAAAAGACTAAGCAGCCCCGCTATTGGACAGACGAGCCCAGTAAGCTGTCCTCTGATTGGCTCGCTAGAAAAGGAACGACAAAGAAACAGCAGGCTCTATTTTAGATAACGGTTTTTGACTCATCGTGTCCACACCGTTATCGATATTAAGGGAATTAAATGGCGGAAATCTCCTTAAATTGTATCAGAGGAGTTACGCAAGCTTGAATAATTTGACCTGGTCGAACCGAAACGATGAGAGAGCAACAACAATGGCGGTCTAATGGCTCTGGCTTTCTACTCGAGTCTTTTCACAGAAGCAGATTGAGCGTCTTTTAACGCTTCTGTCGCACCAGTTGTCACATCTGTATGTTTAAGCGCTTATTAATATCTACACTTCAGCATTGGTTTTCATGTTACATAATTCGACAGTCAGCGAAACCATTTACAACATGTCTGCCTGTTTAACAGAAGAGGGCAGCATGGGCCACAGTATTCAAAAGAAACAAGGGCTGGTCTCATTTTGAGGTGCCGACCAGCCAGCTCCACATATAAAAGCATCTGGATAATCGTTATAAGGGTCTCAAAACAAAAGATAAAATGAAATGGGGAAGTCTAGGAGGTGTTATGCAACATACGTGCTTAGTTAACTATCAATCAAATGAGAAAAAGGCAGAAAAAGTGACAGAACACATACATATTCTTATAAGTAAAACCGGTGGATCTTGAGTTTTCAGTTTTGGGACCTCAAAAACAAAACTAGAAGTGCTCAAAAACCCCGCAAGACTTCAAGGTATTTCCAACACTGTCAGGTAAATTAATATTAAAAATGGGGAAAACTGCCAAAACGCATGCTGTTAACAAATCCTGGATCCACATCTGTGTTCAGATCACCACCAAATTCTAAGTTCTCCCTTGTGCCAAGACCATCATTCCCTGAGAATGTCATCCAAATCCACTGAGAACTTACTGAGTTATTGGCAAAAACATAGAAAACTGCCCTATCTTGCAATGTTAAAAAAATCCTGAAAGAAATTTCTGCATATGGATTTGGATCATCACTAAAATGAAATAACCTTTTCTTGTGCCAAGACCAACATTCCCTGAAAATGTCATCAAAATTCGCTCATAACTTTTTCAATTTTCCCGCTCACAAACAAATTAACTAACCACTGCCACCAAAAACATAAAACAAAACACAGGTTTTTTTACATAAAATAAATAAGGATGAAATCTTATGTTTTTCTTGCGGGCCCAAAAATCTGTTGCAATCTTTTTGAGGAATATTAGCAGAACAAATGTTAAACACTGGGTTAGAAAAGTGCTTCTAATGTTTGATTTAAGAAAATAGGATAAAAGTTAGTCCAACATTTGTTTAAAAAGAAATGAATTTTCTAAGATGGAAACTCTACTTAGATGGTTGTATTGAATCAAAGACGTTAAGTGAAGAAAAATTACATGGCCCTTTTTTGTCTAATTACTATTTAAGTACAATTGTTTAAATAGTGGATGGTTTAAAGTCTGACATGTAGTTTATAAAATGTTAATGATGTATACTTGTAAAGTTGCAAGAAACATAATTATAAAAAGCAAAAAAGAAGAAAAATTATACATGGTAAGTTTTATTAGTAAAATGAACTGATTTGGCCTCTGGGAGTTTGCAACTTTGTGAATTTGAACTTTGACAAGTTCAAAAACACTGGAAGCCACAGTTTTTGTGTGACACAATCACAAAACTTATTTTGGCTATTGGTCTTCAAAGTTCATCTCAAAATGGGTATAAAAAAAGTTTACGATACACTGGAGTAAGATGCATCAGGTCATAGACGCTTTGACTTGAGTTTTTGCTCTGACTCTGGATTAAAAGGCCTATCAATGTGATGTCTTAGCATTGTTTCATCCCTTTTAGCCCTTTGGCTCATGGTAGCAAGCCCACTGCGATGTGTGTAAGTGAGAATGAATACAGAGTTGCTGAAAACATTGTGCGGACCAGAGCTGTACTGGCCAATTACCACAGACTCGACCTGTAAACCAATCAGAGAAACTCTGCCCATGCGGGGACAGGAGCCTTAAAAGGGCTTTAGTTCAGAGTGTCTCATACATAAACTAGAAAAGCACTCAGAGAGTGAAGACCTCCGCCAAGCAGAAAGGATCTTTTGAAAAAATTCCTGGATCCGGATGGTGATCTGGATCAGTCCCAAAATCTAATCATTTGTCCCATTCCACACATTTCCTGAAAATTTCATCCAAATCAGTCCATAACTTTTCAAGTTATTTTGAACATAAACAAACAGACAAACAAACCAACTCCGGCAAAATAAAAATATGAAACATGAAGCAAAATTAGACCTCCTTCAAGAAACAACACTGAACAACAGAACCAAGGTTGAATATGATATTCTCATGTTAAGGCATATTAATGTGATTCTGGTTCTAGACTTCTGAACACAAGCCTAATCTAACTTACTGACATATCTGACGTCACACATTCCCTTCGCTTGGGCCCCCTGCTGCAAAATTTGGACAACAAGATGACACATCCTCAAAATTTTAACAGACACGGACGTGGACGACGAGATGGTTTTGGAAATGTCCTGTCAATGTTTTTTTAACCATAAATTCTCAGATACATCCCACACTTCTTCACCTCTCTCTGGCATTGCCCTTAGAGGTATATCATCGACTCCTCACTTTGTCCTCTCTTGATTTAGCTGACATATGGATCATCTCCTCTCCTTTTTTTGTCTCAAAAACATGAGTAAACCCAACAACTTCTCCTCATGGTTCTCTGTGTTGACAACAACCAGTGTTTTCCCACAGCTATCTCTGCTCTTAACCATTTTGCACTTTAACATGCACTGGCATGTTAGAAGTTAATATGCTTCTCAACGGTTCACCTGTTTAGTTATTGATTGATATTTTAGTTGGCATATGTTTTCACTATTGTTGTTTTATTGTCCAGTTTTTTTTAATGTCTGTTTGTTGATGTTGCTTTTAAGCACCAAGGAGTTGCTACCTCAATTTTCGTTGTTTGCTTTTCTTATAGTGACAAGAACGGTTTTGAATTGAACTTCAGTTTAACCGTTCAATTATTGAGACTTTTTAAGACAGTGCCTCGTGGTGATTGGGAGAATATTGGTCTGTGGAAACATCAAAATCAATCAGAATAATTGAGGTTATGATTTTTGTCACAATCAGGCAGCCTTATTTAGCCCAATCCTTGCATACAGACATGGCAGTGTTTGACCACCCGTCTGCAGTCTATGGACATGCCCAAATACTGTGGTGTGCCTCCCTCCTACCGTAGGGCCAGTGGTTTGAGGTGGCACTGTGTGGCTCCCCACCTGTCCTTCAGACCTGTTTCCCTCAAGCTTTCTGAGATGCTGCTTAAGAAACCGAGCAATTGATCCCCGCCTCAGCTCCAAACCACATTAAAATACAGAACGTGAAGTGTAGTTCAGCTTTTCCAAAGTGCAATTGCCAGTGGAGTGTAGGCAAAAAAATGTGAGCCCTTGAGAAACACCTCTTAAGCTTTCTTTGTATGTAATTTATACAGAAAATAAGGCCCGGGCCAAGAATCATAGAGTGTGCCTCTTTAAGCATAACAGTCATGGCCCCTGAAAAATGATCAAAGCCTGCTCTTAAATCATCAACATTCAAATTTTCAGAATTAGTTTATTTGAAATGGAATGGCTCAGACTAATGTTGACCGGGTCTATATAAATCGACAAAAACTCTAGACAGATGATTGTAACATGAATCTAAAAAACAAGTGGAAGGGGCAGCAGGGGAGGGGAATATGGTAAAACAGAGCACTCTGACAACTGAAGTATTTATTGTGACATAGAGTACACGAAACTAAAACATCCATGCTCACGCAGCAGATTTCTGATCATAAAGAGAAACTTTAAGGAAGAGTTTTGTCTTGGAATTTAAATGTTTCAAAATCCCAATTGAGCCAACCACAGAAGAAGCTAAGGAAAAGTCAACCTTTACCACCCAAGGGAACATCTAAACCAATTCCACTGACACAACACAACACAAACTTATGACATTTATCAAAGTTATCACATCTCTTAGCAACTTTTCATCACATACCAGTCACCACAAAGGTGTACTCTTTAACATCTCTTGCATAATACAGATTAACACCCAGTTGGTTGGTATTGTATACATACATTTAAAATCATTAGGGGCTTTCACTTTGGTAGAGCATTTTTGTACCATTCAAAAGTTTTCCTTCACTAATCTATCACAACAGTCCCTAATCCTCAAGGATGTTATTTCATGGTGCCAAACTAATTAAGATCAAGTCCTGGGCAGTTTCCTGTGTAAAGAGGAGGTTAGGATGCGGGCAGCTGCAGCAGCATATTTCACAGGAGCTGAGATTTGTGTGTCCTGGCCTAGAGACAGCCATCTCGTAGTGTTCCCAGTATATTTTCATCTGTTGACAATCCAAACTGTACTTTATGGACACATGTGAAGTTGTAGACATTTCTGTCAAAAGGAAAAATGAGACTCCTATTTGGCCCTTGTTGATGCCTGTTTGGCCACCAGCCTGTTTGTATCTGAAGTACTCCTATATTTGCATTATTGTTATGAATCAGGCCTTTCCCGTTTTATTTGGCCATTGAGAACATACACACACTTGCTCATGTCCTCACTGAACTTGGGGCAAACAGAACTGTGTTTGAACTTCCAAGTAGTAAATCAAGACTTCTACCAAGTCTTCAGTGAGGCACCCATAGGATGTAAAAGTAAATCACTTGGAGAACACTTAATGCAGGTCATCCATCATCTCAAAATAAAATGCACTTGCATCCAAAACATCAAGGCAAATTTGATCTGTAAGAGCCACTGAAAGTCTCTTCCCCAGGAAGTGATGATTACTGCCACTTGACCATTATCCACTGCACATTTCAAGACATTATAGACTCTGTGTGCTCACATACAGAGATGATCCAAATTCTAACAACAGATCAAATGATTAGGTGCAATATGAAAAGTGATCCCACAGAGAAGTATCACCCAACACTGCAGAGGTGATACGCTCCACTTGTGAGCACTTCAGCTTACTGTTTGGGTTTTAAGGACCATTACTTAGATTTTTTTGTTTGGTCTGGACCAAAATGATAGGTGTGAAACCTCCCCTGGACCTTGGTCCAGACCAAACAGCCGGACCTTGGTCCGATCAAAGGAGCTGGTCTCATTCCCGATTAAGGCAGCGACCATCCATATGGCCAGCGTGATGTAAAATATCCAGACACACCCTTAGCAGAGGTCCATTGCAGCAGATTTTTGCGTTATCAAGACTTTTTTGAAGACACTGCTCCATGACGTTAGGGAGAATAATGGTCTGAGACAAGGAGAGAGCCACATGGAGCATAAATACACCAACCGTTGTCCATGCGCTAAGCATATCTGAGCCTTAAGACATTAGTTAAAACAGTGGCATACTGAAAGCCCGGGTCCAAGATTTTTCTCAGAGGATTTCTAGACATTCAGGGAAACTAAACAATAAAATATATCTTGATATATCAAGATAACATTGACACTCACACATTAAAAAACATTTTTATTAGCATTAAGAACCAACAACATTGTATGCATAACAATACAGTTTCTAATCAGTGTTATTCATATAAAGGATGGTCTCTACAACATTTATGAACTTTACTGGTTGTCCAAATGACAGAAATAACAGCAACAAATGTAAAAGAGAGATGACGAGTACAATGGCTAAATGTTTGCTGCTGGCTAGTAGATGGAGGCTGCAATGAAATACAAAGCAAACATCCCAAATGTCTTTACATTATTGAATCATAAAATATCAAAATACTGTACTGCAAAATTGATACATTATTGTGCCAAAAAAAAAAATCACACATCATAAAGGTATGCTGATATTTTCTTACACCCCTCAGGGGTATGCAGCTTTTTACTGCAACATTAGAACATATTTACAATGTAAACGTATGTCTGTGTCCACACATAATAACAGTATAAACTGATGAAGACCTTTCTCCACAATCATAGACCGGATTCCATTGTTAATTGGGCCTTGAAGTGTTACAGCTCTTCACTCAAACAATGCAGAGGATTAATCCGAAGAAGGATAGCCATCAAAGTGATTTTTTTTTAAGTTAAAATATAATAACAGTTTAGCACATATTTTACTTGTCAATCACAGATGAACTGAAAGGCCAGCGGCTCGTGACATAGAAAGAGGGCAACCTCACACAGGTGACAGCCAGAATCTTTAGTGAACAGGAAAGGAACATTTCCGTGCTTTCCTTGGCTCAAAGTCACAACAGACCTGCCCCTGCTTAGTTTTCCTGTCCATATGGCTTAACACTGGTACCAGACCAGTACTGGGAGAGCCAAGCACTTCTCAGAGGCCACCGCTGATGTTTAAGATGTGATAGAGTATGTGCTCACTCAGTTTCCTCTGTTTCCTGGTGGGCTAGGCTCTGAGCTCACAATTCTCAAATACAAACTAGAACTACAGCCTGGTGGTTTCATGCCATGGTGAGGTATACAAGTGCCAGACAGTCAAAGTACAGGGATGGGTAAAGGAGGAGAGCTGGGTGGTTTTTGTGGTCGTGTGATGGATAGAAATCTCAAAGCACGGCATAAAAATGAAGACCTCTACCTTTGTCAGGTCCCAAATCTAATAGGTACATCCATCTTCCAAAAAGAATGAATATTTTTGCAAAGTTAAAAAAAAAAAAAAAATCACACATATATATTACTTGAGATATCACATTCCAAAGAAAGTAATTGACATGAGACCCAATGACCTTTGACATTGCACCTCCAAAATCTGATCAGATCATCCTTGAATCTGAATGGACGTTTGTGCAAAGAGAATATCCTTAAATGGATAATGCTTAAAAGTTCCATCATGCTCAAAAGTGCAGGTTAAACTTAAAGCCGCACTATGTAAGATTCCGACTTTCAGCTCTCTAGGGGCCTCTATGGTAGTTGAGTGAAACTGCACTGTTGTAAAACAGAGCGCCTCACACCAACGTGCATTTGTTGAAAACAGAGGGAGGAGAAGCGAGCCGACAGGACGTCCCGAGAGACAAACCATGTGGACTGATAAGGTACAGTCTGATCATGTTTCTGTTCGAATAAATCATCATGTACTTACAAGTCCAACAATAACAGGGCAAAATCAGCATCTGTTTATCCCTGTCTCAGCATTTAGCTTGTTACTCTCCCGCTTTCTTTTTTTCATCTCCTCAGATAAAACTTTTCTTTACTTTGGGTTTTTTGCTGCTTCTGACATGATAACAACTCTACGTTTAGCTTTCTTCTTCTTTTTCCTGTTAAATGGCGGGTGGCATCCAACGTCAGAGGAGCATTACCACCACCCACTATGCGGGAGTGTGAACAAGAGGTCCCTATTTCCATTGGGAAAATAAGTGCATATTTACTTTAAACTAAATTCTATCCATTAAATCTGTTTTAATATTTAAAAAATCTGCTTTATATTCTCCTTTTCCCAACATTTAGCTTTTGCCTAGAGGGGGAAGTGACGTATGCCAGAAAGCAATCAAAGCAGTAAAAATTCGTAGTTTTTTAGTGTGGAAGTGTTCCTACCATCCACATCGAAGTTACTTAGTGCCAGTGAAGGCGATTCAGACCCCCTCAGACCATGACAGAGGTGTCATTCAACCTGTTGTAAGTTGATGTACCATCACAATGACTCTAGAAATATTATAATAGGGTGGGAAAAACTAGATAGTGTTGGTTTAAAGCCTGATGATCTTGGCCTATGATTTCCAAAATCAAATCGGTTAATCCTTAAGTTTGTTGGACAGAAATCCCTAAAACATTCCTCTGATATCATGTTGAAAAGAAAAGGATGAACTTTTGACCCAATGACCTCTGACCTTGTTCCTCTAAAATCAGATCGGTTTATCCTTGATAAGAGTGCACACATGCAAAGTTTGAGGAACAAATCAAGGGATGGACATGAAGCCCATGCTCTTGACCTATATGACCTTCAAACAAACCAATTTATCCCTTTGCAAGAAAGATCATTTGAGCAAAGTTTGACAGGAAGCCCTCATAGCATTGAGATATAGCATTTACAGGTGATTTCTCAATGGTTTGACCTCCATGATCTAGCATTTTAACCAGTGACTCACAAAATCTGATCTCTTTTTCCTTGAGCCAGAGTGGACCTCTGGGAACGATTTGCAGAAATTCCCACAAAGCTAATTTTTTGTTCACAAGCAATGGATAAACATAAGGGTCAATGACCTTGAAGCCTTACATAGGATCTTAAAGCCTAATCAGCTGTTCTTTGTGTCATAGTTAACATTTGTGTTAAGCTGGAAGATTTTCCCTTAAGTATTGTTCCTTCAGTATCATGTTCATAAGCAAGAGTTGAACATTGGGCTCAATGACTAGGACTGAAAGATTTATTGTTTTCAGATCGCAATTTCAGATAACGCAATCATGTGATCACCAAAGCAGCAAGTTTTTGTAGCACTCCTGACTGACCCAGGAACTGTTGTGTCAACTATTTTACACACTATTTTACAAATTTGCAGGCAATTTTCATTTAAGAATGGCTTGCAAATGAATGGTTTACTCACAAATGCGAACCGTTTCTCATTGTTCACCTAAAAGGGCAGTTCAAAAGAGTCAACTCTTTCGCAATCGTCACATCTCAACCGCGGAAGTTCTGGTCAGCAGGTCAACAATACAAAGCCTCTGTTTAGGAGTAGAAGTCGGAGTATCCCTTAAATAATAATAACAGATTATTTATCATCAATATTAGATGATGAATAATGTGTTATGTGCTTTTGATCATTGATTTCCTTACTATTGTCTATACTGTAAACCACATGAATATTGCACTTAAGCTTGATTTGAAGAAAATCATAAATCAAATTGAAATCGCAATATCTGCAGAAAAATTGCAATTAGATCTTTTCCTTAAATTGTTCAGCCCCATCCTTGACCTTTGACCTCCAAAATCTGATCAGTTCACTCTTTCTGTCACTGGCACAGAGGTATAATCTGAGAGCATCAGCATTAACTGTAATAAATGAGGGGGCAGACAATCCAGTGATACTCCACAGCACTCACGGAGCAGAAGTGCCAGATCAGGGGGCATGCCAACAGCTCAGTGTGTTCAGCAATTTTGTGCAACTGTTGGCAGGATCCAAGCTTAATTTCCAATTAGCTGTGAAAAAAGAAAAAGGAGTGGATTCAATAAAAGCTGACAACTAGAGCTGTCTTTGGGGACCTTTGTGTGAGGTGCTTCAGGAGACCGACAGAACTGTGTTTGTAATTTCCTCACTGGTCCTCCTGGTGTCAAGTTATTTTAAGTAATAGCTCTCAGCTCTGTTTCTACCGAAGCCAAGACACATTCCCCAAAAACTTGGTACTTCTGCTGATATGATCTTATTTATTCAATCTTGAAAACTGAAACCTCGAGGCCTCACACCGCCTGGCTGCCTGAATGGACTCCCCTTTAGCTGGACCCAGATCAGAATTATTTGATCTCTAAACCAGGAGCTGCACCGTGTGGAAAAAGCACTTGTCGTCATGTTTACTGTCCTTCCAGGAGGTAGTCTTAATGGTTGGGCTCTCGTAGCAGCTCATAGTTTTGGGTAGTCAAACACCGGGGGCCTATCGATGCTCTGAAGCCTCACAGCGTGGCTCATCCGTGCCAGCGGTGAAGGACAAATGTTCCAAAGTCTGCTGGGTTTGGCTCTTTTCTCACCCCCTGGCTTCCAGCACCGACGTATCCAGCTGAGGTACAATAATTTGACACCTCTTAAGCAGCTGGACCTTTTAGCGTGACAACCGCTGCTTTGTTTCATATTCCTGCGTATTCTGAACGCAATCAAAAATTACAGTCAGCAACATCTAAACTGTGTTTTTAGCCACTTTGGACTTTTGCCCCTCTCACCCCCTTCAATCTGCCTTATCCCTCCCTTTCCTATGTGGGATTTAACGTACACTTTGTGGTAACCTTGCTAAGTTATCAATTTTTTTCTGTGCTCGCTCACACTGAATAAAGGCTTGTTTCTATGCGCCTGCTTGTTACGACTTCAAGGACAGCTCCCTCCATCTGGCATTAAGTATTCCTGCTGCCAGTGTCGGGTTAACTGACACTCCGGCACTTAGACTAATGGCAGAGAGCAGTCATCTCCCATGAGGTGCTCACCTTGGAAAAAAAATCACCCAGCTCCCTCATCCTCAATCATAGTGGTGCTCTCGCCACCCACTGAATGAAACCATGGGCATGAAAAGGGGGATTGTTTGACTATTCGGGCATATATGAGAGCGAATGAAAACATGTAATACGCATGTCCTGTCTTGGATTTGCCCTCCTCTCGGGTTCAATGAGACGTTGAGAGGTGGGAAGAGGGGAGCAGCATGCAAACAGAAAAAGAAAGAGTCAGCAAACCATCACCTTCATTAGAGGGAAACTATGTACCCATTTCTTAAACAAATGAGGCAAAAAGTAATCAGACACTGATATGTTTAAAAGTATCCTTCACCCTAAAAACCAGAAATGAGGAAAAATGTCCAACCACTTCAGCTTTTCATTTGAAAATTGGATTAGTGTGCCTGTTTGAAGGGGGCTTGTAAATTCATTAAGACAAAATTTCATCTGCAATAAAACAATAATGTTGCCTAACTACTTCTATACAGACTCTGTGGTCTGCATGAAGCTGGACTCTCTGGAGACGGTGGCAGAGGAGAGGACACCTGACAAACTGCTGGACATTATGGACGATGCCAGTCACCCTCTGCACACCATCATCAGCAACCAGAAGAGCCTGATCTGCCCAAGGCTGCTCCTTCCCAAACAGACTGAGGAACTCTTTTGTCCCTCAGGCCATCAGACTGTACAACTCCTCACTGAGGGAAAGGAGGAGTAACAGGAAGACTGAGGACAGGAAGGAGCAGTAGCCATATATTTTTATATTTAGTTATTATTATTATTATTATTGTTATTTAATTAATTAATTTATTTAATATGCAAGCTGTTTTTACTTTTTTAAATTTTTGATATCCTGTGTTCTTTTTTACCTGTGAACTACTATTCAATGCTACTGGAATCTTAATTTCCCTGAAGGAGTCTTCCCAAGGGCTAAATAAAGTTCTATCTAATCAATCTAATCTAATCTAATGTAATCTAATCTAATCAGATAAACCGAATGCTGACATAAAAAACAAAAAATGAAGGCCTTGTTTACAAGATGCACCAACACTGATTAACATGGAGGGCATTCAGATACCAAGCACACAAATGCACACAATGCATTTATGATACAGAGAAGACCTGATTCTACTTGTGCACCTATTATGTAAAGAACAGCTCAAGCATTATTTCTGTGCCATCTCCCCCCAGCAGGAGGCACTGTTCCTCACCAAGCTTTTGAGAGTGCCTCATTGGCTGGAAAGACATGAAAGACCCATCCCAGTTATGTACAGTTTGACTGAAAAAGAAGTAAAGGAAGAGTCAAAATATTTCAGGCTATGGCCATTTTCAAAACCACTTACCACTAATGACAGAGTGTGCAGCATACTGCAATTGATATTAGTACATAGTATAATTGACAAACGCATGTTATTTTACAGTATGCTAGACCATGCCGACCTGATTCTTCTTTTTGTTTTTAGGCAGGTGGTGACTATAGTATGAGGTGCATTACTGCCACCTACTAAGTTTGTCAAAAACAGAAAGCGACACTTCAATACTTTTTCATACCATGTTTTAAAAACAGCTCAATATTATTAAATTTTATGTTCGGTCGTGATGAAAATACCCGTCCCAAAAAAAAAAAAAAAAAAAAAAAGATCCAGAATCAGATTTTTCAGCTTACTGTCGTGCACATGAACAGCAGGGGTAGAGAGTAAACTGATCCTGGATCCGTGACTTTGTCATGTGACTGGGTTCAAAGGGCAGACCACAGAAGTGAGCGAAACTATGGAGCAAGAGATGATGAGTCCGACGCTGAAAGTAACTTTGAAAGAGAAAAGGTGGTTTATTTTTGTCAATAAATTTCACATAAGGCAGGTACAGAAGAAAATATTCTCTGGGGCAGTTGTGGTGCCTCAATA
The DNA here is from genome assembly GCA_037902135.1 of Cetoscarus ocellatus. Classification (NCBI taxonomy): domain Eukaryota; kingdom Metazoa; phylum Chordata; class Actinopteri; order Labriformes; family Labridae; genus Cetoscarus; species Cetoscarus ocellatus. The sequence continues at coordinate 357,837 of JBAMNC010001525.1, read as the reverse complement.
AAGTCAAAACAAAGGGAGAAGACATTATCATGGATGGAAAGACATTGTATTTTTGGCATACTGTTAATTCCATGTTCAATTGACACTGACTAAAATACCATTATTAAAATATGATCTTGAGAAAAGAAAATGATTAGACTGTCATTGCAGAGGCCACTTCCTCCCACTCTTCCCCATGAGAGACTGAAGAATGTGAATTACCGCTAAGCTTCATGTAAAAAAGCGTTTGTTCTTGTCTTTATGGTGTTCTGTCATTACCGATTTTAACCTGCCAAACATATAAATGAGTCTCCTTTATTTACTGGTATTATAAGTATTTATTTATTCACTTATTTTATGTTATTTACTTATTTTATTATCATTATCTTTTTCCCTATATTTCCTTAATTTTTTATCTGTTTGTTATTATTAGTGACAATTAATATTAATAATATTTATTTATCTTCATATTTATTTAATTTTATTATTAATTGCATTTTTCTTCTGGCTACTATATCATTAATTCACCATTTGTTATTTACAATGGATTAGTTTTCTCATTATAGTTAATAATGTTATTTCTTTCAAAGTTCATCTTAACTGTACCACAATGTATTATAAAATGTTATATTTTATTTGTATCTCCAAGAGGTGTTGCTGTATTTGGATGTGGGTAGATTATTTACTAACCTTGCAGAGCAGATGGACCTGCCTGATTCATTGTCTGAAATCACACAGGTCCATCTTGCCAAGCTCCAATCTTCTACAACTATCCAATCCTCACTCAGCTAAATGTTGAATGACCCAATCAGGGGAAAGAGCCGGGAGCTGCAGATGTGATGACAGCGGGAAGTGACTGCATGTTTGAAAACGATGGCGGCTTCTGAAGCGGTCTCCATGGATGCGGTAATATCTGCAGTTTTATCAGAAGAGGACTCGATTTCTTCTTTAAAAGAGGAGCAAGGGAAATCATGTTTTTGTTTTTCTCCTGGCTGGGGATCACTGCTGGAAAACTGGGAGAGATGCAGTAATGCTGCACGAACGATGCCGGTTAGCCTATGGTAGCCCGGAGTAATGGTTACTCAGAGATACCAGTGAAATATGCTCTCCTCAGAAGTTTACTGGGAGAACTTAGTGAGGATTGTCTTGACAAGGTTCATGCCACATATAAGTGGTAAATGATACATCTATGTGGTATAATTTAATGTAAGATGATAGTCTAAGGACTAAAATGTTGTTTAAGCTAACGGCTAACAACAGGGTCCAGCTGCTACGTCATACTGTGGCTTGATATGATTGGTCTGTGGTGAGTGTGACTGGCAGAACCATTGTCCAATCACCAGCTGCAGTTGTTTTTCAAGGTTCTGCCCTCTGAAAACTCTCTTTCCCAGATGGACTATTTCCATGACGGATATATGGAACTGTCCGTCTGACATGTCAGGTTAATTATTTAACGTGAATCAGACTTTGTGAAAATGTCTGCCAGTTTGAAAATAGCTAATTCTTTTTTTATATTTTATGTTTTATGTGTTTGAATAATTAAAACATTATGTTTATACAGAACACCAGAATTTTTCCAATTATTTATTGCAACTCAAGTCGTGCAAGTCCAATGAATAGTATATATTAAATATATACACACACACACACACACACACACACACACATAACTATATATATATATATATATATATATATATATATATATATAAATATACTTAGGACAGTTCATAGAATATTGTAGTTAATATGTTGGAGCAATGAAGAGCTTTAATCCTGGTGTATTTTGTTGTATCATGAGTTACCAAGCCTTCCCCATCAATTGTAATTTGGTACATCAGCAAGTGCACTTAAAACATTGCCTAATCAATTGGAAATTTTTATTTTAGATTTCTTAAGAGCCAATCTTCTAAATTTATCACACTCAACTTGGCTGTCCTTTAGTGACAGACTATTAACATCCTTGGCTGTTACCATAAGTTTCTTTCACAGGTGAGTCCAGGTTAAAAAGAAGCACCTCTTAGACCACAGGAGTTCAGCATCACCACCGTCCTCCTCTGAACCCCCTACTCAATGGAAACCTAAACATCTTTTTAAGAATGAAAAGGATTTTCAGTTTGTTGCTAAATTTAGGCCGGCCCAGTGGGAGGCAGCAGGTTCCAGAGCCATTTTCAACAAAGATGAGCCCCAGGTCCAGCCCAGGGCCAGGCGGGTGGTGACTGCCGGTGGTCCACCTTTCTCTTATGCACCGGCTCTTAAGTAAACATGGCAATCCTGCGGTCAGCTACAGCATGGCACTCAGCGAAAGGACTCACTGTGCAGTTGCACACAGCTATGGTGTGTTGTCTCCTCTGGCCCTCTCAATCTGGACTCCTCCCCATCACAGAGGCCTCGGCGGGGGTCGAGGGCCAGTGACAGACCTTGATGTGTGATCTCAGAGCCCTGCTGGGAACTTCTGGTGGGGGCAGTGTTGAACCTCAGCCATTGAACTGTATTCCATCTGAAAAAAGAAGTCTATATTAAGAAACCTGTTATGGTTACCAACATTATGCTAATTACTGGTTTAATGCTTAAATTCATTAACATTTGAAATCTATAGGAGAGAGAAAGGGGATTATTTGGTTGTTTGTTTCAGTTCATTTACTAAGAGGAAAAGAGAAATATTAGAATTATCGCGCCTACATTTTTCTGTCAGAAAATTGGAAAATTTACTTTGTTGTCAATTCATTCAAAATATCAACCCAATAAATAGTTCATTTGGAGTGCATCAGTGTTTCCCATAAGTAAACTATGCTTGGGCAGGTCACCCGGTGTATTTACAGCCTAATATACTAACATATTTTACAGCCATTTTTCTTTTTTCAAATTGTAAATAATAACCTTGTATTGACTGTGCATGACAGAGAGACATCCACCTCTTTCCTTCCCATAAATGTAATCAATGAGGTGCAACATCTCATTTTGTTAATTAAGCTCTGTTTTAGTGGTGTAACAATAAACCAGTCTGAACGGGTTGTCCAGCCATGACGTTAATGTCCAAATGCATCTGCCCACTGACCCTTGCATTGGAGAAAATTTGACATGAATCCGACAATAGCCCTGATATAGAGTCAAAAACAAATTTACTGACACCTTGTCCTAACTGAATGTGACACCTGCAAGCATCGACGAAATCAGACTTATTACGTGAAATCATATGTGGGTGTACTGACTGCCCACGAGCGACGCAGTACGAAGCCGTGCTACATGGGAAAACGTTTTTGCCCCATTACTATTTTCCTCTCTGCTTACGTTGATGCAGCGGGGAGCAAGGAAAGAGCTAGACTGATGAGGCACTTGAGGGGTATCCTTGGTTTTCTTTGACTTTTTTCACTCAGCAGAGTTTAAGATTTACTTTCACTTTAGAGAATAAAAATAAATACAATTAAAATGAAATATAAATGAAAATAACTCTTGACAAATGCAGTGTATATACAAAATGTGCAATTATGCAGCCTGCCCTGCCTCCTCTCACCCACAGCATCTCTAATCCTGCAGGATTCTCACTGACTTTTTACCTTTAGACAAGATTCACACAGCAAACGCACAAGCACATCCAAATATTGAACTATTTTACTCTGCAGCAACTCTGCAAAATCAACGGTTATTTTGGCATCTCCTGGTTTATGTGGAGTGAACCGTGCCAGATCAAATCAACTTGAAATTAATCCTTTATGTCATTTAAATCATCATGTCGATCAGACTGCAAACTGTGAATTAAGATTCAGATCAAATCATAGGGCAAAAGAGAGATTAACACCCCTACCTTGTATGCAGCTGTTAAAACATTTTTTACTAACTTTTTCCTTTCATTATTATTTGGGTCCCAGCATGGCAGGATGCTACCTCCTCTCTAATAGCATTCAAGCATGCAGCTCACCAGTGTGATAAGGGCATATTGTGTTAAGCATCTAAATACATAAGTAATATTATGAGGGTCTTAACAGAACGTCCTGCTGATGAATTGCAGTTAAATAATAGGAATACAACAAAATAAGCCTATGGGATGATGTCAGGCAGGACAACCCAACCAGGCACCTCCACCCCCTTAAGTATAGTTCAGTTCTGTGGGAAACACTGAGTTTAAATAAAAAATTTCTTCAGGATAATGCATCCTGGACTTCAATAAAGTCATAAATAATCATAACCAAAACAATGAGAGTGTTAAAGGTTCATTAAGAAGATAAATTATGGATATTACTTTCAAAAGTTTTGAATGTAGAGGAATGGCAGCCAGAAATATCAAGTTCAGGCAGGAAATGACTGAAATGTGTGTTTCTATCAGAGGCTCAACCTCTGCAGGATAATATACCATTAATCATCAGGATCATATCCAATAAAGTGCTAGATTAATCAACACAGGAAAACTGACAGCCCGTGGTGTTATCCACTGAAGAAAATAAGGGGCAACAGGTAAGCCTTTATCCATTGAGCTCTGTTCTTGCATTACTCCCCTATACACGCAGATCATCATTCGGGGAGCCTCAGTGGCTACCTGTTAGGACCACAGGGGTGGCAAATAGCAAGGCTGTGGCTTTCTGAGCTCCTTAGTGGTGCGAGCAGAAGGATTTACGGTAACTCTCAGACAAGCGTTCACAGCTTGGACTCTTGGCATGGACTGGATATTGTGTCTGGCTGCGCATCAAACCCACTGAACCTGAGGTCCAAAAGTACCTACACAAAACCCTGGGATGTTTGAATGATAAATCGCCGACATTTAGTGGCTGAACCAAAAATATTGGCCTTATTGGGGATATCAATTTTAATTTTAATTCACAGTGAGAGCGCCTACCGGGTGGTTTGATTGATCAGATATCGGCTTCTAGTTTAATTGACAAGCTCTCCTCTTTTGGGTTAGGATACATGTTTTCCTGCAAATTCAGCACAGGTGCTATTGTGGAGGGAAACCCTGCGGTGTGAGAGGTGTAACAATTACCAAGGGTAGTGATATTGAATATCAGTTCTGGTGTGAGGGGTGAAATGTCCAAGTTATCTTAAAGTTCATGTGCAGGCCTATTGGGAGACAATTTATTTCTGTGTAACTGGAGTCTTTGTCTGCACCACATTTAGTCAGCTTTTCTGGTTTTCATGAAAGAAAAAAATTCCATTAGATTTCCTGAGTTAAACAATCAACCCATGAGGCAAAAGTAACTGAAGAAATTAATACATCCAACATACTGAGAAGCTTTTTATTTGAGGATGTTTTTGAAATTACTGATGTCATCGGCTTGTGTGTTCCCCTCAGACAAAAGCATCTCAAAAAAGCCAAGTACAACTGATCTCATTGTGCAAAATGCTAAAACAGCTAACTGGTGCTTTATGAAAACCACAAGTTTAAATGTAAGGTTAAAGAAGACACAGTAATTAATTACCATTTCCATGCCCAAACCACACAGACTGAACCCTTTTCTGGGTGAAAAAATTTGATTTGAACATTTGACAGCATTTACAGCTTAAAACAAGAACACCACAGAGTTTACCAATTTAACAGCTATGAAGAACCCAAATCCAATTTTCTGACCTATCAGCCAAGGTGGGAGGAGAAAAGAAAAATATCAGTCAAGGAAATTTCTTACCAGCCAAAATAATAAATTACATGTGTTGTGGTGCATGTAATTGCATGAAATAATCCAAAAAAGGATTATGTTATCAGATCAGGAAATAAAAAAGTAGCGACTCAGCCTGTTTTAATGCATACATAAATTTACTAACAATTTGTAGCATAACCCTCTGAGATTTACCTGCCAAACAGAAAAATACCAACAGTTGGTGCTGTGGTGCAGTGTTAATTTCAGGCAATGCAACTATGGCTACAAAAGTCGCCCTTCTAATGCGTTACAAAGTCGGAAAAAACTTGCTGATCTACCAGGCTATTGTTAGCTGTTGTTAGCACGCCCTACGTTGTAGTTCACACATACCACGTGAAGAATGTAAATAACACTAAAGCAGTATTTCCATATATATATATATATATATGTTGTCCAATACTATGTATACAGCTGATTTAATGTGCCAAACGCTAATCAGAAGTGCTAATAAATGGAAGCTTAGTAGCTGTTTTATACCCAGGGCAGCCATCTTCAATGGCTGACTCAGGGGTGGTGAAGATCTGCCGACTTCCAGGTAGGAAATTCCGACCTCAGATGGCTTCCAGTTTAAATTTCCCACTCGAAACTTGGTAATTCCAACTTCCCAGTACAACTGGAAAGCAGCATTACCCCCAATTTTCACAGAAAAAGTGGAGCCTGTCAGCAGCACACTTCTGCACCAGATTGCTAGAGATATGCAGTGATCTCAAACCCCGCCAAACAGATCAACCAAACATAGGAAAACAAGCTTTCAGAGTTTCCAAGTCATTTCAAAATACAGTGGAATGGTGGAAATGATGTCAATTCCAAATCAGCAAATCAGAGTCAGACAAGGAATATAATCTGTTGTTTATAACCTGTGCTGATGGGACACTCCGCAGTCAGACTATGTGGAAACCTGGGGTTACTGTGCATTTACGCAGAAGTGCTATAATAAGCTCTGCTGTCATCATGTCTTAGGAGTTTTGCGATGATTCTGTAAGGATGTTATAATGGTATCAATTCACAGTGTACTACGCCTTTAAGGTAGCATAATAGAGAGCACGGCACAGGGTGAGTTGCAGATAAAGGACATGGGTGGCATTGATGAAATCTGGTTAAAATCTAGTTAAATCAATGTGGTCCGATCTTGCCTTAACCCAAATACACCCACCACCACCCTGGAGAAATAAGCCATGGTGTTAATGTTGGGTTGAGAGGACTGATTCTAGTGCTTCTATTAAGGTTTTGATGTTGATGTTGGTCCGCAGTAGGTACGACCCGGGCACTTGTCTATGGTGTGCATGCCCTCAATTCTTTATGGCACTACATAAGATTAAGAAGAGCCAGACCAAACATGCCAAGGCAGACCACAGGGTTAAACACAGCCCCTGTACATTCTTGTAAGGCTGAAATGTGACCCAATCCTATTTTTCAGCAGCTTGTCAGGCTCAGTGTGGCGCAGGGAGGTAAACTAGGCAAAACTGTTGTCACCTCTCCATAGCTCTTACTTCCTGACTTACAAGAAGGCAACCGTGGTGTCAACATGAAACCAAATGGGCAGGCTGGTTGAATGCTGGCAGTGACAAAGTAGAGCAAAGATATACTTAAAACATCAGAGGGAGACCGTAAATGGAAAACAAGTCGACTGCTAAAGCTGTTCTAAGTTGATGGACACACTCACAAAGTAATAAGTGTAGGAACCACATGCTTTAAGACATAAAATGGCATATGTGAGACTCAAACTGAAGTGACAATATAATGGTTTTGAGTGAATTCAGTAAAAATCTTTGTAGTAGCTTGAGGAGGCTGTGCTGTGGGTAAGAGGTTTTATACATTTCTGTCTTGCTCCATTTCCCCCAAAACATTTTTATTTTCTATTTCTCCCCTCTGTATGGTTGGAGAGCAAAGTCATTGTTGGACAGCATCATCCCAGACTTGGACTGGAAAACACTGTCAGGCATTCAATATTTTCTAGCCTGTCATCAGAAGAGGCTCGTTTTGAAAAATGCTTGTTATGACTGCTGCTAAGCGTATCCACCCACTCTGTGCTCTGTGAAGAGGACAGCAGAGTGGAAGTGTTTCAGTCAGTCAGGTAATACTTCATCTCAGCAACAAAATCAGCAGCTGGAAGATAGGTGGAGCTCTAGGTGAGACACTGTATACCTAAAACCTGCTGGTTAAATTATGTTATTAAATATAGAATATCACCCACAAGTGTTCCACAGAATAAATTAATTACTGCCACTCTGCTGCATGTGCATGCACAGGGCCGAATCTAATCAATCACTGAGTTAGAGCATGCTGATCTTGCACATAATATATGCCAGCTAATCACACATTAGCTGATTACCCAAGTATTATCTTACAGCATAATCATTTATGTTTTTCAGTTGTTTTAAGAGAAGAACTCACTTGAACCACACTTGATTCTAATGCACTTTCGTAATCTGCTTTGATATTAGTATCACTGCTCATACCAAGACACTTGAACTTGTGTACATTCCAATAAAGTATGTCAATCCAGAAGTTAGCATTGCGCTAGTTCTCTCGACTAAAAGCCTATTGGATTTTTACTGTGTTCTTGGATTATTGCTGTTAACTAGGTCTGTAGTGAACAAACATGAAATGTACGTTTTGTTCTCTATGATAATCTTAACGAACGAATCTACTGTTCACAATATTCTAAGCTTAAGCAAAACAAAAATGTATTATCAAACTATATATATATATATATATGTGTATATATATATATATATATATATATATATATATATATATATATATATATATGTATGTATATATGTATATATTTATGTAGTGTTGTAAAGGAAGTTTAGAAGAGAAGTGGGAAAGTGCTTTACTGAGTAACTGATTCAAAAATACATTCACAACTAGAAAGCACTCAGAGCACAAACGTTCGCCAAGGTAGCTCACATATTGCTGTTATATCTATAAGCAACAATTCCATGATAAAGTTACCATCATAATATGATTCCTTGACCCTGAAAACCCACACCTAGCACTCAGAATCATGTTGATATCATTATTAGCTAGACAGTTATTGAGCAAAAATGATCGTCCACTAAGGGCGGTTATCTGGATCACCACCAAAATCGAATCATTTTTAAGGTGGGCCATTACCAACATCTCCAGAAAATTTCAGCAAAATCCATCCAGTAGTTTTTGCATAATCTTGCTAACAATCAGACAAACAAACAAACATATGGGGCCAAAAACATAACATCCTTGTCAGAGGTAATAAAAGCACGAGTGAACACAAGTTAATCTCATTAATCTGGCTTTACATTAATCACAGTGCAGAGCAAGAATGACACGCTGCACTGTGATCATCTTATGCCAATTACTGTGTTTTTTTGATCATGGGAGGCCATAATCATAATAGTAAATGAACCCAATTAATTACCCAGCACATGTGAGTATATTAACATAGACTTTTTCCCCAAACAAACTCTCAAACTGAGACACCTGAACATGTGTGTGACTATAAAAACACCTGATATAAGTGTAAGTTAAGAATATTCGGAGGCCTGATATTTTGTCTCTTTTACAAATAAACTTAGAGAAGTACTTTTGTTGTAAAATGATACCTTTCACTGTTTCCCCCTTTAATCTAAGTTTATAAAGTTCACAACAAAAAACACACAGAATTTCATGATTAATTCAAACTTGTTTAAATAAAAAAGTACTGGATCAAATCAGAGCAACTAGTTATATATAATGATAAACTGTCAGTGATCCAATTGTAGCCTGTGAAATGAGACTAGGATAAAATAGTCTTGAAAAGGAGATTCACGCCCCTAAAAACACCCCATCATTTTTATCATTAATGCTGTAAATAACACATGTGCTCTGCTTTACCTTTGTTAAAATCAGTGGTCAGTGTGATGCACAGCTGGCCATGTATTTGGCAGCTAGAGAGCAGAAAATGAATCACACTGCTTTCATTTCAAACATGACAGACTGCTGATCAGTCTATATATTTTATATGACCAGTTCCTCTTACTGCTGCTTTTCCTCTGACCACAAACCTATACATTCCTCCCTCGAAACTGCACCACAGAAGCAGTCGCCCCCTCATGACCAAAACTCACCGTGAGAGTTAAAAAAGGAGTTGACTCTCCAAGAAACACAGCCAACTTCACCACTGAAATAGATTTCAATAAATTTTAATTTCCGCAACTACTTTTCTCAGTCTTGGGAGCGTAATGAATTAACAAACAAAAGCCTCAAAGATTTCCCTCCCATTCCTCTTTGCTCAATGAATTACCATCGACCGCACAAGAAAAACAAAAGATGGCAAGTTTATTTTTCTGTGGTGGGGCCATTTCAACAGGGTGATTATTCACTGACACCACCTTCAAAAGGTTCTCAAATCAAAGGTTTTAAGAACCACCTACAGTATTTAGAAAAGGGAGCATTCCAGCACTTTGGATCACTTTGTCATATTATAATTAGTTTAACTCGTAAGGGTTTATTTTGTTGATTCTTTTGAATATAAAGCTAACGTCTTTACGGTTTGTATAAGAAAGGATTCAGTAATGTAAAGCTGATTGGCATGCTGTTTAAAAGGTGACCTAAAGTCTCTATTGCTATCCTTATTGACACTTTTTAGACAGAGGCCAACAAAGAAGAGTATTGTTCACCATGTGGATCACATAAGACAAGCTTCAGCAAACACAGCACCTCGCTCCATGTGTGAAACTTATGGGTTAAAAACAAGAATATTAAAAGAAATAGATGAAAAATTGCAGGTGCAAAAGGAGCTGCAATGAATAAAAGGGGGGAAAGTAAGTAAGTATTAATAACAAATGCTTACCAAGAGGTAAAGAATACATAATGTGGGAGCCAAGACAACAAAAAATGGAAAAAAAAGGGAATTACTTTTAAAAAAGACAATATGAAGACACACTTAAAGGCCATTTCATCACCTGGTAGTTAGCAAAAATAGCTAATCAGCCTGTCACATGGCAGCAACTAATTGCATTTAGGCATGCAGCCATGGTCAACACAACCTGCGGAAGTTCAAACCAAGCATCAGAAAGTGAAAGAATAGTGATTTAAATGTTGAAATGTGGCATGATTGTTGGTGCCAGACAGGCTGGACTGAGTTGTATAGAAATTGCTAATCTACTGGGATTTTCATCCCACATCCATTTCTAGGATTTACAAAGAATGGTCTAAAAAGAGAAAATATCCAGTGAGCAGCAGTTCTCTGGGTCAAAACGCCTTGCTGATGCCGGAGGTCAGAGGAGAATAACTAGGTGAGGTGATAGCGATGAAACAGTAACTCAGATAACTCTTTGTTTGAACCAAGGTGTGCAGAAGACTACATCTGATTGCACGTCAGATCTTGAAAAAGATGGACTACAGTGGCAGCAGACCACACGGGTGCCCCTCCTTTCAGCTAAGAACAGGAAACCGAGGCTGCAATTCACATGGGCTCAACGAAATTGGACAATAGAAGGCTGGAAAATGCTGCATGGTCCAGTAAGTCTCAATTTCTGCTGCGACATTCAGGTAATAAAAACAGCAAAGCATGGATGCCTTGTATGAAAAGTTCAGGCTGATGTTGGTGGTGAAATGGTGTGGGGATATTTTCTTGGCACACTTTGGGCCTCAACTGAGCATTGGCACCGTATACCTGTGTATTACTGCTGCCCATATCCATCCCTTTAAGACCAAAGTATGCCTATCTTTTGATGGCGTCTTCCAGCAGGATAACACACCATGTCACAAAGCTCAAATCATCTCAAGCTGTTTCTTGGACATGACAGTGAGTTCACTGTACTCCAGACTCCTCCACAGTCACCGTGTTTCAATACAATAAAGCTTAAAAAACCTTTGGGATGTGCAGCTGACAATTGTGCAGAAACTAAGAGATGCTTTCATGTCAACATGGACCATGAAATCTATGTCTTCATGACATGAATCTATGTCATGAAGCCTGACTGCAGTTTTGAAGGAAAGGGGATCCAACCTGGTACTAAAGAGGGGTACTTAATAAAGTGGAAAATAAGTGAATTTTCAGTATGAAAATACACAAAAGAGTCAAGTTTTGGAAGAACACAAACTGTTTATTAATGAATGTAAACACAAAAATACTATAAGACAAAGACAGAGTGTATGTTTTCAGGTTTTAGACCGGCTTACTACAGAGAATGCTTGTGTGTTTGTTTGTGTGCTTGTATAACTGTTGGGGTATATATTTGTGTTTATATATGTGTGTGTTTGTGTGTGTGTGTGTAAGTGGCCTGTGTGTGGCCAGACTCGCTGGGGCTGATCTTGGCCCCTGGCTGTTGCTGGCGTTCAGCATGTCTGTAAAGAAACAGCTGGAGGCAAAGCCAACACCAGTCCTGTTCAGGAGCTCGGCCCTGCCAGCAGCGACAGATTCCAGAACTTTCCATGGTCCCGCGTCGCCATGCCAACAGGTCTTGGCAAGGCACAGCTGTCCTGATCTGCACACCTGGCCCACCAAGAGTCCAGAATCACCTCTCCTGTCACTGTGTGATGAACAGGTCATTTACAACCCAAGTGTTTGTGTGTTTTTAAGAGTTGTGGGCCCAGGTAAAGAAAACAGCGTGGCAGTGGACCTCCTGTATGTTACCTTAATCAAACAGAGCTGAGAACCTAAGCTCTGTAGAATAGCAGCTTGAATTTGTTCAAGACTTGTACTGTGGAAAAGCCACACAGAGGGATATTCAAAAGCTGCTGCTTTATGGAAATGCAGCTCGATAAAGGTTTGTTTTGTTTTTCTTTGGTAATACTCCTGAGTTTTGTGGTAAAAGCTAGAAAACAGAGGAGAACCAACCAAATGTGGGGCAAATAAATATGTTTTACCTCAGTGCACAGTCTTATGTGTTTTCTGAACTGCAGTCCACACCAACAGTGACATATTTCACTACTTTCTAAATTTAAAAAAAGGTCAAAGAGGTTATTTACTAGAAGATGAGAGTACAGTTTCCATTAGCTGGTCTATTTTTTAATTTGGAGGGTACAGTGGAGCACATAACTATCTGGTTTAAGGATCTTTAATGCTTTACCTATAAATACAGACCAATTAGCAAAACGTATGTCGTCTTTTACACTTACACTTGATTCCAATAATTTGGCAGAGAACTTTGTGTGAGGCAGCATGCACTTTTTCCTTTCAACATTACGCTGAAACTAGTTTAGGTAATGACTCTTGGAAATGTGGAAAGTTAGAGCTGGTCATCACATCATCAACCCCACAGGCTGATTGTTGTTTTAAAGAGAGACCAGTGAACTACTAAAATAAATACAGAGACAGCTTAGTTTCCAGCAGAGGCAGCAAAAACTATCAGGTCTAAAGAGTCAGAAATTCATGGAAACATAAAAAAAAACATGCAAAAATCCTGTTGAGGTAAATGTTGATAATTAAATGCAATAAGTTTTTCTTACAAGTGGCTCTAACAAGGTAAATTTGGGGAAATGCTATAAGTATATCCTGCAAAAAAGGGTTATGGGCACACTCACATACAAGCGAAGAGCAATAAAATAAAGTTATTATGATTCAAGAATAGGGGCAAAAAAAGACAGAGATGCCAATAGACTTAAAAATGCCACAACAAATATTTGTATCACTACATTTCAACGAGAGGTCTCTCCTGGTAGTAGGTAGTTCTCCTACTAGTTTGGATCATCTAAAGAAAACCTCAGGTCAGAATATTGTAAACTAAAAAGTCTTTACAACATCATTATCTTTTTCTGCATTATTATTGTTTTTGTGTTAACCAGTGCTGTTGAATTATTAGTTGGGGATGACCAAGGATAGATACAATAATTCAAAAAGAAAAAGGGAGGCTAATGCAGAAGAACCAAAAGTTGTTGTTCCCTGAGTGTTCACACTTGAGGCTGGCTACAGGAACCCTGGAGGTTTTACGATTGTGTGCAGAAAACAAATGGTTTTAAGGCCTAAATAAACATATTTACAACCTGTACCAGGGGTGTTTTTTATAATAACACTCCCTTTTTATTTTATGGAGGATTTCTGGTTAACATGGCTGCACATCCACGTGGAGTTGCTATTGGTCAGACAGCCTAATACTCCACCTTAACATGGCCTCTAAATCTTTGAGTAGGTTGAGATGATACATCAACAAATTTCCAAAGGCTCCTATGATAATAAAACGGGTGACGTCACATGGCTTCGACCAATTCTTTCAACAGTCTATGGGTGTGTGAGAGGGCAGCAACCAGCTAAAGAAGCCTCGGAGCAACTATTTTCTTAGATTTCCTCATCAGTGACTGACAAAAATGTTTTCCTCTCACAGCAGTAAACATTTATGGTGGGAAGTATCCTGGCTTCTCCATTGATATTGGCTTTATCATGGCTAACAAACTAAAACGGACAATAAAGTAAACATGCTGTATGGTAGATTCAAGGTCAATACCAGTGTTGGCTGGGTAGCATCCATAAACACACACACACATGCCCTTTTCACAGTGCATTTGTACAAAAGCCTCACAATGAAGCTCTATCCACATTACACCTCGAGACTTTCACAATAAAGGTTGTATTATTTGTATCAATTCACAGTGCAATACAGCTTTGGATACACATAACAGAGCAGGACACAGCCCATGTTCCTTACACACACAAAGGCAGACACACACATTAACAGCTCTCCTGTCCCCTGCTTAAGGTGCGTTCACACTGAACGCGACTTTGGCAACCTCGGCGACCACTCTCCATGTAAAGTCAATGTACAGCTGCGATGGGGCGGGGTTAACCCGCGATGCGACGGCCGCGATCAGGGCAACCTGGTTGCTCGTCGCTCCGTTGCCAAAGTTGAAAAATTTGAACTCTTCGGGCGATATCGTGTGTGGTTGTGTGGCAACAGCCAATCAGCGTTGTCTGGGTGTGTGATGGTACCTGTGACAGACAGTTTTCATTCTGGTTCACAGAGTGACAATCCATGTCCGTGTGGGAAACATTAGTTAGTGAGTGCCTTAGTTCTGCCTAGACGGACCACAGAGAACTCACAGACGATGCTGCTACAGGGCTATCAGCAGCAGTGTTTCGTGGTTGGCAGATGAGTGAAAAGGATACAGTTGGAATAATGTCAGCTTATACATCCTATTATATGATATATGATATGATCGCGGTGAAACTCGAGCGAACGAGACGTCACTGAGCGATGACGACGGTGACCAGAATGAGGTATTTATTTATTTATTCGGTGTGAACGCAGCTTTAGTCCTAATGCCCCCCTAGCAACAATATTACATTTTGAAACAGCAGCATGAATGGAGCTTCACTATCTCTCTTGTTCTTTTCCTAGTTCAGTCACTGTGCTAATGAGGGTGACATGAACAGGGATGCTCTTGGAGATTCTTTGAAATTCAATGATTGTTGCCCCATTAATACCATTTTTATGCTATTAATAAAAAAGTGTTAACACACTCATGTAACTTAGATGAAAGCTTCAACCCTAATAAGACAGCTTAGTTCTCAGAAACTTGTCAGTAGCTTTAGCCGGATGATTCTTTGACAGCATCATCATAAAGGCTTTGTTGACGTGTTCTTGAGTCAGTAGTGACAAGCCATTCGAATTCAATTACAGAAAAGCTTTTCAAAGCTTGATATTTAAGGAGGAAAAATAGGAGGCTATGCACTTTATGAAATAGTACTTTTCACCTGGTGTATCTTGGCTGGACGTTTTCAGAAAGAAGCCAAAATTTATTGCTGCTGGAGAAAAACGTGTAGTTTTTAAGTGGGGCGTGTGTAGGAGATGGATTAATCCTTATTCTGTCTCCTTGGATTTAGATGCCACCCATGATATCTTACACTAAACTTCACACAAACACACTCTCACACTTCATGGGTGGAGTACGGAGAGAAAACATGATTTGTGTATGGATGTCCGGCATGAGAACAGTTTGATTGATGGGCAGCTAAAGAACACAGGCTGATCCTTATTAGCGGCTGAAGGCTGCCAGCTCTGAGGGATGCGTGGGCATGTCCTCTTTGGTAAGTGATCAGGTGTTTGACTCTGTCTGGTAGGAAGGAAGTCCTTATTAATGTTGAAGAGAAGGCCGAGGCTCAGCAACCTCAGGCATGCCCGCCCACACGCACACACACTCACATCCAAACTGTACTGGACTGGCCTGGCTGTGGTTCATTAATGTAGAAGAGCACTGGTGTGCCCTTACACGAAAACTCCTGATTAGGAGTAGATATCTACATCTGTGGAGGTGTTAAAATAAATCCAACAACATCTAGTGCTGTTTATGAATCTTAAGCTGCTTTTCATTTCTGGGATCTGTTTCAATCAAAATACCTTCAACATACATTTTTTTTATTTATTTATTATTTGATGTCGACATCACAATTACACTGGACAAACCAGATGCACTGTTTGAGTGTTTTAGCACATGTGCTTATTCGCAACACTTGTTATTAGAAGGCTTTTGAAATGATAAAAAAATAAGAAAAGTAATAAGAAAAGTAAGAGAAAAAAATGCTGTGTATAATAAAATAAACATTGTAAAAGAGGAGCTGTTCTTCAGATTAAATACACACTACGTAAGCAAGCAAAGGCAACATTGTCAAACAATCAACCAGCTGAAACTATTCATGTGAGAATTGTTGTTTTGATTTTAGCCATTGTTTCAGTCCTTTGTTAAAAGCATTACTGGTGGTCTCTAATTTTAGATTAGTGGGTAGAGTTCCAAAGTTTTAGCATTGACTAGCTTATCAGAAAGTAACGGAAGTAACCATGCCCACAAAAATTTGAAAGAAACTAGGGACGCATGATATTGTCGGTTTGATATCGGTATCAGCCGATATCACCCTAAAAAGTTAAGTATCGTATTTGTCGATATTGAAATTTTTGCAGATATTTACAGCCAATGTATCGGCCATATATCAGATGGAATATCAGCAAATTACACCAATGTACAATATTGATACACCTTCTCATCACTGCATGGGTACATTTAAAAATCAAGGGTTTCATTTTTGCAAGAGTTAAATGCTGCTTTTCTTGTTTTACATCTGTTCCTTGCAAAAATATGTAACACTGAAAGAAACAAGTCCATTTTTGTTAAGTACAGAGCTTGTGCTCTTGACCAGAAATATCAGTATCGGTATTGCAATGATGAATGAAAAAAATATCAGCATATTGGAATCCAATATTGTGCATCCCTAATAGAAACACTTGATTAATTAAGGCCTGACCAACAAACTAATTATTTAAAGGTGAATTAAGGTTCATATCAATGACATGGTTACCAACAAAGAGTCAATGAAGCCATCAAGGCCATCAAGACTTTGGACTCTCCAGTTGGAGAGTCCAAAGTGCATTTTATTGTCTTGTCTATGTATCTAAATGTTTGGGCACTTAACTCGTTTTATCCTATAGAATGCAAAATGGGTGGAAAAATGGATGAACTTGTTGACTGTCTTCTGACAATGCTACAGACTCTTGCGGCAACAGTCTATTTTTAAGATCTACTTGTGTATTCAAATAACAAAGAATTTCTGGCTATGACCTTAAGTCTGTAAACTCTAGATGCCAGGCTGGAAATGACTTGGAGAAATTACATCTTTAAAATGATGTTTAAAACACTTGACAGCAAATATCTAATTATCAAGCCAAACAATTCAAATTTCATGGATGATCACCAGCAGGTTCTAGCATTGAACCACAGGGTATGTTTTCTACTTTTTTGCTGACAACAAGGACTCTTTCTCACATAAGGCAAATGTCTATTAAAATTCTATTTGATGATTCAACTAATACCAAATATAGAATCCTGCATTTTTAACAATCTGTAAATAGAGGACACACATATCATGTAGTTTGGAACTGAGGAAGATTTCTAGCTGTTCAGGCTCTGTCCAAAGCAAATAAAATTCCTCCTCTCTGATCAGTGCAGCTCACCTTCATATATTCACTAATCCTTAATAAAACATGTATTGTGAGCAGCTTGTTAAACCCAAATGTTTTGACTGGTGCGATTTACAGATGACGTCAAGACAATTGTGTAACTCTGTATCTTAAAACCCAGCAAAAGCTTTTTTTGGACTGATGTGGGAATCCCCCATCCCTCCATCATCATGTACAGAAATGCCAGCAACCTGTGAAATGAACACATCACACCTACACAGCCACTTCACTCCCACCATTAACACTGAACTTTAAAAGGTCTACAACAGCTCCTTTCCCTCCTGTAATCCATCTGCACCACAAAGCTCACCTCTCCTGTGGGACGGTGTAATACAAACATATCCTGCAAGCCTCAGTATTTCCAAAACCACCCACACAAGCCAAACTCCACCTGACAGAGAGGTCTGGGTTTGAATCAGAGCTGCTTTATTTACAGCCCTTACAAAACAAAACTTTGAAAACGTTAATTCCATTTAACTCATGTAGAAGAGAGGCAATGAAAGCGAATCCTTATGTTGAGATCGTAAACAGCACAAAACAAACAGTTCTGCCTTCCTTCCTTTGCTTTACAAGGGGATGTAGATTGAAGAAATATGTTGGCTGTTGTGAGAAAATCCACTTCATGGATTTAGACTGCTGGAAAACCACAGAGGGACAGAAAACAAGCAGCCTGGCCAGCGCCCATGTTTAAATTACACTCAGTGTTGATTTATCTCCTGCCCAGAGTATGTAATCGCATGTCTAATGGACTCACTGTTCATTAGTGAATTAACACATTTGAACATTTACATCATCAAGGCCAAGCACATGCTTTCAATTTACAAAAGAAAAAGTTATTGTAGAGTTTTCTTGCCCAGGGGCTGGAGATTTATTTCTGTTAACCACCCTAAAAATACAGAAGTATAGACCAAGTTTCATCAACCAAAGGTCAACACATGACCAGAAAACCTCTAAAACCCGGCCTCGTAAAGATTTACAAGGAACATGCAAACCATTTTACAGACCAGATCCATAAATGTGGTACTGTGGTGAGTGTTGAAATGCAATTAATCCAAACCCACTGAAATGCCAAAATAAACTCCATTGACAAAACTTGTGATTGAACTTGATATTTTACAAGTTATTAAGACTGCCAATATCTCAACTTTTAAAGTGTTAAGATTTTTAAATGAATTTGCACAGAGAGGTGTTGAAATTTTGCAAACACATATATGTACACTTTAATATGTCATTTTCTTATAAAAGAATATATATAAAATCTTATAAAATGTATACATGGGTGAGGATTTAGAATTAAACCCCCCCCCATCTACATTTTTAACATTGATCTGATTATTCGAATGGTATGTATATTTTTTTTTAGAAAGGAAAAAGTTTTAATGAGATGCCTTGCTGTATTAATTGTTGGACAGCAAGCTTCGCAAGTTATGAGAGGTAACTGTTTGCTTATAGAAAAGTAGGCAGGGGGTTGTTAGTACACCATAGTATGGCGATATTTGCCGTGGCAATAGAACATTAAGGATTTAAGGTCTCACCATGTTGCAGAAAGAAAGGGCTTTTGTTGCATGCTGGTTGAAGTCCAGGTATGTGCGTCCATCTCTGCATTATTTCAGCTCCACAATGGCACTGATGCTCTACAGAGCAGTGAGGATAAAACCTGTTGAGAGATTGAGCACGACAGAGAATTACGCTAACTTCAGTCTGTGAGATTTACTCCAATTTTTAACATCACCATTATTATGATTATTTACATCGTTTAAACAGCATGGACAATCACATTCAGGATTTAAAACTCTGTATTTTAATGAAGAAAGTTTGAAGGATACAGGGAAAGCACCAACCATGTTTGTGCATAACACCAATGACTAAATAAATGGCCCAGAAAATCCATTCAGAGTAAAATCATTGTGTAAAAATATAGTAAGTTTCAAGTATCTCATCACTGAATAAAACAGCCAAGCCTTTTACCTTAAAACAGTCTTACTGTCTTATGTTAAACTCCTAGATGTGTTGACAGGCAGGGAGCAGCACTGCACTGAATGAGCTCCAAAAACACACAGCTTCAGTCTCTTGGTGTCTCCCAAAGTGCACACACTTGCTTTGTCTCTAGAGTGGAAGAGTTGACTACTCTAATGTTTTTTTTATTTTACTTATTTTTTATTTTTATTTTTTTTTATTCTGCTTTCATTTGTAGTTTCTTTCTTATATTTCTTATTTGTATTCCGCAGCTGCTGTAAATTTGGAATTTCCCCCGTGGGACTAATAAAGGAATCTTATCTTATCTTGTCCATGACTCAAAAACTAAACAGTGTAATCCACTGTTCATCAAAAGTTTGAGTATCTTTACACAAGCTCAACTCTACTGCTCAAACTCAATTAGTCTCCCAGCACTACAGTTAAAATTGTATTGACCTGGTCGTATATGGAAATAAAATATATTTAATCATTTCTCCTACTAGGCATTTGATCTTAACTATGTAAGTATGTTCTTTGTTTTCTGGCTGCCCTTGATATCCTTTCATAGTGGCATAGCTTTAATAGTGAAGTATTCTCCAGTTGTCTTAGTGAAGCAGAAAACAGAAAGGTGAGGCCAGGCGGGGTCTGCCATGCCAGTCACCGTGCCATGGTGAGTGCAAAGCGGGTGGCCTCGCTCGGTGCAGGATAAAGCTGTCCAGAGGCTGCCTTCAGCATCCGCGCCCATGTGCCAAGCTCAGCTAGCATGTCCCAGAGAAGGCTGGAAGGACAAGACCGCTCAACAAGGCCTCTGCATTGAGTGCAAGCCATTTAAAATAACCTATGGATAAATAAATACAAGGCCCAAAGTTCACTGTACAGTAATTGGTCAGGAAACCAACAGAGACAAGCTCATTTACTGTAAATGGATCAGCTTTGAGTTGGTGAAGTGCACTTGGCTCACACCACGTATTATAATGATTTGGAAATTTCAAGAGTAGCATTTTTTTATGTTTAAATAATCACTAAAACGTCCCATGGATATTTTTTACACTGGAAAAACAGACTGCGTTTTTGAAAACACATGTAAATATATAATGATGTTAAAAATAGAAACATTCAGTAAGTGCTAAACATGATGTAAGAACTAATTAACACAAGGGCAATCTGACACACCGATCATTTTTGCTTGGTTTCTAAAATGTAGTGCATTTTTATGTTTAAACTCTCAAGGACGTTAAGAAACATGTACACACAGTCTCTCTCTTTCTCAGACACACACACACACACACACACACACACACACACACACACAAACACACGCATGGCGGTTAGTCTGGCCAACCTTGTTGACCCACTGGCTTAGCTGTGGTTGCACGCTGGACGCAAAGCACTCATTAACGATTTGAGCCTGCTCTTCACTTATGCAAACAAACAGACTCAGCCCGTTATTACCGTAACACCATGTGTGTGTGGTCTTCTCAATCAGACCTCTATTGATTCTTCAATTTTCGCAGCGGCTGAGGCAAGGTGAAACGGCACGATTTGTCAGGTGTGTAAAAGACGTGAGGCACGCAGACTTGTGGCATGTTTGAAAGGGTTTTCACACGGGCAGACACATTTTTCATCAGCCTCAAATACTGCACAGTAGTGGTGCAGCGGGTAAAAAGTCTGTTCCACAGGCAATGCCACGGCATCACCACAAGCCACAAAACATAAAACACCACAGTGGGTTTTTATGTCGCGTGTAAAATGCCATCATAACCAAAAGCACTTACTGTTTTCTAGCAGCTCCACTTTCTCCCCTCAGACAGAGCTATCTATACATGGACGAGCGGTGCAGAGATTGACTGTCAGCCCTACCGTGTGTTTTGCTTGGCAGCTGGGCAGAAGTTTATGATAATGTTTTGGGTGATAGGTCAGGGGCAGAGGGCTGTGTAGTGACTGTGTGGGGTTCAAGGCGGTGTCCAGCTGGCCTTGGATCTGCCTCTGAGGTCAGGAGAGTGAAAGGAGGGGCATCAGATATGGGGCAGCTTTGTGGTTAGGGGTTGGTGGGCAGTGAGGAGAAAGGAGCCCCCCTTTCTCTTTTCCCCAGAGCCCAGAGTACAGTGCCACTGCAGAGAGTCTGACCACATTCAGACACCTCACCACAAACATCTGCCAAGAGAGAAATGCTAATGTGGTGGGCACCCCACAAGGCCAGGTCAAAGACTCGGGCTTTGGACTTGTTTTTCTGCTTTTTGAATTGCATCTTGGGCATCAAACACACACCTTAATTGCAAGATGAACAACATTTCAGCTTTTCACAAGAAACAAGCTCCAACACTAAACAGATGAGTGAAACACTCTATTTCACATGAGAGTAGAGCTGTGCCAAGCAGGAATCATTTCATCTTAGAAATACATTTTACAGGCAAAATGTCTAGTGGCAGATATTTCCTGTCTGAAAAATAATGATTCAATGTAACTGTGCTCCACACTGAGTCTGGACAACATGCTTTTGTCCTAGCAGGACCTCCCATATCCACTGTCTCCAGGAGCTTGACATTTATGAATAACATAAAAAACGCAGCTGTAAATAAGAACTTAGCCATAAAATGCTACCTGAGGAGGATTACCATATATCAAGGAGCAAAAACAGAAACAGACAAATTCTGCAGCCGTTCTCAGATGAAGTAAATGCGTGACGGAGGAGGACATGTTTGGGTAACCCAAAGCAGGAATAAGGTAATGTCCAGGATGTATGCCTCTTAAAGTGTGGAGGTCTGACCCTTTTCCGACATCTAGACTAAACTGTCCTTTGTGCGTTGTGCCTTAACCTTTAAAGTCCGCATTTTCTGATTTTAAAAAAGAAAATCTAAGCAGTTAAATGTGTGTCATACAATATGTTTAATATGGCGTAAAGATGATGATGAGAACAAAAAAAATCTTATTCAAAAGAACTTCATTCCCCTTAGTGATGTATTCGACTAGCTGATTAATCAACTGTGGATAAAAACCTTGGTCAGCTCCAAAAGTTGTTGTCAGTGAAACTTTGGTGGTTTTCACACCTATAGCTTCATGTCTTTGCTTTGATTTGGCTGAAAAAAAATCTGCTAATTTGTGTATTTCCTCTGGATCATTTCATGTTCAGGTGGCAGGATTTTGAAGCTGTCCAATCACATCAAACGGTGGGGGAAGGCAGAAAGTTAGCAGCCCAAGCTAACAGCAGAATGACTCATGGTTTAACAGAGGACGTTAAATGTCTGATGATTGATTTTACAGATTAGCATATTTATCTCTGTTTTTCACACATTCGGATATAAAAGTTAAGCTCAGTGCACGAAGAATAGGTGCTTTTAATGCTTGCCAGTGTCCACAGCAGACAAGTATTCTGAGAATTAAGGATCGACCGATACATCGGCCGGCCGATAGATCGAGCCAATATTTGCGTTCTTTACTTGAATCGGCATTGGCCGATTCGCATTTGGTTCGCCGATGTATTTTTCCGTGGCATGATTTACAGACAGGCATCCATGAGCAGCTCTGTGTTGCCGGAAGACCCTGCAGCACATGCAGACGCGTTACCCCTCCCCCACTGCAAGAGTGGTGAAAGCAGCATCTTGGAGGCTGCTTTCACAACAACGGTAAGTTTTAGACTTTCATTTAGCCTCTAACAGTTAAACTTAGTTGAAATATTGCCACCCACTTTGAAATAAGAAACATGAATGCCAAGTGCATGTAATATACGTGCTTGAAAATATAGTTAAGTTTGTGGGTCAGAAAAATGGGAATGCTGTTGAATGCCTCATCTTTAAACTGCTTACCGTTGTATTTAGGGAGCTGTTGATGTAGTTGTAGGCTAATATGTACAGCTGTTACGAACACCGGTTTAAGGATTAAGTAATGTCAACGTTGTCAATTCAGTTCCATGGTGTTTGTAGGAGTTTAATTCAGCGAACACCGGGCTGAGGTTAAATGTGTGTCGTGTGTGTGTTTATGTGTGTGTGTGTGCTCTCTCCCACTGAGCGGAGTGGAGCAGCCGTGTCTGCTATCAGAGAGGTCTTTAGCGTGCACTAGACGAACTTTAATGATGAGAGAAATGTTTTATATGTAGTACTAAATTGTGTCAGTGTTTCGTGAAAACGTGTTTAGAGCTGTTTGCTGCCGTTATCAATCCAGCTTTAGCGGAGTTTTTCAGCCAGCTTCTGCTCAGCTGATGTGTGTGTGGAGGGGGGAGGGGGGAGGAGGAGCAGCCATCACATCGATGGGAGATAAAACTTAAACTATGAGAGAAATTTTGTGTACATGGTTGAATATTTATTCCTTTTAAAGTTGATAATGCCGTTTAAAACTTAGACTTGAACAATTTGTTGCTTAATGTGCTTCTGACATCACGGTTATTCATCAAAAAAACGACTCAGAGTATTAGTTACTTTTAACTGGTGATGTCTCTGTCACCTCTCCAGACTAGGGCTCGAAATTCTGTGTGTTTTCCTTTACCAATAGTTAAAACGCTAACAATCAATTAATCATTAATAATTGATAAGATACAAAACAAGTGATTTTCCCCTCATTTTGATTGGTTGTTTTTTTGTCTTTTTTTCTCATTTTAAGTTTTTATTTCCTTATTCAGCAAATGTCAGACAAAAAACAAAATGAATACATTTTTAACTTGTTAAATTCTTAATGCAAAATCAATCATTAACGTCCTTTTTTTGTTCTGTTTTGTTTTGTTTTTCATCCTCATGTCCTGGTTTTCATTGGCTTGTTTGCTATCAAATCACCTTACTGGCTACAAAAATGCAGAAAAAAGGTTTGGATATTAATTAAAATTGTACTCAGTACTCAACTATGATTTTAAAAGTAAGTAGATTACATGGTTTAATGAATACTTAAGTACAAGTTAAAGTACAGACTTGAAAATCTACTCATACAAGTACAAGTACCTCAAAAAATTACTTGATTACAGTAATCTGAGTATTTGTAATTAATTACTTCCCCCTCTGGACAGCATAGTAGCCTTAGACATGATGACTTTATTTTGTGCAGAAAAAATGAAACCATGACAGTCTTAAGTTACAAATCAAGCACTTTATGTTAATGGCTGCTTTTCAGGTTTATTGTTTTCTCTTAAATTATCCAAATGTGTAACAAAGGACGTTTTCTGATGAGTAGATTATACCTGCCTTATAGTACGTCAGCAAGCAATGCATCATTAAGGCTGTGTTGTAGATATTGATGAAAGGATGATGATATTGGGTGATATGAATGTAAGATGATGCCAAAAGATTGATACTGATTGATACTAATCTGTGTTTTTATTTATTCTTTATACAGATGGCTGAACGCAAAAACCCAGTGTGGCAACATTTGCACTTTTTTACTTGAAAGTATGTGTGTTGAACAAAGCTGAATCCTACAGTGTTGTTAGTTAAAGTTGTTAAATTGTTAAATGTTTACATTTCAATAAATGTTTCTTTGTTTAAACTTGAGACCTGTAATATTTGTTATCATTGTCATTTTTGTCATGTAAATTGAGGGAGAAAAAGCAGTATCGGCCACAAATATCGGCCCAAGAAAATCGGTCATCGGCTAAGGGTGATGGAAAAAAATCGGTATCGGCCCAAAAAATCCATATCGGTCGATCCCTACTGAGAATTGTCACTATTTTCACAAAGCCCTGCCGTTTTATGCATGTTTTGTTTTTTAATGAGATAAAATGCCAATAAGAGAATCCCATGATAAAATATGTTTAAAACCAAAATAAGAGCATGCACTGTAATTCTAAGAAGAAAATTCAGTTTAGTTTTAGGAAATGTTTTGTGAACATTACAGAAAAACTGGGTTTATGTCAATTCTTTGTCATATAGTTTATTTTTGAGAAGTAAAAAAAAAAAAAGTTAAAATATAAAATAGAACTTTGTGAGGAAAAAAAAAAAGATTTCTTCAGGCATATGCCCCAGTCCTTGGTTCATGACAGGCTGCTCTGAGTATTTCAGAAACTGCTGACCTACTGGGTCACACATAACCATATCCAGGCTTTACAGTAGTCCAATTCACAGTGCCTTCACGCAAAAGCACAGCAATGAGGCTCTGTTATATTTACACCTCGAGACATCCACATCAAATCTGTAAAGCCGTAACATCTGTATTAATTCACACTGCAATACAGCTCGTACAACCACGACTACAACGCCTACGTCAGTAAAACCAAAGAGCCGATAGTTGATTTTAGAAAAAAAAAGGCAAAGACACACAACCCTGTCCACATCAGTGGAGCTGGGAATCAACATAATAGAGGACCTTGTCTAGGACATAACGTCTCTGCCCTTGTTTAAAAATCGTTAAAAAATGGCTATATTTCTTAAGGAAATCTAAAAAGCAAAATTCCCATGCCAAGTTCATGTCAACTTTTACAATGGAGTGATTGAAAGCATCCTGACTGGAAACATTATGAACTGGCATTGGATGTGCACAGCCCAGGACACGGGGACTCTGCAAAGGGCGACTGAAACTGTCCAAAATATAATCGTTACCATTTCCCAAGCATAAGGTGCCTACGCAGAACCCAGAGGATACTGGAGGACAACACACACCCCAGCCACAGCCTGTTCACCCTGCTGCCATCAGGCAAAAGGTACAAAAGTACCTGCTGTACCACCAGACTGCAGAACAGCTTCTTTCTTCAGGCTGTTAGATTGCTGTGAATACATCATCTGCACTCTTCCATATCAAATGGTTTTTGTTTTTTGGAGCCACATTTTAATCTCAACCTGTTGCACAATGACCAATAAACTTTCTTGTATCTTGTAAGACCATGTCTGAATAGACAACATGCTGAATCTTGAAGCAGATGGACTGCAGCAGCAAAAAACATCTTCGGGGTCACTCCTGTCAGTTAAGAATGAGAAGCTGGGGCTACATTCCCACAACCTAAACTCAAGTGGACAATAGATGATTGGAAAAATGTTGTCTGAGTTGCCATTTCTGCTGTGAAATTCAGATGGTAGGGTCAGAATGTGGCGCTAATAGCATGAAAGCATGGATCCGTCTTGCCTTGTATCTCTGGTTCAGGCTGGCGATGGGGGTGTAATGATGAGGGGAATACTTGTTTTTTTTTAACATTTTGGGCCCCTTAGTACCAACTAAGCATTTTTTCAACACCCCAGTCTATCTAAACTTAGACCTCTCTCAAACAAAAAGGCTATTTAAGACACTTTATGACCTTGAATTCTTAAATCAATAAATACTTTAAGACCTTTGAAGACCTTAAGGATTTTTAGGAACCCTGCTTTAAACACATGCTAGACAACAAAAAAGCAGCCGCCAAATATGGAAAAAAGGGCTCCTTTCTGAATTTCATTTCTTGGGCACGTATTTATAGAAGGTCACCAAAGCACCAGGGTTGCTAAAAATAACTGTGCAGAGAGAAAGCAAAGAGAAATATTGAGCATTTGTGGGATGACAGTTATGATTGGTAGGTGTGAGTGATTCGATGAAAACTGTTCCAAGATCCTACAATACAACATTATGAACCCAACAAAACGTCACTACAATAACTCATTGCTACAAAAAAACATTTGGAGGGGAAAGAACTCTGCAAATGTCATATTTCAGCTACATTTTCCAAACCTGGAGTTCTGATGTGAGCTAATAGCAGGGATACAAGCTCTGACTGCATCATAAAGGAAGCATTATCTACAGCACTGATTGTGTTCTTTTTTTGGTGAAATATGTGGTTAAACACGACATTAAAGGTGTTATATAAGTATATTGAACACCCTCTTTAACCAAACTGCAGTATTAGTTTTATTAAACAGGAACCTAATGTTTGAACATACATGTCTTCACCTTTCACTTCGCCGTTTTGTTCAGATTTCATTTAATCTGGAAGGGTGCAGAGAAGGGAGGGGTGCTGTAAAACACTAGTATTTGAAAAATAGTGCATGCTGACAGAACCTGAGTGTTTCTCGTGTGGGAATTAGTGCTGGCACGTACAGAATCATAATGTACATGCCAAGTGCGTAGCGACTCTGACTGTAACTCCAAAACAAAAGCAGGAACTGTTTCTGCAACTAAAGCCAGGGTTTATGACATAATAGGGTGGGTCAACAGAGGGAATGGGTACAACATATCCAAAAATAGATGCTGAACTCTGAATTTATATGTAAAATGAGGGTGTTTCTCTGGAAGTGTATTTGAGTTGAACGATTGGAGCAGCACAGCTAAAATACTTTAAAACAAGGCTGTGAGTGTGTGTGTGTGTTCTGTATGTGTGGATGTAAAGTAGGTGCAGTGTGAAAAGGATGAAAAACGGACAGGAATACTGCTCAGTGTTGAGAGTGCAATTTAGCATGAATCAAAAGCAGCTTTCCTGGCTCCTGTTCCATACGCTGCCGTCTGCCAGGAAATGGGATTTTTTTCAAATTCTTCGCAGGTAAAGCCTTAGCAGAAAGGAATCGAATGAGGTATTTTTTCCCTACCAAATGTTAAAGTGTTAGACGTTTGGGGCAGACTTGCTGGAAACAGAAGAAAGCCGAGTGCTCAGGACAGCAGGGGGGGTCTGCCATATATTTGTCCCGGCCCTAAACCCCCTCTGGACCCCTTGCCGAATTGAATCATGAGTGCTTGTAAAATACTGAGCCCCCTATTAAGTTATTTACCACCAACTGGCCTACAGTCTAGCCTAAAGTGATTCTACTAATCATCAGTGCTTGCAGAAATAATTTATGGGTTTTATTCATGAAGAGAAATGCCAGTTATTCCACCCAGTAAACGGTGAAAGTAGGTACATTAACCACATAAATGACTCAAGGTTTTGAATGGACTGTATTCTTCTAAACCACTCTCCATTCAATTTTACAAATTAATCCTTAAAATTAAGTAGTTCACTGCAACAGAGGAGCCTGCAGCTATGAAAGCAGCTCTGTGAGGCTGAAGCTGTGCCTAAATGCTCACAGTAGGAGAACTTTAACAGTTTAACTAAGTTATCTGGAGGGGTGTTAAGAATCATTGTTTTGTACATTGTTAGACGACCATCATCAACTTACCATCAAATGTTAGCTCACAAGATTCATGGTATTCTTCGTGGAACCAACTGTGACCTTAAATTTCTCGCCACAGCAGACGTTTGTTTTAAAGTCAATAAGGTGAAAATATGAAACTGGCTGTGCACACAATAGGGATGAACTCTGCTAAAAAATGATATCGAGTATAGCAGTAATAATTATCCTGCATTATGAAACAGGGCTGCACAGTTAATCAATATTTTAAAGTTGTTGCGATAAAAGCCTTTGCTATAAACACATAGCAACAGTCTGAATTTATGACTAGGGATGGGTACCGAATTTCTGTACTTTTTTGGTACCGACTGAATTCCCGCTAAAGTACCGAGTATCGATTCACGGGAAATCCGTCGGTACCACATTTCGGTACCTGAACGCACCTTTTTTTTTTTTTTTTTTTAACCCTGAACGCACCTTGACGTTATGCGTCGGCGAGAGCAGAGGACGCGGTGACGCGGTTACGTCAGTGGTTGCTTTATCTTCAGAGGCGGACCATGGCGGATCGCAAGCGCTCCAAAGTCTGGCTTCATTTTACCAAGCTGGATGCCGACAACGCGCGGTGCAACATTTGCGATGCGAAGTGCAAAGCCAGCAAAGGAAACACGTCCAACTTAAGGAAGCACTTGGTTAAACACCAAATATTCCTCAAGGTGGAGGAGTGCACGATTTTTGACAGTTTAAAAACACAGGCTAACGTTACCACAGCTACTCGCCCGGCGCCAGCAGCAAACGTTACCGCCAGCAAGCCTGCTGCAGCCAGCGGCTCGACATTTGCAGCCAGCTTCGAGGAAGGAGAACAACCAACCCCTTTTAAAAAGGTAGACGATGATGACGACGCAGCTTCAATTAGCTCAGCAGCATCAAGTTCTTCGGCTCCAGGTAAGTTAAATGATGTGCTTATTTATTTAAGTTATTTACTTTATCCCCACACACATTTTTCTCAAGTTCTATGTTGGAGTTATTTCACTTAATGTTATTGAAGAATAAATGTTCAAAATTCTGAAGTTTTGACTATTTTTTAAACATACAAAATAACTTTAATTACCAAACGCATATCCCCCCCCCCCCCCCCAAAAAAGTATCGAAAACAGGTACCGAAAAATACCGGTATCGATTCGCAGGTACCCAGTATCGGTATCATATCGATTCAGATGTGAAAGGTACCCATCCCTATTTATGACACCACTAGATTTGTTTAAAACATGAAGAATAGCATAGGTGAGGACGCTGTACATTAGCGCTTAAGTGTACTGCCTATTTTCTTTATTTTTTGTATATTGTTATTGCAATATTGAGCAATGATATCCCACATTGTATTTTTTCGTGACATAAAATGACAAAATAAATTATCTTTATGACCATTAATTAAAACTTTAAACAAATATACTTTTCTCCTTTCAGCCAGTTTAATGCTGAAAGGCCTGACGATATGAGAAAAACATGGGATTTGTGACAGCACTGTTCTATATTGCAATGATTAGATGGTGACTATATGCACTATACTTGGACAAAAAATATAAAGTGCATATTGGCTTTAACTAAACTGACAAGAAAACTAAAAAGGAAACATAAAGCCAGCTTTATTTTGATCTGATGGTATGAAAAGGTGTGAAGGCAGGGTTGTTATACCTCAAAACTTTGCTTGATAATATTAAAAAAACGTTTTTTCGATATATTTCAAAAAAATTCTGACTGTTACTTTGTGTTCATTGTGAAGACTTTTATCACTTGCACAGCGCTGTTTACTGGTGCAGCGTCTGTGGTAGTTGCAGTTCATACCGTTTTTATTACCTCTGCCAAGGAGGTTACCATATGTTTCTGCCGACGTATGTTTGTTTGTTTGTTTGTCTGTTTGTTAGCAAGATTATGCAAAACCACTTGATGGATTTTGCTGAAATTTTCAGGAGATGTTGGTAATGGTCCAACTTAAAAATGATTAGATTTTGGTGGTGATCCAGATAACCGCCATTAGAGAAGGATCATTTGCTCAATAATTGTCTAACTAGTAATGATATCAACATGATTCAGAGTGCTAGGTGAGGGTTTTCAGGGTCAAGGAATCATATTATGATGGTAACCTTATCAAGGAATTATTGCTTATAGATGTTAAAGCAATATGAGAGCTACCTTGGCAGAGGTGTGCTCTACAAGAGCTTTCTAGTTACAGACTGCAAGTGTCCTAATGTGTTTTTTGACACATGAAGCATGCACAGTGGTTAGTTCTATGCATATTGATATCAGACTAACCTTCACTGTAAACTGGACACAGGCACAAACTCTGTTGGTTTCCATTAAACAGTCCCTCATGTTCATTGGGTCATGACTGACCCCAAACACTGAGCTGTGTGACTTTTATGGATGCACTCATTGCAACTGCAATGGTGATAACATTCTTTCCAGCTGGAGGAAACAATAATGCTCAAAGTGCATCAGGAATCCAACACGTTTGAGGCTTTTCTACGGAAGAGTTACTAAAAATATAGTTTGTTACACTTAAAAAACTTTACAAAAATAAATGAGAGGAAAAAGCAGATGGTTACCAGAATTTCTAATGACCATTAACATGATATCTAAAGATAAGTAAAACACCACAGTTCTTATCAATTTTGGTATTGCTTGTAGTTTCTATAATGAAGTGCAGGTAAATCTGGCAGGATTTAAAGGAGGGGCAAGGTTTAAAGGACCCTACAACTCACTCATGTTTCAGGTTTTCAGAGTTCTTGAAAGTAAATTAAAATGTGGAGTATGTGCTGCATCGAGTAGTTTGGATTCTACTGCCAGCATTTCATTTTTTTGTGAACTACACCATAGATGATATTACCAAGGGTAATAGGTGTGCTGTCGTGGCATTTGGGGCAGTATTGATTTGGTACACTTTGAATCAATTTGCAAATAGGCAAGGATATGTGTAGATATAGTTCAGTATCTCTTTTTTGCATAGTTCACAGCTTTTCAAGATACCTTCATTTAAAATGGACTTTCATTGAAGAGTATATAACTAAGAAAACACTGTATTTTTTTCTACATATTTTTAAACAAGGATGTCTTGACCTGCTCTGCATATTGACGATGATTAATTTGTCCTGTGTCCTGTTATTTTGCCTGTCTACAGTAGAAAAACTGTTTCTATCATTTGATGATGTGTACAATTAACACGTTCCAGAGCAAAACTTCTGCATATTGTTCCTGAAATTAGTTATACTGGTTTCATTTTGATTAAAGTAATGAACAGAAAGTCTCAGCTCTAAAATTCACCATACTGCCATTCCTTAAGCCATGGTCTGAGCTTACTCACTATTCACTCCCCACCCTTTCTGATGCTGTTTTTGTTTTATTGCCCGATCAAATAAAGGTAAGCATTTAAATGGTTTCAAAAACAGTTAAAGTACAATATGGATAATAATTAACAAAAATGGAATAAGTTGAATAATACGAGCCACAGTACTTGGTACAGTGGTTAATTTTTCATTTTAGAGCACTCTCTGTATCAGGACAGGCTGTCTTAATGCTGATGGGCCATGACTAGTCATGAATCACAGGAACATTAAGCTATGTTGAGAACAGAAGCTCCCAAACTAGGCTGACTGAAAGGACTTCAGGACTCTCTTACTCTTGATTAGAGGCACATGTAACTTATTATGATTCAGTTCCGACCAACAACACTCAGATGTTAAAAAAAAAACCAGAAAAAACATGCTTGAACTGTACTGGACATGTGTACAGAATTAAATGTTAGATACATGATCAAAACTTGACCCCTGAAAAGTCTTAGATATTCTAAAACATTTGCCAGAGGCAACAGCTTTGCAATTTTCATAGGACAACATTTCTTGTACCGTGTCAATCGATTAGTTAAATACCTTAATTCAGACTGAAGTATCTAAAAACCAAAGGGTGCATTACCATGACATTTGGTACAGGCATCCATATACCTCAGAGGATGAACACAAGCTACTCCAGTAGTTTTCTGATCTTATACTTTTGTGTATGTAATGTAATGTATACTAATAGCTAAGGGTGTTAATAAGTCTCTTTTCTTGTTTGCTCTTCAGAGTCTGTGAAGGCTTTCACACTGGCATGGTTCTGGTTCTGGAACCGGTTTCGTGCTGGATTCTCAGAACCCTGGTACTTTCTAGCGAAGCAGCCCGCGTTCATACCACTTTAAGTGGAACTAAAGTGGGAGGGCGTTATTCCGTGTTACTCATGCGGAAGTAAACAACCAACCGGCAGAAGTTGGATCCCATCGATATTCTAAAAATTTTCCTTTGTTTTCATCATACAATCAAGCACACACAGCTGTTGATGATGAGGAGACATAGAAGATGTATGTGGAAGGCATCTGATATAAAAAAGCATGTGTTCCTTCACTTCCTCGACTTCCTGCTCATTTTATCAACACAGAATACGACATGCCTACCGATGATGTCACAGTTCGTGAGCTGGAACCAATTTTTCAGGTTCCAAACCAAATTACTTTCTGGTCTGAACACGCCAGCTGGTTTGATATTTGTTCATCATTGATGTTTAGTTACGGTAAATCTTGTAGGCCGCTTGAGAAACTTGCCATCCTAAATCAATGTAAAAACAAGCAGAAATAAACAGAGAAACCGCGAAAAGCAACTGAAAGTATGTAATTAAGCTTGTGCACAGAGTCAATTGCTTACTCAAATAGCCAATTTAATTTCAGGTATCAGACATGCTGACAAGAACTTTTTAACTTTACACAAAATACAACAAAAAAAGAAACTCACCACAAAGTTGCTGGGAATAAAAAAAAACAATAACCCCATTCACACATGCAAGGTGAATTATTTTTCCTGAATTTACCTGGGCTAGCTGCATTTGTGAATGCAAACCGCAGGGTCTCACCCAGAATTTTCCTTCTAGCTCCCAAAAGCTCTGACGCTCCCCCCAAAGACACACTTTTCACTCACAGGAAAACTTCCATCAGTATAAAATGAGTTCACAGTGAAAGTTTATGAATCTACAAAGCTAAATGGGAATCATTCCACTCTATAGATTATACAACTGCATATCTGCATGTCACCCAGTCAATGTCATACTAAAATAGATGACCTTTTAGCCACAGAGCTTCCTCTTACATCAGTCCCCTGAATTATCATGTGAGCATATTGTCTTCTGTTAATTTACTTGTACAGCTTGATGCCTCAGGGGTTTTTATCTCCAGTATAAACCTCTGAATGGATGTGCCTGCCTCTAAGCAACACACTCCACTTTCTTTATTAGCTGGATTTAAGAGATACCTCAGAGCCCACTGTAACCATTTGGTGGTGAGCTGGTTTGCTGAGGCAGAGTGGAGGTGAGTTGAATGGTCTGCAGTGAGAGGCTGTGGGTTGGGTTTCTCTGAGGTTATGGTCATTCTCCCCTGGGAAAGTGGTTAGGCCTGGCTGTTTATTTTGGAGTAACCCAGCCTCCCCCAGTATACACTCTGCTTGGTAACCCATGATCACCGCTTTAGGTGCACACCTGTCATTTCTTACCTATTTATGGTTCCATTTCAGAGAAAATACAGATCATTTAAAACAGATTAAATATAAAAAGGTATTTTTTTCAATGGTCAGGCTAAGTGCACTCTTTGTTGTGTGGTTTGGATGTTGTGTGGGTGCCACCTTCTTGTCACAGCAGGTGTGTGTGAAGGGTTGAGGGGAGGGATAGAGGGGAGGGATGGGGAGGTTGGGGAGTGCGTTAGGACTAGTCTAAATGGGTAGGGGCTAAGGTAGTGCCTGCATCTTCACCAAGAGAGTGAGGAGTTCGACTTTCTCTCTGTGCTGCTCTCAGACAGGCTGGCTCACAGTGCTGGACTGAAAACCCTCTCAGCTCTCCAGCTCCGGCCACCAGGGAAGATGCTTCACCGTTCATGAGATTACTGCAAGGCTGAGCAGAGGCAGCACTGCAGCTGATGGGCTGCTGCTGCTGCTCTTTCCATCTTTATCTGTCTTTTAATTGGGACGTCGGGGAGAAATAAATAGCTCAACACTCAGTATTGGGAGGCAAATGAATGGAGCAGACTGAGAGGGGATTTCCCCAAGTGGCCTTTACACCAATGGACCTGGACACAAGTTTTGAACTGGCCATATTGTACATGGCAAAATGACTTTCTTTAGCATTTGATTTCTGCTACAAGAACATCTCTAAAAACCACAGACTGGCATTTTTGTGGATAAAGAACTGTAACATTTGTAACCATGTAAGTTTTTTTTAAGTTGTTTTAAAGTTGTTAATTTAATAAACTGTTCATTAGGTTGAGTAAGATTGCCACAGAATAATCAAATATGCATGATAAGAATTTTTTTCAGCTGTCTACCTGCTTTTGACAAACTACACTACAGTATGCAGAGTTGTAATCTTAAGTGATAAGTTAATTTGGGTTTTTTCAGATCTTAGGCTCAAGGATGTGCTCTATAGTCCTGATTCATCAGTGGAGTCTGGCTGTGTTCTTACTGTGCTCCCCTGTGACTCTTGATGGAAAACCTGTTGATGCACTTCATGTCAGAACGTAAGTAACCTTTAAAGTAATTCAGATGACCACCTGAATGTAATTATTGTTGTACTTAAAATAAGAAAATAAAAAAATGGAAAAGTGCACCTTTAGCCTTTATCTATCTGTGAGCTGCGCATATGTCTACCTGTACAGATTTTAAGGCACAGGAGGTATTCTCTGCTCCAACTGTGAGCTCAGATTAATGAAAGCTTTCAGAAACTTGTTTATGCTGCCACCTACTGCACAGACATTTCCTGACAGAGAGTGCCTGAACATTAACTTCAGGTGGCAACACTGAGAGTGTCCCGAACATGAATCAACAATGTTGAACTCATTGTTGAGGTGGAGAAATTTAACAGAACAGAGAAAAATTGGACCAAAGTATTCCCTTTTTCACCATGTAAAATTGATTTTCTGATATTATAAAAACATCCTTTATCAATCTTAATCCAAACATACTTTTTAAAGTCAAATTAAAGACGGATTAAAGACTCAAAATGCTGATTTGCTTGAGGGAGATTTTACTTGAGTAAAATCGGCAAGCAAGAGTGCTTAATGTTATTTAAAAACAGAATATTAAGTTGCTTCACTCTCCCAAGAAAGCAAAAGTGACACAGACATGAGAGAACATACACATGCCAGTCTTTAAAACCTTTTTTTAAGGGATGCACGATATTATCGCTTTGATATTGGTATCGGCCGATATCAGTCTGAAAAGTTAAGTATTGGCCGATATTGAGAGTTTGGCAGATATTTACAGCTGATTTATCGGCCATACATATCGGCCTTATACCGGCTGGAATATCTGCAATTTGCACAAATGTTTAGGGGTGTCCCAGTACAACTTTTTCACCTCCGATACGATATTGCAGTCTTGAGTATTGGCCGATACCGATATCGATCCGATACGATATCAGCAGGAATCAAACATACTATTATTACTTATTTTGTGGTATGGACTGTAAAAAATTGTTTGATCGAGTGAGATTACTCAGAGAACAGTAGTCAGCAACAGTGGGTATGAGAAAAACTGACCCATTTGTTATTAACCAATGGGTTAAATAAATTTTAACCTGAAACATAAGAATATACTACATTTAAATAAAATAAATAAAAAATAAATCAGAAGACCCTGAAAAGTAATCTAAATAAATCCAATAAAAAAAAATATATACTTTTTTAAATTGCAAAATAACCACTGTGTTTAACTCAAACATAAGCATATTCTACAACTGAAATAAATAAATTAAAAAAAAAAAAAAAAAAGAAAAGCGACTGCTTGTATCGGAGTGCTTATACAGATATTTTAAATGTAGGCTGACATAATGCGATATTTGTTTTTTTGTTGATATCAGACCGAAATCCGATATCAATGTCGGATCAGGACGCCCCTACAAATGTTCAATATTTATTCTCCTTCTCATCACTGCATGGGTACATTTAAAAATCAAGGGTTTAATTTGTGCAAGAGTTAAATGCTGTTTTTCTTGTTTTACATCTGATCCTCGCAAAAACATACTGTAACACTGAAAGAAACACGTCCATTTTTGTACAGAGCTTGTCTCTTGACCAGAAGTATCGGTATTGGCGATAATGAATTAAAAAAATATCGGCATATTGGATATCAGCAAAAATCCAGTATTGTGCATCCCGACTTACTTTTTTTTTATCCTTTCAGCATATGTGTCAGACTGCTGCTCCTGTTTTTTACCTCCGCCAAGGAGGTTATGTTTTTGCCTGCATATGTTTTTTTGCCTGTTTGTTTGTTTGTTAGCAAGATTACACAAAAACCACTGGACGGATTTTGCTGAAATTTTTAGATGTTGGTAATAGCCCAACTTAAAAATGATTAAATTCTGGTGTTGGTCCAGATGACTGCCATTAGTGAACAACCATTTTTCCTCGATAACTGTCTAACTAATAATGATATCAACATGAATCTGAGTGTGTGGGTTTTCAGGGTCAATGAATCATATTAGGATGGTAACTTTATCATGGAACTATTGCTTATAGATGTAACAGCAACATGTGAGCTACCTTGGTGGAGGTTTGCGCTCCCTGAGTGCTTTCTAGTTCTTAGTGTTTCCTGAGGTAAACCAAAAAAAAAACAGCCTGAAATGCATTTGATAAGGACAGTCTAAGTCAATGTACCATCTCAATTTGAAGACCTCCCTCGAGTTAATTCAGACTTTTCAGACTTTTTTCCAGCCTTGACTTTCAAAAAACAAAAGATTTTCAAAGACTCTCAAGGATCTGCAGAAACCTTATAACTTTGTCTTCATATTTTTGTGTTTTATAAGGAGGAGGTCAGTGAGCCACGCCCAGCTGATGCATGACAAGGGCCGCTCCTTGCAAGAGTTTAAGCGTCGCATGTGGCTGCATGAGCTGCTGGAGGAGGTGCACACAGCAGATGAGCGAACCCCCCCTGTGCAGAGTAAGACCCAGAGCCAAACTTTTAGTGGGAATGCCCTGCCCGAGAAACCGCCAGGAGCCACTAAGAACCTCCCAGAGAGGTTCAGACTGGACAGAGATGGCTCTAACCTGCCCCAGGAGACCAACAAGGCTCTTGCTTATAAGGACCAGCCACTCAAAGTGGCCACTAAGAGGAAAAAGAAGGCAAGGCTGGGCCGACGCAGAGAGAGCGAGAACAAGAAGCGGAGGAGAGCACGGTCAGCGCCAACTGAGGGGCCTTAAAGGACTTAAATGAGTGTTTTAAGTGGAACTGCACAGCAACACTGACACAGCCTCAGTTTGACTGGGATCTAAGAGACTCACCATGACTGACTCAGTCACCTTATCTTAACTTGCTGGGACTGTGCTTGTATGGTAATAGTGTGCTCTGTTTGTATTTTTAATTCTATTCTTCCTGATGTTTTGTCACATCTTCATTGCTCCATTTTTATAAGGAAGGCTTGAGGCCTCAGTATTCAAAATTTACAACAAAGTTAAATATTTCAGCACCTGCTGAGTGCTCACGTTGATTAATGGAAGAATTATTTATTGCCTGAATATAGCATCACTTCACAATCCTGGAGGCAGAGGTGTTTGCCTTTGTTTGACTCTTCATGTGTTGACTATTTCTGACTTAGTTTCATACAAAATGTTCACTGAGCACACCTGTCTGAACTGTTCTGCCATAATTTATTTTACTTTGAAAGTGTGTATTTATTTTGTGAATGTATTGCAGTGCTGCTGACTAAATTCCATAATGCACTTTAGTTATATCCTGTTCATGTTCTTGTGTGGTTGAGTTTTGATTTGACATTTCTCTTGGATGGTCCTGCTTTTCTTTGCCGCTCCTTAACTTATTGGAATGCTTCCTGAAACCCGCTGCCATCATTTGACACTATAGATTATTTAGTTAGAAAGACTCTCAATCAGGGGCTGTCAGACTCATTTAATGTTCTTCACTTGCACTGAGGGCCCATTGTAAATGTTTCAAGTTAATCTAACATTAAAATTTTAGCCTTTACTTTTTTAAAACCGTTGTCTCTTTGTTCCTTAAAATACATGACTTAAATCTGAGATTCACAGTGTTGGATTTTGCAGATGCCTGGTATGTAGATACTCCCAAACTCATTCAAGCAAATACTGATAAAAACACTCATGGGCCACTTCTTTAGGTACACCTTGCTTGCGATGTTGGACTTTCTTCTGCCTTCAGAACTGCCTCAAATCTTTGCGACATAGACTCAACAAGCTGCTGCAACATCCCTCAGGGACTTTGGTCCATACTGACATGGAAGCATCACGCAGACGCTGCTTATACATGATCCACCAATCTCCTTTTCCACAACATCACAAAGGGCTCTATTGGATTGAGATCTGGTGAATGTGAAGGCCACAGGAGTACACTAAACTCACTGTCATGTTCAAGAAACCAGTATGAGATGATTTTAGCTTCGTGACATGGGGCATTATTCTGCTGGAGGTAGCCAACAGAAGATTAGTGCACCGTGAACATAAAGAGATCTACATCATCAGCAGCAATACACAAGAGGGCTGTAGCATCTAAACTATGCTCAGTGGGTACTACGGGTCCCAAAATGTGCCAAAAAAATATCCCTCAAACCCCAACAACACCATCCTGAGCTGCTGATAGACAGCAGGATGGATCCTTGCTTTTGTGTCTTTTAGACCAAATTCTAACCTTATCATCCGAATGTAGCGGCAGAAATTGAAATTCATCAGATCATGCAACATTTTTACAATTTTCTATTGCCCAATTTTGGTGAGTGTGTAGCCTGGTAGCCTCAGTCTTCTGTTCTTAGCAGACAGGAGTGGCATCCAAGGTGTGCTTCAGCTGCTGTTAGAATGAACGCTTATTTGAGTTACTTTTGCCTCTGTCACCTGGAACATCTCTGGCCATTCTCCTCTGAACTCTGGCATCAACAAGGTTTGCTGCTGCACACTGGATGCTTTCTTTTTTTCAGACCATTCTCTGTAAACCCTGTAGATGGCTGTGAGTCAATATCCTAGTATATCAGCAGCATCTGGCACCAACAACGGTGCCACTTTTAAAGTTACTTTGATGAGAAATTTCTACTTTATCAGAATGTCTTGACCACGCCTACATGCCTAAAAACACTGAGTTGCTGCCATGTGATTGGCTGATTTGCAATTAGCATTAAATAGTTGAATAAGTGCACCTAATAAAATGTTAGGTGGGTACAGAATGGCAAGTCTTTCTTTTTTTTTTAACCTTTATTTAACCAGATAAAAGACCCATTGAGCTCAAGATCTCTTTCACAAGGGTGACCTGGCCAAGAGGTCAGCAGCACACGTAATGAGCCTGCTACTCCTAATGTAGAGCGGGGCGATATGACCTAAAAATAAAATCCCAGATTTTTTTCCACATAATTCGATTTATTTTCCCTGTTAAGAAAAATAACACCCTCCAAGTGACACAAAAATTACATGAATCAAGTTTTGCCAAAACTAAACAGATTTTCCCTCTTACAGTTAAAATGCAGGCTGTAATTTTCACATAAAATGTTGATTATGTAGTTTGAACTTAGGCAGGCGTGTCTAAATGAACACTGAAGGCTGAGCTAGTTTGACAGAATATTAACATGGAGCTCTGTGGTGCATATTTAATCTTATTTAAAGAACAAATACAAGCTTAAACATATGCTTGTGCAAAATCTGAGAAGGTCTACCACCATGAAAACTGTACATTTTCAGTAACAAAATCTTGATTTTTCTTTTTTAAATCTTTGCAGAAAGTAATTCAAACTTATCAATTTAATCGATATATTGCCCAGCTCTATCCTAATGTGAGTCTATTGAAGTTTAAAAGTCCATAAGACAAGACAAAAATATTTGATTTTATAACAAATTAATGATGCATTCTTTCTCTAAAATAGAGATCCAGTGATGTAAAACTAATGTGTGGATTATAAGTGTTTAAAAATGTTTTTAACACCAACAGTAAAATCAAACTTCATCTGCCTTTTTCAGAGACAAAAACAACTAACAACCTGCTGATAAACTGTGAGCCTGTAAGATGTAAAGCTGTGCCTCTTTTTATGGAGCTTATACTTTCATATAAAACTAGGGCAGGTCTACTGGTTCTGTAAAAAACAGCTCTACAAACTCAAAGCATTACGCTAATATGCACTGAATAGTCCTTTGGGATAAGAACTGCTAACAAGGACTACAAACATGGCTGGGGACCCTAATACAACCATTTTTGATTGTAGATTTTTTTTTATAATATCGGGCATCATTAATTTTCAGTGACCTAAAAAGCTCTTTGCATGTCTACCCAGGTCAAAACACAGGAAAAAAACATGTTTCCAAAAATATCTGCCAAAATGTGGACATGGCCTTAATAACATGCTTCATCAAGGCATTAATTTCCTTTGGATTTTCAGTTTACAATCACAACAATTTTTTTTCAAGATAAAAAAAAGGGGCAGGATTTGGGTCAAGCAGCCTGACTGAAATTCTCTCTCCAGGCAGTGAGCTTGAAACAAAACAACATTGATGTTATTTGTCGACTCTTGGCACAAAAAGAACACAACTAAGCTGTTAATGTCCCACCTGAGAACATGTGGCATTTTTAACAGCCGCTGACTACACGGCACAGTTGCGGTTAATGGAAGGGTTAGCAAATGCATCAGCATCAGCTATATCCTGTGCTAAGAGCAGCAGTGTACACCGTGGGCCATTAGCTGACACAGAGTCATAAATGCTGTGGAAAGCTTGATAAAGCCACCGTCAGGAGCCTGCAGCTTACACCAAAGAAATCAATCAAACTATGGACAAAGACATTAATATCTCCAGAGAAGAGGAGGAACAGACAAAGTAATCAATGGGCCAGTTTTTAGTTCAAAGGAGAGAGAAGATTTTTAAATATAATTCATACAGTGAGTGAAATCAAAACGCATTTCAGAGTGTGGGTAAAATGACAATGACAGGTCAGACAAGGTCAGGGCCCCAAAAAGACAAATAAATCTATGTCAAATTCAGATGAAGTCCAGCCAAGTCTTACAATGTCAAACACTGCTATTGGTACAAACAAAAGTGACTACATAAACAAAATACACACTCATATCCTCCTCTAAATTTGCCTAAACTAGCATGTTTAGTATCACTGTTTTCTTGACAGCTGGTCTGTGGTCATTTCTCTTTAAAGCTGGTCAACCAGAATCAATTTGACCCGAGTGATGTTTGCCTTTCTTCTCCCCGCATTCAGCGATCACACATCGTAATGAGTCCTGAGAGTCTGCTGCCTCTCCCATCATCTGTCCAGTTAAGCAGGATGGACAACAGCAGAGGGTTTAGCTTTAATTCTGAAGATTGTTCACTCATAAACAGAAGTCTGTGGAAACTATTTTGAGGAACAATGATGGTGAGTACATGAAAATAATGGAAAACTATTGCCATTATGAACATGTAAAGGCATATGTCAAGGTAACACCTGGCCATTTTGAGTGTTAACTTGAAGACATGCTCTTTAATTTTTTTTATTTCACATG
Organism: Cetoscarus ocellatus; assembly: GCA_037902135.1. NCBI lineage: Eukaryota > Metazoa > Chordata > Actinopteri > Labriformes > Labridae > Cetoscarus > Cetoscarus ocellatus. The sequence goes on along the minus strand of JBAMNC010001525.1, from coordinate 315,831 downwards.
TTAAAATGACTTAAAAAAAATGTAAAAATGTCTAAGTTTGTCATATATTTGATCATCCTGTATCATAATCGGCCAAAGACGGCTTATGGCTGTATTGACTTTTTGCCATTGTACCTTGCTACATAACACTTTTTGGATGACCTAATTGAAATATTTCACTTAATTGAAAACAACACAAACAAGGCTGCATTTAAACACTATCATTATAACCAATCACATGTAGATAAACTGGATATTGTTCTATTATGACTAGATATATCAGCGTTTTTTTTTCCCCTGAAAATTCCATCATCATCTGTAGAGAACTTCTTAAGTTATCTTGCTCAGAGACGAATAGACAAAGAAATGGGAAGATGTCACCAAATGGCAATCATTTTCCCCTTGTGCCATGACCAAAATTTCCTAAAATGTCATCAAAATCCATTGAGAACTTTTTGTGTTTTTAGTATAATTGTGGAAAACTACTCTACCATAAAATGTTAAACCTTGAAAATATTCCTGGATCTGCATCCGGATCACCGCCAAATTCTAATCAGTCCCAGCATCATGACCAACACTCCCTGAAATCATCAAGAACTTTTTGAGATCTTCCTCACAAACAAACAAATGGAAAAACATTGGCAAAAATACATAACTCTTGGGCGAGGTAAATTACCAAAAATAGTTGAAATATTATGCTTGACATTTCCTAAAGATTCAGGTATTATTTTTTTGCAGTCATTGGGTTATTTTTTTCCTTTACTGGATCTTTTGGTCATAACCCATACCAACACCATAAAAGTTTTTTTGGTCATTGTTTGACATTGATATTGTACAAGAACTGAGGTGGTACTCATAGTGTCACGGCTAGTTTTTCAAAAGCAGACATTAAACCTAACTAGCAGCATCTTATTCCATCATAAATGATAAATTTATTCTCTGTACATCTCTGAAACAATTTGTCATGTAATACAAAAAAAATACATTAAATTATTTTGCAAATTGAATTATCATAGACCTTTGGCATCTGACACTTCACTTCTGTCTGGAAATACATAGTAGTTACTTACTGGATGTCTACAGGATAGAAATACTATCATCCTCGAAGTCAATTAAAATCTACAAATCTAGACAGTTTTTTCCTGCTGAGCAGTGGAGTCCTGTGGTAGAGTTTAAATTCCACTGTTACAGAGCATACCTGCTAATCATTAAAAAATGTATTCTAAAGCAATGTCTCATTGGTGAACAACACTACAGCTAGCAATTGCTGTTAGCACCATGTATAATGGAGGCCTTCAACAAATGAGTTGTTAAAAACAAAGACAATGCCTTAATTTAGTTTTTCATGATATAAATGCCTGACGAGTACATCAAAACATTTTGATTATCTTCTTATCAGAGAGGTATTATTGAGGATAAATATTAGGTTTTTGTATGCTTTCAGATCACTGCCTTTTGACCAAAAAAACATGTCATTTAGTCGGGTCTTCATTCGTTTTCTGTATATAATCACCCTTGAGTCGACTCTGCACATTGGACTGACTTTTAAGTTCAGTATACTAATGTTATTATGTTGCTTTAGTTACTTATATGTCTCCAAAACACACCTCGGACACAATTATAAGCAACAACACATTGAAGCCTATCCACAACAGTGGTACTCCCACATCCACTGAAGCAAGTGACATTATTTTTGTCAGGCGTCTACAAAAATTCTACAGAAACAAAGAACATTTTGCTAATATGCATGGTTGATATACTGGCTGTGAATGTCTGCAGTAATCTTGATAATAGTCATTGATTTGAAGTTATCATTGTCAAAAACAATATTTTTACCTCCACAAAGGAAGTTATGTTTGTTACGTGGTTATGTCAGCAAGATTACACAAAAACTACTGGACGGATTTTGCTGAAATTCTCAGGAAATGTTGGTAATGGCCCAACTTAAGAATGACTAGATTTTGGTGGTGATCCAGATAACCATCATTAGAGAATGATCATTTTTGTTCAATAAATGTTTAACTAATAATGATATCAACATGAGTCTGAATGCTAGGTGTGGGTTTTCAGGGTCAAGGAATCATATTATGATGCTAACTATATCATGGAACTATTGCTTATAGATGTAACACCAATATCTGGAAAAATTCTCATATCTGCAGATTTGATACCATTCCAATAATATCGTGCATCCCCAAATATTGTGTATCGCTAGCTTATCAAATGGATCAATTAATAACTAGTTTGAGTGAAAAACTAATCATACTTTTACTTTAAAGGTGATATCAAGCTGGTGGTAACATGGACATCCCTAACACCTATGTGCTGATCTTTGTCTGTACCTGCGGAGTGATTCTGGTCATTGGACTCTGTGCAAACCTGCTCGTCTTCTCTTTGTTTGCCAAATGCAACACTCTGCGTAAAAACAGGCTGGACATCCTACTCCTCAGCATGACACTAGCTGACTTCCTCACTCTCCTGCTCATCCCCTTCACCCTACACTCTTCAGTTAGTCAGTCTTGGCCTCTGAGTGACCTCTCCTGCAAGATCTACCAGTTTCTGCTGGCTTTCAGCCTGGCAGCCAGCACTTACTCTCTATGTGCCGTGTCGGTCACCCGGGCCATGATCATCACCAACCCGTACCAGCCACCCACCATGGACATGGTCATCCTCATGTTTATCCTGGTCTGGGCCCTCAGTTTCTTCATCAGCCTGCCTCTGCGTATGTTTGCTTACAAAGACAGCCTCAGCCCGAGCTTGGCCAAATTAACTGTTTGCCTCCCAACCATTCATGAGCACCACTACCAAGTGGTCCTCAGCCAGTTTGTGCTCTTCTACTTTATCCCAATGATTGTTATTGCTTTTAACTATGTAAGACTGGCTCTCTTTCTCCACAAGAGTCCAGTAATGTCTGTATCCAGTGCGAGGAACACACGACGGGCCTCTGTCATGGTGTTTTTGGCTGCTGCTACTTTCTCAGTGTGCTGGTTGCCTGGTTATGTGCTGGAGCTGTGCTTGTACTTAGGGAAGTATCGTGAAGGACAGGCATGGGAGATGTTTTATTTTGTCTGTACTGTGCTACAGTACCTGCATCCCTGCATCAACCCTGTGCTGTATGTGCTGCTGTCAAAGCGCTACCGCCACACGGGGGCAGCCTGGCTCTTCAGCTGTAGCAGAAACCGAGTGCAGCCACAGATCACCAGTGTCACCACGGACAGCTTCTAAATTCATTTTTCTTTTTCATACATGATGCAAAGTTGGTTTACTTTTTTACTTGTGCTCTTAAAATAAATCAGATACTTTTGTAAGCAGTAAGTAGACATTTTCCAGGTGATATTAACACTTCAGTTATAACTGTACCATTAAAACAATTACACTAAACAGGTTTCTTAGCAGTGTATTGCAGCACTATTGTCTCTTCACGCATGACAAGGCAATTCTGAATATAGACTAAATAGGACAGGGCAGCTAGTCTTTTTGACACTGTGTCCCATCATATATTCCAACTTCACAGCTAAATTTTAGTCTTTCTCACTTCTTTTTAAGGCTTGTAATACAATTCATAATTCCACATGGAGCTGCATCACAAATTTTGACCATACTTAAATTATTAACAGGGAAAACTAACTTATTTATGTATTTTTTTTATTAATAGGAAAAATATATGGGTTATTTTTAATTTACTATTTCAGGTTGGTTGGACTCTACAATAGAGTCATGACTCCAAAGGCTGATTTAACTGAAACTAAACCTTGACTGAGAGTTAGGATAATCAGTTTATGGTTTTAGCAAGACATGAACCAATATCATATGAAGAGAATCATCAGACTCATACTGGATTATGGTGGGATGGGTATCAAAACCTAATTTTAGTTTAGAATTGTTGACAAATACCGCAAAGAATCAATATCATTAGTCATTTTGCTTAGCAATTCCTTCCACTTTGTTCTGTATGCCTTGCTAATCAAGGACGTCAGGCTCTCATCAGAGGCAGCCAACAGAAATGTCAAAGTGAAAATTGTAATCATGGCAGACAGGGGGCTGAAATGGTCAAAAGTGCTGCTTGATTTTCTACAAAATAAAGCTGACTGCACAACATTTACAGGGTGGAAAACCAGCCACCTGACAAGGCATTCATCTATGCAGCACTGTACTGAATATCAGGAGTGACGTGTGTGACATGGTTGCCTCTGAAATCCCAGGTTGGCCAATTTTAGTCCAATCAGAAAACCCACAAGAATTGATAAAGGAGTCATTTAAAGAATCAGACTGATAAGCCAAATCGATGATGGAAATTGTATCAATGAAATCTTATCATTTACCCTCCCTAGTATTGTATGTTTTATATTGGTAATGCACATAATCCTCCTAACTCTTTTCTTTCAGAAATCAATCACTTTCGTTTTTCTGTACCTGCCATCATGGCTGGTAGGTTGACCTAGTTCACCTGCCACTGCACACGAACACCTGCATTTGGCTAATGGCTCATGCTAATTTTAAACCCTGCCACCAGGGCAGAGAAAGGTGCAGGGATGATGTCAATTTGTAAACCATCTCAGAAGTTAGTGTTGCACTAGTTTCCATGAATAAATGTCTGTGGGATTTTTCAGTTTACTATAAGTTCTGTGGTGAACAAACGTTCATAAAATGTACTTGTTCTGTTCATCATATAATCTTCAAATACACACAACTTCACGTTTTTTTAAACGTAAACGGGAACGACCGGTGTAAAGGCAAGTATGGAACTACAACATGGAGGTTCAACCAAAAAGCAGCTACAACACTTTCAGCGTTTATAACATCACTTTATAACTTCTTTGAGATTATGCTTTAAAATACAAAAGTGGGGTAGTATCTATGCATTTTACATTGCAAAATTAAACATTAAAATCCTGAATATGAGCTCACCACAGACCTTATTTCAGCTATTTATCTGAAAAAGCTATTCTAAAACACCACAGACTGTAGGCCATGGGAACTGGTAGTGCTAAAATGCTGACTCACTTCTGCATTTTCGACTCATATTTGCACCACTATTTCACCTCATCCCTAGAGATGGTTATCGCTTTGGTTTTTCTATTACCTGTGCTGTGGCCATGCCTTTGGATGGTTCCTGATCCAATACTTTAAAGACACAAAAAGCATCACAATGTTCACTTTCCCTTCAGCTCTGTGAAACACTCTACCTGTTATGTCAACTTCTTTAGATGAGGTTCAAAACTGTGCACCTCTCTGACATTTAGTGGATTGTACCTAAATGACATATGCGTTGCCAATGGGTTGTGTCAGGGCCACGTCGGTACCAGGTTACGAAACAGATCCCTACTCATCACTGAGGGAGGCTTGCATTTTCTTTAATTTACAAAGTATTCCTTGTCAGAGACTGTGAATATCCTAAAAGTGTTGGACCATGGAAATACTAGGGGTGTAAATCACCAGTTTCATGACGATACGATACGATATCGATTCTTTGGACAATGATACGATATTTGCCGATATCACAAAGTCTGCCACGATTCGATTTCGATACGATACGATTCAGGGACCTTCGATCGATTTAAGACGATATTGTGTACTCATTGAACACAATCAGCTGCATTTCACCTAAAGCAAGAAAGAAATACAAAGCAATTTCTAAGTTTTGACAGTTTTATTACTGAAATGTGAAACGATGTGCTGACCTTTGGGTATGACAGGTTATAGAGGATTATAACCATCTGTATGACCTAATGGTGTTTAAAATTAAAATTGGGTTAATTAGTAGTCAGGTGTTTTTAGACTTTGCTTCACTGTTTAATGGTAGGTGTGGAGGAAGAATAAGAATAAGCTCTCACTGCTTTCCTTTCATACAGTAAGTCATTTTTATAATCAGTGCGCTACAAAATCAAATGATGAGATAACTTACTGTACTCGTGTGATTACTCCTGTAGTGTGTGTGCAGCATGCAACCTCTGCTGTCACATCGACTGTATCTTACCCGAATACAGCAGTGCTATTTTCTGATTGGCTGACATGTCAAGCTCCCGTTTAGCTCTGTGATGCTAAGAGCGTGTTGCTACGCGTTAGCATATAGCGGTGTTACTCAGTGGGCGCTACACAGTACATTTTCATGCAGGAGAAATACCGGGTGTGGTGTGTGAGAGAGCAAAAAGGTGCGCGTCTCATACGCTGAATACGTGAGACTTGAGAGCCCTGTAAAGTTGAAACTTAAGAATGAGGCGCGATTGGGCGGAAGCGGTGAAACGGATATCCGGTCAGAATTTCAAAATAAAGGCGTTGAAGATGACGATGTTGATCGATGTTTTGAGTTTCCATCGATTTGATTGGATCATTGCTTAACCAATCGATGTATCGATCCAGATCGATGGATCATTACACCCCTAGGAAATACCATAATCTGCTTTCTCTTTAACACACAGAAGATCTAAAAAAGGCAGCCTAATAAATAAAGAATAAAGTAAAACAAGATGGTTATGAAAGGGGGCAGTCATTTGGTTGGTACCCTACTTTAGCCAAGGATGGTGGTTTAATATGTGCTATGTGATCCACTAGTATCCACCACATAAGTAACAAAAAACCATTGGGTAAGGTGCAGCATCTCAGCTGCGTACCATTTAATTGAGCCATCTAAAGTGACATTTTTATAACTTTGAGACCAGAATCTGATGCCTGGAGGAATAACACATTTGTACAATCTAACAGTGTTGTTGCAAAGTACTGGCTCAAATGTTTTTGTCCTGTGTTTGGATGTGTTTCTCAACACCAACTTGCACACTTGCTGAGCAGTGCTTTGGTAAAAGCAGGTGATGTGCTTTAGTTTGTCTTTTTTATACTAGATTTATCGATGTTTTCAGAAAAAAAAACAGTCAAATTAATGCAGCAGGTGTACTAATTATAAAGATAGTTAAGAGATTTGAAGGGGGAATAACAAGTCTGGCTGAGTGTAGGCAGCCGCTGCAGTAATTGGAGACAAGCAGCCCCTCCCTCTGTCAGCTTGCCCCCTGACTTTTGGCCTTCTCTTTAGTGTACAGAGGGGGCAGCTGGCTTGACTCGTACAGACCGTCTTCTGTAGACCATCAGTGTGACAGATACGCTAAAGCAATAAAGAACACGTGTTGCTTGGACACCTAAAGAAAAACAAATTGACATTCTTCAGAGTAAATTTTTACAATCTCCAAAAGAGCAAGAAATCATTAACAGTAAAAGCTTAAAATTATTTTATCAATTATTTTCTATTGCTCTAGAAAATACTCAATTTATTTGTATGTTCAAAGAGTTTAGCTACATGGTTTTGCAGATGTTCACACTATAAGACCATTAACCATGGTGCACTGTTATTAAAAGATTGTTCGGCTGCCTTAAAACTTTGGCCTGTATTTTTATACCTTGAGGTTTTCTTATGAATTCCTCTTCCACTTGCGCCAAACACTTAGCAACTTTAACCATAAAAATAACCACCCAAAAGACAAATGTACAAAAGCATCCATTACCACTATCAAATACTGCTGGTCAAGTTCATTTTCTATGACTTTGCTGTCTACCTAGAGCTGGGCAATAAATCAATTAAATCGATTAATTTGAATTACTTTCTGCAGAAGATTTAAAAATTAAAAAGAGACTTTTTTTACTTACTCAAATGGTAGTTGCTGCAATGTTTGAAAATATAAATACTGAAAATTTACAGTTTTAATGATGGAGGGCCCCATCAGGTTTTGCACAAGCACTTTTAAAGGCTTGTATTTGTTTTTAAACTGAGATTAAAATTTGTTTCACGTTAATATAATGTGAAAATAGATTAGCTTTCAGTGTTTATGTAGACAAGCCTGCCTACATTTCAACTACATCATCAACATTTGATGACACACTGTAACTTTAAAAGGAAAATTCTGTTTGGCTTGGGAATATATTTTGACAACATAAAGGCAAAACACATTCATGTCATTTTTGTGTCACCTGGAGTTTTTTTTTTTTTAACTGAGGGGGAAAAAATTGATTAAAATCGTAAATCAAGTGTTGTGGAAAAAAATCAGGGGTCTTATTTTAAAGCCAGCCCTATGTCTACCATCATGCAAAACAGATAGTTGACAGTGTCTTGTTGTGCTTGTTAATCAGCTGTCTCTGCAATGAAAACAGCTCTCATTATTATTTAAATGGGGTCAGAGGGAGCCAAAGTACGTACACAAAATAAAACAACTTGCAGAATTCATTCCACAGTTGTGACTGCCATTTAAGACACCTCAATAAGTAAATCTAATTATTCTTAATTTATGCAAAGACATAAATGTTTTAAAATCAGGAAGCGCTGAATAATATTCATACCAAAGTCATTAGAATTACTTATGCAATAATGGATCCAGCCCTATGATTATGTTATTATTTCAATTAACTCTATTCGAGGAATTGATGGCAAGTAGCAGATAATTCAATCAAAATCAAAGCTCCAACCCAGGTATTATGTCCTCTTTTCACTGATTTGAAAGCATAAAAAGATAACATGTTCATTTTTTTAAAATAACTTTTCATGATCAATTATTACTGTGAGTACCAAAAAAGCTAATGGCATGGGTGTCTTATGTGTGATGATTGTTTTTTCCTGTCTTTTCACTGAATATCCTTTGATAACATCTACCAGGAATTAAAATAGCATTCGATGACAAGGCACTGTCAAAAAATGATCTTTACTGCAGCTTTTTCCCCTCACAGATCCTATCAGCCATCAGGCAGATCCATCTTATAAAGCCAAAAGCTGATTATTCCCAGTAAGAAAATGATGGGGCTTATTAGCATTTACTCAAAGACAAAAGCCCCATTCACGCTGCCCTTTTAAAATATATGATGTCTTCTCCTCGGATAGCTGTAGTATCGGTAGTATCAGAGGTGTACTATTGGAGAGGGAGGGGCAGGCAGACTCAGTGAGAGACTCAGTGTTGCTGGTGAGCGTTACTATTCAGTACATGTGGGAGCACAGGCAGTGTTGCACACTTTCAAGCACTATTGCAGCATGAATTGGCCCTTGGTATCACAGACGCACGGAAGTAATCTGAATGTCTCAAGGTGAAAAGATGACTGAGCTTCGTTGAAGTGAACATTGTTGAAATACATGGAATTTATATGAACTATTCATTACGCAATGCTCCTTCCTATTAGGGCTAACCAGGTCATATTTACTTTTTGACTTCTGTACATCAATTAAAAGGCACATCCTCAAACCAAGTCAAGCCCAGTCAAAGGCTAACATATTCAAACAAGAACTTGACCTCTGCACAAGTTGTATAAAACTAAAAACGGCCTACACATGGACAAACAGGTGTAAAGAACTTTGATAAAATTCATATGGAGCCAAACAAGTCAGGAAACCTCACAGTTAACTCCTTACAAGCAATTAGTTGTGAACATCCACATTTATATAATTGTACTCATGTAATGGAAAATGATCACTGGATGAATCTACTCAGGAAAAATCGCACCACACCTAACCAAGGAACTCAATATTCAGTACAAAATAATGGCAGTGTAGTGAACCACCGCTTATTTGTCAAAGCATGCAACAGTTCACTATATAGTAACATTTGACCTACATAATTATATACTAAAAAAACTGCTCTGGCACATGTTTAATATTACATTAAAGATATTTGTAAAAAAAATATATTTCTGAAGTTATACAGTAGAATACCAAACATATGTAAAAAAAAAAAATACACCCTAATAAAAATCAAATAACTAAATGTGACAAAACCTGCATTGCATAGCATTGTTTTAGTCTAAAGTATCTTTCAGTCAGTAGTTAACACAATTAATGTGGCAAAAATCCAGGTGTGCCTCAAGGATAGTCCAGGTGAGCCTTGGGATTTTTAAGACCATAAGGTACAACAATGCAAAAAAAAAAAAAAAAAACTTATGAATGACTGTTGAATTTCTCCCAGAATTTACTTGTTTACATTAATAGTCTTATACAAGTGCAAATACTGTTATTAAACAAAAATGTCAAGGGTTTTGCAGTTATTAGAATTGTGCAGTAAGTGACAGGTATTTTATTTATGTGATAATCCAATTTATTTATGTGCTAGTTCAAAATATGTGGCTGGACTTATAAAATCTTACAAAAAATTGAATGGAGTCTTCATAAAGTTAATATTTCAAGAATAAAACAGTTGGTCAAATAAATTAAGCATCATTAGATAGAAATAGACATCCATACACCTAAGGTTGACTTTAGAGGCTATTTTTCATGGTATAAATATGATGAGATTTTGGCATGAACAGTACTTGAGCAAAGTAACTATGAAAACCACTGTTTTAAATAGCCAGCATTGTGAGGCTTGAAATAGAAAATATAATTTTTATATCAAAACAACACAAGTTGATGAAAGTCTGGATTTGTTTAGCTTTCCCTTGAATATTCTAAACCCAGGAGTCAGACGAAAATGAGAAACACTTACCTGCAGTACTTCCTAAAGAAATTACTTTTACTACTTAATGGTAATGGCTTTACAAAATATATGAAAATGGGCACATAAAGCTATTAATCACAGTAACATGAGTAACTGTCCTTCGTGAGTTTTCTTCCCTGCAAGCACCAAAACAACAACAAATGCTAAGGAAAAAATAGGACATACAACAGAAATGGCTCATATAGAAGGGTCTTACTTGCCAGTTCTGAACTGAAATTGTCCTTTTCTTCACTCGTCGACACTGACCGTAGCCGAGTTTGTGTTGTATTCCCGGGCAGTCCGTCATTGCTGCAGTTTACTCCTCTGTTAGCTTGATGCTGACTGTTAGCAACAGTGTTTGGGCTCGTCCTGAGAAAACAAAGCTACCGTTGGAAACTAGCGGGAATTATGAAAGCTCATATTTTATCGGTTAAAAACCAGTTTTCAAGCAAATAAACATACTGGAAAGAAAGCGATAAACTATTATTTGTCGAATTATAAAACCATTATGGGCTTGAAAAGAATCAAATAAGACAGTATTTGTTTTGCTAGTAACGGTTAACTCCATAGTAGCCATTGGCCGTTGAAATGTATGGAAAAAGGCTAAACTGTTAGCCAGGAAAGATAAATAGGGATGGGCTGGAAGGGAAGGAATGAAAGGAGGAAGGTATTTTATGCATTTAATGTCAAAAAGCAACCAAAAGATGAGAGATAAAAGGCTAAAATGTCAGGAGTGATGTTCATTTAGAAGTTATAGATGTATTTTAACTTTGCTTCTAGGAAACTTTTATCTGCATTTCAGTTTTCTTAAAGATGTACCATGCCTGATTATTATTCTTGAAATTTCTTTTTTTCTTATCATATTCATTTGGGGATAGAAATGCATCCCCAAGTCAAAACTATCGCTGAAATGACTGTTTTCACTAATTTCACTTTGGTTAGCGTGACTAGACCCACATGCATGAACTCATTCAGTAGGACATTCTCATCTTTTAACACCATACAAAGCATACCATACGAAAACTTAAACTATCAAAATCCACAAACACTGCATTTGAACAATGAATTTTTAACAATATCAGAACAAAATTATTGGTGTTAAAATTTACTATGATTACCTTTATTGTTATTTGTTGTGTATCATTTTCATTATTATTAACGCCAATATTTATTTTTATTATTGTTATAATTATTGTTGTTTTCAAAATTAACCATGATAGTAAAAGTATGTTACTTAAGAAAATCATGCCAAACCCAAATGTCCTCTGCATCAATTATATTTTTCCACTAATTGCTATTCTTTTACTTAAGTGTTTGGGGTTTTTTTTTACAGAAGTGATTGACAGTGTAATGTTATATGATGTTATCTGTTTCATAATCATAACCCTTTTTGGAATTTTATATAGTATTAATATTATGTAGTTTAATGCAGGCAGATTTGTCTACATAAACACTAAAGGCTGATGTATTTTCACAGTGTATTAACGCTCTAATCAATGTTTAATCTCATTTAAAAACAAATACAAACCTATAAAAGTGCTTGTGCAAAACCTGACAAGGCCTGCCATCACGAAAACTGTATATTTTCAGTATTTTTATTTTCAAACATTGCAACAACTTACAATTGGAGTAAGTCAAGAAAAAAAATCTCAATTTAAAATGTTTAACTGTAATGCAGAAAATAATTTGAATTAATCAATTTAATTGATTGCCCAACCCTTCGAACACTATGTTGTAGTTCCATAGTAGCTTGATAATAGCTTTTCACTCTTACAGATAATGTTTATGCTTTAACATTACAAGTTTAATTTCTTTTTTGTTCGTAACAGACCTTTTTATCAGCAGTGATCCATGACACAGTGAAAAATCCACAAAAGTTCGTCATCCCTGCACCCCTCTATCACAGCCTCAGGTGGACACTCAAGAAACTGACCTTGACATTGATTTTATTTTTCAACTGGAAGGTTTGAAACTTACTTCTTTCAACAAATAGGTCATTTGCATAAGTAGATTTCTTATTTAAAAAAATACCTTAAAAGTACCAGCCCATAGTAAAGCCTCCCTTAATTTCTTTGGGTACTTAAAAACACCACAACACTCCCAATAGTGAGGCTGTTCCCAGTGCCCACATTCAATAAATTAGACATAATGATAATCAATAATATTCCATTATCATTCACATGCTTTCTCAACAAATAGCCCTGTTACAGCAACATTCACTAGCAAATGTGTGTCATGTCAAAGTACAGGATAGGCTAACAGCATTTTTTATGAATTCCTGTGAGACTGCATTCTTGACACACTCTGCAAGTTAAGCGATGCGCATAGCTGACAGAAAATAGTTGTGGCTACACACTGTAAGATCAGAGAGCTCTTGCAATGAGCTAATCATTCCATGTGCCATATAGGCAAGTGTTGAAGGAGTGTTGCCTGTTTATTTATAGGAGTCTCTAAGGTTCCATGGCAGAGGGTTGCTTTTTTAGCTGGATTCAATTACAGCTCTGGTGAAAGCTGAAAATACAGCATCTACTATACAGGCAGCGGCATGAATATAAATTCTTAATATGGATCTGAAGGGTTTATTTTTCATCCTCCATTTTCAGTGATTAAATCTCACAATGATAATGGTCCCTATGGAGACAACGATGTTGAAAATGTAATGTTTTAAACATTTTCCAACATTTATATAGAATGCGTTCTTTCATATATGTATATATATATATATATATATATATATATATATATATATATATATATATATATATATATATATATATATATATATATATGACTGTATGACTGGACTTGAGGGAAATTGTGGCTATATTTTTTCATATAAAATAGAGGTGCAGTGTACAAACATATAACAAATGTCATAGTAACAGCACCTTCCATCATCGGTCTTAACTCAGCATGTGCTGTCATCATCTAGAATAGTTAACCAGGGGCTGAATAATGAAGACACTGACTGCACTCCAGTACTTAGTCATGTCAAGGTATCAGGTGAAACACAACACTTTGAATGAAAGTGCCTCTACAGCTGCGGGAAACAATAAGCTAAAATAGTGAATTTATGATGAAAAACAGTTTTAAACTAGAAAGCACTTGGAAAATGCAAACCTCCACCAAGGTAGCTCACATACGGCTGTTAAATCTATAAGCAATAGTTCTTTAATAAAGTTACCATCATAATATGATTCCTTGACCCTGAAAACCCAAACCTAGCACTAAGAAAATTGTTTCCACAATTTTCCAGCTTGGGATCAGTAAAGTCTATCTATCCATCTATCCATCTATCTATCTATCTATCTATCTATCTATCTATCTATCTATCTATCTATCTATCTATCTATCTATCTATCTATCTATCTATCTATACCATTACCAACATTTCCTGAAAATTTCAGGAAAATCTGTTCGGTAGTTTCTGTGTAATCTTGCTAACAAACAAACAAACAGACAAACAAACAAATAGACAAGCAAACAAACAGACAAACATACGTCGGCAAAAACAGCCCACGTGTTGACATATCAGGATGTTTACATGCACACGTTGATCTAATGACTGTAAATAATTACAGACTTAAATCCAGTGTTAATCTACACTTGTTAATTACTGCCTTTAAATGTACGACATAAAACAGGAAAACTACTGCTGGCTCTTGTTCCCTCAGTGAAGCCTCTCCACCTTTGGGCATGAGGATGAAACAGGGACGCATCTGATGCTGTAAGCAGTGCTAGCTTGCAGACAGAAATTTAATGCACAGTGTTGTTGTTTTATCTCTTAGCTTTTCTAGAGAAATGGCAGTTTCGCATTTGAGGCATGTGGCTGACATGCATGCCAGCTTCAGCTCGAGGCACTATGGCTTTCATACCAGGTACGTATGTGTGCTCCGCTGTGGCTGCCACAGCTCTCCCTCAATGAATTTTACCCCAATAATAAGCTTCTGTAGAGAGTTTAGGAAGAACTACAATATTCTCTACAAGTGACATGATTCATTGAATAACCGACCTGAGAAATCTGTAGAATGAAGGCACTCTAAGAACAAGGGGACTTCCAAACTTTTTTTAGTCGAGGGCTGCATACAGAAAAGTACAAGGACAACCGGGCCACATTATACCTCAGCCTGAGTGTATAAAACTTAAGGAATTTGAGCTGGTCAGTTAAATATCAGTGGACCCTGGCCAGTCCTGGGGACCAATAGATCGGCCCCTGATCAGGACAAGAACCCCTTTAACTGCTCATCTTAACATCGACACAAAAACAAAGCAAACTCCATAAAGTTGACTTTTTTTTTTTTTTTTTTACATGTGTTGGTGCTTAAATGGTTACAAATAGATATTACCATATGCTTTTAAACCTTGATATGCAGCAGACAGTAAAAAATAAGTGTGGATTGAGATTTGCTGCCATGATCCATTACTATTCGTCCTTCAAACAAGCCAAACCTTTATCATATAATGTGGGCTAACTTTTGGAGTTTGCTGCGAGCCAACTAAAAGTGGTCCAAAGGCCGCATTTGGCCCCCGGGCCTTAGTTTGGACACCACTGCTTTAGAGACATGCCAAACTGAGCTTTTACCTCTGACAGGAACAGATGGAAAGCGCATTGAATAGTTTTTATCTTTTCTGTGACATATTCTACCGCTGCGGACATACATACCTGCCGGATGGCCCTTCATTTTTCAGATTTATGTCTGCGTTGGCCAAGACACATGCATAGGTCATGTAAAAACTAAGGGAGCCTCCTATTTCTCAAGACTTTTGGTGCAGGAGATGCTCACGAGACATGCAGCTCACACTGACATTTTAAAAGCTCCAACTTGATAACATGCTCGCGGAAATGGAAACGCTCACACACTGCCATCGTTGAGCATGAAAATGCATCCAGAGTGAAACTGAGGTTGGTGATATGGCCCCCCAAAAAAACCCTGATATATATTTATTTTTTACAACAAACCCATTTAAGGACTTTAATTGATTTGCTTGCCTGGTTAAAAAATATAAATGCAACAGGCTCAAATATATGCAATTGTTTTATTTATGTTTCACAAAAGTAAACTAAATTTTCCAATTAAAATGTAGGCTGCACACTTTTCTCTGTCTTGCCCTGCTCACTAATTCCCCTTTTGGCTCTATCCACTGTCTCTATACTCCATTAATAAAGGCAAGAAGCCTGAAAAATAAATAATACAAAGAAGTAGACTGAAATTATTGCTTATTTTTCAATGTGAAGCAATCAAGACCATCAGGAGAATATCAAATAATTTTGCTTTTTTATTTAATGTTTATCATCTCTCCCACTGGATCAGTGTCAGGTGGAAATGCAGGGCACTTTAACCAAAATTTTGTTAAATCACAATTTCCATGTAAAATGTTAAGGGTGAATAATATGAATAATTAATTAAAGTCAGCAGAGTATTGAGCTTGTCTAAGTGATTTTCAGCTCTAGCAAATATGCTCTATTCTTCCTTTAAATCCCACCTCAGTCATTTTTTATGACACTATGAAGTATTTCACTATTTCTTTATTTCCTTCCATCCGGGAAATGAATGTCCTTCACTTTGCTTAGCAGAAACATTTTCAGATCCACTCCAAAAAAGCTGTTTTCAAACACTCTTGTGGTTGCCCACCATGTTTGTGTTTCCCTTTCTTCTTCCTCTTGCCTACTTTCCTTGAGTAGAACTAAGAAAACAAGAGACTAGACAAAGGGATTTGCATCTTCTGATTTAACAGATTATTGTGGAAAAGCAAGATGTCTAAATCTGTTTCTCATTGTAGGACAAAGGCCTTTAAAGAGTATCAGGTTATGCTGTTTACTGACTGCTTGATTAATCAGGTAGCTCTAGAAAGAAGAATGATTGGTTTCTTTGTGTGCATGTAAACTCTCTCAGTGTTTTTGATCATATTAAAGTAATACTTATAAGTAGGCACATGTTAAAGGATTAAAGAAACAGTTCAAATGTTATCAGAGAAATGACAAACGCCTAAGTCTGGATGGTCAGCAGCCCCTCCCTGACCTACAATCACAGTGCAGAAGTCTGTTTACATTGTAGAACTCACTTTAACGTGCTCTGACATGATGGCAGGTGAGGTGCAAAGTAGGAAAATGTTTAAGTTAACACTAAGAAAACCTCTGAGCTTCTGAACAAGCGGGGCCTTGTAAGTGCCAGGCCAAATATAGTTCTAACTATAAAGAAAATAATCAGGGAGAGGAAAACCCACACTCACTTTAAATAATTCTTGAGACCATTTGTACAGGATAAATGTTTTTGTGATGATTTGGCTGCGGGCTCTTAAGCAGTTTGCCAAGAAAAGGAACCACTCAGAATGTATGGCAGCGCATGGAAATTTATTTAATCTATGTGTAGGGGAGGAGCTGCTGTATGTTACAGCAATGGTGTAGACAGAACATTTTTAGCTATAGTCAGCTTATGTACGTGTTAAAGATGTGTTAAAAAAACATGACAAGGTTATTTTCTGTCTAACAGGTTTTAATCAGGCAGGGCAAACCCAATGTTACTGTGATCACTGTGAAGTCTAAGCAAGGTTAGTATACTCCTGTTGAAACAGCACTGTATGGATGAAATGACAAACAACGTCCCAATCTGAGGACGGAATTTCCTACTAGGAACTCGGGGGATCCTCACCACCCCTGAGTTAACAATCCAAGATGGCTGCCCCCAGTGTAAACAGTTATTAAGCTCCTGTAATAATCCGTTTATTAGCACTTCTGACTCATGTTTGTCGCACAAAATCAGCCGTATACATAGTGTTTTTCGACTTGTATTTATGGACATGTTGCCATAGTGTTATTTACATTCTTCATGTGGTATGTGCGAAATTACAACATGGGGCATGCTAACAACGGCTAAAATAACGGCTAAAATAACGGCTAACAATACCCTGGTAGATCTGCACTTTTTTTTCCACATTGTAACTGGAACGCTGATCACTCTGAGATGACGTCATTCCCACTTCACTCTTTCCAGTTCCGATGTTAAAGCAGCATGAGGATCCCATTTACATGACAACGTTGTCACCAGAAACGGAAAGGTTTTTCCTTTGTGTTTCCAAAAGCACTGTGCGTTCACACGGATCCGCAAGAACGACTGAAAACGCTGTAGCCTGCATGCCAGGCCAGTAGTTGTATGTTTGTAGTGAAACAGCACTGTCACAACGCACGTCTGCGCACCAACTTTTTCCAGTGAAGACAAATTTTTCAGTTAGATTTCAGTTACGTTGGCGAATATAACAAATGCATCTCAGCTGGTCAGAGTATTGCCACAGCAAATCCACAGTTTGTTGGAGGAGCAATAACAAACCTAGCACAGTTAGCAGCATACATGTTGCTCGGTAGTCGGCCATAGCTGTTGTTGTTTATAGGTGCCCGTGCAACCTTTATTTGAAAGAATACTGTGCATGTGCAGCTCAACACTGTTTTCCCTGACAATGCTGATACCTGTTTAGACGAAGACAGATACAAAAACATTTTCAAAACTTTTCACTCTGGACCACGGTTTCAAAAGTTTGTGGATTCAGGCACTCCGGGCACCGTTCTTATGTAAAGGGAGGGTGCAGGGCAACGAAAACTCTCCGTTTTCATTGTAGTGTATATGGGGCCTAAGTTTGTGTCTTGGTGTGTCTTGGGAGCATGCGCAATGTCACCAAGCCATAGCGCACGGTGAATTTATGCAGATTTTATGCCCTTAAGGACTCAATGTGAATATTTGTAGGCATAAGGACAACAAGGCTTAGTGCAAAGGCACAGCTATAGACTGCAATAAATGTTGGATGAAGCCTGAGTGACATCAGCCATTTGGCAACTGAAGCGGCAGCCATATTGGTAATGCTGTCTCAGACTAACTTTAGATCAGTATAGAAACAAATAAAAAGGTGAAACTAAGGTGGGACATTAGATATCCTTACAAACATCCACACAATGTGGGCTTGTTGTCACATCATCATTGATCACTCCCATCTATGCGCCTAACTTCCAGTTCATGCATGATCTATCTTACAAGTAAACAAAACATACTGACCGATTTGGAGTGAACGGCAAACCAGATGTACGTGGACAGTAGTGGCAGGAGGACAGTAGAAGTAAGTAGCAACATGGCCAAATATGAGGGGGGATTGGATGTATTTCTGTGCCACTTGAGAGAGGCCTACATATAGATTATAAAGATTGATTAGAATTTTTGTTTTAGAAAGTTTTAGAAACAAAATTGGAGATTTTTTCATTGACTTACTCTGCCATCCATGTTGCTCTCACTGGGCTCTTATAGTTTACACTCTCCCCTCCAATTAGAGACACAACAACAACCTGTAAACTGTGGCATTGTTGGAAGACAGAATAAACTGAACATTTTTACTGTTTCGGAATGGATAGGCCAACCATTTTTTGCACAGGCACATTGCTAGGCTTGTATTATTTTTAAATGAGATTACATAACAATACGACAGTTTCATGTTAATGATTTGTAAAAATAGCCCCGCGTTCATTGTCACTGTAGACAAGACTGCCTGTTCACATTACAAAGTGTATCTTTGATGGCAAAGTTACATCATGCACTTAAATTATAATAGGCAAATTCTGTTTTCTTTTGTGATAAAGCAAAACAAAACTTTCTTTGTGTGTTACTTCTGCCAAGGTTTGTTTGTTGGCAAGATTACAGAGAAAGTACTGGATGGATTTTGCTGAACTTTTCAGGAGATGTTGGGAATGGCCCAGCTTAGAAATGATTAGATTTTGGTGGTGATCCAGATAACCGCCATTAGCAAACAATTGTTTTTGCTCAATAACTGTCTAACTAATAATGATATCAACATGAGTCTAAGTGCTAGGTGTGGGTTTTCAGGGTCAAGGAATCATATTATGATAGTAAATTTATCATGGAATTATTGCTTATAGATGTAATAGCATTATGTGAGCTACCTTGGTGGAGGTTTGCACTTTCTAGTTTTCAGTGTTTTTGTTTGTTTTTGTCATTTGAGAAGGAAGAAAAGTCAAAATTGGAAATGGAGTTTTGTGTGGAAAAGCTGATACTTTATTTTTAAGGCCATAATGTCCAGTCCCAATTTAATATCACAATAAGAATTAGAGAAAACAGTGCCATGAAGTAACATGGTCAAAACTCTTCAAAGCTAGTTGTAGACATTCATGGTAAATGGAGTTGAAGTTATTTAGTGCTTTTCTAGCCTCTTTAACTACTCAAAGCAGCTTCACACTGCAGGTCACATCGACCCATTCACACCCATTCACTCACTGGTGAATGGGTGTTTCTATGCAAGTATAACACATCACATTCATGCCCTTTCATACTTATTTACACCCCACTGATGCTGCTTTGAGAGCAACTTGGGGTTAATTGTCTTGCCCAAGGACACATCACCATGTGACCGCCGGAGCTGGGCTCAAACCTGCAATCTTCTGATAACAGACAGAGCGCACTACCAGACTGACAGCCCCAATTCATGATATATTATGTAGCAGCAGCAGTACTTACAGTGATTTACATTACTCTAACATACATTACACATTTCAGTAATAATTCACAGGGAGTTAGCTCCAAGCCAGTCAAGTGCAGTCTGCTGCCAGAATGTAGGTCTTGGACATGCTTGTGATGGCTTATGTCTCGAGTATTTTATGTCTTTTGGCTCAGCAATACTTCAATCCTTAATATGCAAAAACATTTAACAAATCTCAGTTTGCAAAGTTCTGGACATGACTCAAAAATACTCAAATGCATGAGTCAAGAGATTTGGACTCCAGCTTCGACGATTTGCATGTGTCAAGTGTGCACGAACTGTGTTAACACATGAATTGACAACACTGAGGATTCAAAAGTCCTCTTACAAACACTTCACAAGAGACATGGTAATACTTTTAGCTTGTTTTTGTCAACTGCTCTTTGCTGATAACACTGTGAGTGCTTTTTATGGATTGTTTATTATGTTTTAACAGTCGTCCTGTGGTGGATTTATTTTTGTTCTTTCAGCTGCGGAAAAGATGGTATTTATATTTCCCCCTGTGTAAGCTATTGTCTGATAATATTTTGGTTTAGGCTCATTACATTAGGAATGCAGAGGATTTAAACACACACATAAATGATAGAAGTCAACAGGAACTCAGACCAACATGTCATGGATCCACAACCAAATTCCGATAGAGACAAACCGCATAAACATAAATGTACCAGGAAAAGTTGGAGACCTTTGAAGTCACCCTTGATTAATACTCCATGTGCGGCTCTTCTGTGAACTGATCCCCCCCGCAGATGCACCCAGCTTGGATTTTTGGACGACACTTCTACTAAAAAAGGGAAAGGCTTGATCAAGGAGTGAAACGATAATCCGCAGTAGGCGTGGGACTGGGCATTCAGAGGTAATTCCAAAGGACCCTGCCCCTCCGGATCTAAGGTATCCAGTTTCATCTCTTGCCGCATGCCTTGTTACCTATCAGCAAAAACATGAACATCAACTTCAGATGACAGCAGGCTAAAATTGGTGGCTATCAGAACCCAGGGACTGGCAAGGAGCTTCACTGCGGTGTCCGCTTTCGAGAGTGGAAGCCCTGCGTTCAGACACCTCGAGGGTGAGGCGGACTGCATGCATCCCTCACTCTCACAGCGGGTAATGGGGATGGCATAAACACAGCTTAGGGTCTATTAGGCAGAAACTTTCACACTATTAATTAGATGCAGCTGCACACGCTCCTCACATCTCAGCTTTATACTTTGGCTGGTGAGTGAAGATTGTCATGTATGCTGCAAACATGCAACAACTCACACACAGCAGAGATTCTAATGGTGTAATGCTGGGCGTGTTTGCTGTCACTGCTTTATTGACCATTGTCACTTTCTTTTTAAGTAGCAGGAGAAAATATTCAAAAAGTGCAACTATGTAGCTGCTTTTCACTTTGGCTACACAACACATTGTTGTAACATTACAACTGTATTAAGTGCATGTGCAATCGTCACATGGCAGGAGTGCGACATCAGTCACATTACTTTAATTATGTCATTCAGCCATTTGTGTGTATTTTAATGGGAGGACACCAAACCAAACACTTTTTTTCTTTAAAGGGATACACAAGAAGAGAGCTCGCTCATCACTAATTAGCTTAGCTCAAACACTGGGAGTCAATGGGTAGTGTTAGCCTGCCTCTGCCTACAGTCATCAGATAAACTCCTCAGCAACTCTTAACGGTCCTGTGTGCTTGTTGTTACTTGAATCATTCGAAAGACGTGACTCATTTGTGACTGTCACATCTCTATCACAAAGCACAGCAGGCGTGCTTTAAAGTAGGCCAACAAAACAAAGCCTCTGTTTACGAGTAGAAGAAGATAATACAGTGATAGTAGAAGATAACGTAACATAACGAGGTAAAAAAAAAAAACAGTCACAGGTCTATTTGGTCCATTTATCTGCTGGTGCCGCAAAGAGGGCAGAGGGAGAGTTGTTCATAGTTTTGTTCCATCACTCCTAGGACATGTTTAACACACTAAAGGGCATACAAAACTAAAAAACAAAATATATTTAAGTAACTCACTCCCATCTTACTATCAACAATATTGATACAATATCGTATATCAAAGCAAGCTGATCTTAGTTAAATTAAATATTTAGAAGTAGATAATTACACAATGAATGCATAAGATAATTCCTTAAAGGGGCAGTGTGGTGTTTTTGAAGAGAGATATTATGAGGTACGTGTCATCCATTAATTCATTAGCCACAATGATTCTGATCAGCTCTGCTTCTGTAGGAGAGAACGAAGAAGAGGAGAGCTTTGGTTGTGCATAGCTGTAGACAGGACTAAGAGCTCAAAGTGATCTTGTGACATTAAGGAGAAAACAAACACAACTAGAGGTGCTCAGAGAGCACAAATCTCAATAATAGTAATAATCAAAATCTGTCAACAACTGTTTGAGTTGACTTGCACACAAACAAACAAATGCAAAAACATAACCTCCACATCTCGAGTCTATGAACTGTCGAATTGTTTTAATATGGTGCACAATAGCTTAATACAGATTTAATTTACCTGAATATTTGTTTCTTGTGGCTCTACCCCTGCCAAAACATTATTAGACACTGCTTATTGAGAATTTCCCCATCTGAGATATAATTTTCTTGAGGTCAAATGATATTTGAAAGAAATACTTAGTTAAAAACAGGTTTTGTGGGCTAAGAAGCATGAATCAGTGTGTTCCTCAAATTTAGCTCCACCTTTATAGACTCATTCCAGCGTCTGAGACGCTGTCATCACCACCCTCACAGAGCATACGTCACACTGGGTCAAATGCCCTCCTATTTCATTTCCAGAAGAGTAGTTGGAACTAGAACGATGTGATCTGGAGGAGCTGTTGACTAGCACAGCTGACCTTCTAAAAACTCCTCTTTCAATTTATAACGCACTCTCACACACAAACAAGATATGCACATGTGTTCATTCACCATAGTACTAACAGCAGCTTCGGATACACACCCTCTAAAATACACATATACACACTTACACACTTTGTAAATACTTGGCCTGGGGTCTGAGAGGAGGAAAGCCAAGGGGAGTCACTGACACAAGCTGATGATTACCTCACGTCTGTCATGGGGGAGGAGGGAGGCTCGATCTGTGGACCCCAAAACAAATGTTCGAAATAAACAACTGCAACAGGAAAACTTATAAATAATAATAATAATAATACTTTTTATTTAAGGGCACCTTTCATGACACTCAAGGTCACCTTACAAAAAGTACAAATACAAAAAGGTGCATTAAAACAGGCATGAAAATAGGTATAAGAACAAACAATACAATACAACAGACATGGGTTACTTTTAGGGATTCATGGGGAACACTGCTTCTTCACATTTGTACCTTCAACCCTCAAGCACCATTAAAATAAAATATAAACATGTTTTATACTTCCACTGTAAAAATATTTTTTAACAACTTCAATCTTTTTCATAAAAACAAACATACTGTATATTTATTTCCAGAACTGAAACCCTTTATAAACCAGTTTAAGTACATGGTGTGCAGACATATAAAATGTATATTTTGCACTAAGAAATGCATGTTTTTGCCCTGACACAAGTATGATAAGTCAGGCTATCTGCTGGAAAAAAATTAGAACTACAAATTTGAAGCCTTTCAAGCATATTTTTAGGCGGTGTTTCCTGTGAGTTATTTTGATGAATCACTTCAATATGGTGCCCCTTCCACCTTGACTATAATTGCAAAAAAGGCAATGCACCTATAGACAAAATGAAAATTATTTAAAAAAACAAAACAAGGAAAAAATCTTCTAATTAGGGACCTACTTTGGTCAGAGATAGCCCTGTTTTGTATTTAAAGATCCATACCCAGCACTTATGTGTGTGATTTATATTCTTTCAAATTAGCAAATAACTAGAAATAATTGAAACACCACAAACCCGGATGTCTCAGTTGCACAGAGAAGTGCTTTTTGGAAGGAGAACATAGTTTATAAGTGGCAAATGGATCATTAGCCACCCTAACACTACCTAAACTGGTGATTTTACTGCAGAAAACAGAGATGCTACATTTTTTTATGTTGCAGCGGCCATACAATCAAAAAACACGGATAATGGGTATGAAGGTCTTATATAACAGATGAGGTTTGAAATACAAACTTTGACAAAAAAGGAAACATCTGCCAAAATGATGTGCCATCAATAAAATAAAAAAAATGTAGCATATCCCATTAGAGGAACCATTAAGACCAAAAGGTTAAATTGAGCCATAGTTTTAATTTTCCTTTCATAATTAAAGTTTCATGTCCAATGTCTAAAATTCTGTACAAGCTTAATCAGTAAATCCCTATTTTGTAGTTACAGAGGTCATCATTTTTTGTCTTTGTCCTGAAATAATAGCAGACATTTTCTTGGTTTAGGTGAAGCCCCAGTATCATGTTTCCATGGGGGTCTCCTGCATTTATAGGTTGAGCCATTAATAACGATGGGAGGTTCCTGGCTGTCAGCGTTCATGCGACCTGCAGTCTTTATGGCATGTAGCTGCTCTCTCAGGCTACGTCTCATTACATGAGGTCATTGTTAAGTAGACTGTGCATGTACTCACATCTTTATCTACATAACAAAAATCAGTGGCATTACACAGAAGGTCAGCACACGCTGTAAAATAGTGTAAAGTGCATTTTTAATGGCACTAAAGCCCCTGTGAGTTTCATCTCAGCTCTCTGAAATTATAACAAGTAAGAGGGGAATGTTTTCCACCAGATTTTCCCAAGTTGGCAAAAAAAGGATTATTCATGATACAGCAGTCAATAAAATGGTATTTCATGATGTTTCACAGTAATATATTACAGAGAAATATATCACATTTTTTCACTTAATAGTATATTTCAAATATACTTTTATAGTATTAAGAACCCACAATACTGTATGCATAAAAATGCCATTTCTCACCAGTTTAATTCGAATTAAGCATGGTCCCTGCAATGAGACTAACCTTACTGAAAAGATAATAACAAATAATTTAGATACAGAGAATAAAATGTCTGACTGGCTGCTGCCAACATGCAGCTGGATATGCCAAATTTATATGAATTCAAAACTAATAAAATATCAATGTAGCACTATTAAATATTGACACTGTGTCACACAGAAAAATACAGGGCTATATTGGTGTATTGATATAATTGATGTTGATATTTTGTATGATAATCTTGGTCAAACTTATTTCTTCAAGCATGACTGCTGTTAAAGGCACTGTATTCATAATGTAGTTCACATAATTGTATTAAGGCAATGGCATTAAGAAATGGCTCTGAGTACATTTCCCACTGTGCAAAATGTCTGACTAAATACTCCAAATAGGTAATACAAATAGTAATTTCATTATAAGATCACCTGTAAAAATGCATTACTTTTACAAATACCAAATATGCTATGTGTCATTTTCTTGAAATACTTAATAGGTTAGACCTTGTGTTACCTCTTTCTTTTTTGTTGCCATTAATGATAGCCTCATGGAAAATAGTTTTTGTTATTTAGTAAAACGAGTGGTTTATTTAGAGGATTGAACACTTGTAAAGTACTAGTCTCTTTAAAAGCTTTGCACCCCTAAAGGTATGATCCTAAAATAGCCTCTGATGCTTTTAAACCATCAAAATTATACATATAATGTGTTCAGAGTTTTGAATCCATAAAGACATAACAAACAAATTCAGGGGAATTATAGATAGACATGACCCAGGAAAGGTTACAATAGGTGTCAGCGTATCAAGTTAAGCTGAAAATTCTTTGAGTATTTTTCTGTCTGACCCATAAATAAGAGTCACGTGTTCATTCCTCAGCTTGTTTGTTATCGTTTGTTGCCTTGGAAATGGTCAAGGCCTGACACCTTGGCTTGACCCAGACAGTCATTTGGTGAATGCTATATGCTAACATATTAGCAGCAGGCGGCATGGTGTCCTGACACTGACATCTGACTCTGAAATCCAACCCTTTGTCCAGTAATGGAAAGGCAAAAAAATGCCCCCCCTCTGAGAACTCATGCTTGTTAACCTGACTGAGTTTAAAAAGAAAACCACTCTGACAAAAAAGTTAAGGATGGCATGTTATACCCGCTAGAGATTAAACACACCTAAATAATAATCCAAACCATCCAGGTTGGTTTTAGCAACACTGATTAGCACCCCTGTGCTATTATTGTAGTGCCCCTGTGTCCACAGTGACTGACATAAGTGATTAAGGCTGTGCAGGCAATAAAGGTGGAAAAAACTGACCTATAAATAAGTCACAATGCAGCAGGGCACATTTAACCTCCCTCAGGCCACATCTTATTTCAATCCGCAGGATTTACTAAATTATATAACTCTAGAGGAGAGAAAGTAGACCTTGAACCAGTGTTGGATTTAAAGAAAATAAACAAGACTAATGGTTTGACTTTAATACAGGGGTTGAGAGTAAGTAACTGCTTTTGCTCACATTTCTTTAATAAAGTAGTTTTTGTGTTTTTGTGCTTTTATGGATACTTTCTAAAATCATTACTTTTATCTTTCTCTGGCAATTTATGTGGGAAGCATTGTACTCTGCTAAATTTTGATGGCATCAGGGTGCTGCATAAAATAAAATGAAAAGTTAAATCAGTCACATCTTACTTTGAACTAGTGCTGCAATACCAGGGTTTAACTTCAGTACAGATTCTGAGTTCTGTAGCACAAAACCAAAACAGTACTTGACACTAAAACAATACTTGTTTACAGTTATCACAGTTAAAACAGTTACTCCTATTATCTGAACCAAATGTCAGATGCATAAACACGTACTGAATTGAACACTCTTGACAAATAAGAATGAGTTCCAAACAGTTTGAGGTACTGATTTCATTTACCTCTATGCTTAATGAACTCTTCCCTAATCAATTTCATCCTCTGTGCTCTACATGTCCTACAAAACAATGAAGTCGGTCATGTGAGAGGCAGTCAGCAGGAACAACAACAAGAAGTTAAGAAAATTAACATGGTGGGCAAGAGACAGAGGTGGTCTTAATTGTGTCTTAATTTCACACAGTTTGACGCTAACAGAACAATGGGCAATGTCAATGGCTTTGTGATCTTAAGCAGGGGTGAAAACACCAGCAACATGCAGAACATTTATTAACACAGTTGTTAAATGTCTGGAGCATATAGACAAACTTTAAAAATCTAATTAATTTCCACCACTTGTGATGTGACTGAGTCTGAGTACAGATAAAAGGGATTAGATGTGATTGTTTGGTTTTGACAAAAAAAAAAAAAAGGTTTTCAAATATAGTTAAATAACTGAGTGTTGTGTTTACAGTAAGAAGAAATGGGGAAAATAATTCCAGAATCAAATCTTAAGAATAGTAAAAACTGTTATATATCCACTGTTAAAAGTTAGTTTCAGTGATTTATTATTTGTCAGGGAAAATTGCTAATGTATATTCATACATTCGTTATTATGCGTTTATTTGGACTAATGCAATGTGCTTATGCGAAATTATAACACTGTGTAATGTACATCTTCTCTGACATATTTCATATTTAATTTAAGGAACAGTATATCAAGGTAAGCATCTGCTTTGTGGTTATATTATGTTACTTGGGTCAAATACTGTTATGTACTTTACTATCAAACTCAAATTGTCAAGAAATGAGGCTCAAAAGGAAAAGACAAATATGCTTTACCAGTTGACAAAAGGCAATAAGGTTTATTGGTGAAACAGGCAGGGTTCGGTACACAAAAAGCAGTCAGACCAGGCAACGGTATCCAAGACGTGAGGCAAAGACTAGGTTGAAAATACAAACAAGATAATACCAGCAAGACTTGACTATGAGGAGTACTGGGATGAAGGAAGTGCGACGAACTGGCACAACAAGGGGAGACATGAGGTTAACTACACAAGGTAATGACGGATAATGAGAGACAGGTGTCGGGGGCAGGGCAGAAAAGAGCACACCCTCGACAGAGACAAGGGTCATGATTTCAAAATAAAACAGGAAGGACAAGACAAAGAAAAACATGAATCAAGTCAAAGAAAACCTGACGGACATAGCGCAAATACCTGGACAGCCCATCACACTCCAGTTGTTCTTTTTGCACAACGCAGAAAGTAGATTTTAGCCCCAGAAGATACAGCACTTTAATTGATCACTACAATTCTTTTGTTAAGGAAAAATATTCCATATTATGCTTTTTGTTAGTTTCGGTGTCAGTACTTCTCCCTCTCCACATATTTGTGACCCTTGTAGCTGCCTAAAACGTCTTGTTCCCTCAGTACCCCGAACAGAACTACCAATGTGACACTCTGCCATTGTTTAGCTGTGATTTTATGCCTATTGGCTTATAGTAGCAAGCCCAGTGCAGAGCATAGATGGTAGAATATTTGAAAGAGTTGTTGTACATGGCAACAAGCAACACTGAATTGAACAGTTACCACAGTGTACGCAGACTGTGCCTCTAATGGTAGGGCTGGCCATTTTTGCACAGGCACGTGGTCTTGTAATCAGATTAAATTCATGTTCTTGTTTAATAAATGTAGAATAGATCATCGTCAATGTAGATAAGACTACCCACATCAAAACTATATAGCTCACCTTAAGTGACATGATTACAGCATGCGCTTTAATGCCAAGGGGGAAATTTAGTTTACTGATGAAATTCAAGTTAAACCTCTTTTATTTAATTGATATGTCATGTAGAGTTTTTCTTTTTGACTTGGAAAAAGAAAAAGAGTTAGATTTTATTTTCAAGCCATTCCACCCAGCCCTAGTTGATTTTTAATGAAGTATTTTTTACTTTTACTTAAGTGGATTTTTAGGGTGCTACTTTCACTGATACTTGAGTTAAATTATCTAAGTAACAGTTTTACTTGAGTGCAGTCATCATCCAATCTTTCCTGTCCTGCTCTATGGACTGATAAGGGCAAACTAATTAGACCTGAAGTAATTGCAGCTGTTTTTTAACAACTCGGTATCTCAGTGACCCTATAGGCTGGGTCGCTTGTCTTCTGGGGGTCCCCATGTTCTAACTTGTACAATTGAGCCCTTAAAGTGCTCTGACCAGTGACTGTTATTTTGGCTGTTGCTCCCTGAAGACACTCTGGCTACTCGAATGTCAGTCAAGCCAGCAGTTTCCACTAGCTTGGTCCAGGATGGCCCCATGGTTATACGAGGCTCTGTGCTCCAAAGCATCCAGGCTATTTGCTCTTATTTATTTCAAGACCGATTTAAAATGTGACTGCAGAAAAAAAATAAACTCACTATACACTTAACAAGCTGGGGTCTATTTTTCACCTTCATCCGTACTCTCCGTTTCTCAAACTGTGGGCTGTGACTCAAAGTAGACATGGGGCTGGGTCCTGGAGGTTCCCCTTGTGACAAGAATAGCCCCATGATTTCATGAATGAGGGACCTGCATGCTGAGAGACTCCATTTCTGAGCTGACTCTTGATCTAGAAAACTCTCTGGACTTTGTTCTTAACAAAACAGCACTGAGGACTCTGCTGAGGGATCCTTTAAAAAGGATTAAAACCAAAAGAAGTCACGTTAGAGAGCTGAATGTTTACTCTGAAATCTGTGCTCTGCTGGAGTGAGTGTGAGAGGGACAGCAGCAGCAGCAGCAAGTGTCATCTGGTCTTCCAACTTGGGGAGGGCTTTGGAGTTTAAAATGGTGTGAATATGATAGCCATAGCCATCGGTATAGCGCATGCAAGTGGAGATCTGTCTTCTCCATTGAAAGTTTACAGTTCAGAGGCTCTAATCTGACTAAAAGGACGGGGTAAATCAACAGCAGCACACCGATTCTGGATACCAGAAAGTAAAAAAAACAAGTGTGGGACTTTGTTTTCCTGTGTCTGCATGAGAAAGAGAGGAAGGAGGACACGCAAACAAAAGGGCAAGAGGAAGGCACCGGGGAGGTGAGTGACTGATTTACCCTCAGAGGGGTAAAAAAACAATGACTGTGGTGTCCCAGGAGAACCACGAGGAGACTGTTGTTGTTACTCCTTTGTTACAAGATGCTGCTGACCTGGAAGCAGCGGACCAGGAGTGCAGCGAGAGGGTGGTCATCAACATTTCAGGGCTGCGCTTTGAGACGCAGTTGAAGACCCTTTCCAGGTTCCCAACCACGCTTTTGGGAGACCCTCGTAAAAGGATTCGTTTCTTTGACCCTCTCAGAAATGAGTACTTCTTCGACAGGAACAGACCGAGCTTTGACGCCATCCTCTATTATTACCAATCAGGAGGGCGGCTACGGCGGCCCGTTAGTGTTCCTGTGGATATTTTCCTGGAGGAAATTAAGTTTTACGAACTTGAGGATGAGGTCATAGAGCTTTTCCGAGATGATGAGGGCCTGGCAAGGGAAGAGGAACGCCCGCTGCCTGAAAATGAGGTCCAGCGCCAGTTTTGGCTCCTGTTTGAGTATCCTGAGAGTTCAGGACCTGCACGGATAATCGCCATTGTGTCAGTGATGGTTATTTTAATATCAATTATTATATTCTGCTTAGAGACTCTACCTGAGTTCAGGGAAGTGCCCCCAGTCCAAGACAATCTCGCCAATGGGACTGCGCAAGGCAAAGAGCCCAATCCATTCTCGGATCCCTTTTTCATGGTGGAGACTCTTTGTATTGTGTGGTTCTCCTTCGAGTTCACCATGAGGTTTCTCTCCTGTCCTAGTAAAGCAGCTTTCTTTAAAAACATCATGAACCTGATCGATGTGGTGGCTATAGCCCCGTATTTTATCACCCTGGGTTTGGATCTGGCCGAGCATCAGGGCAGCAGTCAGCAGGCAGCGTCTTTGGCCATCCTTAGGGTCATCCGTCTGGTCCGAGTTTTCAGGATTTTTAAACTTTCCAGACACTCCAAGGGTCTCCAGATCCTCGGCCAAACCCTCCATGCCAGCCTCAGGGAGCTGGGACTGCTCATATTCTTCCTCATTATTGGAGTTGTTTTATTCTCCAGCTCTGTTTATTTCGCTGAGGCAGAGGACCCTGATTCTGGATTTTCCAGTATTCCTGATGCGTTTTGGTGGGCTGTGGTGACAATGACCACAGTTGGATATGGGGACATGTGTCCCTCCACCATGGGGGGGAAATTTGTTGGATCTTTGTGCGCCATCGCTGGAGTGCTAACCATAGCCCTACCTGTCCCTGTGATTGTATCAAATTTCAATTATTTCTACCACAGGGAGAACGAGGAGGAGGACAATGTGCAGTACGTGCACGTGACCTGTGGGCAACCACAGGAGCAGGTGCAGCAGCAGCTCCAGCTCACCTTTGGTGAATGTGACTCAAACAAAAGCAACCAGTCGCTCTCCAAAACGGAGTCCTATCAGGGGAGTGATGACTTGGAAACTTTAACATATCCAAATATAAACCCACAGGAGACTTACACAGGGAAGCTGACTGATGTTTAAAGTCCAACATTCGGAAACTGTTTAATTCTGGTGAGTTCCCTCTTAAGCCCGGCTCCTTCAGATTGGTGATGCACTTATTGTTCTCATTCATTTCCAGATGTGTGCACTCACGATACTAAACACTCAGGTTATACCACCTTTCAAAACCAGAGTTACAAGCAGACAGAGATGTTTAGAAACTGCAATAAAATGTGATTAATAAAAGTAAACAAGTGAAAAAAGGGAAAGGAACAGAAGCAACCAAAGATAGCTCAAAGGTTAAGAGAAGGCCCCACAATAAAGAACATTTTTCTGCAATGATTAAAATGCAGATACCAAAGCCAGAGGAGACCGATCTCCTTCTAGTATTGAAACAAGAACAAACAGAAGGTTCCTACTAGAGGATCTTAAACACTCTTCATGTGCACAAAAGTTTTAAAGATTCGCAAGCCGGGATGCACCTGACCATTTAAGGTTTTATTACTAGCACTAGAATTTCAAAATCAATCGGAAAACTAATTGGAAAATGCAGACAAAAGAAGGGTTATTATATTGTGCACAACGCAATGACTATCAGTGCTCTGTCATTGAATTAACAACATGAAAACCATCAACTGTCTGTTGAAACCTATCTTAATTCCCTCCAGGGGCTGAAGAAGAAAAAACAATAGGTGGGGGACGGTTCCTTAGAGTGTTATCCAAGAGTCCATTAGAGCAGTGGTCCACAACTGATGGATCAAGATCCAAAAGTGGGTCAGTGAGCTGTTTTCAAATGTCTTGAGTGTGTTCCCCGCAGAGGCAGACTTAGCAATTTAGGGCCCCACAGTGAACACGGATATGAGGCTCTCCTTATCCAGTGTTTCCACCTTTTATTAGTCTTCAATAGCCAAGAAAGTCTTACTTTCAACAGTCTTTACACAATAATGATGTTCAGATATTTGCAGGAGTGGAAAGTAACTAATGACATACATTTTTTGTAACTTTTTAAGTCCTTGTCCAAGTATGATTTTGATCAGGACTTTTACTTTGGCCAAAGCAATTTCTGTAGGAAGTGTCTTACTCTAACATATCACATTGCATCTGAGTACTGATTTAATACAACGGATAAAAAGAAAAGCTGAACGTAATGAATGCTTCCTCATCAACTAGTGCTGTCTTGATACAAGAGTTTAACTTTGATACTGTATTTAGTATCACAGTACTTGATACTGAAACAAATGCTCCCACTGAAATCATGCTGTGCCAATACTTAATATCTAGTGGATCAGAAACGAGATGTCCACACGGGTTGGTAACATTTTGAAATCAACAGTTCAACAATAACACTAAGTGTAGAAAAAAGAAAGTGGTGCAGGAATGAGTCCTTAAAGGGTGCTAGCATGTTTGCACTTTAGGTTTCCACATCCTTGAGTCTGGGGTTTTAGAATAGGCTGAATAAGGTCTGTGGTGACCACATGCACACCCAATTTTAGTTTTGTTTTGCTACAGAAAATGCATTTGATTTCCCCCTGCTTTTGAATTTAAAGCGTTATTGTGTTTTTAAAAGGATGGTTGCTAACAAGGTGCTAAAAGGCACTACTAAAATGTCTGTGCAAGCATATATAAAGCAAGCATATTAAACATTAATAGATACATGCTAGGCATGGCCAGGGGCACCAACTTCCTCATGTCATTGGACTGGGAGGAAGTCCTCAAACAAGAGGTAACAGCATGACGTATGGTGAAAGAGAGGTAGCTGCTCTAAGTCGAACCAGAATGTTGTAGTTCTAAAATAGGTTGGTCATAGATGTCTGTGTTGGTTCTCAGTCATCCAGGTCATGGTTATCCAACGCTGATCAAATTGGCAACTGGGCTGGTTCAGATTCTTGTAGACGTTTTGCCCCTTTTGGAGAAGAGACGAAACGTCTTCAAGAACCTGAACCAGTCCAGATGCCACTTTGATCAGCATTGGCTAGCTTGGAAATAGCTATTCACTCTTGCAGCTTAAGCTTAAAAAATTGAAAAAGTTAGTTTATTCATAAAGACTATAATTATATATGAAAGTTCTAAGTTTCATTGATTTTTGTTTGCCACAAACGTTATTGTCAAGCAATTACAAGCAACACAATGAATCTGTATTCTATGTTCACATGTTAAACATTCTCTATTTGTTTTGTAAATACAGTGTGTCATTGTAAAATTATGAATCTAAGAGTGTACAGTGACACTTTTACTGCTAACTTCAATATAATATTATTTAATAATTTCATATATTGTATGTACTAAGTCATACTGCCCCTTTTATCGTAATGTTAGGGTGAAATTTCATTTTATTATGATACTCTGAAACAAGTAATTGGATGATTCATCACTCTTTAGCTGCTGACCTTTTCGCTCAACACAGAAAAGTGAACTTAATTTACTCAATACCATGAGTAAATTTTAGAGGAAGTACTTTTTACTTGAAAATTCATTGAGGGCTACTTTAACTTGAGTAATACTATAACAAAGAACTGTAAATTTATTTTGGTAGTTTGTCAATAACCCGTTCCTTGTTATACCAAATTTAATATTAATTTTTAGTGACTAGTTGTGTAATTGATTCCAATTTCTGGAACAGTAACGTTACAGCTACTAATCAAAGTAATGTTTAAGTTACTTAGTTACTTTTTGTCCATGGTGGGCTGTTTTCATGATTACATGTATGAGCTCAATGCAGTATGAAAGATGAGAGAGAGAGGAAGTATTATTATTCTGAGTTTGCATTTTCCTGTTACAGATCACCTTTTTAAAGATAAAAGTAATAAATAACTTTAAAGTAAAGTAATTAATTACTTTTGATATTAAGTAATCACTTGAGCTCAGTATTTTTGTACTTTTTCCACCCCTAAATGTCTGGAACTGTATCTGATACGTCAAACAAGCTCGCCAACAAATATTTATCATTTTTATAAACAATATGACCTCTGATGTCACAATGGCTTTTTTTATTTTTTTTATTTTGGTTAATGTATTTTTATTCATTTTTTACAAGAACGTTGTGTAAAAAAATGCAAAAAGCACAGAGTGAGAGGGAAACTTAAAATAAACAAGTCAAATAATAAATAAACAATTGTACAGAGGGAAAGACAAAAATACTAAATTAATAATAATAAATAAATAAATATTAATAATAAGCTGATTCACAGATGAGTATACATACACAGTAAAATCAGTTTCCTTAAAGCTCTGTGATTGGACACCGTTTGCTCATGATTCTGAAGCCACTGAGGCGCATATAGATGTCTAAAATGACATGATTAAAACAGTGAGGGCAAACACAATCACCTGAAAGTCTTTTTGATATTCAGGGAGCCCTGATAGTCCGTGGCCCAGTACAGTCATCTTTGTTTTACCAATGATCAAGATTGCTGCTGTTCACTGGGAAAAAAAAAAAAAGGTTGTGGTACAAAGTCTTTTGTGTACAGAAGCCCTTAAAAGACCACTCATCCATACATACATTTTATAAAGGGATGCAGATATGAACATTTCTGCTGATATTTACTGCTGATATTTTACCCTTATAGTAAACTAGCACAAGTCTGCAGTGCTTTTGTGAATTGATTTTAATTTGAAAGTATAAACTAAAAAAATGTAGCTGATTTTCGATGAGCAGATAAGTGTGCCAGTGGTTGTATCTCTTAAAAGGGAAGACTAAGCTTTGTTTTGCTCTAACTGTTAAAAATATATTTTGAAAATAATGCAGGTGTAATCCAAAAATTAGCTTTCAGTTATTTCAGCATATCGGTAATGATTTCAGTATTGGCAAAAATAGCTTCTGAAAAATCGGCATGTTGGATATGCAAAAACAAATTCAGTATCATGCATCCCTTATGATTTGGCAGCATTTGTTTGTTTGTTTGCAAGATTACACAAAACCTACTTGACACATTTTTTCTGAAATTTTCAGGAGATGTTGGTAATGGCCCAGCTTTTAAATTATTAGATTTTGGTGGTTATCCAGACAACCGCCATTAGCAAAAGATCGTTTTTGCTCAATTACTGTCTAACTAATAATGATATCAACATGATTCTGAGAGCTAGGTGTGGGTTTTCAGGGTCAAGGAATCATATTATGATGGTAACTTTATCATGGAACTATTGCTTATAAATGTAACAGCAATATGTGAGCTACATTGGCAGAGGTTTGCGCTTTCTGAGTGCTTTCTAGTTTTAAGCTATTTTGTTGAGGTAACAGGCTGTTTCCATGAGATCCAGTTAAAAGGAGATGGAGATGCATCCTGAGGCTCAACCAGTTGAGAAACACTTGAAACTTAAATTATGGGGTTTACATCAAAATACATACAGCATTTAGCATTCATAACCAGTGCTTTAGTCTATGTGATAGCAAACTTTTCTAAAAATGAATGAAAACTACAGCCAAATAAAAATGCTCTGTGATGAGTTTCACTCCAAAAATCATCACCAAAAACATCTTTTATCATATTCAAGTTTTACCAGAGCTCAAATATTACAGGCAGAGAAGTGAGCCATGCGTCAAAGCACACATGATGCTCCAGGCCCGGCCAAAGACCAAGACATCTATCTCTCTGTCACAGTGGAGTTGGTCAGACTGGAGGCTTACACACCCTGCTCGTGTCTCCGTGTGCGTCTTGCCCGTGTCACTGTGAAGACGGCTCCATGTTATTCTGGTGTCTTGGCGCCTGTTTAGCAGGAGGCACAGTTAAGCTCTGCTTTAATGACTATGGATACAGCCTTCTTAGTTTCCCCTTACATTCAGATTACACTGTCTTTGTTTGTTTATCTTAGTTGACTAAATTTAAGAGTTTATTTTTGTATCTTTTATAATCAAGGGAGCAGTGTTTTGTCATTTGAATGTTATTATATTTAAATATATGAAGATTTATTTTTCAATCGCCACATTTATTTATGTAGCCTGTCATATTACATCTAAAAAAACACACCTCTACCCTGTTAAAACTTGGATATTGCTAGAAGCCCTTATTAATCTTGGACCACAGTAGTGAAAATAAGAAGGCTTAGAGCGCCCCTCTGTGGATGATGAATAACCCTGCAGACCACTTGGCTCAGGATCCACCAGGGGCACCATTAATAATTCAGCTTTGGTAACTGCACTTTTGCAGCTGGTCTTTGCTGATTGAAGTAAAATAGGAAAAACATATAAATTATTATCATTATCAATAATAATAACCAGACTAGAACAATAAAGCCTTGCGCATCAGTTAAGTGAATTAACAAACAAACAGAAGCAGATAAAGAAATTCTCTAATGAACTAATGACATTAGGGAACTACTTTGTTAATTGCTTTAGATATCTTTTCCAGTCCTAGACGGCTTATAGAGTGAAAGAGAACAGAACACTGGTGGCACAGCTCTTTACAATCATATCCTGTCTCATTTACTCAGTGTCAAACAGCAGAATATAAAACACAAGTGAGACCTCCCAAAACCAGCACTACCTGTGTTTAGGAGATGATTACCTCTGTACCGACAAACATGATCATAAAACACACATATGGGAAAAAAAATGACAAGATAAGCATAACCTACATGTGAAAATGAACTTATGGTCAAAGTATAAACCAAGTTGCAGCTCAAAGAACAACCTTCAGGAAAGAACTCACTGAAAAACAGTGAAAAACAAGCTACAAACCACAGTGTCACAGAACATCTATAGTTTATTAATGATTCCTATTCCAGGAACTAAGACAACTAATTAACTTTGCTTGTTGTGGCTCTTATGAGGTGGTGGAATGGGATTGGAAGGACTGCATGTGGCCCCCAGGTCGCTGTTTGCCCAGCACTGACCTGTGTCTCCTAAATGTTTCACTCATTTTATTAGTTGTGAGCTACATTGAATGTATTAATAGTAAAGAGTGAGCAAATTTAAAAGGATAAAGAAATACCTGATAGTAAGTGTGAAATTATTGGTAATTTATTTATAAACAAGATCGATAGATTGAAAAGACTAAAACATTTTGCTTTGACTCATGTAAAAAGACGATTTTTTTTATGGATTTTTATAGCTGGATAAAAGAAAAATTAATATACGTATGATACTGATACTGATACCTTATGAGGGCCATACTAAGCAAGGCAAAGTAAGATCAAAATGAATGTGTAAGTCCCTGACTTAAGAAGCTGTAATTAAGGTATTAAGAAGAAAATCTTAGTTCATGTCCAGCTTTAGAATAGGGATGCATAGTATTGGATTGGATGCCAGTATTTTTTAACTTAGTATTGCCAATATTGGTACCAATGTCGATATAAGAGCAAAAAGTCTTTATGAAAACTGACCCATCGCTTTCAATTTGACAGTCTGTGTGTGTCAAGGACAGATGCAAAACAAGACAAACAACATTTCAGCCCTTAATTAATGATACTGTTGGTTTATAAATGTGCCCATACAGTGATGACAGGGGGAGGCATTATGGTACATTTGACTATTATTCAGATAGTACAGCAGAAATGTTTATGATAAATATGTGGCTGATAATGCTGGCTGTAAATATTGGCAGAATTTTAATATCTGCCATTACCAATGCTTTTCTCTCTGTTTAACTCACTAGGCAGCGAGAATCCTGAGCAATGCCTGTGTTTTTAAATTGTTACTGTCCCTAAATCTGTTGCACTGCCACTGAATTGGTTGAATCCTTTGCCATATTTATTGTCTGTAATTTATTGCCTTAAACTTTTTTCCTGAAAATGTATTTATTATAACGTGTGCTGCCGACCTCTTGGCCAGGTTGCCTTTGTAAATAGGATCCTGAACTCAATGGGAATTTACCTGGTGAAATAAAGGTTAAATGAAAAAACCAAAAATGAACTAGAAAAGCACTCAGAGAGCACAGACCTCTGCCAAGCAGCTCAGTTACGGCAGTGGCTTTTCCATAACCCCTGTAAAAGATACAATGGTGGATCACCACGTGCTCCGATTGGACATCTGCGTCTCAGCTCATGTCTGTCCATGTGGAAAACTCCTCTGCTGGCATTGCAAGGGAAGCTGGGAAATGTAGTGACATAGGCTTGAAAAACGTTGACGCCAATTTTCAAATAAACTACAGTTCCCATAATGACATAAAGGGGGCAGAACACTCACAGAAGCCAAGGAGAAATGAGTGGGATTTGCCATTAAAAAGTTTTTTTTTTTTTTTATGACGTCAATCTGGATGGGATCCAGATGAAATTTACCTTGATGATAGAGTTATATTAAACATATTATCCAGTAAATTTTGAAGTGAATCCATCAAGTGATGGGTCAGAGATTTTATTTATTAAATTACGGCCCAATGTTAAGTTATGGGATTTTCAGAAAATTTGGGGATTTTTTTGCATCCAGACAAAGATGCAGATCACCACCAAAATGTAATGGCTTGCTAACACATAAACAAACAAACAGACGCTGGCGAAAATATAACCTCCTTAGCGAAGGTATATATACTGATAAAATCACGTATCCCTTATTTAGAATATGGTCAAGCTGATTAAGGTTTTTAGCAGCACTTGATAATGACTGATAATCAGCCTGTATGCCAGTAATTAACATGCTAATAAGCAGCTAGTGTTACGTTGAGTAATGGACCCTTCAGTTAAGTGACAGCAGAATGCATGTCTGTAAAATAATTAAGCCTCTGTGATCCTGTTTTCAGAGTGACTGATCCTGATGTTTGTGCTTGTTGACCTTATATTAAGCAGGACCCTGACCCCTTCATGTTACCACAGCGAGTTGTGTTTTCTCTTTACTGCAGGAGATGAACTGGAGCTTTCTTCATGAGATCTGCCACAGAACACTAGAGCTGGATTCCCTTCCTCTCCATGATTCTCTCACAGACACTCATGCACTGCCACTGTTGTAGCTCAGAGACTTAAGGAGGGAAATCTGCCTCAAAAGAGACCTTGTGTGTATTATCTGCTGGAAAAAACAACATTCTTATGTGCAGGCTTTTAAATGACCACGCTTCCTTTACATAAAAGCCCTGTGTACACTGCATCATTGTTCAGTTGACTTTTCTGCTCTTATGCAGCTTCTAATGCAAAGTGAGGATGGCATCTCCATGTGTATTTTTAATCTGCAGCTTGCTGTAACATAGCCCTGAACATTATGAGAAAATGTCTGCATGACAAGGATTCATTGCGAATTCTAAATGTAATAAAATATTTATTTTTCTAATTTAAAGATGTATGTGAACTTAACTTAATTTTTTTATGAATAAATTATGAATAAGAAAATATACCACTCACTAGTTTTCACTCTCAGATGAACACAAACCACGCTGAGAAAGTAAAGCGTGTAACTCATTTGTATATGAAACTGGGCTCATGGATTAATCCACTCTGACTTTTGGTGCTGAATGATGGAGAAAATGTGCAGAACCAGATATTGGATTGTCCCACCACAAAACCAATTAACTTAATAAAATGTCATAGTGATAAATGTGGTGGGATTTAT
This sequence comes from Cetoscarus ocellatus, assembly GCA_037902135.1. Taxonomy (NCBI): domain Eukaryota; kingdom Metazoa; phylum Chordata; class Actinopteri; order Labriformes; family Labridae; genus Cetoscarus; species Cetoscarus ocellatus. The sequence goes on along the minus strand of JBAMNC010001525.1, from coordinate 276,066 downwards.
TTGGCTGGAGGCTCATTTTAACAAATTAGAAAGAACACTGATGGCCTGAACTTGTGTTGATTGTGCATTTAGAGAATCAAAAGACAGTTATTCTGAGTCACATCAGCTCTGCCCCTGGATGAATCTTTGGGCCCTGATACACACAGACCCTCATAAAAGCCCTCACAGTAAGCAATAGATCAATAATGTTTTTATTTGCTTGTTGATAATGTTGCTTCATGCAAATGAGTTTTTAACTTATTATGCAGTTATGTGGTGTCCATGTCCTTGATCCTCCATCCTCTGCAGAGCATTTTTATTCCAAAAAAAAAATCAAGTATTTGTCTCTTGTATGCTTTTCTGAAGGAGGTTAGTGATGGTCCATCCTGAATTAATGCTATGGTAACCTTTTCAATTTTTCTAAAAAAGCATAAACACTGTGCAGATGTCAGTTTGACCAGATATTGGACTGTTTACACTCAGACCTGACCTTTTCATTCACTGAGTGATTCAGGATTGAACATTTAATTCATTAAATTCAATGTATTTATTCACAAAATTAATCAAGAACAGGAAAAAACAATCATGATTTCCTATTAAATAGTTATATATGAAAAGGACTCCCTCAGTAACCAGAGCTTGTAAGAAAGGGGCCCTAATATCATGTAATAAACATGATCAATACACACAAACACTTTTTAACTAGAAAAAACTAAAATACTAGAAGATTCTAAGACATAAAATTACAAATTCAATAAATGTAGACAATGGTATACAGAAAATGGCAATAATTTAATATGTTTTATTTAAGTTTTATTAATAATGCTATTTTGACTTTATTTTGAAATCCTCAGCCCGAGGGTTTAAGGAACTGGCATACATAAGTAACAGCTTTTTTCCAGGCTTCCCTTGAAGCTGGACAGAAATATTTTTATGGTGCTTTCAAGTTCTTTCCAGATCTGTGGACCTCTGCAGGTCAAACTGAAGCGTGTACATTTTAGCTGACATTGGCAACTCTGCCACTGACAACAAGTTCAGAAGTACAAAACTAGATACTGAATGATACTTGTTCCTGATCGATATAACT